>CM029640.1:24031887-24631887 GCA_017311315.1 Dendrocalamus latiflorus
TTTTCTTAGAAGACGATTTCAATGGTTATGTCGGTACAACTAGTGGAGGGTTTCAAAGGGTGCATGGGAGTTTTAGTTATGGTGATAGGAATCAAGAGGGAGAAGATATCTTAAACTTTGCCGTAGCCTATGATCTCGTGATAGCTAACACCTTATTTAGAAAGAAATATTCTCATTTAGTTACCTTTAGCAGTGGTCAGCACTCTAGCCAAATCAATTTTGTTCTTGTTAGGAGAGGGACAAATGAGCATGCATAGATTGTAAGGTTATACCTGGAGTGTGTTGTCCAGTAACATAAGTTGTTAATCTCTGACTTTCGTTTTAGGTTATGGGTTCAACAAGCTAAGGTCGCCAGAGCCATGAGGACGAAGTGGTGGAAACTCAAAGTAGATACCTCATAGGCGTTTAAGGAGAGGATAGTCACAGAAGGGACGTGAGACGTAGGAGAAGCGAATAGTATGTGGACAGAGATGGCAACTCGCATTAGGAAGGTGGCTACGAGGTGCTTAGAGTGACCCTAGGGACAAGAGGAGAACCAAAAGGCACATGGTAGCGGAACGAGGAAGTGCAAAAGGCTATTAAGGAGAAGAAGATATGCTATAAGCACATGTATTATGTAGAAGCAATAACGTACAGAAATACAAAGCAGCAAAGAGGAATGCAAAGAAAGCGGCGAGTGAGGCACGAGGCAAGACATATGAGGAAATTTATCAGAAACTAAGTACAAAAGAGAGATAAGGATGTCTATAAGATAGCTAAACTTCAAGAAAGGAAGATGAGAGATTTCAACCAAGTTAAATGCATCAAAGACGACACTAATAGACTTTTAATGAAAGACGAAGAGATCAAGGACAGGTGGAAAGATTACTTCAACAACTTGTTCAACCACGATAATGATGATAGTATGATTGAACTAAATGATGCTTTTGACGACACTGATAGACGGTTTGTTCGAAGAATCTAGGAGTCGGAAGAGAGGCCTTAAAAAAGATGAAAGTGGGTAAGATGTTGGGGCCTGATAACATCCCTATAGGTGTGGAAATGCCTAGGAGAAGTGGCGATTATTTAGTTAACTAGTTTGTTCAATAGCATTATTAGATTGAACAAGATGCTAAACGAGTGGCGGAAGAGCACATTAGTACCAATTTTCAAAAATAAAGGAGACATTCAAAGTTGTACTAACTATAGAGGAATTAAGCTCATGAGCCACACAATGAAGCTTTAGGAATGAGTGACTGAGCGCCGTTTAAGAAAAGTGACTAGCGTGATGACAAGCCAATTTGGTTTTAAGCCTGGGAGGTCGATCACGGAGGCGATTTTCTTGCTACGATGGTTGATGTAGAAGTATAGAGAGCAAAAGAACCTTCGCATAATGTTTACTGACTTGCAGAAAGCATATGATAAAGTGCAAAGAAAGATCATATGGTAGGCGCTCCAAAAGAAAAAAGTCCAAGCAAATATATTACCCTAATTAAAGACATGTACGAAAATGTTGTGACTAATGTCAGAACATGTGGTAGTGTTACTAATGACTTTCCTATTAAGATAGGATCGCACTAAAGGTCAGCGTTAAGCCTATATATTTTTGCCCTAGTGATGGACAAGATCACACAGAACATATAAGGAGATATCCCTTAGTGTATGCTTTTCGTTAATGATGTGGTGCTGGTTGATGAGAGTAAGATAGGTGTTGATAGGAAACTCGAGTTGTGAAGGAAGATCTTAGAATTGAAGAGCTTTAGATTTAGTACGACTAAACCTGAGTATATAAGGTGTGATTTCAGTGGTGTGTTAGGGCAGATGATGATGTTAGATTAGACGGATACGTAGTGCCGTAGAAGGATACGTTTCGTTATTTGGGATCGATGCTACAGTAGGACGATGAGATTGATGAAGACGTGAGCCACAGGATAAGAGCGGGTGAGTGAAATGGCGCCAAGCATCTAGTGTCCTGTGTGACAAAAAAAATTCCCTCAAAAGTTGAAGGGTAAGTTCTATAGGTCGGCGATCAGACCCGCAATGCTATATGGAGCAGAATGTTAGGCGACTAAAAACAACATATACAGAAAATGAGTGTAGCAGAGATGATGCTGCGATGGATCTGTGGTCACACAAGGCGGGATCGCATCTGCAATAATGATATACGTGATATAATGGATGTAGCATCAATTGAAGAGAAGGTTGTCCAATATTGCTTAAAATGGTTTGGATATCTCCAACGAAGGCCTCCTGAGGCACCGGTATGTAATGGAATTTTAGGGCGTACTGAAAACGTAAGAAGAGGCAGAGATCGACCAAGACTGACGTGGGAGGAAGCAGTTAAAAAAGACTTAAGGGATTGGAATGTATCTAAAGAATTAGCTTTGAATAGGAGCGCATAGAAGTTAGCGATCCACATACTAGAACCATAAGAAAGTTAGGTGCAGTGTTTTAGACTCTTGGCTCATATAGCAGGATGTACAGCTTAGGGTTTTAGCATTGTAGGTTTTATTTCAAAACTCTCATCTCTTTGATCGTGAGAAGGTTTCATTCCTAATCTACCCTAACTTGTTTGCGACAAAAGGTTTTGTTGTTGTTATTGTATATTTAAAGTATCTAATATCAGTGCTAACCAGTCCGTTACTGTGATTATTATGAAATTCCTACTTGGCCTCATCAAAAATTGGTATGTTCAAAACTACACCTCAGGATTTGATTTATCCTGAGATACTCAAAGTTTTGAACAGCTCTCGCCAATTTCAGGAGATGTGCTGTTGTTCTATTCATCAACTTCCCTAGGCATCGAGCTTCAACAGGCTGTATGGCAAAGGACACATGGCAGACCAGACGAACAAACATTGCAATGTAGTTATCCAAATCAGCACCATCCATAGAACTCTAATGGTTAAATAAAAGAACGGACCCAATTGATAAAGCTATCAAGGATGTGGATTTTGGAACTCTATTGACAAAATTGAGTGTTGTGGAACTCCAACAAAAATCAGAGTAAAAAATGGTAAACTTTGAACTCTTAGACAAAGGTACCATCGTACTAGCAAAGATAATATCAGTGTTCCTATATCACATCAACAAGGCATAAACTCTTGGCAGCAGTATTACAGTACTGCCCGTGTTCATTAGCTTAGTTGAAATAAATTTGCAGTATAGCTTCACGATGTCCTAAACTAGATTATTCTGAAACAATGCTATGCTTACTCAAATAAATTGTTGAAGCTTTAACAACCTTTTGCTTCAGTAGGAAAAATCAAACACGATTGAGCTCAGCAGAAGGTCAACAGCACAACAAAGTATTAATGAGTTTCATTTTGGGACAAGCTCGAATTAAGCTTGATGGCACTATGCATACTATGTTAGTATATGAACATACTCAAGTATGTTAGTATATGAACATACTCAAGCCTCATCCAATTTGAAGCATAGAGGGAAAAGATAAACAAAAAGAAAATCCTAACTTGAGATGAAGGACAAGATTGGATGGCTACCAAACTTCATCACAAGTTGTCAGTGTGGCAAGCCACATTTTTTGTGATCTCCAAGTTACGCAAAGTTTGGCTAGAAAATGTGTATATGACAGGTGGGCTAGGGTTCTTAGAAACAGTGGCATGTCACGACTTTGGCAACAACCCAAAAATGGCCACAAAAAGTCAAACTGGCCTAGCTTCAGTTTGGTAAAGTGTGGCAATCAACCAGACATGCCCTAAAACTTTAACTGACATAATGCAACACTTTATATGATTCAGCAAATTTTAATTCTAATTGATGTTACAGCGTAAAAGAAAGCTTATGATAGAATGTAGTAAGTGTAGCAGATAAAATGAATTTGCATTGGTACTTTCTTGCACAATGCAACATATAAGATATAGTTTTTTGACACAATCAGTGGTGATCGGTTCGGCTGAAAAGCTGATGGCTTATGGCTGAAAACACTGTAGCTGGCTGAAAAAAGCACTGTAGCTGACAAAGACTTATTTAGCATAATTAAATTTAAAAATATGTTAGCCCATTACGTATAATACAAACAAATACGGGAAAAAAAAGAACCGGCAAAAAAGCTCAACAAAAAACCAAAAGTTCAGAAAAAAGACGAAACTTATGAATAGTGAAAAATAAGCCAGAAGCCGAAGCCGAGTTGATCAGGGCTCTGCTCTGCTCATAAATTGAATAGACAAAACTTTAAAAACATGCAGAGAAAAAGATTTCCACCTGTTGGCATCAACGGACAAGAGCTTATTTGGCTGGTAATCAGATGTTGGCTGGCTAACATTAGTGGTTGGAGCATTGGCAGACAAATGGGTACCACCAACAACATGGGAAGATGACTCTTCACCCTGAATATCAAGAATACAAAGTTACAAACTGCGAAATTTAACAGATGAAATCATTTTCAATAATAGTGCATAGATTAGCACACTAGAATAACTATTGTTTTAAGACTGGACGCCATTTGTTTAAAAAAGAAGTGTGTAGATCAGTGCATTAGAACAATTACTGTTTAAACTATAGGTTCTTCAAAACAGCCAACTTACAGCATGAAGACATCTCACAAACTACAAATGTAGAATAATAGTGTCACTCAAACCCAATGGTAACTAAATAGACGTAACATATTCATGAGAAAAGGCAAAGGATTCACCAAACATCTGCCAGCTAAAACAATTTTGGGGGTGGGTATCTGAGTATCTGACCACGTGAAAATCAATGGAAGCTTGTTGTCTTTGGATTTGAAGGAAGTATTCATGTCTTTGGATTATCTTTACTATCTACCAATTGATCTTACTTGCAAGCACATGGTCAAACTTTAACTCAAATTGGGTCAAAGTGCCATCCCATTGCTAAACGCTAATTCCCTGTCAGTCGACTTGCCTTGACTCAATTATACAATTAGGCACCTAAATGTGCAGTTCTCAAGTTCAAGGAGTGGGGCACACCAGTGCAAGTTGAAAGGCCCACGCTACACTTTATTCCTTTTTATATTTTCTACTAACATATTAGTATGGTAAAAGCTGCATATTACAGATCGCGTCAAATGGAGGGAATACAGAACATGTGAAGTCGTTTCATTTCCGTACCACTGTTGATGAACATGCTGATGAATCCTTGGTATCAATGTTGCCTGTCCTGGTAACCAAATCAAATGGATGCGTACTGCTTGAGACATTTGTAAATGACTTAAATTTGCTGTTATCGGTATCTCTACGCACTGCTGAATATTTTATCTCTTCGTCATGATCCAAGTCTTCATCCAAATATAAACCTCTTTCCTGCGAAAATAATCTCAGTATTTCAAACATTTTATTGGAATGACTATGTACATTGTTTGTATTTTATATTTTTACGCGGTTACTAACACTTTCTTTAACATCCACTAATCATCCCACAAGTAGGATTGGGAGAAGCAAAAAAGGGGGGAAAAGTTGAAAAAACACTTTTCAGCCAGAAAGTGTTTGTAATTATTACTGTAGACATCCCCATATTTTATTACAAAGTAAAAAAAACATGTGAGCACAGGCTTACCTCAGCAAGATGAATATCATCTGTATCTTCTCCCTCAATTTCTCTGGCTATCCTTGAAGCACGCTTTTCAAGCTCTCTCATATGAGGACCTCTCTCAAGCTTTGTGGTATAAAATTCTTCATTGAAAGTACTCTTTACCCCAAACAAAGCTGCATTTGTTTCAAACTGGTTCCAGCTCCTAGCAGCATATTAACTATTAATCATACATGATAACACATACAATAGAAGCACAGGAGCTTTACAATAAGCACATTTTCCATGAAAGAAATTTCTAAAAATCTAACAAAAATCATGCTTATACCAGCAGAAAACAATTCCTACATAAATCTTTTTCTTTTGCTTAGATCATTATTCCTAACGAGTTACTAATGATGTGTGCACATGTTCTAGCAAGGTTTCCATCCAAAACAGCAAACTGCTGCAAGAACAAAGATTAGAATACTAACTCGAACCAAAAAAAATGCCTACTCATTGACAAAGCAATATATTGCCATAGAATGTAAATCCTTTTTCATACCTTGACACTGTGTTCTTGAGGGAAAAAAAAAGAATAGATTGACACTCATGTGCTGCTCTGTATGTTATAAAACCAATTATACATTGTATCAGCATGAAATGATTTAACAGAATCTGGTAAGGGAGATATCCCTGCTATGAGTACTTAGCAGTCAATTTAAGAGATGAATCTCGGTCACTCAAGAATAGTGGTCATCATGCATGTGAAATATAATGACTGAGAAGATAGATTGTTACAATTAAATATAAAGCTAAAGCTAAACTTAGTTTTTCAGTACCTATTCCCCTTCCTGTCATATTTTTCCAATTCGATGCACTCTGAATCTCCTTCATCTGGTGCCCAGCGCTCAAGCTCTCTTTCTTCAGGATAATGAGAACGAGAAATTGCAGAATCTATCATTAAGTCTTTCCTTTTATCATGGACAGGACCTTTTGGCAGCTCATCACCGCCAAGTGCTACGTCCTAAGAATTGATAACAATGATAGCATTACATAAAGAATGCAGAAAATGGGATAATAGTTCATGACAACTTGTAAGTTCATTACAAAAGCAGGGCAGACAAAACTAAAGATGGAGAATAAAACCTTGGCAATAACTTGGACAAGCTCCCTTCCTGGTATTATCATAGTCTCAGGCTTTCTTACAAGATCAATAGGATTGCTTTGTCCACCGACAGAACCATCCTTTATCAGCTGTGCCATTTTCAAGACAATTCCTACAAGACAAGCTTGATTCTTAAGTATGCAGAGAATATAACAAGAGATACATTTTGCGAAATTTGCCTTCCTATAACCAACAGAGAAATAAGGAAATGCTAAAAAGATTTGAAAAGAAAAAAATGTCAGATCGGAGAAATAAAGAGAGAGCTGTACCAAAGTCTTTGTCAGTGTTTGTTGCATGGAAGATTCCAGAGATAACAGACCCATTTTTTATGTGCACATCCACATGATGCCCAATAAGTTGTGTCATAACATAGACTAGTCGATCCCGCGAAGGGCTTGCATGCCCTAGTTTGTCTCCATTTTCTAAACACAAATAGAACATTATCAAACCTAGCTCTTGAACATTATACATATAAAATGGGATAGGATATTCACCTGCATTGGTAAAACCGCCAGATGAAGATTTCATCAGGTGCGTTTTACTTTCATGCCTTCCACTACCCTCCTTATCAATCTTTCCATGGGGGAATCCATTGGCGGAATTCCTAGTAGGTACAGACTGCTGTTGACGACTCATAATCCCTGCATGAACAACATCAAAAGCTCAATTTTACTCTTACATAAGCATCATAAAAAAAACTCAGAATTAAATATTGAATCAAATATAAGCAAACTTCTGTAGAGAGCCCAAACACAAGTTGCATTAGTTACATATGACTAGATGTACTTAAGAATTTGACCACCGTAATTTAACCTGTAGAAGTTATATACATGACTATCTAGCATTGCATTTACATCTGGAGATCATTATGCTCAGTTGCTCACCCATAAGCTTCTGCTACCAAAAGCATCTAGATGAGAAGTTCACATCTCAACCAAATCAAGATACTAGAAGCAGATAGGCAAGGGCAAAGGGCACTAAATGAATAATGAAATTTCTATTAACTCATTCATTTGGCAAGGCCTGACTGGCCTGACCATGAAAACCAAGCATAAAGCTAAAAGTACCATGATGGGGCCCTATGATGAAGAAAATTGAAAATGGATGGAAATCCTACTTGCTACATTATAGATGCAAATATAAATGTCCACTCCTAAATGAATTTCTGTCAGCTTCTATTAGTCTTCCACAAAATTCTGCTGCGACAGGGAACATGCAGAGAAGCTAACAAATGAACCGGAAAATTGGTAGTAGTCCTTTCCTTTCATATGCTCCAAATCATATATCCAGTACCTTCTCTATTTAATTCAAACTGGGTTTCATCTAGGATTGCTTAGGACCAAGGCCGCATACATTCTAATAGAACGATACATGACTCGCGATATACTTTTTGTCCTCTGTTCCTTGGAACAAGTCTAGTGGATCAAGTAGATGATCCTCACCTACTGGGCTGGGTATACAAATAAAAATAGACGTAGTAAGCATCGGATCGGTGGTTTTTCAATGGTATAACAGCAACTTTTCCAGCAACGAAATCTAAACTACTATAATTCCGGTATTAAAGACTAACCAGATGCAACATCATATCCATCTTTACCCTTATTGGTGCTGCTTCTATCATGCTATTTGAGCACTAACTGGAGCTGGATGGCAACAACACAAACACACAGCCAAAAACAATGCACAAAGCTACATTACATTTTTTTCCCTAATGGCATGGCTACTACCAAAAGAATCGCATACAAACAAAATCAGCTCAAAGCAGCGAATACAAACAAAATCCGACCGGAGCAACGACCTTCTCCCCGCATTCGAAGAACCCCAACGGATCGCATCGTCGACCCCGCGCCCCCAATCCGGCAGATCTACGCTTACTCGCTTAGGCCTACGAGCTCAAGCTCGAACGCGCGTGCCAACCTTCCCGATCCAACCGAACGAGCAGAGAGGCGGGCGGGAAAGAGCGGCCTCCCGCGAGGTAACTACCTGCCGTGGCGAAACCCTAGGGCTTCGGGGGCCGCCGGATCGCCGCCGGGAACGGAGGGAGGAGGCGGAGACTCCTGCAGCGAGCGGCCGGGGGCAGCGAGGAGGCAGCGCGGAGGAGGAGCGGGGACTCGCGGGGGCCAGAACCCTAGCTTCGGACGGCACGAGAGCGCGGAGGAGGAGGCGAGACGAGGTGGGTTGGTTCGCCGCCACAGCCGCGGTGGGGAGGGGAGGCCAAACTGGCAAAAGACCAAATGAATCGATGATCCGCGCGAGGCGAGCGACGCGATGGTGGGGTGTTTAGTTGGTTGCTTCAGCGGGCGGCTACGCGTGGGCGTCCTGAGCTTGCACAGCTCGCCCTAACTTTCGTGCGCGCGTCGAGTCGCAAGGGGTCGTCGTCGACTCGTCGCACGCCTAGCTAGCCTGGCTGGGGGTTGGGCACGTGCCAGACTGCCAGTACACAGAAGATTCACGTTTCAAAAAAAAATATTCGACCGCTTTTTTTCCTTTCCAAGAACGTCCCTAAATCCCTAATCATTTACCTGGATCATTGCCCTAGCTAATGGACCGTTCTTTTGAGAGCAACTATAGTACGCTATACCGTTTAGACATCCGACCATTCATCGTCTCTTACTTTTCGCCTTTCATCTTCGGTCATAGTCCTTCGTCATCCCTACCCCTCCTTCCTCTGTCGCATGCGCGAAGCACGCTGTAACTCTCGGCACGAGCAAAACCTCGACACCGCCCTTCCTCCTCGTTGCACGCACAGAGCGCGAGCGACACCGCGCTGTCCTTCCTCCTGCGTCACGCGGAGCGCTAGCGAGTCCACGCCGTCCTTCCTCCTGCGTTGCACGCACAGAGCGCGAGCGACACCGCGCCGTCCTTCCTCCTTCGTCGCACACGCGGAGTGCAAGTGACGCTGTCATTCCTCCTGCGTCACATGGAGCGCGAGCGACGCCGCGCCGTCCTTTCTCCTACGTTGCACGCGCGAAGCGCAAGTGACGCTGTCATTCCTCCTACGTCACGCGGAGCGCGAGCGACGCCACGTCGTCCTTCCTCCTGCATCATGCAAAGCACGAGTGATGCCGCGCCGTAGAGCTCACAAGCGATGCCATTCTCATCCGACCAGCCCAGAACCCCGCTTTGTTGAGCTTACGAGCGATGCCGGTTTTAAGTCTCCCAAGCCAAATCAGGCAACAAACATGAGATTGGTCATGAAAACTTAACACATGAGACTAGTCATGAAAACTGTATGAAACAACATGAAACTAACCATGAAACTTGTATATGGAACATAACCAACTCAGGCAATAAACTCCCTTGAAACTTCATAAAACCTGGTGAAACACTATGAAACTTAAACATGAAACTGGTCATGAAACCAAAAAACTAGTCATAAAACATGTATATGAAACCTGGCCAAATCAGTCAATAAACCCCCCTTGAAACTGCATGAAACTCATGAAACACAATGAAACTTAAACATGAAACTATATGAAACAGCATGAAACTTGTACATAAAATCTAACCAAATTAGGCAATAAATTAACCTCCTTGAAACTTGATAAAACAACGTGAAACATTATGAAACTAAAACATGAACCTAGTCACGAAACTCTATGAAATAACATGAAACTAGTCATGAAACGTGCACATGAAATCTATCCAAATCAGTCATAAACCCCCGTGAAACTTGATGAAACCTCATGAAATATAATGAAACTAAAACATGAAACACCATGAAAATAGATATGAAACTTGTATGTAAAACCTAGTCAAATTAGACAATAAACCCCCATTACTTGATGAAATCTAGTCTTCTTCGACACTGTCGTTCATTGCCGTCCCAACCACTCTCGGTGTTCCAACCGCTGAAGCCTTCGACTCCGACCATCGACTAAACACTGTAGCTCTGACCACTCAAACAAAAACATTGTAGCTCCGACTACTCACAAAAATATTGTATCTCCAACCACACACAAAACACTGTAGCTCCTATCGCTCACAAAAGTTGTATCTCCGACCACGCAAAACATTGTAGCTCCGACCACACATAAAATACTATAGCTCTGACCACACATAAAATACTATAGCTCCGACCACTCACAAAACATTGTGGTCGGGCAATAGAGCGTCGGTAAGTAAGAACATACCGATGAGGAGGCTGCGTGCACTGGATGTAGTTGCCGGACGGGAGCACATCGCCGTCCGCGTGGATTCGATCGCCGTGGAGGAGCGCGTTGGTGAGTTAGGGCTCTTGACACACATGTACTCCGCGTGCATGACTGAGGAGAAGGACGCGGAGCGACAATGAGGAAGGACGACGTGGCACAGGCAACTGGAACCCTAGCTCAGAGGTTCCTGTGGAGTGTAGTAGAATGGCGAGGGGAATGCAGGGTGAATAGAATGGGAATGGAGTGGTGTGGGAAAAAAATGAATGTGTCGGGTGTGGGAGCGAGGCTCCAAGATTCGTGTGCCTGACTTCAGATAGAACGGTTCCAATCTATACTGTCATATGGCGTTCGAACGTGATATTGTTCTATAGATTTTTTGGGTTTTTTTTGGTTTTTCAATGATTTTTGGTTTCTCTCATCAATCACTATGTATTAGACTAATAAGTCATAACTAAAAGGTATAAGTAGTTGCACAAGCCTAATAGCTATCAATATATGCAATATGTATTGCAGCGGGATGTAGCTTCGCTTCAGATTTTATAAACTCATTCTATAGCTATTTTGCACCGGAGTTGAGGGTTTCGAGTGGCAGCTTAAACTGCTATGACGCGCTCTCTCCTGAAGCTACCAATAAGAGCTGCGATGCGATTGTCATTTTGCTTAAACTGATAAATTTGAGAGCAACACATAAAGTCGATGGAAAAAGGGAGTCATTTTTTTCTGTAGTACTTACACTGAATATTCCAACACGTTTTGATCGAATATATTTTTCCACGTGTTTGGTTAGTCCCACCAGCCAGGAAAAAAAACAATTGAGAGTGCTGATGGGATGATGAGCTGATGACTTGGCCAAAAAAATGATAAGGGCTAAAAATCAAAAATCAGAATTTTTTCGATGTATCGGACCACTGTTGCAATAGTTACTTGAAAATATTGCACTACAAAAAAAAAACAATGCAAAAAGTTATGCTGCAACATTTTGAACTTACACAAGCGTCAAATTCCAACTTGCAGTAAAACATTTTCAATTGAGATCGCATGAACATATTCTCAGGCAAAAGAGCGTTCCGTCTGAATGTTTAACCCATTGTAAAGACAAAGAATGGAGAACTACCAGAGTGGATATGACAATCCATCGTCTCAATAGTTCAAGACTAACACTTCAACAGTTCAACATCCGTCTGATTGTTTAGCCCCTTGTAAAGAATGGAGATGGGCAAGCATCTAACAGAAAAAAATATGCATTAAAATACAAACTAGAGTCCATTACCACCGGTTTCCATATTTCCATACAGAACAGGGTGTATCTGTATCTAGTACATTATGGAAAATGATCCAAAAAAAAAAAATCGATATCAAACACTACAGTGAGTTCAATCATTGACAAACAGAAAAGAACCCTCGAATCCATCCCACAGTAGCTCTCTGTTCACCCAGCAACAACAGTCTAAATATTTTCATCAAGGGAAAGACAAGTAGCAACTTTCGGGTTGCAACTAAGCGGTGCCTGGCGTTTCTACTTTGGGGGTATCTTGTACTGTCTTCTGTTATTCCTTTATGTACTTCCAACCACGTTTGTTAACCCCGCTTATTCTTATTGGAGCATCTGCCGCTTGTGCACCTGGAAGAGAATCAGAATAGAGAATTAAGAAGAGAAATCTTGGGAATATTATCCTGACATATGATCACTTATTCAGATTTTTTTAAATTTTATGCTATGCCAACTATGTATGTTTGCTGTAACTTAGTTTTGAGAACAAGAGTATGCCTTTTGACTCCATAAGTGTTGTCTGTGGGCTGTGGCAGGTTTCAACATTTCGCTTCCTAACATTTTTGCCCAGGGCCAGCCAACAGTAACAAGGTTGTGACTTGTGACAAACAGCAACATGGCAAACATGATAAAAAGGAAAGTAGTCTAAACTACCTGGTTTGTATCATGGTCACAGAACACAGATACTTGGATATAAATAGCTGGGGCAAACTAAGGCAGCATACAAAGTTTTCGAGCACAAACAGAAAGCAGAGAAAACTGCTATTTGTAGACACAAATCTTTCTTTTACACGCAGGAGAGCTGCGTATCATTATATTAAGAAGAAAAAAGGGGCAAGAACCCAAACAAGAAACCTAACACACGCAAAACACAAAACCACTAGGAACCTAAACACACAGTCGCGCCCTTAACAAGAGTTGGAGACGACCGCTACCACACTCAAAACACTACCACACTCAATACACGAACAGCCCCTGGGCAAGGAGATGATTTATGCCTCTCACCCCAGCAAAACCCCAAAAATGAAGCTCCTCACTAGCAAGCAAAAGTGCTCTAGCTAGGTTAGGAGGTTCACCATCAAACACACAGCGATTACGAAGATTCCACAAAGTCCAAGCCCCTAAGGTGATGATGGAATTGAAACCCTTTTTTAAATGATCAGGCACCCTTCTTGAGCTTTTATCCCACCAATCATCAAAGGAGATCTCGTCAGATAGGGGAGTGAGACTGTGTAGACACAAATCATCCGTCCATCTAATGTATTATGAAAGCTGTACATGCAGAATTTTTCATGTTATTGTAAAAGAGAAACTAACATGTAACACATTGGTTGTCACAAACAAGAAATGGAATTTAAGTTCAGTTACAATAAAATCAATGGAGATTCGAGAGTATGAGACTCATATACTTGTATACAATTGTCAATACCTCAACATATCTTAAAAAGTCATATATATTACCGACATTTTTCTAAGGAAATATATATTACTGAAATTGAGTACATCATTAAAAAATTATCAGTTTTTTACCGGCATATAATTAGAAAAGATAATGGTTAAACACGTGTATTAAAGACTGTGTCGATATCCAAAACAATAAAGAACAGAGAGTATTGATGTTGAAGCTGGTATCAATTGTTATTTGGACAACCATTAAAAGTTGATCAACTGTTATGTGTACTTCTTTGCACAGACATGTATCTTCATACACTTGCTATTTGATAATGCCTGTATTTATTTTCTTGCGGGACCAGGCCTTACAATGTCCCCATAAAATGTATCATATGCTCTAGCTGCTACTGTGGCATTCCTTATGGTTTTGCAATTGTGTACGCCTATCTATAAAATTTTAGGTTGCCACATTTCTATTGTGAAGCTCAGGTTTTTCTTTTCTCAAGGTTTCCCTTGAGAAACTGTTGTCTGAAGTCGTACTTGAACCTCAGGCCAGGCTCAGCTAGAAATTTGCAGAGTTTAGAACTATCCAACAACAGTCTTTAGTAGTATAGTTCAAGAGACACTGAATTATACACAAATAGCCATTTGGCAGGGAGCACATTTTTTAATAAAAAAGTAAATGAAAAGAAAATCCAAGTACAACTAAAACTTCCACTGACAAAGGATTCTGGGAAAAGTTAAGGATTAGTAGTTCTTTTTCGCAATCAATTTAGAAAAAAGAATGGGTTTGGTCTTGTACATATGACCCAATAGAAAAAAATGGTTTCTTCGACATATCAAACCTCAAAACCTAAAAAGTGCAGGTCCTTCTTCCATATTTGCATTGAGTATTTGAGTGAGGAAAAATTATACTGTTACCTTACCTAAAGACATCCTATTGTGAAATTCATTAACAAAGACACATAAAAACCATTCTATCAAGCTATCCCAAATCAGAGTCATCAGGCATGATTAAATTATTTTGAGGATGACAAGCTGCAAACAGAAATCAGATACTACAGTGGCTGTGTGCAACTGCACTAGTCTTCTGCGGCAAATTCATGTTGTACCAAACTACACACGCACTATCAGATCTCACACACACTCTACACATCCACTAATAAGCATCAATGACCATCATAAATTCATAGTAACGTCTTCAAGTAGGGTATTGCCAAATTAGGAAGAAAGTAGAGAGATTGAACACTAACCGGCCTTGTACCTAATCCCCCACGCCTTCCCGTGCCGACCATCCTGCATTACACAAATCTCAAAATCACAACACCACAATAGAAATGAAAAAGATTCACTGCAAATGAGCAGGGAGAAAGGGAGAGGGAAGTAGGGGGATCGGTAAACCTTGTAGAGGTTGATCTTGGTGATCTGGTAGGAGACGTCGCGCCAGGTGGTCTTGGCGACCTTGTAGCCGACGCCCCACCCCGGCAGGAATTGCACCACGTCGAACAGGTTCTTCTTCTTCCTCCTCTTCCCCTCCTTCATCATGGCCTCCGCCGCCGCCTCCCCCTCCGCGGAAGCCGCCGGCGCAGCGCTGGCGCTCAGGGCTCTCTGCGCTGTCGGCGGCGCGTACCTGAGAGACCGCCGGAGCAGGCCTATCGACCTCTGCGCCATGGCCATCGGGAGCCGAAGTGGGTCGATGCGATCTCGGGAGGTAGCAGCTAGTGGAGGAGGAGGCGGCGAGCTCCGGCGAGTGGACGGGACAGGCAGCGGCGGGAGGCGGGGGATAGGGTTTTGCGTGGAGTCTGCGGAGCAGGCCTCCGAGCCTCGATAGATCTGGGCCGCTCACTGCACGATCGTTTGGACTGACGGTAGCAAAGCCATGGGCCGTTGTTTTCGGTTGTGGCTTATGCCTTTTTTTTTCAGAAGCTGTTGTATTCATTTCAGTTGATAGTTTATGATTTAAGTTAATGCATTCTTTTGGGCTTATGATTTATTGCTGATTTCCGATTCAAAGAGGACAGAGAACCACAATCCCAGAAATGCAATGCGGATAGTTCGTATTCATTTATTCCGATGACACCGCACGGCCGATGCGTGTTTTTTAAATAAACGTGAGGCTAACGTTTGGCATTTTAATTTTTATCATAGTGATTTTGATAGCATTGTTAGAATATCTATATTAGATTTAATTCATAAATATGAAATTGTCAAAGTATCAAAGTGTCAGTCATATGTGTAGACAAAGTAGCATTGAACCCTTTAAGGTATTAGAGGGTGAAAAAACTTAGCACCATTAGATCTTGTTCATTCAGATTTATATGAAATGAATGGATTGTTGACTAAAGGAGATAAAAAATATTTTCTGACTTTTATTGATGAAGCTACACACTACCACTATGTGTATTTGCTAAAAACTAAGGATGAAGGTTTAAACTACTTTAAAATTTATAAGGTTGAAGTTAAGAAACAACTAGAGAAGAAAAATAAAAAACTAAGGTCTGATCGTGAAGGAGAATATATCTATTGTAAATTCTCCTAATTCTGTTTTGAGTGTGGAATAGTTTATGAATTTTCACCATCATATTCACCCCAACCAAATAGGATAGCTCAAATGGGATAGCTTACAGGAAAAACCGGATATTAATAGACTTGATTAATATCATGTTAGAGAGTGTTGGTATGCCTAAGGCATGGTGGAGGAAGCTATATTGGCAACAACTTTTGTCCTAAACAGGGTAATCATTAAAAAGAGTAATATTACTCTATACGAGGGGTGAAAGGGGAGAAAACCTAATATCAATTTTCTACGAACTTGGGGTGCTTGGTAAAAGTCAATATACCATTGTAGAAAAGAGAAAACTTGAACCTAAAATAGTCGATTGTATTTTTCTACAATATGCTCATAATAGCATAGCCTATAGATTTTTAGTAATTAAATTAGAAATTCCTGAGATTATTGCTAACACAGTAATAGTCTAGAGATACTTCATTCTTTGAAGACATTTATCATATGAGACATGTAGGCGTTATCTCACGAACTGAGAATATTCAAACTGAAAATATTGAAAGTGGGAATAATCAAACTTCTAAACTTCCTACTGTTTCTAAACCAATATGTGATATCCTTGAAGAGGATAATAATCTAGTCATGAAGGCTCCTTACCGGAGCAAGAGATAATTGATTGAGAAAACCTTTGGTGATGACTTTATTGTATATCTCATGGATGATGTGCCAAAGACCCTTTCAGAACCTTATGCATCTTCTAATGCTGAGTATTGGAAAGAGGTAGTCTGTAGCGAGATAGACTCTATCATGGCTGATGGGACTTAAGAGATCACTGATGGTACTATTAAGAAGTACAAAGCAAGACTTGTGGTCAAGGGTTACACCCATAAAGGAGGGAGAATATAACTTTGATACTTATTCTTCTGTTGCTAGACTAATCACTATCAGAGTGCTCATTGCATTAGCATCTTCCTATGGTCTACACATCCATCAAATGGATGTGAAGATAGTTTTTCTTAATGGAGAGTTGGAAGAAGAAATCTATATGGATCAACAGGATAATTTTGTGATTTCTAAATAGGAAAAATAAAGTGTGCATATTATTGAAATCCTTGTATGACCTAAAGAAAGCACATAAACAAATGGCACGAGAAGTTTGATAAAACTTTGATATCGGTTAGCTTTGCTGTGAACGAAGTTGATAAACCTGTATATTACCATTATTATAGGGGCCAAGGAGTGATGTTGTGTTTGTATGTGTATGAAATACTTATTTTTTTAGACAAATACTTATATAATTGATGAGATCAAATCTTTCGTATCTCAGTACTTTGATATGAAAGACTTGGGAGAGGCAGATATTATTCTGAATGTTAATTGATCAAGAGTAAGGATGGGATTATTTTGAATCAATCCCATTATGCTGAGAAAATCTTGAGTCATTTTGACTATAAGAATTGTAAAATTTCTCTAATGCCTTATCATGCGAACATTAAGATGCAAAAAAAAAAAAATCAAGGGCTAGGAAAAGATCAATGAGATATTCACAAATTATCGTGTCAATTATGTATTTAGCTGGTGCCACAAGACCAGATGGATGAGATCAAAGTTACAAGTGGCTATGTGTTTACTTTAACTAGTACTATGGTTTCATGAAGGTCTTGCAAATAGACCATAATGATGAGGTCAACCATAGAAGTAGAACGTGTAGCACTTGACACAACCACTGTTGAGGCTGAATGGCTGAGAGGGCTTCTGTTGGACTTGCTATTGGTTAAGAACCAATACTGATAATCCTGATGTACTGCGATAATCAAACAATGTTAGCTAAAGTTATGAGTACTAAGGATAATATGAAGTCCTCTAGACATGTGAAGTATAGGCTTAAATCTATCAGAAAATCGAGAAACCTTGGAGTTATTGCTGTGAATAATGTTTGCATTAAGAAAAATCTGACAGACTCTTTCACAAAGGGTTGAGCACAGAAAGCGGTTTTCGTTGTATCTATGGACATTGGAATGAGGGCCATTTGAGTTACATTGCAATGTAACCCATACCTTTTTGATCAAAGATCCCGTGAATAAGGTAATGAAAAGAACAAGTTGATGTTATAACAAGAGAGTACATATTCATTATACCCGTGTCCTAATAGATGAAGTACTCTTGACTGTATGGAAGATTAGCATAAAGCCTTATATATTCTGTTGTCAAAAGAAGGAAAATGTATTAACATGCAGGATACCTAGAAAAGTATCCATTACTTACATAGATTTTTATTGATTAATTTCCAAAAAGGACCATTTTACATTTTTCTTTACTTTTCTTGTAGGCCAGCATGATGAGGTGCATAATCACCAAAATTAGGCTCCCATCATGACTTCGTACAAAAGTATGATCCACGATGGATACGTAGGATCTAACCATGACAAAATCAGAGAACCTAAGGGTGAGATAAGAAGGATTACATGGCCACAAGGAAATCTATGTAATTTGTAGAAACTTTGAGGACTAAATCACAAAAAAAATTCCCCAATCCTTAAGAACCCATCATGCTGCATGTTCACCAAAGCCCAGCTTTGTTTTCTTTCCTTAGCCCCCTTTGCTTCCCTTCCCTCTTCTCCAGCCACAACATCAGCTTGGCCAAGCCTACTCGCTAGTGGCCACCACTACATCACCACCATCACCCAACTTGATGAGGACATCACTTCCTTGGATACACACAACACTCATCCACAAGATGATAGGCAAGGAGCTATGACGAGGGAACATGCACGCCAGTTGAATTATCAGGTGAGCTCGTTCCTAGGCTTGTATAATTCAGCTTCTGAGAATGTGTTGCTGTCTAATGCATATGATGTGATTGTGCTTAGGAACATGGGCAAGGACCAGGGAAGGGCACATGGAATTATGGACGCGCTTGGGATGAACATCGGAGGTCATCACGTCACTTTGAGACCAAGAATGGAAGCTAGGCATGTTCTACAGCCCAATTCGGCATCCGGAGACAACGCTGACTTTAAACGAGCATAGAAGATTCATACAGAGTTCAATGAGGTGATCTTGGACTTGTTGGAAAACTCTTGACATCCTCTTTCCAACGATTCTAGTCTCACCTCAAAACTTCACCTGAGCGCGACGTAAACTACAAAACAATTATGAATCAGTTCTAAACCTGGGCCCTAGGCCTTGTATCAGTTTGAGCCCGATTGGAGAGTTGTAGTGGGATGTTCCCCCACTCTCAAGGATGTGCCCCCATGTCCTTGGCACCATAAAAACTGCCAGCGATGCCGCTTTTATGGTTTAAGCTTGTTTAGATTAATTTTCGTTTAGAAAACATCAGTCGTGTACTTGTGTCGACTAGACCAACTACGACGACTTCATGCCTCTTCATTGTTCAATGAAACTTCATATTTCATTCATGTTGTGGTTACAGACCAAACAGAGAGAGAGTGTGGTAGTGGGGAGTTAGGTGAGTAATGGTTGGGGTTTCTCCCCATGGCTTGTGTTATATATATACATCCACATGAGGAGCGCTTTTACAATTATACCCTTACACGTGAGTATTCCCCTCAGGGGTACTGATGTCATTACACATGTCCCATTTTGGGCCTTACATCCTTCTAACAGGCCTACTGGGCTTAGGTGGGGGCCACCCCTACAACAATTCACAAATTCAGATTGCGCTTATTTCTTTCTTGCTTGATTCGCGATTGCTTGCAGGGAAGATCATCCGTGTTGGACACGGTTGGTAACGACAAGGGTGTGGTGTAGCGATTGCAGGATGGACTTGGTCATTTCGGTCAAGTAGCCTCGTCGTCAACGTCATATCAAACAATCGTAGTTATCGTTCTCATTGGAAGATCGGGCCAAATTCCCTCATCACAACTCACCTCCGCTTCCACCTCCCCACTACCATCAGTGCGCCATCGAGAGTATGCCGCCACCCAAACCACCGCCTCCATGTCCTCCCTTGCTTCATCCCTAGTTTCTTAATTACAGTTCATGTACTGTTTAATCACTATTGCTTAATGTTAATTTGTGAATTGTGATCTACGATTATGAGATGTGATCTGTGATGTTTGTTCATTACTTGTGAATTTCTCTCTCTTTTTTTTGCTTCTAGTAGTACTACTCATTTGTTCAAGTTAAATTTGTGCTTTGTCCTTGTAATTGTTATACCTGTTGGGATACGAGTAGGCCACACTAGTATAGATTAAAATTTTCTACCACATAAACCAAGAAGCCATATGAGTAAGAGATCATAAATCATTACCACTAGATATGCACTACAGCGGAAGTAGAGTTGAAGCAGCTGATTCAATAAAGAGCGCGTCGGTGTAGTGGAAATAGTCGATCGTCCTCTGGCTAACCATCTCCTCCTCACGATCGTCCCAATGATCGTTGTGTCGGTGTAGTGAAAGTAGTTTATTGTCCTCTAGCCAACTATCTTCTCCTCGCAATCATCCCAATCAACGCCACAATGGCAGCAATGCCTCTACCGAGGTCCACATGTCTAGGGATGGAACACCATGCCTCAGCGAGCTAGCACCTGTACGCACGGCAGGGGTTATGAGAGGTGAAGGCTAGGGTTTTGATAGGTCTTTTCGAGATGCTTCCCTCAGTCCCCGCACCTCTCTTTATATAGCCTCTAATTGGATCCTTATTTGATACGATCAGATATTGTATCCAATTCAAAAAGCCTCAGAATGGATCTTTATCCAATATAAGTAGAGATCATATCCCACTTGAAGACTATCACACGGATCCTTATCGTTCTAGACCATTAAGTGTGTGATTCTATAGATTCATGTATATTTAGCCATAGGCCGAAAACTTCTTTCCCGTCCATAAGTTGGTAGCAGTTCCTAGCAGGACATAATGATTCTCAAACATACATAAAGATCATATCGGATGAACTTATATAGTGCTTATGTACCGATCCCTTTGCCTTATGATACCAGATCAAACTCAAGGCGAGAAGCATACCATCTTATAATAGCTCAATCCTTCACTCGAACCTGTAATGGATTACTTAGTTATGTTGACTCCTCAACCATATTTGGCATGGCCATGCACTTCCTTAATCCAAACACATTGATGGGCCCTGAGATATCTGTCTTGTTATATAGGAGTAAATTCCATCTTGATCGCTCATATGATTTCACATATTTCATAGTAACCCGAAGCTACCTTTATGTAACATCCTGATTTTTAGAGCCTTTTTGAAGCTTTTAAAAATAAAATTCATCATTTGAATTTTTTCGGAATTAATTAAAGCATAATTGGAATTTTTATTAAATAAAAAATATTTAATATGATTAAATTAAACATTAACATTTGCCAAAAGTATTTTATTTGTGTTCCTTGTGTCACAAGGAATTTTTCAGTATTTTTTTGGATTTTTCGGGGTTTATTTGAGCTCAATTTTAAATTTTCAAAAAAAAAAGAAAGAGGAGAGAATGAATAGTACCCGCGCGGTACTGTTCATGCATCTTCAACCTCCAGCGCGCGATCGATCCAGTTCGTTCTGTACATGTTTCCTTCCATTTTTCTCTCTTTTTATAACTTCCAATCCGGACCTTATTTCAATATCTTCCCAAAGGAAAGTTGTGCCAAATCACGCAAGGAATCCATCCCAATTGGCCTCTTTCCGTTTCGTTCATCCGTTTTGCTTATATCTCCTATTTTTTGAAACGGACTCTAAACCAAAATCCGTGAATTGGAGTCGGTTTCTATCTCTTCCAAGCCTATAAATACGACCCCTTGACCCCTCTAAACCCATCCCAAGCCTGGCAAGTCCCCTCAAAGGTCAAAACGCCGTCGGCATCGAGGTCCTTCGGTCCCGAATTTTCTCATCGCGTCTCGAGCTATTCGGTGAGTTTTTCCATGATCCTTTCGCGTCACATTGTGCCATCATATGCCATCTACCTCCTTGCCAAGTTAATTTGGTTTTGGTGCAGTCAATTTCTCGGAATCGAGTTTTCCCCAATCTAGGCCAAGATCGCTTCCCGACGTCGATTCGTCGCCTCCGGTAAGCTTCAGCCCTTGCCGTAATTTTTCTTAGACTTGCCTCATCGCGTTCTATGCCGTGCTCACTTTTTTCCCCGAAAAGTCTCCACAAATTTTTGCCTCCGAACCTCGCCATAGCTGCCAATGGCATCTCGTGTCCCCATCTATCCGGTGATGTTTTCTCCCAATCCGTTCGCGTCATATTGTGCCAAACCATCCCAGGTAGGTACCCTCCAAGTGGTTTTAGATTTCGTTCACCGAGCACCAAGATATCAAGATTTTGCTTTTTCCTTCCCGACGTCGTTCAAACGTCGTTTGCGTCGTCTTCGGTGGGTTTCTGTCTGAGCCGGTTCTGATTGACCCGATTCTTTGTCCTAAATTCATATAAAATTGAGCTCTATCCTTTGGTTCTAGTTTTGCAATTTTTGGAGTTCATTTGAATTTTATTTGAATTTATTTTGTTTGTTTTGTTGTTTCGCGCGTAGAACCCGACGTCGCCGAAGAGTTTGTCGAACCGCAGTAAGAGGGACCAACCAGTGCACAAGAAGGCAAGTCTACTTTGATCATTTTGAACCTACGTTTGTGAAATTTTTTAATTATTTTAAATTTATGTGCATCGCTATTTACATAGAATCTTAATTTTGTTTTAGCAAGTTTGTTAAACCAATTATTATTATGCCCTCAATTGAAGTTGAATGCCATGTATCTTTGTAACCTTAGGATTTCCTTTGTCTCAATAATGAGATTATTATTAAATCTTTAATAAATATTAGAACGGTAGTAAAATGCTTAGTCATGCTATTTAACCTTTGTAGCCTTGGAAATGGGAAATTATAATTCTTTTAACTAGTCTTTGTATCTGGAAATTAGTGGCGATTGGAGTTGCCACTGTTCTTTTAAAATAAAATAAAATGTGAAAATTGTTTTAGACCAGGGCGGATGGTTGGATTGGTTTGGTGCGGTTAGCACGAGACTTTGTAAAGTGTCTGTTCCGCCCTAGTCGATTAAGGACCGACTCTTGTGTTTGTCCAGACTAAGCACTACCGTACAACCCCAAGTCTATATGGGTATAGCCTAGCTGATTAACTTACGATAATCTAGTTTAGGTGCCACCAGTGGAAAGTGGGTGCCAGGGATTTACTGGTTATTCACAGTGAGGGACAGGGATTTACTGTACTCATATGGCGCAAGAGGGGGCTTCGGACTGGGTGGATGGAACCCTTCTGCGATGAAACCTCAGCGGGTGGTGTCTAGCTAGACTAGAGTGAGGTAAAGGCTTTGTGATATTTTATCTGTGTCTCATGCCAAAGGAAGCGTGGTGACTATTAAGATAATTGATCTCTTGGGGGTAAAGTTGTACAACCTCTGCAGAGTGTCAAACTATTCGAATAGCCGTACCCATGGTCAAGGGCGAGCAAGGAATGCATTCACATGGTAGATCTTAGGTTTTCATTTAAAAAAAACAAAGTTTTGGTATTCCGAGAGTGGAGGGAACTCTCGGATGTTGCCCTGGCGGTTGGAGCCAGTGTGGGTGGTCGTAACCCGAAGTCTTGATCAGTTAGAATTGGTCAACTGGTGTTGGTGAATAGAACCTTCACTATAAAATTAATGGTAGTTTCTATTAAAACAATTACTTTAGTAAATTAGTGCCTTCGAAATTACTTAATGGTATTTAACTAAAATACTGTTTTGTGCAAAATAACCATATAACCCTACTTTGTTAAGCCTTGCATCTATTGCATTTTTCCAAGACTTGCGGAGTACTTTATGTACTCACATGCTGCACTAAAAAATAATACTCAGAGGAATACAAAGCTCAAGAGGGAGACTACGACTACTTCGCGGGTGGATTCGACGAAGGATTCCCGGGGTACCAGGTCGCGCTTCCCCAGTCAATTGCCTGTGGCGTATTGATGGGTCTCCGCTGAATTTATTTTTGCTTTCGCTGTGTTTCGTGTGTGCGAGGTCTTGAAACCTCATTTGTAATAATGAGACCTTTCAGTCAGTACTCTCTATTATTGTAATAAAGTGTTGTTGGTTACGTAATCATTTCTGTTTGACTGTGTGCACTAGCTTTGATCTGGGACTAGTGTTGTAATACACAGAGGGTCCGGGTTCGGAAATCCGGGGTCCCGACACTTTATAACCATCAAGTCACGTAGTAGTGTTTGGAAACTCCTAAGTAAACTATTACACGTGTAGGAAATAATGGTAATCTCAGGTCCAATGATCCTACATACATTATGTATGAGACCAACTGATGACACTTAAGAATATAACAATTCTCGCAATGTCTCATGGTGGGTCAATTCAACATCATGTTCTTTAACATGCGTCCACATTATTGATTTGATATCCCATATCCATGATCCGTGAAACATGATCATCAATCAATACATGTGTTGATCTGTAAATCATAATTGTCTCACACAATGATATAAGATCAGTGATAATTTAGAATAACATCAAAACATGAATAAAGAGTTCCACAAACAAGTCATATACTTGTTGATCAATATGAAAGACATTTATTCAAGTGATCAAATAACATATTATTCAAAAGATCATAAACATAGAAGTGATACAATCATCTCCATGATAGCCTCTAGGGCATATCACTAACAATACTTATGAGTTGTTGTCCATCTGGTAGCTTTGTGTTTGTTTATTAGTTGTAAGCAATATGTGCAGTGATCTTCAATTGTGATGTGTGGTAGATTAAGTAGCAGCACTTGTGATTCTATGTTGTCACTAGTATGGCCGATGCTTTGTGTTGTTAGTAGCAACGAGTCCTATATTTCTGTTAGGGATAGTTCTGTTATCTAGTAGTTGTGTTGCATTTGTTTGTTGTTTGTGCTATGCATGTCACCTTCGTTGTAGCTAGTTGCCAACCATTTTCCCTCCTCATTCTTTCTTGACTCCCTCTATGCTTTGCTTCTCAAGACCCGTAGTGCTTCTAAACTCCCTCTTTTCTTCTTTTTGCAGTTGGTCTGTAGTTAGGTGGCACGTTTGTTTATCGTAGTACTTTTCATTTGTCATTCATGCGTGTTCATTTATGTTGTCACTTGTGTGTTGTTCATTCAGTCGTTCTTGATATTAGGTCGTACGGCTGATTCGGTAGTCGCTTTAAGATTAGTTTTCCATTTTATCCCCAGTTTTGGTAGTCCTAGCTTTAGCTAAGCACAGGCAGCCTCAGTCTAATCCCTGTAGAGAACATGATACTTGCTGCTATTTTAGTGGCAACCCGTGCACTTATGGGTGTGCTATTTTGGTATGATCAAGTATTTTGGCGCCATTGCCAGGGATTAGCTTAGAGCAATAGTGTTAGGCTATAGACTAGGTCATTGTTTATTTTCTTTGGTTTGTTTTGTGTTTGTGCTAACTTGTCTTTCTTGTCATCATTATTCATATTTGTGGTATCACAAACCCCTAACCCTTTCCCTAGTTATTTCTTTTTCTTGTGTCTTCTCATGTCCTTTCCCGTAGGTTGATTGATGTAGCTACCTATTGAGGCTATGAATTTCTATTTTGATTCTCGTTGTTTTATGATACTATTCAAGAAAAGGTATCATTATTCATATTTGTGTTATATCGCAAACCTATAACCCTTTCCCAAGTTATTTCTTTCTCTTGTGTCTTTTTGTCTCATGCCTTTTCATGTCCTTTCCCATAGGTTGATCAATATAGATACTTATTGAGGCTATGGATTTATATTTCGATTCTCGTGGTTTCATGAACACTCCTAGCACTTATGATACTCTTCAAGAAAAGGTAAATTTGTTGTCTCATCAATTAGAGTGCTATTCTTTATAGTGAGGGATTGTATCCTGTGCTTCTTGTGACCAACATGGAGAGATTCACCTTTGAAGATCTTGGCCACTTAGATGATTATTTGATCTTTGAGCCTAAGATAGAGATATTCATGATTGATTACGAGGGGGCTATATTTGATGTCGAGAAGGCTACTTCTATTGATCCACTTGCTACTTCCTTCGTCGACATCGCCCCTCGAGAGGTTTCTCCTACATTGTATTCCACGATACCATCACACTAGGTAGTATTCAAATTCTTACCCGACCACCTCAGGTTTGATTTCCTTTGCCCTGATGAGACATATTCTTTTATCTGTTGTGCTAATATCACTTATGTTGAGACTTGTAGTCCTCATGCATACCTTATCGATATGCCTTCTATTGATGACTTAGAGGGTGTGACCCTATCATATATACTTGCCATGTCTTTGAGTTTGTTTGCAAGTTTACACTTGTGTACCATCAACTACGAGCGAACTTCGTTTGGGTCAACATTTCTTGGGATCCAAGTGGATTTTGAGACACATTGCTTCACAAGGAGAGCGGACATGTGCCCTTTCCTTGTCCCGTCCTTGGACCTCCTCCTGACATACATATGAGCATCTCTTCATCTTTTTATTTTTATTTCTATTTCTGTTGTTACTATTTGTTGGTTCCTCCTCTTTTCTGTATTTTTCTTTCAGGTGTTGTGTCAGATCCTCATCCTTATACGTGCTAGAGGCCACAAGATGATTCAACTACTTCCACTACTTATACCCGGTGAGCTATTCTTACCCTTTCAGACACATTCTTGATTCATTGCTCAATTTAAGCTTAGGGGGAGAACTTGTATGTGTATGGATGATGTTCTAGCGTGTTTGTATCATATTTATGAGCATTTGAGCTTATTTTGTGTAGTTGATGATATATGATCATTCTTATGCTTTGTATTATGTTTATGTTGATGACATGTGTCCATGTGGGCCTTTACTATATTTGCTCTCATGTTATGCTTGTAGTGTATCTTGGCCGAATGGAGCTTCCCTGTTCCCTCTATGTGTTCCCCTCCCTATTCCCTCCACTTGTCATCACTCAATTGGCTCTCAAGTAAATTAGTGAGATAATTCATTAATGTAAGTGATTAATTAGATTGGTAATTAATTAGTATAAAATATTAGTGTGAATAATTAGTATAGATTAATTAAAATAAATAGTAAGTATAAATCAATTGGAATTAATATATTAATTAATTTATACTTACTATTTATTCCAATTGATCTATACTAATTATTCACACTAATATTTTATACTAATTAATTACCAGCCTAATTAATCACTTACATTAATTAATTACATCACTAATTCACTCGAGAGCCAATTGAGTGATGACATGTGGAGGAATAGGAAAGGGAACACATAAGAGGGAACAGGGAAGCTCCATTCATCTTGGCCATGTGGGCCTGTATCATGGTTTATCTAGAGGTCATGCCAAAATTTCTTAATTGAACTATGCTTACTAGTTCTTTGTGTCCTAAGTTATTTGGCATCATATTGTAGAGTTGAGCTTTGTTTATTAACCTTGGTGTGCTTAGAAACCTTATGATCCTATAGCATTTGATTCATTGAGAGCTATACATATGTTTTTAACCATTTGCGGATTGAATTGGTTTTAGTCATTACCTCTTGAATGATTCTATCTTAGATTCATGCTTTGACATACTATGTTATTTTAGATATTGATATTTTGCTTGCATGGGAAATTTGTGAAAGGGGTAGTCCTATATTGAGCTAGTGACTTACTTGATTTATCTAGGTATCCATATCTTAGAACACATGTTACTTAGTGATACGATCACTACTACAGAAAGCCTAATACTAGACGCCAAATCACAGACGGTTTTGTGAAACCGTCTGTGACGTATACTATTACAGACGGTTTTAATTTGGAGGCCGTCTGTGGTGTTTGTGGTTGGAAAAAGGAGTATCACAGACGGTTCTTACCGCTGAACCTTCTGTGATAATGGAATATCACAGACGGTTTTTATTATAAAACCGTCTGTGATATTCCAAATTATCACAGATGGTTTTTAAACATAAACCGTCTATGATACTCCTTTTTCCCGCCACAAACACCACATACGGCCTCCAAATTAAAAGTCCGACAAACAGAGATTCCTAGATTTTAATTCAAGACAGATTTAATTCATTACAAAAGTTCGACAAACAGAGATTCCCAGATTTTAATTCAAGGCAAATTTAATTTATTACAAATCTAAGAGAAAAAGAGATTCCCATATTTTAATCTTCTGGTGTCGGAACCCGGAGCAACGACTCCTGGATCCTCTGTGTAAATCGCACTAGTCCAGGATCAGCTAGTGCACACAGCGTACAACAAAGATAAATATCAACCATAATGACATTTATTAACTGAATATGGGCATGAAT
Organism: Dendrocalamus latiflorus; assembly: GCA_017311315.1. Taxonomy (NCBI): domain Eukaryota; kingdom Viridiplantae; phylum Streptophyta; class Magnoliopsida; order Poales; family Poaceae; genus Dendrocalamus; species Dendrocalamus latiflorus. The sequence continues at coordinate 24,060,089 of CM029640.1, forward strand.
GCCAAAGTTTACATCAACGGCACATAAGCCAAAATTAAGTAATAAGCAGCGGAAGAAAAACCGAAGCGGAAGAAGCCCACTGAGCCTACCCGTAGGCAAACGACAGTAAGACGCGGCCTATTCGTCCAGATCTTCACCGTAGTTGACGTCTTCCTTCTCTGTGTAGAAAAAGCAACGTGAGTACAAACTTGTACTCCGCAAATCACCCGGAAAAATGCACCATAATGATAAAGGCTTCAATGGAAGGCTTATAGGGTTAGTTTGCATAAAACAGCATTTGAGAAATACAATAAGTAGATTGAAAATGCTGAATTTAATACAGTAAGTAAAAGCATAACTTGTAGTAGAAAGTAATACCGTTAGTGCCGGCTCCGACCAAACACCAACCTATCCACGGGCATCCCACCCGGACCATCTTTTCCAAAAGATCACGTATGGATTCCATCCATCCACACGCTTTCACTGCGCAACTCTGATGAATTCCATCCATTCACCAGATTTCCATCTCTCATGGATTCCATCCATCCGCAAGGTTTTCATCTCTCGTGGATTCCATCCATCCACAAGGTTTTCAAAAATATTTTGAAAAACAAAATCTAATCCATGAAAAACTTTTACTCAGCATGCCCATGACCGTGGGCACGGCTATCTAGGATAGATTATACACTCTGCAGAGGTTGTACAGCTTTACCCACAAGACACGATCATCCTTTTGTGCCACGCGATTACACACTTCCTTAGGTGTGCGGCAAGGAGTCATGACAAGGCCTTTACAATGCAAAGCCTTCAACCTGGTCGAGCCAACTCTAAGGTTTCACCCCAGTAAGGAATCCACCAGACCGGGACCCCCTCTTGAGCCTAGACGAGACTTCTCATGGCTTAACCATGCTCGCCCAAGTGAGACTTCACATGGCACCAACCACGCTCACTTTCAACCTACAACTCGGCTCAGGTTGGGACTTCACAAATTATTCAGCCAGGGCTGTCCCATACCAGCCATGTGGTAGTACGATTAGGGCTTTGCAACAGTAGCTCACAGACCGGTCCTTAATTGACTTAGGTCCAACCACGTACCCCCGTGCACGACAATCAACCACTGCGGCTCCAACCAACAGGGCATGCCTGCACCCACCACTCTAACCAATTGCCTAAGTCTAAACCAGTTTGATATTTTGTTTTCAAAATAGTTCATAAACCTCCTTGACTCACCAAAGTCAAGAGTACATATCATTTTATGTAAAAAGGATCATCATTTTATGTGAAAGATATCCCAAAACAAATATTGTAGCTAAGCAGGTCTAAGCATTTAATATGAAATCTCTCTAGCCAATACTAATGTACTAACTAGAGTTTGATTCTAGGGTGACAAGGTATTGAGGAATTCAAATTCAATGGAGGGATTAACAAGTAGGCAATAACTAAATTTAAAACTGAATTGAAATACGTTGAATATAAATATGCATGCAATATAGTTTAAAACAACATAATTTTATTTGAAAACTGGGATCAACATGATCAAGGAGGGTGACTTGCCTTGCTCTTCAAACTGGCTTGAATCTTCGTCGAAGAAATTTCCCGAATCGTCGAAGTCTACACGTCAAAATAACCCACCAAATTCAAATAAACTCAAATTAAATTCAAATTGACTTCAAATATTTGAATTGAGGCTAAAAATGGATAGAGGGGAATTTTTGATGAATTTAGAAATTTGAATGGACTCAATCGGAGTTAGGACGAAGGAGAACGGGCTCCGGGAAGTTTAAATTCAGAGAAAATGGAAAAAATGGATTTTCTGGAATTATTTTCCTAAAGGAAAATGGGATTTATTGCGTCAGCAGGGAATTTAATTTCGGCCAGATTTATTTTTCAAAGGAAAAATCGGATTAATGCGCCAGCATGACACCAGCACTGGGGTGCTCCTGCTGACAAGTGGGCCCCCGGTCTATGGACCGAGTCCACGGGCCCAGGAGGAGGATGAGGTGGTACGGGGGAGGGGCCGGGCTGGCGTGGCGCCAACGGGGCGCGGGGAGGCCGAGGTGGCGAGGCGTGGCATCGCGTGGCTGCCACGGGGCACGGGGAGTGGAGGGGGAGGTGGAGCGAGGAAGGGCGGAGTCGGGGGAGGGCCTTAAATAGGCTCGGGGAGGGGAGGGGCGGCGCTAATTGCTCGCCGGAGGGTGCGGGGTCATGGCGGCAGTTGCGGCCGAAGATGGGGGCGTGGGCGTTAGGCCCGAGCGGGTCGTGTGGGGCGTGCGGCGTACGAAGGAGGAGGGCGGAGTACGCGGGAGAGAGGGGGAGGTGGCCGGATAGGGCGGGGCGGCGCAACAGCCTGGCGGCGGCGCGGCCGGGGAAGAAGACGGACGCGGGGAAGAAGGCGAAGCCGACAGGTGGGGCCGGGGCGCAGCGAGAGAGGGGCGCGGGCGGCTGCCGGGTGGGGTCGGAGAGAAAGAGAGAGAGGGAAGCGGGAGCGCCGACAGCTGGGGTCCAGCGGCAGCGAGAGAAAAGAGGGAGCGGGTGGGATGGGCCGATGGAGGGCGACGTGGCGGGATCGGGCCCGTACGCGTGGCGAGCCGAGAGGTGGTGAGGGCGGGATGGCGGTGGCGACGTGGGCGGCAATCCGGCCGTCCACGTGGCGGCCGGTGGGAGGGGCTGGGGTTTTATCTTTTTGGATTTTTGATTTTGGATTTTCAGAAATGCCTAGAAATGCAATTGGCCTCAGAAAAATATGAAAATAACTCCAAAATTTCCAGACAAATTCATAGAATCTCCTGGAGACATTTTGGACTCAATAAAAATATTTCCAACTAATGTTGGTATTTAATTTTCATAATTTAAAATACTTTTTAATTTCACAAATACATTTTTAAACTCCAGAAAAACCAGGGAACCAAATAAAAGCCAAATAACTCCAAATAATTAATTTGACATAAGATTTTTATAGAAAATCAAAATATCATTTTATTTAGTAATAATTTTAGATTTTTCTGAAAATGCTTTTCAAATCCAGCTTTTTCAAAAACAGAAATTCAGGGCAAATCCAAATTTAAAACTTTAGGCACAAAAATACTTAGTTTAAATTAAATTTTATTTTATTCCATTTTTATTATTTATTTAATTATTTTTATTTTAACAAAAATTTGGGCTGTTACATCTGGGCTTCATATGCTTCTTCTTCAACTTCTGGAGTTGGAGGATCAGCCGCTGAGTTCTCGAATGTCGTGAAGATTGTCCTTGCCCTCTCGACTTCCTCCTCTAGCCCGGGTAAATTATTAGCATGGCCCATAATCTCAAAGAGGATGCCATGATAAACTTCAACAGAATCGGCTGATTCTGCTTGATCGGAAAGGTTATCTATCACACTCTGCACTTCCGCAAGAGCTTCCTCCGCTTTGTGGACATTGTAGAGAAGAACAAGGCTGAGGGCGGTTTCCTTTTCGTGAGCAGCAATGAGACACCTCCGTCGACGGCGGATGATGAGGTCTAGTTGACGGACGATATTGGAAGCGAGTCGAGGAAGGAGAGCAGGGCGTGAGCGGAGGAGCTGCTCCAGACGTAAATTGTTGGCCGCCTGTGTAAGGTTGCGGCCGAACAACTCATGATGGATAGATGAGAGGAAGGAGATGAACAAAATTTTAGATGTCATTGTTGGGAAATGTGGTGATGATCGAAGAAGATGAGGGAGAGGATAGTTTAGATCGAAGAAATGGAATAGTGCGTGCAAATATAAGCATTATCACAAACGGTTCATATTCGAAACCACCAGTGACGCTTCGTATATAACCGCCATCTCTTACATTAATATCACAGACCGTGACGCTTCGTATATAACCGCCGTCTCATACATTAATATCACAGACTGTTCGTAAACTGCCTTATCACAGACGGTTCTGAGTTTAGAACCATCTGAGATAGTAGGCTTATCACAGACGGTTCTAAACTTAGAACCGTCTGTGATAATCCCCTATATATACCCTCTGGCTAGGGTTTTCTGTGTATTCTGCAGTTATTCTATATCTAAATCCCGATATGCCTCCCCGAGCCCTCGCCGCCGCCTCCCTCAAGCCCGGGCCGTCGCCTCCCCGAGCCCGTCGTCGCCGCCTCCCCGGGCCCGTCGCCTCCCCGAGCCCGTCGCCGCCGCCTCCCCGAGCCCATCGTCGCCGCCGCGGCCTCCCCGGGCCGTCGCCTCCCCGGGCCATCGCCTCCCCGAGCCCTCGCCGTCGCCTCCCCTAGCCCCTGTTCTTCTGGTGATTTCGAATATCACAGGTCTTGTGAGTGAGTCTGTGATTTTTGTATGCAATCTGTGTGGGCTGTGCACTGGGAGACATAGATTGCTTGTGGGATTGGTTGTTGCTTGATGATGATATAAATCATATACTGAGATTGGTTAAATTAGTCTTTGAGCTCTAATTACTGTCAACTCTGTTATCACAATTAAGTTTGTACTCTGGAAGACATTCTCTAGACATTGATATATTGTTCTTGTGCCATTCGGTTCTTGCTGTTTTCATATTATAGCAAATCCATATACTGATCTGTTAGGAATTAATTTTGACAAGTTAAAGACTAATTCATTGAGTGAAGGTTAACTTGTATTTGGATGGATTTGCTTCATTAAATACCGCTGTCTGAATATATGCATGCTGGATATATTGATCTTGAGATTGTAGAGTTTGTATCTAGAGCTCAAATGACTGAATTCATTATTTGGCATAACCAATCAAGGAAGAGTATATGATTTAGTAGCGGGACGGCCAAGATTAATCTTGTGCAACCCTACAATTTGAGAGCACAAATTAATCAATTAAAACTTGAGCTTGTTGCTAGTCTTAATTGATACATATTCATGTTTAGAATGTTATTGATTCTATTATTGATACTTGTTGCTTCATATTGCTACAGACGGTTTTTACCTAAAAATCGTCTGTGATAATCACCTATCACAGACGGTTTTTAAGTTAAAAACCGTCTGTGATAAGCAGCTATCACAGACGGTTTTTAACTAAAAACCGTCTGTGATATATCAATATCACAGACGGTTCGATAACCGTCTGTGATAACCTTCGATTATCACTGACCCATAAATTCAGACGGTTCAGAAAATCGTCTGTGATGACGTTTCCGAACCGTCTGTGATGACCTTTTCTGTAGTAGTGGATCTAACTTAATATACATGAGTTGGAACGTAAATTGCGGCCCAATCTTTCACGGTACTTGACAGGAATGCAAACAAAACTGCAGTTGGTATCTTCAATTTCTTCCGTTCGGCTCCAAACAAAACAGCAGCATCAACTCCCTTTATTCTCTTGCTCGTCGGCAACTCCAATCAACAGATTGGTGATCTCGGTTGGAAAACATGATGATTTTTTGGCTTATTCAACTCTCGATAAAACTTCAAAAAAAAAAAAAAAACTCCCAAAGAGCACGCAGCTTGGGGTTAAATAGCTAGCCATCTAACTCCCCTTGCCGCAGGCCACACGCGCACAGTGTCTTGGACTCAGACTCAAAACACCTTGGCATGCAAGCCTAGTGAAAAATAGAAGTCACGCACACAAGTCCACACGGACTAAACACAAAAATAGCTCACGCACAACTACTCAAACACGCACAATTAGTAACAAATTTCGACACCTAGAGATAAGATTTGTTGATTCCAAATTAAAAGATACGTAGAATCCAAATATCCCCTACATGAAATCCTTGCCTTTCCTTTTCTCCCTTATTTCTCCATATCCAGCAGCTTGGATTAGTTGCATTAAGTTTCTTGCCCACGTGACTTGGAGTAGTTGCCTTTCACACATTGGCTCACGTGGCTTGGACTCGATGCGATCTGTGCCCTTATGTATCATCCTAGTTTTTAATGTTTTTTGAAGTTTTTAAAATAAAAATAACCATTTAGATTTTTTTGAATTAAGTAAAGATTAATTAAAATTTTCTAAAAACAAAAAGATTTAATATGAATAAAATAATTTTTAATTAATTCAAAAACCTATTTTATTTTGGTGCCTTGTGTTGCAACAAATTGTTCTGTATTTTCTTGGATTTTCAGAGTTTATTTACTATTTATTAAGTTTGATTTAATTTATCCCAATTTCCAGGATTCTGAAATTCCAAAATATCCAAACAGCGGGCCACCTGGTGGTGAATAATACCACGTGTACTGTTTATCTTCTAGTTCCAGAACTCCCGTTCATTCCAAACACCAATGCCATTTCCAATTCAAACATCTTCTTCCTCGCACTATAAAAATGCAAGCCGTATGTGTCAAAATAGTCACCTCGATTTGCTCTTCGAAAACCCTCAAGCTCCATCCCCGATTCCGCTGCCATCTCGGCAAACCGAGACCAAGAAGCCAAGTGTCATCGAAGTTCTTCCTCACTGAGTTTCATTGCCACTGGTGAGCTTTAGCCCGTGCCATCACTACTACAATATTTGCCTCATCACGTTTTACGCGGTGCTCCCCTCTCTTTCTCTGGAAGCCCATCGCAAATTTGTTGCCTCTAACACCTAGCCATGGCCATCTAAGGCACCTCATGTTCCCATCTATCCAATGAGATTCTCTTCAATCCTTCTGCGTCAAAACATGTTCTACCTTCCAATATATCTATCCCGTGCTCATGCTCACCACCATCGGCCGCCACTAGAGTGTCACTGCCCACTAGAGTCCACAATGATTGCCACCCCTTGCGTTTTTATAGCCGCTGTGCTGTGTCTCTAGCCACACTGCCACCTCCCATGCATTCCTTGGGTCCCTAGCAATCCATTTTATCCCTTTCTCGTGCCTTCTACCCTTCCCCTTACCAGCGCCAGCTGTCGCCTGAGCCATGTGCATGCTCCCTGAAGCTTTTATGTTTCTTCAAGGCAAACCTTCAGTTTTCTTCTTTGAGCCAATGATGACCTAGTCCCACATGTTATCCACCACTAGATATCCAAAAATCAGCCATTAAAAAGATTCCACAGAATATTTCTAGAATACTCTCTCCTTTGACAATTTTCAGGAATTAATTTTCCGATCAATCTTTTGAGAGCCCGTTCTCCTCCGTTCGAACTTTGATTGACCTGATTCTTCTTCCTAAATTTATATACAATTCACTATCTTTCAGTTCTTGGTTTTTTATTTTTGGATTTTATTTGAATTTGTTTATGTTTTATTTGTTTTCTCTCTTATTAGATAACGTCTTCGAAAGAGCAAAGCAGGATTTGAAGACCAAGACGTGGTAACTGAGCAAAGTCAAGGCAACTCATGATCTTTGATCATGTTGAACCTATTGTTTCAAATATATATATATTATTATTTTATTTTAAATTATCATGCATTGTTAATTTACTACAAATCTTTGTACTTGGTAGTTATTAACCAATCTTGATTAATTCCTCTTTGATAATTTGAATGCCATGATTACATTTGTCACCATAGGATAGTTAATTATCAACTTATGCAATATTAGTATTCACTTGGGTTGTACGTTTAGTATGCTTAGCCATACTTATTGTCACGTTGGGCTCATCATCACATGTTGATTAGTTAATTAATTTTAACTTAATGAGATATTGAATCATGGTTATAGACACAGTTATAAAATTTGTGTACCATGAAATGGTAGTGTCATTGGTCTTGGTTAAACAAAATGGTTTTCACTTGGGTGAGTGATCGTGCAGTAAAGGGGATGCAATTAGCACATTGGGATGTGGATGCATAGCCTGGGTAATGGTTAAGGACTTAACTTTGTGCACTATTGATCTAAGCTTTATCGGGCAATCACATGTCTAGTATGGGATGGACTTGGCTAACGAATTTGTGATATTTAAAATTTTGATTCTGCCATTGAGATGAATGTCAGTGTGGTCACAACCATTGTCTCACATTAGCATAAGAAAGAGCTTTTACCGACTAGGTCAAAAGCCTACTTGGTCGTCAAACCTTGGCAAGCGAAATTGGGTTGAGATTGAACATTATAAAGGTCTTATTATGGTCTTCTTGGTCAACATGCCTAAGAAAGTGTTACAAGATGATCATATCGTGTGGGTAAAGTTGTACAACATCTGCAGAGTGTAAAACTATTCGAATAGCCGTGTCCCCAGTTATGGACAATGCTCAATGATTTCACATGAGGGGTTCAATTTCATAGAAACCTTGGTTGGGAAGTGAATGGTAGTTCATTTGTGGTTTATTCAATTCCTTTGATTTATATACTTATTACTCGCTTTCAATCTATTTAATGTATTTACTCTAAATTATCACTTTATGCAAAATAACTATTTAGCCATTCTTTGATAAGCCTTTCATCATTATGTATTACATCTTGTTACAAATGACTTACTGAGTACTCTATTTACTCAGAACTATATTCATTGTTGCTCAGTTACTAAAGGAGAATCATATCAGACAAAGGTATCAGAAGGAGGATTCCTCGACGACTTCACGGATTAAGACTTTGCTCCTCAATTGATTGCATGTGGGCATGTCGAATGGCCACTGTATTTATCTTTATTTTATGTTGCTAGTTCTTATTAGGCCATTCAGGCTATTATTGGTAAGCTTGGCCATAAGGCCACTACTCTAATAATAAATAATATTTTTTTAGTTAATGTGATCATAGTCGATATTTCATCTATGTTTTCACTGTGTGCACTAGCATGATCCTAGACTTGTGTAGAATACACAAGAGAGTCTGGATTTACATATTCAGGTCTCAACACCTTAGTACTCGCGCATGCGACCTATGTTTCTTTGCTACACAACCAAATTCATGCACCAGTGCATATCATCCTCAAATAGATGGACAGACACAATATTCTAATCAGATTCTTGAGGACATGCTATGTGCTTATGCACTCACATTCAACACCAATTGGTAAAAGAGCTTGCCTTACGTATAATTTTCCTATAACAAAGCTTCCAAGCCAGTCTGCAGATGTCACCATTTGAGGCACTGTATGGTAGAAAATGTAGAACACCCCAACTATGGTCAGAGACAGGGGAGGCATCTATAATTGGACCAGACATGTTAAAGGAGATAGAAGAACAAGTTCAACTGGTTCGAGAGAAACTTAAGGCAACCCAATGTAAGCAAAAGAGCTATGTAGACCATTATCAATGAGAACTAAGTTTCGAGATTGGAGATTTTGTCTGCCTCAAGGTTTCTCCTCTAAAAGGCATGAAGTGATTCAAGGTTCATGGGAAGTTGGCACCATGATGCAACAAACCCTTTTGGATCTCTGCTAAGCGAGGAGAAGTCACTTATTTTCTTGAACTACCATCAGAGATGACTGACAATGATAGTGTTTTCCATGTGTCTCAACTAAACAAGTGTCTTTGAGTTCTGGAGGAGTTAAGACCATTAGAGACCATCAACATCGATACAGACCTCACTTGTAAGGAATACCCCATGTGAATTCTTGACATGGCAGAATGTCAGATGAGAAGATGAGTGAGTCGTTTATGCAAATTACTATAGAGTAAAACACCGAAATAGAAGCTACGTGGGAGCCCAAAGAAACCCTTAAGGCATAGTTCCCCTACTCTTTGCTGACCAGCATGAATCTTGGGGATGAGATTCATTTCAAGGGGGTAGGTTTTGTAATAGCCCAAATTTGCTTCAAAATAAATCATGCATAATTTTCATGGATTTTTATTTTTTTTTGCATTTTAACATTTTTCCTCAAGCTTTGCTTTAGTTTTAAAGATTTTAAAATAATTCCCGTGGCCCAAAATAACAATTTCTAAATTCCTAAAAGTTAATTAAATGCTAACAAATTTTCTCAATTTTTTTTGCAAATACCCTTTTGAATTCAAATTATAAATTCAAACTCAAATGAAATATAGAATTAAAGTTTAAGCCTTAATGTTTTCCCTCCTCGCCTTCAGGCCAAATTCTTCCTGTTGACCTAGCCACTTCTTTCTCTTCCCCACCAGCCCACACGATGCACCAGCACATTCCTCTCTTTGTTTCCCATACCGTGGCCTAGCTGAGCCAACCCATTCTTGCGCACTCACTCGCCTATAGCCCACGTGCCCCTCTCTCACTTGTCAGCGCCATTTACTGTGCTTCTTCCTTCTCTCTTTCTCTCTCGCACACATTCGAGATATCTCTTCCTCACGTGTGTCTCATGTAGTAGGCATTGAAGAGCTCTGTATCCTCGAGCCTTGCATGCTGCGACCTCATCCCATCGTGGTGATTGGACCCATCACCATGACATCATCCAATCACTGTGACATCATCACATCACCCTCTCTCTCACTCTCACACGCTCTCTTGCCTGGTGCTCGAAGCCACTCATGGTGTCTACGCCTTCTCTCCCTTCTCCCTTCCATTTAAGCCACCCCTCATGCATCAAAACCTTCGCCCTAACTCACTCTTTGTTTCCCCAAGCTCCTATGCCCCCTTTACCCTCAAAGAGGAAGAATTTTCCCTTCTTCCCTAAGTCCGTCCGAGAGCTTCGCTGCATGATTCCTCAGCATCTAGTGAGTCTTCGATGATGCCATCATGCGTATTGCAATTTTCTCATCTTCCTCTACCTCGTGCTCACCTATCCGTGCCTGTTTGCCCTCAGGAAGGCCAAAGCTGTTGACCTCACCACCGTGCATAGTGCCACTGCCAACACTACTACAGAAAACCGTATTACAGACGGTTCGGAAACGTCATCACAGACGGTTTTGTGACCCGTTTGAATTTATGGGTTAGTAATGATACGAGGTCATCACAGACGGCTTTCGAACCGTCTATGGTGCAAATATCACGGACGGGTTTTAACTAAAAACCATCTGTGATATATAAATATCACAAATGGTTTTAGTTAAAAACCGTCTGTGATTATCAACTATCACAGATGGTTTTTAGTTAAAAATTGTCTGTGATTATCAATAACACGGACGGTTTTTAGTTAAAAACCATCTGTGCTATTCTCTTCTACCCCTAAATCTATTTCTGTTTATTGGCTAGCCTCAGGAAATGCTAGCCATGCCCTCTGAAACAAGCAGATCAACATGTACATGTATACATCTAATTCACATCTCAATTCATTTCACAAACATAAAACATCCATTTCGCAAATCAATTAATTGAAATGAAGTAAAATATCCATTAACAAATACACAATTACAATCAATTTCAATCTTATCCCAAACAAAAATTATTATACGTTGTGGAACTCTCCCTCTGATTTTATGACTTGAGCCACCAAAAAGACCGGCGCTCTCCTCGAATTTCTGCAAGGTCGGGCTGTTGCAATGCAGTTGTAGGGATGGGCGCAGCCTGTCGATAGGAATATCAATGTGCGTACATATATAACCTGATAAGTATGAATTAATTATGGGAAGATTGACAAACCTTAAAATTGGTGATCTTCGAGGAATCGAGTAGTAGTTTCATATGGTGGCAAACGTAGAATCCACACATGTTGCCCGACTGCTGCTGGTGGCACTACAAAAAAATAGAATGTGTTAATTCAAGAGTTATTACTACCAAGTGTTGTATAGGATTAATTAATGTATACTAGCGAATACCTGAAAATTTCGAACATGTTTCAAGGGCTTGGCCCCTTCCGTCGAGCCACATGTCTGTGCAATGTACGTGGCAATCCACCTTCATGATTCGAAAAAGTTAGCTTAGTCATTCGGAAGGAAAGAAAGAGTACAATATAGTTATGTATGGAGAAAATGTACTTACCTATCGAGTAATTGGCCGATAACTGCGTAGTCGGTTTTATTCTTACTTAGAGAATCAAGGTATATTGTCTTGTTCCATTTTGGTATAATTACAATTAAAATCCAATGGAACCCCTGATTGTAGGGCATAAGTACAAATTCCTTATCGAGGTGAGCCAGCAGTGTTGTTGTAATATACCTCTCGATGAAGGATGCATCCTTGTTGATGGTATCCATGGTGACCAAGCGTGGGTCCAGGAAACCAATTGGTGATTTGGATGATCTAGCTTTAGTCACCATGTGTCTATATATACACACAGAAAAGCAACAAATTATATATGACATATATCGATATTACATGAACGGAGACTGTGATTGTATACACTTACAGCGTCTAGCATCGAATAAGTGAGGCGTCGAGAGCGTTGAGCATGAAAAGATCAAATAAATCCTCAAAGGTCACCGTGAAGACATAATCATGAACTTCGTGCTGTAAATGATCTGGCCTGAATTTGACAATGATACCTGAGCGCCGTTCTCCCTGTGGCTTGTTGGCTTATTCCATATACCAAGCGTGTAATCTCTAGCAATTAAGTCCTAGGGTTACGAGGCGCTCTTCTAGGATGATCATCGGCTCGCCTAGCATGAATTTGCGAGCCAATGGCAGGTATGGGATATCATCATCGGTCTTCTTTTGATTTGCCCCTGCTGCCTAGGCTATAGGTCGACTTCATGGTAGTCGACTGTAAAGGTAGCACCGGTGGAAGTTACTTCACCGGGAATAGCACCCGTGGACATGGCACCGGTGCAGGTAGCAGTGGTGGAGATAGGCCTTGTGGAGATGGCACCAGTGCATGTAGCTCTGTTTCGGACTGCCCTTGTGGACCTACCACTGGTGAAGAAGCCTCCAGACAGATGTTGCTTTTGGGCCACTGGATGAATGTTCTAATAGCTTGCCCTAGAGTCACGATCTCGTCGTTGGGGGGCTTCGGTAGTGGGACAACCTCGAAATTGGTATGCACACCATCCACATGAACTTTTTCGAAGCCTGGTGCTAAAGGTCCCAGATCCATTGACCTCTGTGATGGTAAATCGGCCCTCAGGCTTTTTCGATAGTCCTTTTCCTTGGCGTTTTGATTTTGGAGCGGACGCCTCCTGCGATGATGTTGAAGAATGCGCAGATGACATGTTGGTCTTCTCATGTGAACCAGAACAAACAGCTACTGCATGGTATACTGCATGGTATACATTTCAAGTATATGTGAACAATTCAATTCAGCCGAAGGAATCAACTCTGACCAAACAGTGAAAACAATCTAATAGAGCTCAAATCTAGTCCTGGTGGTTAGATCAATCTCAACATTCAACTAGTTCATCACAGAGCACACGAATCAAGCCCACAAGCAAACATATCATCTACCAGTTCTTGACCTTGAACAGAACTCAAAGAACAAGTACAGCCGACAATGTTGCAGAGAATCAAAAGAACTCATAGTGCAGATGGTACTCAAAACCATCAAGAAGAATACCAAGCCGATGAATAATAGAAAACCAGGGCTCGAGCCAGGGAAGGCGGCGGCGACGGGCTCGGGGGACGGAGGCGGTGGCGACGGGCTCGGGGGACGGAGGCGGTGATGGGCTCGATCGGGAGAGCGGCGATGTGCTCTGGTTGGTATAGTGCTATAACTGCAGTGCACGCGGAAAACCCTAGCTTGAGGGTATATATAGGAAGGCTTATTACAGACTGTTCTAGTTGAGAACTGTCTGTGATATCATTATTATCACGGACAGTTCTAGTTTAGAACCGTCTGTGATAATGATATCACAGACGGATCTCAACTAGAACCATCTGTGATAAGCTCCCACGTACTGGAGTTATTACCAACACCAACCAACAGGCACTGTAATAAGATCTCACAGAGTGTATTTCTTTACAACATAGAGATACATATGTATGACTCGTTCTCAAAACTCATCAATATATCACACATCTTCACATATACATAAATGCAAATTCACAAATACATCACACACATGCATTGTTATATACATAAATGCAAATTCACAAATACATCACACACATGCTTGTTATATACATAAATATAAATTCACATATACATCACATACATGCATTGTTATATACATAAATGCAAATGCCCACATATATATCGCACATTCTCATTCCACTTGCTTATTTCCTTTAAAAATTAGCCCTTCATGATGATCAATGCATATGTAACTAGTTTTGTCACGTTGTTCGTCGTCAACCCTTATGACATTTCCAAAAGGAGGTAACTCATCAAATTGATTGTATTCGTCCTCGTCCACTACATTCTCTACTCCGACAATTCTCCTTTTTCCATGAAGAACTACATAGCGTTTCTTATTTGCTGGATCGGTTACATAGAAAACTTGAACAACTTGGTTAGCGAGTAAGAATGGTTCGTTTTTGTATCCGACACGTTAGAGCTCCGCAGTAGTGACACCGTACTTGTCAACCTTCACCTGTGGGAGATGCACCCAACGATACCAAAATAAGGGATCTTGAAAATCACGTAGTCGAGCTCCCAAATCTCTTCTATGAACCCATAGTACGAGTTTCTCAACCCATCGGTACTGAGCGCATCTATGCGGACACCGCTGTTCTGGTTAGTGCTCTTTACATCCTGAGGCTGTGTATAGAATGTGTACCCATTTATGTCATATTCTTGCCATGTCACAACTGTAAATGTTGGCCCTTTTGCCAACCATGTCAGCATCTCACTTGGCAAGCTCCTAGCGATTTGCTCCTTCAACCATTGGTTGAACCGACTGTTGTGTTGACTCATGATCCAAACATCTGGCCGCTTCGGATTTTGTTGCCGAAGCACATCCTTGTGTTGGTCGACATAAGGCGCCACTTCAGTCATGTGTTGCAAGACTGTGAAATGGGCCTGAGCATACGCGGCCATATCTGGAGTGATTGCTTTTTCTTCCGATAGTTCTGATACCCTTGAGCCTCCTCTCATGACGAGATTGAGACACACCTATCGGTTGAATCTGAGCCATATAATTGACACAAAACTCAATGACCTCTTCGCTTGCATAACCTTCGACGATGCTGCCCTCCAGCCGAGATCGATTCTGTACATATGACCTGAGAATTCCCATGAACCTCTCAAATAGGTATATGCTACGTAGGAATATGGGCCCGCACATTTTTATCTCCCAGATAACATGAACAATGAGATGGACCATAATATCGAAAAACGAAGGAGAGAAATACATCTCAAGATGACATAGAGTCATCACCACCTCGTTCTGCAGAGCATCTAGTCCTTCGGGATCAATGACATTCTGAACAATTGTGTTAAAGAAATAACATAGCCTCATGATTGTCTCTCGGACTTTGATCGGCAAAATTTTTTTATTGCAATAGGGAGCATCTGTGTCATCAGTACATGGCAATTATGAGACTTTATGCCATTTAACTTCAAATCTTGCATCGAAACAAGTTTCTTCATATTGCCGGAGTAACCAGACAGAACTTTGACACCATGTAAGCACTGGCACAATTCTGTTTTCTCAGTCCTGGACAGAGTGTAACACGCAGGGGGAAGGTACATTCGTCCATTATCTGTTTTTGTCGGTGCTAACTCAGGCCTGATGTCCTTATCAACCAAGTCAAGCCGTGCGTTGACACCGTCCTCTGTTTTATCACGAATGTTCAGTAAGAGACCAATCAAGCAGTCACATACATTTTTTTCTACGTGTATGACGTTGATGCAGTGTCGAACATCTAGGTACTCCCAATAAGGTAAGTCCCAAAATATTGATCTCTTCTTCTAGTTGTTCTTCTCGTGATCTCTCAATTTACGTCCCTTTCCGAGGACAACATCTAAATCCTTAACCATATTATAAACCTCTTTTCCTCCTTCTCTCCATCAAATTACTTCTTCATCTTACGGTATGGGTGAGCCCTCCGAAGAAACCGGCGGTGACGCATGTACACGGTTTTGCATGAGTGTTTCAGCCACACACTCTCGGTACCATCTAAACAATGAGTATAAGTTTTGGCACCTTATGTACTCTAGCCCGACAGGCTAGCAAGGGTAGGATAATTATTTATGGTGCAGAACAATAAGGAGTGCAAAGTGAAGTTCTCTCGTTTGTATGCATCCCATACCAATACCCCTTTCGTTCCACAGTACTTTTAGATCTTCCACCAATGGTGCTAGGTACACATCAATATCATTCCCAGGTTGCTTTGGCCCTTAGATAAGTATCGACAGCAAAATATACTTTCGCTTCATACATAACCAAGGAGGAAGGTTATAGATGCAGAGAGTCACGGGCCAAGTGCTATGTCAGCTGCTCATGCTACTGAAAGGATTCATTCCATCTGTACTCAGTCCAAACCTTATATTCCTTGGTTCTGCACCAAAGACTGCAAAACTCCTATTGATGTTTCTCCACTAGGTGGAATCAGCAAGGTGTCATAGTATTCCATCCTTCTTGTGCTCATCCGAGTGCCAACGCAACAGTTTTGCCTCCTTTGGATTTGCAAAAAACCGTTTCAAATGGGGAATTATAGGAAAATACCATGCCACCTTAGCAGGAGCTCCTTTCTTCACCTCTGTTCCCTCGCCGTCATTTGATTGATTGTTACGTTTGTATCGGGATGCGTTGCACACCAGACATATGTGTATGTTTGTATACTCTTTACGGTAAAGGATACAATCGTTCGAACATGCATGTATTCTTTCTACTTCCATTACCAACGGACAAAGAACCTTCTTGGCTTTATACGTGGTTTTAGGCAACTCATTTTCCTCCGGAAGCATGTTTGCTAAAAGTCCTAGCAGTGCCGTGAAACTCTTGTCAGACCAACCGTTGCTTGTTTTATATTTCAACAGTTCAAGCATGGCCGACAACCTCGTGTACTTTGACCTGCAGCACGTGAACAAAAGTTTCTCCGAGTCCTCCATTAAGCCCCGGAATTTACTATACTCTCTCTCATCATAATTCTCCTCTACATTGCGAAGCATCTGATCCAGATTGTCATCGTGCAACCTATCCGAATCCGAACAACAATCAACATCATCCGGCGGCATATCATTCACTGCACCGGCGATGTCATCCTGCGGCATATCATTGACTTCACCATGACTGGTCCAACACGTATAACCCTTTTTGAAACCTCTCCGAATCAAGTGCGCTTCAATCTGCTCTCGGTTCTTAAACATCTTTAAATTTTCCCAGTCAGTGCATGGACAGTACATATATTCCACCCCCTTATTCAACATATCCTCTTCGGCAGCTCTGTAAAAGCAGACAAGCCATTAATGTACTCTTCACTCACACGGTTCGCGGCATACATCCAGCTTCGGTCCTACGTTATGCATATATATATATAACAACTTAGTATTAAAAATTAAATTAATTAATTATTACTACATTTATACCACATGCATTGAGGCTTAATTTGCTAGCTTAATTCATATTATAAACACAATAGCTATTTCCCTAGCGATCGACGAACCAATTATAACCAACAATTTTGACAAATTTGGCCTCCCACATGACGAGAACTGATCATGTATGGTCAAGTAGATGCAAACCATCTTCAATAACACTCACCAAAACTTAGATCTAAATTGTAATGCAAAGAAAAATAAATTTCATTACTAACCATATCTAGGGCAACCAGGAATATGAATCTTCAAAGCTCTCCTACCTCCTCCATCAAATTAACTTGCCTGAAAACCTTGCCTCCTCCAGGTGCAGCACCGGCTAGATCTGGATCGAAATGAAGAAAGATGCGGTTCTGAGCAGTGCAATAAATATATAGCCAGATTATCACAGACGATTTTTAAAAAAAAACCGTCTATGATAAGCTAATTATCACAGACATTTTTTAACAAAAACTGTCTATGATAATTTGAGAATTATCACAGACGGTTTTTTATTAAAAACCGTCTGTGATAATCAGCTTATCACAGACGATTTTTTTTAAAATCGTCTGTGATAATTCACAGATTATCAGAGATGGTTTTTATTAAAAACCGTCTGCGATATTACAGTATCACAGACGGTTCATCGGTCTCCAAATTAAAACCATTTGTGATAGTATACGTCACAGACGGTTTTGTCAAACTGTCTGTGATTTAGCATCTACTAATACTATTTCTGTAGTAGTGCAACCTGCTGCCCGTTCCCTTCGCTTGGGTGAGCTTTGACCTTGGCCATCATGCCATTCTTGTTCTCCTTAACATCCTAGTTCTAATGTGCCCTTTGAATATCCTTGCCACGCCCAGAGCCATCAGGACATACTCATGCAATTATTGTTCGCCCTGACCTCCTAGTTCTAATGTGCCCTTCGAATTTCCTTGCTATACACTAGAGCCACCGGGACGTGCTCATCTTCTTTGATGCCAACTGGACCCATCGCCACCGTCAATCTCGATCTATGCTTTGTCTCTCGGTATGCCCCTTTTCTCCCTAGCAATTCATCTTAAAGCCAAACTGGTAGGCTAGCCATTGGACCCTAAAACCAGCCAAAATGCCACAGCCACATTCAACCTTTACTCATCGTTGCCAGCCACCATGGATAGCATGGCATGCCACACAAAACCCTAGGAGAATGGTTGTATTAGCTTTGCCTTAGCTTGTAGAGCATGAAATCACCTTCAATTTGAAGAGCTAGATTAGAAAATTTGAAGTTCACCATTGCCGGCCATGCCACTACTACCTTGCTCATCGCCGACCTCATTCGACAACCCTAGGTCCTCGAGCTGTACCCAAAACATTTTAACCAACTCCCTGGACCTTTTGTGTGCTTGGATTTGTCCTTAGCTTGGCTCTGTGCCATTGCCACCATCTCACTACCCAGTGCCACCACTCACTGCCAGTTAGCCACTGCTGCAGTGCACCTCACCAAGAGCTTTCACCTCTGATAACAAGGTCTTGACACATGCAACCCATTTTGTCCCTTAGCTGATCACACCAACCCCTCTGTCGCCACCAGCGAGCTCGCCAAGGAGCTCTGCCATGGGCCCCACTATTTCTCTACTCACTCTCACTGACTAGTGGGCCCCGCATGTTAGATAAGTAATTAAGCTAGTAATTTAGTTAATCATTAAGTTTGTAATTAGTGTTAGTACGACATGTGGGACATGCATGTTTAGAAAACCTAATTAACCTTGGTTTAAACCTATGAGTCACTGATATGTGAACCTTGCACCCTTAAAACCACTACGTAGACCTAGTCCGTGAACCCATTCTCAGTAGGCCGTTGCATGGACCAAGTCCATGTGGACTGTGGCCCCATCTGTTAGCCTTTCTTATTTCCCCTGTAAAATAATTAGAAAAGAGATTAAAAACCTACTGGACCCCCACCTATCAGCTGTTGAATGTTTTCCTTAAGAAAAATAATTGAAAAAGACAAGAAAATGCTAGCCGACCCCCACCTATAAGATATTTAACCTTTTTTCCAATTTTGTTGTAGATTCAAATCTTGAAAGGCCATATCTTCTTCATTTCAAATCCAAATATAGTGATTTTTGTATCTTAATTCATCTAAATTAAAAACCTTTCCTACAAAACCAAGATCAAGACTTTTGAAGTGCATTTGAATTTTTATTTGAATTTTATTTGAATGTTGTGTTGAATGTGGATAATTACGTGTTTATAGACTATGACACTTCGGATGCTCACATCGCTAACAAATAAGATCCTAAGTTATCTACACTTGACCAAGGCAAGTCCTTATAATTGATTAAGTTGAACCTAGTTTTCAAAGGCAAATATTTTTCTTTCAAAATACAAGTGCATGCTTATTATTGTTATTTACCTAAATGCTATGTTAAATATTGATTACCTAGCTACGCCATACAATTGATACATATTATTTCCTCTTCCTTGATTGTTGACATTCACTTACCATGTTGTCCTAGGATACTTATAAAAGTAATAACTCCATCATTGGTTAAATCATACTAGAATATGGTCATGTTTAGAAATACTTTAGTGGTGAAATGAAATACAACACAAACAATGCCAAACTACAACTTGAAAACATAATAATGGGCTTGTAACATGGGTTACCACTAGAAATAGGAAAATATTTTCTAAAATGGTAGAGACTCATGCGAGTGGTTGGTACAAGACTGGTGTAGGAATTGCACATATTATTGCATTAGCCGTGCAGGGATTACCCATGTCAAATAAATAAAGTATTTTCTAGTTTATTTGCATGTCTTATGTTTGCATTTATGTGTATGAAATGTTTTTAAATCATGCAAATTATTTATCAGCTTATAGTTGACGTATAATGGAGGGGGAACATGAACTCTATCTTTTTTATGGAAGGACTATAGGGGAAACCCCTACAATGTAATTGAATTAAAATAAATATAGTATGTACATAGCAGAAGAATTTACAAACCCTCACCGAGGACAAAATGCTAATGTAAAGATCCTAGCCAATAAAAGATAGAAGATTTTAGCTGATCTTTAACTTTACAAACATGTAGAGCCATCTCGTGCTTGAACAATAATTTGCAATTCAAAAAAGAAGGGATTTTTTGTTCAAAAATGTAACAACCCAGGTTTTTATATAATAAATAAATAAAATAATAGTAAAAATAATTTAATATAAAAGTAAGTATTTTGGTTACCTAAATTGTATTTTTTAGTTGCCCTGTTTTTCTGTTTTAAAAAGATTGGATTTGAAAAGTAATTTAAGTGAAAACCTAAAAATATTATTAAATAAAATGATATTTTGATTTTCTATAGAAATCCTAATTCAAATTAATTATTTGGGCTTACTTGGCTTTTATTTGGTTTTCTGGATTTTAAAATCTATTTTGAAATTAAAAATGTATTTTTAGTATGAAAACATAATACCAACTTAAGTTGGAAATATTTCCCTTAAGTCCAAAATGGTTCCAGGAATTTCTTTGAATATTTCTGGAATTTTTGAACTTTATTTGGTATTTTTCTGAGCTTTAATTATTTTCTTAGGTTTTCTGGAAATCCAAAATCTTTAAATAAAATCTTAAAACCCTTACCCCTCTCTCCGACTGACATGTGGACGTCTAGGATGTGCCCACGTCGCCTCTGGCCTCATCCAACCGCTCCGGCTCATCCCGCTTTCCCTCTCTCCCTAGCTGACGCGTGGATGGCCTAGATTAGCCATGCGCATGCGCTAGCCAAATCCAGCCGACTGCACTCCCCCTCCTTAGACCAACGGCCCAGATCTATCCAACCTCGCCTGATCTAATCTGCACCCTTCCCTTTCACTTACCCCTTCACCGACGCCAGCTCTAAACTCGACCACCCGATTGTCATCCTACGGCCACCCGCCCCCTCTCACTTTCGCTGATCGGTTGGCCCCATCTGTCAGATCCACCTCCCCCAGCGCGTCGCAGCCTTCCTTCTTTCTTTCCCCATTCCTTCCTTGTGCCGGCAACCGAATCTCCGCCGATCCCTTCCTCCCTTTTTTGATTCCTCTCGGCTTTGGAAAGCCCAAGCCACACGGAATCCAATTACGCGCTCACCTTCCTTCCCTGCCCTTCCCTTTCCTTTTCCCCTTCGCCCGTATCTGCGCCGGTTGTAATTTTCGATGAGCAATCCTAGCCGATTGCCCCCGCCTACCCTATATAAATGCCCCTTCGGCCTCTCCTCCCCTCACACCATCTCGCACCGCCTCCCCCTCCGCCACCTGCTCTTGTGCCGGCGAGCAATTGCCGTGCCTCCGATCGCCAACGAGCTCAACCAGCGACCCCAGAAGCTTCGCCACGCCTTTACCTTCCCGTTCTGCACCTCTGTCGCGCCTCGGAGCCACCGGAGCACTGTCGCACCGGAGACCGGACCACCGCTGCCACCAAGGCTCGTCGCCAACCATCTTCCGGCCATTTCCAGTAAGAACCACGCCCACCTCTGAATCCCCTGTAGCTTCCTCTCCCTTCCACACCCGTCGCCGGCCGCCACTGTCCACCAGAGCTCCGGCAAGCCTCGGTCCCCGTGCGCCACTCGCTGGCGACCGTGCCACCTCAGTCGGCCCAGCCCCTGTGGCAGCCACACGGCCACCCACGTCGGTGCCACCTAAGCCCAGACCAGCATGATCAGCAGACCAGTAAGCCCCCCTGAGCCATGTCCGCGGTGCGGTCTGCATGGCACACCACGTAGGACCACCTGGCGCACAACCTCAGCACTCGGAAGCGCTGCGTCAGCAGCCACATCCCTCCCTCGGCCCATGTGGCAGACACGTGTCCTGCCACCTCAGCATTCAAGCCCACGTGGCAGCCACGTGTGCTGACATGTCAGCACCCGAGACCTCCCGAGCCACGTGGCAGCCACGTCAGCGCCACCTGGCTGCCATGTCAGCAAAACCATCCCAGTCACCAGCCATGTTAGCACCACCTCAGTCCTCTACCACCTCAGCCCTCCCTCAAGTCCATGGACCTGGTCCATGTAGACTAGGGCCCACCCGTTAGTCAAACCACCCCAGGGCTGACGTCATAAATCTGAATTTTCAATAGAAAAATAATTCGGCTGAAAAAGGAAATTCAGAGCTGACATCATAAACCCATTTTCCTTTAGAAAAATAATTTCAGAAAATTAGCCTTTTCTTTTTCTCTGATTTTAAATTACCAAGAGCCCGTTCTTCTTCATCCTAACTCCGATTTAGTCCATTCAAATTTCTAAATTCATCAAAAAATCCCTTCTATCCATTTTTGCTCTCAATTTAAATATTTGGAGTTCATTTGATTTTATTTGGATTTTATTTGAGTTTGGTAGGTTATTTTCGCGTGTAGACTGCGACGAATCCGGAGAATTCTACGATGACGAATCACATCCACTTGAGGAGCAAGGCAAGTCACACACCTTGACCATGTTGATCCCAGATTGCAAAATAAAATTATGTTATTTTAAATTATTCTGCATGCATACTTTTATTCAACGTATTTCAATTCAGTTTTAAATTCACCCTAGAATCAAACTCTAGTTAGTACACTAGTATTGGCTAGAGAATTTTATATCAAATGCTTAGGCATAATATTTATTTTAGGATACCTTTTCACATAAAATGATAAGCTTTACAAATGTATTCTTGACTTCGGTGAGTCAAGAAGGATTATGAAATATTTTGAAATAAAGTATAAAATTTGATTTAGACTTAGGCTAATGGTTAGGTGGTGGGTGCAGGCATGCACTGTTGTTCGGAAACACAGTGTTGATTGTCGGGCACAGGGGGTATGTGGTTGATCCTAAGTCAATTAAGGACCGGTCTGTGAGCTACTGTTGCAAAACCCTATCGTACTACCACAAGGCTGGTATGGGACAGTCCTAGCTGATTAATTTGCAGGTCCCAACCTGAGTCTCGTCGTAGGTTGAAGAGCGTGGCGTAGGCCATGAGAAGTCTCACTCAGCTCAAGAGAGGGTCCCGGTGTGGTGGATTCCTTACTGGGGTGAAATCTTAGTGTTGGCTTGGCCAGGTTGAAGGCTTTGCATTGTAAAGGCCTTGTCATGATCTCCTTACCGCACACCTAAGGAAGTGTGTTAATCGCGTGGCAATATGGGATGATCATGTCTTGTGGGTAAAGCTGTACAACCTCTGTAGAGTGTATAATCTATCCTGGATAGCCGTGCCCATGGTCATGGGCTTGCTGAGTAAAAGTTTTTCATGGATTAGATTTTGTTTTTCAAAATGGTTTCCAAAACCTTATGGATGATTGGAATCTATGAGAGATTGAAAACGTTTGGATGGATGGAATCCATACGGGATCGTTTGGAAAAAGATGGTCCGGGTGGGAAGCCCGTGGATAGGTTGATGTTTGGTCGGAGCCTACACTAATGGTATTATTTTCAATTACAATTACTGTTTTTACTTACTGTATTAAATTCAGCAATTTCCAATCTACTTCCTGTATTTCTTTAAATGCTATTTTACGCTCAAATTAACCCTATGTGCCTTCTTTTGATGCCCTAACATTATGTTGCATTTTCTTCATGCGACTTACGGAGTACAAGTTTGTACTCACCCTTGCTATCTCATCACAGAGGAGGACTACGTCGACTACGGTGAGGACCAGGACGAGTAGGCAACGCCTTGCGGTCATTTGCCTGTGGGCAGACTTGGGCTTCGCCTTTATCAGCTTGCTTCCGTAGTTTCTTTTGTAGTTATTATTTGCCAATGAGCAGTGATGTAAACATTGGCCATAAGGCCGTACTCTTTAAATTTAATAATATTATCATTGGTACTTGATATTTATCTTTGTTATCCACTGTGTGCACTAGCTAATCCTGGACTAGTGCGATTTACAAAGAGGATCCTAGAGTTGCCGCTCCGGGTTCCGACAGAGATGGTATCAGAGCCCTAATGACTCCAAGACGTGACCTTAGGTAGAATAGATTGGTCAGACCCTAAGGACTTGTTTTAATAAGCAGTAATTTCAAAAAAAGAGAAGAAATGCTTATTCTTACCCTTCAATATTTGCCTTCTCTTATCTCTCATTCCCTCCTCGTCTCTATGTTATCATTCAAAAACTTATTTCTAACTTCTCTCTTGTTCAAACAATTATAGATGAACACTTATCAAGATGCACCAAATGACGGATGGAGTATAGGCCTTCAACGACTGCTTCGCCGTTTAGGTTTTCAACGTCGAACTATCTACGTGCACCAAGAAGACCGCCATATAGATCAGACGATGGGACATCGCTTCACTCTACTCATCACCAAGTGAACTAGACATGGAAGTCTTCGTTACTACTTCAAAGGAAATGGTTACTCGTTTGAAAGAGCCAGACAAGAAGCCGCTCATAAAGCAGTTCTTCGCCTCTGCCGCCATTTCAGCCTTCGCATCGAAGGATCATGTTTTGTACCTCGAGATCCATGAAGGACCACTCCAAGGCGACCCTTAACCCTTTAGAATAAGTTGTTAGGCTAGTTAATAGACGTTGTTATGAGCTATCGGTTTTCTCTCTTGTCGACAGCCGTAATTATTAGCTAATAAAAAGGTTTTGCTAAGTTGGTGTTTTGTTTTGGGTTGTGCAAAATGTCCCCTATTCCCCCTTTGCCCTAAGTCTTCTCTCTCCTAATTCTTAAAAGCACCCAGCAGATGGTTAACACAAGGAGCAACAGCAACGGCAATGGCCACGACAACAACAACCACACTGGCAACTAGGCTGCACATGTCCCTCCGTCACCTCCTGTTAATGGATCTGATTGGGCTCAGATGATGCCCAACCAGAATCAGCTTATTCAACTACTGGTGCAGACCATCAATAACTCTGCTCCACTAGTACCAGCTCAAGCTCCACAGCCAAGACTGCCTGAATTTATGTGGTTGCATCCCCGACCTTCTCCAGCAGCACTGACCCTATAGATGCGGATCACTGGCTTAGAGTCATAGGAAAGAAGTTGGACATTATCCGATGCAGTGATCAGGAAAGAGTCTTATTCGCTTCTCATCAATTGCACAGACCAATGTCAGAATGGTGGGACACCTACACCGCCACTCATGTCAACGCACAAGCCATAACATGGAATGAGTTCGTGCAGAGTTTCCGCAAAACACATATCCCAACCGGCACCATCACTCTCAAGAAAAGGTAATTCCGAACTCTATGCCAAGGAAGCTACATCATGAATGAATATCTATGGAAGTTCAACCAATTGGCACGTTACGCACTAGAAGACGTTGCTATAGATGAAGCCAAGCAGGAAAGATTCTTAGAAGGACTCAATGATGACCCGTCGGTTCAACTTCTCTCCAATGACTACACTGATTTCCACCAGCTTGTTAGTAAGGTGATTCGCCAAGAGTCTAAGCACCAAGAGATGGAGAATCGGAAGAGACGGATGAATACCCAGCACATGAACACTAGGAGCTTTCCCAAGACCAAAAGAACTCCACCGCAAGCCAACAGATTCCAGCCTTCATCTTCAGCCAGAGAACAAGCCCTGACCAACACTGTCCCTGACATCGAAGACAACAAAGCTTTGACAATTGATCTCCCAAAGAAGGACTCAAACCCTGCAGCAGGAGTCACTTGTTTCAACTACCATGAGATGGGGCACTATGCAAACAAGTGCCCCAAGAAGCAACAAGTAGTGAAGAATGGAACACCTGGAGCACCAACTGCCAACAACCTTCAGGCAGAAAATATAAGGCCAAAGAAGTTCATGACAGGATGTTTGAATCAGATATCAGCTCAAGCCATGCAGAGTAAGATCCATACCCATTTCTTTGCTAGCCAACCCGAATCTCGGAGACGAGATTCTTTTTAAAGGTGGTAGATTGTAACAGCCCAGGTTTTTATATAATAAATAAATTAATAATAATTTAAAATAAAAGTAAGTGTTTTGGTTGCCTAAATTTTATTTTGTTGAGTTGCCCTGTTTTTTTGTTTTAAAAAGACTGGATTCGAAAAGTAATTTGAGTGAAAACCTAAAAATATTATTAAATAAAATTATATTTTAATTTTCTGTATAAATCCTAATTCAAATTAATTATTTGGGTTTATTTGGCTTTTATTTGGTTTTCCTGTGTTTTCTGGATTTTAAAATCTATTTTGAAATTAAAAAGTATTTTTAGTATGAAAACATAATACCAACTTAAGTTGGAAATATTTTCCTTAAGTCCAAAATGGTTTCAGGAATTTCTGTAAATTTTTCTGGAATTTTTGGACTTTATTTGGTATTTTTCCGAGCTTTAATTATTTTCTTAGGTTTTCTGGAAATCCAAAATCTTTAAATAAAATCTTAAAACTCTCACCCCTCTCTCCGGCTGACATGTGGACGTCCAGGATATGCCCACATCGCCTCTGGCCTCATGCAACCGCTCTGGCTCATCCCGCCTTCTCTCTCTCCTCGGCTGACGCGTGGATGGTCAAGTTTAACCGTGCACATGCGCCAGCCAAATCCAGCCGACCGCACTCCCCCTCCTTAGACCAACGGCCCAGATCTATCCAACCTCGCCTGATCTAATCGGCACCCTACCCTTTGACTTTTCCCTTCGCTGACGCCAGCTCTAAACTCGACCACCCAATTATCCCTTGTTCTAGGTTCACATTCGAGATCTACAACAGTGACCCGTGAGCCCCTTGTTCCCCACCTCCTCACCCACTGTCTCCTAGTCTACCCGTGAGCCAATAATCAGCTGGAAAAGGAACGTGTAATCTGGAACCCGTGAGCCACTGTCTCTTGGATGCTTCCTCACAAATGTCATATGTATTGTTGATGTTTACTCCACTATTTAGCCATGGATTGGGTTCACTTTTTTTATCAGCCCTTTTGTCCTGTGCGAGTTTTTTTTGTTGTCGACATTTATCTCTCGTATCATACGAATCAAAGAAACCAACTATCAAGTGAATCAATGAAACGTGGATATGATTTGTTGATATTATAATATATTTACAACAGACCGGCTGTCAACTCACAAAAAAGGTTATGTTAAGCATGCTGGTATTGCATCATTCTCATAGTACTTTTGCAATTAGCATCTAGGTTTTACCTGCAAACTCATGAGCTTTTTTAGCCTAAAAAATAAGCACATTTTTATAGTGCTTATTACCACCTGTTATGTTTCCTGCAGTGTAAGACATCTTTTCTGAAAAATGGTCTGTCAAATGGTTAGGAAGCCACATGCAGCTGCAGTTCGTTATAAAAAAAAATATAAAATACTTAACTTTCAGCTGGGTAGAGCTGTAAAATTATGAGGAATCTAAAGTTTGCTTCTTACTGTTAATAGTTCAGTTCCTCTGAATGAAAAAAAAATCACAAGCATTTGTGTTTTGTTTTACTGCACTGGAACACCATGTTGAATCCTGAATTGCAGAACAAAGTGACACTCAATTGCTTAATCTTTGTTGATCAGAAGCAGTCTTCCAATACTTCTATTTGATGATTTCTGGCTTCTGTAATGGAAAGTAAGACCCTGGTTGAAGAAACACCCTAACTGAAATGTTACCAAGTGTTGGTGTAATTCGTTCTTAAGCACATCCAAATGCTAATGTAGTATTTTTTTTGTTGAATGTTGAAGAAGTCATGTAAACTGTTACAACTTTGATCCTAGGAGAAAACACACACATCGCAAATAATCTGAGAGGACACGGAAGAAATTTCTGAATTTCTTTATTCTCTTATTTGCTCCCCCTCTTTCTTTGCTTTTCTCTTGTTTTTTCTTGCTTACAAAATTGGGTACAAGCCCTCCCAATATATAGGGATAAAAATCTCCTACTTGTATACCTATTCGGACTTTAAGTTGGATTCAACTTCAACTTGATTTATACTCGGAGACGGACTCTACTACATCTTGAATTCTAAGTCAAGATTATTTCTAACATAAACTAAATGTTGATGTAATATGTTCTGAAGCACATCTAAATGCTAATGCAATAATTTTTTTTGAATGTTCAAGTATTCATGTTAACTAATTATCTATTAAAATGTTTTTTTCTGAGTATAATTTTTTCAGATTTTTAAATATTATTTTGAGATTTTCTAAAGTATTGCCCAGTTAATAAAGACTAATACTAAGCTAAGCAAGCTAACTTATAGGTGCATTGCAGATAGCCGCCAAACCTACCAACCGAGTGATGCAAATGCATTGAGGGTTAGTGGCAGACGCATGGCCTCAGTGGCCAGCGCGGGTGAGAGTGGGCTGTGCACAGCCTACCTCAGTTGGTCTATGTTGAAATAATGGTATCAGAGCACACACATCTAATATCTTTTTGGTTGTAGAAGTGTAAAATCAATATATGAGGGAGAGAATGTTGGGAATAGTTTTACATTAGTTATGAAAAAAGAAGAAAAAAACACAACTTATAAGTGTGAAGGAGATCCACCAATAAAACTAGTCTTTTAGAGGGAGAAGCCCCAATACCACATATAAAGTTATTGCTTTAGGGCTTATATACGATAGCCTGTGGGTTTAGGTGTTCAGCACATTTGGACCTATAGTTCGGAGAGTAAAACCCGGTTGGACATAAGCATACAACTACGGCTAGTTCTGTCACACCGCTAACCACAGTTTAGCATATTTGAACCTATAGTCTGGAGAGTAAAATCTGATTAGACATAGACATATGGCTATGACCAGTTCTGTCACACCGCTAACCACAGTTTCCTTGGTTGAATGTGTATTCCGTTACATGAGCTTGTATAACAGTTTTCTAGCATAGTTAAAGGGTGAATATTGCCACTACTCGACTGGTGCGGCTCAACCATGAATGTGGCCCGAGTTGATCCATCCATGTGTGAAGCGTGTATGGATTAGATTAATTAGTACCAAATTGCTAGAAGAAACTTTTTTCGGCTAAAAAATCATTCTTCAGGGCTCTAGGAGAAAACATGCATATGGCATGCAGAAATTAAATACTAGTTGGGAAGGCTAGCCCAGACGAGTAGCTAGGTGCAGTATGTAGGTAGGGTCACTACAACAGAAAGTCTAATACTAGATGCCAAATCACATACGATTTTGTGAAACAGTCTGTGATGTACACTATTATAGACGGTTTTAATTTGGAGGCCGTCTGTGGTATTTGTGGCGGAAAAAAGGAGTATCACAGACAGTTCTTACCGCTGAACCGTCTGTGATACTGGAATATCACAGACGGTTTTATAATAAAAACCATTTTTGATATTCCAGATTATCACAGACGGTTTTATAATAAAAACCTTCTGTGATACGTTTCCCGCCTTGCAATCCCTCAAAATTTCATATTTTCCCGTTTAAGTCCGAGTATGATGCAGTTTTGAGACACCTTCAGTAAAACGGGCATAACTTTTGCATACGGTGTCCGTTTTTGACATTTTTGTACTCGTTGGAAAGCTAACGACAAGCCTGATAAAAAAAACAACCAACTAGTGCTAGTCGCCCTTCAAGACCCCGAAAATCGGCCATCTTTGCACCTAAACCTGCGTCGCAAGTTTTTGGTTTCTGTTTTTGCCCTTTTTCTTGGTCTTCCTTTTGGAATTTGGATTTTGCTTCAACTGAAAAGTTGTAGATCTCATCGAAACCTTTCAAATGAGTATATATAAGCTATGTAAAACTTTGCTATTTTATTTTTTCAGACTAGTTGTTTATATTGCATCGGTATATAAAATTTTGTGCTCTAATTCACAGACGGTTCTATATACATAGAACTGTCTGTGATAATCTGACCGCTGGGCCCGTCGATCCTCATCAACTCAATCATAGCCAATAGAAATCCACCAATCCTCACCCAACGGATCGTAGCTCCGCCTCTCCGTTCCCGCGCCAAAAATTTCGAACTCTCACCTCTCCCTCCCCTATAAATATAACCAAAACCCAGCCTCCTTGCTGGTCTCCACTTCCTTGCTATCCTAGCTCGTGCCAACCGTGCAGACGCTCAATCAACGCCGACGATGGTGGGCGTCAAAGACATCCAGCTCATGCGTTGCATCAGGGGCGAGAAGGCATAGAGGATCTTTGCTTTTTCTCTGTTCTTGTTGTGTATCCTGCTCGTTGTTTTGGTATATTGTAATGGTAGGCTCTAATCTTAATAAAAATTGATGTTTTATGTTTGTGAAATGAATTGAGATGTGAATTGGATGTATACATGTACATGTTGATCTGCTTGTTTTAGAGGGTATGGCTAGCATTTCCCGAGGCCAACCAATAAACATAAATAGGTTTAGGAGTAGAAGGGAATATCACAGACGGTTTTTAGTTAAAAACCATCTATAAAAATTATAATCACAGACGGTTTTTAGTTAAAAACCGTCTGTGATTTATAAATATCACAGACGGTTTTTAGTTAAGAACCATCTGCGATAACTATATATCACAGACGGTTTTTAACTAAAAACCGTCTGTGATTGTAACTATCACAGACGGTTTTTAGTTAAAAACCGTCTGTGATATTTGCACCACAGACGGTTCGAAAACCGTCTGTGATGACATCGTATTATTACTGACTCATAAATTCAGACGGTTCACAAAACCATCTGTGATGATGTTTTTGAACCGTCTGTGATGACCTTTTCTGTAGTAGTGGGTGTGCCTTCAGGTGCAATGTAGAGAAGCCATTAGAGCTGTACGCGGTGGTGTAGGCATGTTTTTATTACGGTTTATGGTTTATAACTGTGATTTATAGTTTTTAGTTGTTTATAGGAGAATATAAATTAAAAAATAATGTACGATTTTGATTGATATAAATAAAGTTGATATAGTGTGAGCCATAATTAATTTTTAGATTTTGTTATAAAAAATACTTCGTTTAAGACTAATTATTATAATAAGAAAAACAAAAAATAGAAGCTAGAAGCCGGGCAAAAGAAGAAGCCCGTGGCTTCGACGGCGTGGAAGACGGAGTTACACGAGGCAGATGGCGCCCTGACCACCGCGCCAAATGACAGGCGTGGGCCTGAAACACGTAATACAGTTGATGGATACACTCTTTCTCGGCCCCGCCTCGCCTGACCGTCAGGCTCCGGGTGCAGGGCAGCATCCTCGCGCATTTTGCTGAGTTTTCGCATCCCATTCCAAATGTTCCGGGGAATCTAGCTAGCGACGAGAGAACTAGGCAGAAATCATCAGGCAAGGTTCCTGTTCCTGATATGACAGTAGTAGTATTTTCCCCATCGCACTGAAGTGACCAGCTCCTTATCACCAGCGTTCAAGGTGTCACGATATTCGTTTTTTTTTATTGAAGAATAGGAAATACTTATTCGTGTAGCCAAAAGCACGTATATGTAAGGAGACAACAAAACAAGAGAGAGAACTACGGATGATGCTCTTGATGTGCTTCCTTACCGGCACATTATCTTGAAGTACCTTATTATCAGAAAGAGGGGAGATGGAAATCAGATAGTGTTGCAGATCGAAAACAATTTTATTAAATAACATTTTTAAGAATAACATATGCCCTAACATATTTTAAAAATAACCTTTGCTTGTCACGCCATCCTTGGTAGCACGCCTGACACTGTAGTGGCCGAAAGGGGTTGATTCAAGAATTTTTTGTACAGATAATCCCTTTTTTATTCGAAAATACATAAATATACCCGCGAGAAATTTTTTTACAAAAATAATCCTCAGTCGCCGCCCCATTGGGCGACTTCTGCCTTTCGCCCAACCGGGAAGCGACATTTAGGAAATGTGTGAACCGTTGGGCGACTTATGCAGTCGCTCTACGGTTGAGCGACTGTAATTTCAGTCGCTGTACGGTTGAGCGACTGAAATTGCAGTCGCTCAACGGTAGGGCGACAGGAGTGGATGCCACTTATTCCACCGCCTGCCGCCCACTAGCAACCACTTTTCCCTCATTTCCCCATTCTGCGCAGAGAAGAAGAGAGGAGGAAGAGGAAGGGGAGAAAAGAGGGAGGAGGGGAAGAAAAGGAGGAGAGGGGAGAAGAGAAGGAGAGGAGGACAGGGTTGAAGGAGGAGGTGAGGGAGGAAGAAGGAGTCCAAGCTATTCCATCGATTTGGATCCAGGTATTTTTGTTAATTAGGTTGTATTTACACTATTGTTTAGATGAAATATTGGTGTTAGTAAAAATTGTAGATGTAGTATACATTTTGTAGTATGAAAATTTGACTACCCTTTTTAGTATGGAAAGTTTAGTTTATTGTTGAACGATGTTATTTGACATGTCGTAAACTTCAATCATACATGTAGGTCTACATCATTAATGGCCAGTACTACATTGAGAGTGTATTATGGTGCTGGAATGATTCGTGAAGGTCCGAATGGTGTGGATTTAAGCGATTTTTCGCAAGTCACTCTCGTACTTCCCGATGACGAGAATGCTGGAATGACAGATGTGCAGCATTGGCTGACCGAGAGTTTTTCATTGGACCCCGAGGTGTGCAGCGTCGTTGTGCAAGGGCTTTGGAGCCGGTCTCCCACTGACATCAGATGGGAGTTGAAGACATTGGTGCGCTCAGCTTCGTGGAAGGGATTTGTGCAAGGGTGCCGGCGCCGTGGATACGAGTGTGTCCTGCTTGTGCAACCGTGCTCACTACAAGCAGCTGCGCAAACTCGTGCGTCCGCCTATGCTTCGGGAGGTGCTAGCAGCTCGGGCGGGCCGCACGTTGGTGGAGCTGATGAAGTTGCTCGTGATGAAGGCAATGCGGTACATGGAGGAGAGTTACGGCCGTCAAGCTATAGAGAGGGAACTGGGCAAGTTGATGCGACACATGGAGGAGAGTTACAGCTGTCAAGCTATAGAGACGGAACTGGGCAAGCAGATGAAGGAGAGCATAATGAGTATATCGTGCATCAGATGGAATCTGATGACCAGAGGGCATGTGATGAAGAGCAAGCTGTAGAGGACGAGGAGGAGGATAGTTCGGATGATGAAGAAGTTCCTATCCCCCAAGAATGGAACCGGTTTAATGCGGAGGGTGTTTCCGCCCATGATGAGCATGAATCACCATGGGAGTATCATGAGACAGAGGTTCGGGTGCATGCTACGTTTGCTGACAAGGAAGCGCTGCAGGATGCCATCAAGCTTTGGGCCCTCTCAATGCAACGGACATTTCGCGTCGTCAAATCAAGCCAGGAGCAGTACACTGTGAAGTGCGAGCAGGCTGGTTGTCCTTGGAGGGTGCACGCACGTAGACCGAAGTATGACACTCACTGGATTGTGTCCAAGGTGGAGCCGCACTTCTGCATTCTGAACACTGTCTTGGCGAGGCATCGTAACCTGACGTCCGGATTTATAGCCAATTTGATGTATGGGGAGATAGTGGAGAAGAGAGATATTGCGGCAACGCATATTGTGGTAGCTATCGAGAATAAATTCAAGTATAAGATTAGCTACGCGAAGGCGTGGCGTGCCAAGCAAAAGGCGTTGGAAAAACGTTTTGGCACTTTCGAGGCGGCGTACGACAACCTTCCTCGTATGCTTAAGGTGTTGCAACAAAGGAACCCGGGCACGTACATCGCCGTGCACGAGAAGCCGTCCATAAGTCCACCGGGATTTGCAGTGTTGCAGAGAGCATTGTTTGCATTTGGTGCTAGCATTGAAGCATTCAAGCACATGCTGCCAGTGATCTCTGTAGATGGGACCTTCTTGACAGGCAAATACAAACGCCAGCTCCTGACGGCCATAGGCGTTGATGGTAACAATCAAATATTGCCGCTGGCTATTGCATTTGTGGAGAGCGAGAATTATGAGAGCTGGCTGTGGTTTCTCAGACATGTGAAGGCTGGAGTTGTAGGCAGCCGTCCTGGTGTGTGCGTAATCCATGATCGCCACGCCGGGATTATAAAGGCGATACGAAAACTGCAAGAAGACCCTGAGGAGAGCGTTTCTTGGCCGGACATGAGGAACCGGTGGTGCAGTCGTCACTTAGGGGCAAACTTTTTCAAGCAATTCCCGAAACAATCTTTGATGAAGCTATTCAAGAGGCTGGCTAGCCAGAACCAGCAGAGAAAATTTGATGCTTTATGGGGGTTGTTGGATGAGCACACCAGGAAGAACGTCGATGAGAGGAGCAAGGGGCCGGTCATTCCTGGGGCGGCACAACCGCAATGCTTGGCAGCAATCGATGAGTCTAACCCAAGTGGTCCAAGAAGGAGGAGCGCGCGAAACATCAAGTGCTTCTCGCAGTGGATCGAGGGGGAACCATTGGAGAAGTGGTCGTTGTTGCACGACACGGATGGCGCAAGGTACGGAATAATGACAAGTAACCTTGCCGAGGTGTACAATTGGGTTCTCAGGGGTCTCCGTTCTCAGCCCCTTGTCGCCAACGTGGAAGGTGTTCTTCACAGCACAATCCGCTACTTCAGGGAGAGGCACGCGAGTGCCGCTATTCATGCGGCCAATCCCGGAGCCCTGTATTCGTCAAAAATTACCACGTACATGGAGACGAAGGCACAGAAGGGTCAATTGCACACAGTGCATGTCATGGGCAACAGGGAGCATCGTTTCGAGGTGATACTCCGTGACAGAGCTGGATTTGGGACATCTCGTTCACTTATTACTCACGAGGTATGCCTTGGAGATCATGCAAACGAACCTAACTGCACATGCAACAAGCTTAAGTTGTTACACAGGCCATGCTCTCATGTCCTCGCTGCATG
The DNA here is from genome assembly GCA_017311315.1 of Dendrocalamus latiflorus. Taxonomy (NCBI): domain Eukaryota; kingdom Viridiplantae; phylum Streptophyta; class Magnoliopsida; order Poales; family Poaceae; genus Dendrocalamus; species Dendrocalamus latiflorus. Next base: position 24,094,775 of record CM029640.1, read on the forward strand.
CGGAACCGTGGGCATGGATCCTTCCAACTTCGTGTCCGAGTACTTTTTTAAGGAGAGAATACTGCAAGCTTGGTGTGGGGAGCTCCGGGGGTTCAGGGCGGTGGGAAACTTCACCACTTTGGACATTTCAGCGAAGACCTGGGTTTCGGATATTAACATGTTGAAGGGTGGGAAGGGTCGGCGACAGAGCCGACGTATTAGAAATGACATGGACGAATCACAAGCTGGAACATCTGGTGCACGTTGTGGGCGATGCGGTCAGGAGGGGCACACAGCTAGACGATGCAATGCATGTCCGGATCAGTAGTTGGTGTTGTAATGCACGCTAAATTCCCTTTTCTGTAATGCACTTATTTACAATGTCATTTAAGTATGTACCATTTAAGTATTGCAATTTTTGTTGACTTGTGATAACAACTCGACGTACTCATTGTGTCTGCATTTCGGCCACGCTGGTTGCTTTTCGGCAATTTTTTTGGCCTTGTGATAACAACTCCACAACTCCACGTACATATCAACCAATTCATCACATGCTTAACAACGTTGCAGGTCACAGAAAATGAAGGCGTCATGAACTTACAACACGAAACAACACATACATTGCACATACAGACAGAATTTATGGAAAGTTCTACACCCAAAACATCAACACAACAGTCCTACCGCCACAGCATCAACACATTCGGTACCCTCGTGACTTACATGCCAAACGAGCCTCGTGGCACCCACATGGAGAATTGCTGAGGGGGCCGCCTCGGACGTGGCTGACCGTCGTTGAAGTGGCACGCACATATGCAACTTGGGTTCGCGCAGCAACATGTCGGATCGTACGAGCTTCCTATGTTGACAACCTCCTCGTTTCCCCTCTCGCGTTGCATCTGTTGGCGGAGCTCATTGTTCTCCTCATTGAGAGTCTCCATTCGGTACTCCAAGTCCATTATTCGGTCCCATAAAGTACCCACATAACGGTCAATATACCGTTCATGAGGAGGGTCGATCCAGTGGGAGAAGTCGCATTTCGCCATCTGCGAAAAAGGACAGTAAACATGGAGGGTCCGTAAGCAATAAAAAAATGTACTATTAGTAATTTGTACCCCGGAGCGTGGGCATCGGAAGAAACGGCGCCCGCCATCGTTCGGCCCTTCCAGGACCTGCACGACCACGTACTCATTGTGTCTGCATTTCGGCCACGCTGGTTGCGCACGCCGGCTTGGTACCAAGCGGTACTGTGGACCGAACATCTCCCTCCTTTCCAAGGGAAGGTCTTCCTTCGGTGACCCATATCCGACTGGCCCCTCATCTTCCGCCATGGTATGTTCCACCACGAAATAGAAGGTACTTCTTTATTCGATTTACAGGGTTTTCTGGCTACAACTTCATGGGACCTCTACCGTGCTATTTATATCGAATGGCGGGACAAAAGAGGGCTGCTTTGCCCAGAGACATGACAAAAGCGCTCAGCTTTACTCGGTGAGATGACAACACATGCTAGCTTTACGCAGTGATATGACAAAACGGGGCAGCTTTGCTCAGTCAGATTACAACACATGTCAGCTAAACTGGCTACATAAAGGCTACGATCTGAAAAGCCTTCATAGGGACATTTATTGCTACCCTGGAATCCTGAGGATAATCCAGGCCTATCGCTACAGAAACCAATAAAATAGGGGCGTAGGCTGTAGCCTTTACAGTGAGTGTTCACGTCATAGGCATGTATCCTTTCCAGTGAGTTTTCATGTCACCTTTGCTTGTTGTTTCAGAAATACAGGCTACACGCTCTGAAAAGCCTACATAGGGACATTAATTGCTACACTGGAATCCTGAAAAAGCGAAAAGATTGGTACGACCTCCTCTCCATGGACTATGCCCACTGCACCAGATAACCTGCCTACATAAAGGCCTCCTATGTCTTCCATACCACATCTCCTCCTCAAGACATCACAATACTACCACACAACAATGTCTTCCTGGAAGTCCGACCCATTTGGAGTGCCGGAGTGGCATGAGCGCCCGAAGTGCCATTGCGGCTTTAGGACGATGTTGTGCGTCTGGACGGATCCAGTACCACGAGCCAACTACGGCCGTAGGTTCTTCAATTGTCCAGACCTGGATGACGACTTCGTAGTAACGACGACAATTAAATCCCTTGTTTCTCGTTATCGTTTTTCAACTTGATCCATGACATCTACCACGCCACACATAGGCTTGCAAGTTCATCGAATGGGTGGATCGGGTGCCGCCGGCATGGCCAGGGAACCGGCCAAAGGAGGTGGAAAACAAAGGACAATACTTTGTCAAGATGACTCACGCTCGCGAGGTGGAACGACAGATGCGGCTTGAGCAAGAGCGCCGCGTGAGGGTGGACCAAATCCGTCTGAAGGGCAAGGAGGATGAGATGCAAAGGAGGCGGGAGCAGCTAAGTCTGCGTGAAGCAGCCATCAAGCGTCAGGAGGAAGAGCTTGAAGCTCGTGAGGCAGCTCTCAAGTCCAAGAATGACAGGAAAAAGGATGCAGCGGAGCCATCTTCAAGGCGCGATAAAAAGGGGAAACAACCACGCTACACCCAGTAGACAAAATGTTACGAGCAGTTGGGTGGGTTAGTCGCATATCATGCTATATGTTATGCATGTAATAAAATTGTACGCAGCATGTTATGAAGTTTATTTCTATTCACATAAGGTTATTATCTCGTGTGTTGGTTATTATCTCGTGTGTTCGCATTCAATGATTCAGATAGCAAGTCATTTAACAATATTAACATACTCTTGGTACACTAATTTTAGTAACATAAATATATCACTTAGCAATGTATATATCAAACGTTCTACAGTCAATTGTTCTTAAAAAATATTTCTCAAAATTTTTAATGCACCTGCAATATACAATAAACATAACCTTTTATTACAACTATACCATATGTTTTTCCAGTTTAAAACTACAAAATTGACAAAACTCTAAAAATTCACGGGGCAATCTAAAGTCGCCCATCCATTGGGCGACTACTATAAAGTCGCTTAACAGGAAAGCGACTGGGCGACTACTATAAAGTCGCTTAACAGGAAAGCGACTACTTGCAGTCGCTCAATCATCGAGCGATAAATATTTTGTCGCTTCCCGGTTGGGCGAAAGGCAGAAGTCGCCCAATGGGGCGGCGACTGGGGATTATTTTTGTAAAAAATTTTCTCGCGGGTATATTTATGTATTTTCGAATAAAAAAGGGATTATGCGTACAAAAAATTCGTTGATTCAACCTAATAACAACCATGTCTATAAAACCATCTAAAGAGTGAGTAGTTCACACTAGACACTCAAGAGAGAGGATGTGAGGAGAGACGAGACTCTGTAAGCCAACGTAAAGCATGGTCGGAACCACAGATATCTGTTTATTTGATTTAGGTGTAGTAGGGTTAGCGAAACAGAAATCATCAGACATGCCAGTAGTAGTATTTTCCTCATCACACTGAAGTGATCAGCTCCTTATCACCAGCCTTTAAATTGTCACGATGTTCGCATTCTTTTATTGGAGAATAGGAGATACGTTAAAGTAAGCACTTATAGGACTGGAGAAAGAAACGGAAGATACACCGAGGATTGATATGAGAGTTAAAACCACTTTTGGCACTGTTTTATATCGAATTTATAAAAATAGCAATATATCGAGCATATTGACAAAAATAGTGTTTCTGCCATCCGGTGGGTAGGCAGCAGGTGCCTACCGGCTACCCTCTCACTAGACGGTATACAGCCTACCACATGGTGGGGGATGCCCTAATTTTTTCGTTTAGTGTTTGTTTGAATTTTTAAATATATTACATGAGCTCAAAAAATTACAAAAATTTATGTACAACCTCCTGACACAACGTATCTCGCAGTGTAATTTCTGGGTAATTTTATCCATTGCAAATGCTGCTCAAAATTTCATAAAATTTTGAAATTTTTACGAGTTTTTACATATAGTAAACGAGCTCCAAAAATTACGAAATTTCATATGAAGCCTTCTGATACAGTAATAGTTATTGTATAATTTTTTTTGAAATTTTATATGGTCCAAATTTGTCACATTTATTCGAGTTAACTTAATTATGAATTTAATGATCGTCACGCATGTTTTGAAGTGGCATATGTCGGCCAATCGTAGTATATATTATTTGCTGCTATCTGGTTCGCACAATTGTCACTCTCTCTGTATGTGCCCCTCTCACGTGCTCTCTCATTTGCACTAATGTCATTATTTCAGTGTTGTCCCCCCTCGCCCACTCCCTCGTTTGCACATTTGTCATTGTTATGATGCCGTCCCCCTCACCCGAAGTGCTGCTCGTGAAAATGGTTCCTCAATGTATGGGGTGAGTGCACCAAGTTCACCTTTCGCTCGGGTATAAATATGCACCTCTGGCAGTTCGTCGTTGCTCATCCCAGTCGCTCATCGCAGAAGGTCATTGTCGCGGTCGTTGCCGAAAATTGGGAGTGCGTAGCTCATTAGTTCGAGAAGCCAGTGCATAGCTCAAAATTGACAGTGCTGATTTCTTCTCTGGAAAGACATGTAATTTTTGATTATATGTTTTTGACGTTATTCCCGTAATCGTAGTCAATTAGTATTATTAAGTTAGTCGTGATTAATGTAGTTTGTATTACAAAGTAAGTATATCATAGTGATTTAGACATAGTTTGTACTATTTTTGTGTACATATGGTATCCATAATTTATTAGTTTAGGGTAAGTAATGAGTTAATGGTAAGGACGACGGTAATGAATTGTTCGTTATTTTTTGGATGACTAATCAAATTATCGGTAAGTAGTGAAGTATTCGTATGTAGTTACGTGCATGCATTAATCAATGACTTGTAGTATGTTGATGTCATTATGAATCTTTGCACTAATATTTCGTCTGTCCCATTTGTTGCAAGGTACACTCAAAACTAGTAGTGCGTAGCTAATTATTTGGAGAAGGCAGTGCATAAGTCATTGAGGACGCGACAGTACTGATTAGTTCTCCCGAAAGATTGGTAATTTTTTATAGCTTGCTTTGGACGTTATTCCCATAGTCGTAGTCATAATTAATGTAGTTTGTATTATGAAGTAATTATTAATCTTTGCACTACTATTTCATCTGTCCTATGTATTGGTAGGTATAGCTTTACCGGAGCTTCTAGAACACTCGTACGATGAGAAACACCGTTGCCACGTATAGATGACGGGTGACGCGGCTGGCCCTTTGCCATTCAAGCTGCGTGGGGGGATCCGTGGGCGCTAGACGAGCGCTACGTGCAAACCTGTAAGCCACGGGCTTGTTACCCTTTGCGAGGCTGGTCTCCACCAGGCACGAGTTCACCATCGACGGCAGCCTGCTCGCGGCACTGGTGGACAGGTGGAGGCCCGAGAGCACACATTCCACTTTCGTTGGGGGTGAGATGATGGTCACTCTGAAGGACGTCACGTTCTTGACCGGTCTCTCTCTCGGGGATGATGCACTTGTTTCAGCTCCTGCACCAGCCGACTGGAAGGAGAGGCTGGCGGACCAGTTCGGCCAGCCTATCTCGAAGAGTGCACGTGGCATCCCTTGCACGTGGCCTAACAATTTCAGTGTGTGCCCGCAGGTTGCACTGCCGGAGGTCATCAGGACGCACCTCGTCACGTTCCTTATCCAGCTCTTTGGTTGGAGCATGTTTCCAGCCACACACAGCGATATTTGCAACGCCGAATTCATCAGCCTCACCGAGTCTTTGGTGGACGCAGAGTTCGGGGCGATGCCTCGGTACAGTTGGGGATCAACGGTTCTGTGCACCACATATCGGGGGTTATGTGACACTTGCCAGCGCGCCACTGCTGGTACCCCTATTCTGGCCATCTGCTATGTGCTCCTGCAGCTGTGGAGCTGGGAGCACCTCCCTATTAGACATCCAATGATCGTGATGCCAGTGCACTCGTTCAGCGAGTTCGCCGACCTGATAGACGGGTCCACTATGGGCATTCGGTGGACTGCTGCCTATCTGTGGTGGGCAAAGGGCAAACCGTCATCGTTGCCGCCTCGCATCGTCACTGTGCTCTGTTTAGCATGCCGTCACTTCCTATGTGTTCCTCGGGTTCCTAGCAACTCATTTTGCTAGTTGTCTTCACCTCCCATGCCTCCTCTCGCCAGCGCCAGCTTCCTCTCCGAGACCTCTTCTCTCATCTGTTAGGAGGCGGATGGAATATTCCTCAGAATATTCCCTTCCCTCCTTTTCTATTTTCAGCATTTTCTCATCCAGTAAAAGTTAGATGACTCGTTCTTCCTCGTCCGAACTCCGATTGACCCGATTCTTTTTCCTAAAATCATCTAAAATTAAGTTCTATTTTTTTGTTCTAGTTTTGAAGTTTTTAGGGTTTATTTGAATTTTATTTAAATTTATTTTGTATTTCATTCTGTTTTCTCTCTTATTAGATCACACCTTCAAAAGAGCTGAAGCTAGATTTGAAGATCTAGGATTTGAAAAACAAGAGCCATTAACTGAGCAAAGCCAAGGTAAGTCATGTTTTTTGATCATGTTGAACCCAATTTTCAAATTTATTATGTATTAATTTGTTTTAAATTATCAAGCATTGCTATGTTTATACAAACTTTGTATTGGTAGCTAGTGTCCAATTTGATTATTTCTCCTTGATAATTTGAATACCATAATTCCATTGTCACCATAGGATAAAAATTATTTAGTGATGCAATAATAGTTGTTACATGGGTTGTACGTTTGAATTGCTTAGCCATGCTTATAGTCGCGTTGGGTTCATCATCATATGTGAGCAATTAATTAATTTTGACTTAATGATATATTGGAACGTGGTGGTCAGCCACAGTTATAAAATTTGAGTATCATGACATGGGTTGTGTCGTTGATGTTGGTTATACAAAATGGTTCTCACTTGGGTGAATGATCGTGCAGTAAAGGAGAGAAGTGTGGTTAGCACTTTAGGGATGTGAAAGTTTCGCCTGGGTAATATCTATAGATTTAACTTTGTGCACCATTGATCTGAGCCTTACCGCACAACCACATGTCTAGTATGGGATAAACCTAGCTAATTAACTTGCAAAGATTTAGTTCAGATATCACCAATGGTAAGTGAGAACCAGGGGTACTGGTTTACTCACAGTGAGGAACAGGGTTACTGTACTCATACGGCATAAGAGGGGACTTCTGACTGTGGTGGTTAACCCTTTAGTGGTGAAACCTTAGCGGGTGATGTCTAACTAGATTGGAGTGAGGTAAAGGCTTTGTGATAATTTATCTATGTCTCATGCCTAAGGAAGCATGCTGGCTATTATGATGACTTATCTCTTGTGGGGTAAAATTGTGCAACCTCTGCAAAGTATAAAACTATTCGAATAGCCGTGTCCCCAGTTATGGACAATGCTCGATGATTTCACACGAGGGGTAGAATTTTCATAAAAACTTGGTAGGGTTAAGTTGGGGGAGTGAATGGTTAGTTCACTGGTGGTTCATTACGTGAATCCTAGTTCACAGGTGGTTCATTAGAGTGAATAGTCAGTTCACTTGTGGTTTGTCTCAATTCCTTTGATTATTTATTTATTAATCATTGCCAAATCTCGTTTTTCAATCTATTTATTGTATTTACTTTAAATTGTTGCTTTCTTCAAAATTAACCTTTCAGCCATCACTTGGTAAGCCTTGCATACTATATTGCATTTTTTTACAAATGACTTGCTGAGTACTCTATGTACTCACGGCTATATCTATATTTGCTTAGTTGAGGAAGAAGGACCAGATCAGCAGGAGCTATTAGAAGGAGTATACTTCAATGACTTCACGGATTAGGACTTCGCTCCCTAGTCGATTGCCTGTGGGCATGTCGAGTGGCTGCTTCGCTTATTTTTGTTTTCTGCTACAAGTTTCTTAAGCCTTCAGGCTATTATCTGTAAGCTTGGCCATAAGGTCACAACTTTAATAATTATTAATAATATCTGAGTCTTTTCTTAGTAAATCGTGATGTGGTCGATATTTCATCTTTGTTTATACTGTGTGCACTAGCGTGATCCTAGACTGGTGCAGAATACATAGGAGAATCTAGATTTGCATATTTGGACCTCGACATTTTATCCGTTGCGAATGTTGCTCAAAAATTTATACAATTTTTATATATTTACGAGTTTTTACACATACCAAATGAGCTCCAAAATTTACGAAATTTTATGTGAAGCCTTCCGATATAGTCATAGTTATTGTGTAATTTTTTGGGAATTTTATGTGGTTCAAATTTGTGACATTTATTCGGGTTAACTTAATCATGAATTTAACGATCATCACGCATCTTTTGAAGTGGCATGTGTCAGCCAATCGTGCTATATATTATTTGCTGCCATCTGATTCACACAATTGTCACTCTCTGTGTATGTGCCCCCTCGCATGCTCTCTCATTCGCACTAGTGTCATTATTTTTGTGTCGTCCCCCTCACCCACTCCCTCATTTGCACATTTGTCAGTGTTACGATGTCGTCCCCCCTCACCCAAAGCGTTGCTCGTGATAATGGGTTCTCCATGTGCGGGGTGAGTGCACTGGGTTCACCTTTTCGCTCGGCCATAAATATGAACTTCTAGCAGTTCGTTGTTGCTCATCTTAGTCACTCATTATAGAAGGTAATTGTCGCAGTCGTCACTGAAAATTAGTTGTGCGTAGCTCAAAATTGGTAGTGCTGATTTGTCCCCCGAAAAGACAGGTAATTTTTTTATCGTATGATTTGGACGTTATTCCCATAATCGCAGTCAATTAGTGTTATTTAGCTAGTCCTGATTAATGTAGTTTGTATTGTGGAGTAAATATGTTATAGTAATTTAAACATAGTTTGTACTATTTTTGGGTACGTATGGTACCCATAATTTGTTAGTTCGGGGGTAAGTAATGAGTTAGTGCTAAGGACAAAATGAATGGTTTGTTATTTTTTCGGATGAGTAATCAAATTATCAATAAGTAGTGAAGTATTCATATGTAGTTACACACATGTAGTCCCTGACTTGTAGTATGTTATTGTTATTATCAATCTTCGCACTAATATTTCGTCTATCCCATATGTTGCAAGGTACTCTCAAAATTAATAGTGCGTTGGTAATTATTTGGAGAAGACAGTGCATAAGTCATTTAGGACGCGGTAGTGCTGATTACTTCTCCCGAAATGCAGATAATTTTTTATAGCAAGCTTTTGACATAATTTCCATAGTTGTAGTTATAATTACTATTATTTACTTAGTCATAATTAATGTAGTTTGCATTATAAAGTAAGTTTTATTGTCATTCTTAATTTTTGCACTAATATTTGGTCTATCCTATGCATTGTAGGAATGGCTTTACCAGAGCTTCTGGAACACTCGTACGATGAGAAACATTGTTGCCACTCATAGATGACGGGTGACACGGTTCGCCCTTCGCCATTCAAGCTGCAAGGGGAGGGATCCGTGGGCACTGGACGAGCGCTACGTCCTAACCCTACGAGCCACGGGCTTATTGCCTTTTGCGAGGCTGGTCTCTACCAGGCACGAGTGTGATGCATTTTTTGTACTACTTTAATTATTTTAATTTGTACAGATTCGTAATGTATAAAATTGTAAAAAAAGAAATATTCGTAAATTCATGATTAAGTTAACCCTAATAAACGTGATAAATTTAGACCATATAAAATTTCCAAAAAATTACATAATAACTATTACTGTATTGGGAGGCTTCACATAAAATTTCGTAATTGTAGGAACTCGTTTGCTACATGTAAAAATTCATAAAATTATCAAAATTGTATGAATGTTTGAGCAACATTCACAATGGGCAAAATTAGCCAAAAATTACACTACGAGGAACGTTGTGTTTGGAGATTGTACATAAATTTTCGTAATTTTTTAAGGTCATTTGGTATATTTAAAAATTTAAATAAATACTAAATAAAAAAGTTAGGGCAAGTAATTAAACCGGCTAATTACCTGCCGCCCTGCCCCTGGACAGCAGGCAAGCCTACCGTCCCCCACCGAACGGTAGGCTGCCTGTCATTCGGTGAGAAGGTGGCAGGTGCCTGTCGCCGGCAGCAGCACTGCGTGTCAGCTCGCGAGCTCTGTCGCCCGCCCACTGGACGACAGAAACAACATTTTTATCAATACGCTTGCTATACTACTATTTTTATAAATACGATATGAAACAGTGCCAAAAGTGGCTTTAACTCTTGATATGAGGCGCTTGCGCTGCAGGTAACCCGCTCACGAGCCCGTGGGCCTCCCCGCCGGCAGAGCAAGGCCACACGATTTGTTTATTTTAAAACTTCAAATGATCATATATTTTAAAGCGAGTGTTCAATTCATAATTCATGTGAACCATCCTTTCTTACGACGAGGTCTTCAGAATGAGACCTCCCTCGCATATGTTTTGGCTTAATAATAATATCGTATAGCATATATTTTAATATATAAAATAAAATGTTTCTACATATTAATCTCTAATGTTTCTAATGTTCCAGTGGTTTATGGCGGATGTTCTAGTTCATATCTTTTGAATCGGTTAGGAGCAATAAATCGAATGGATGTTGGATGCTACCGTAGCAAATGAAATATTCCACGTTTTTAATTTCAATGTTCTATTAGTCGATCAACGATGTTTCCAGCATTAAATCTTAATAAAATAATTTATTACATACTATTGCCATCTTTAAAAAATGCTATGGTTGCCTCTCTGTTCGTGCCATTAGTGTCAAAATAGTCATCGGTTTTGTAATTTTCCTACTTGAGCGGGTAGAACTGCCAAAAAACTTAATCAGAAATTGCTACAATAACTTACAACCATATAATCCTCAATAATTATCTCAGCTACTCCAAGGGATCATTTTGTTAATGCAAACGAAATTAGCTGAAGGATAGCTGCTCTAAGGTTTTACTGATGAGATAAGCACTAGTTTAGTTCTAAGGGGGACCTTCCTAAAAATAGCGATAATTTAGCTGGAGCATAGCTACACTAAGGCTCCGTTTGGCACGGTTCCACTTCACAAGTGGAGCTGTTTTTTCTGGCTTCAGCTCCACGAACAGCTCCACCGGTGGAGCTGGAGCTGTTTTGGTAGACTGTTTGGCAAAACAGCTCCATCTGCTTTATCATGCATGGTTGAGAGATGTCAATTGTCCAATATATCCCTGTCTATTTGGCTTGTAGTAACATCAAGAGCTGTATGTTTCTACATGATTTTTCATCCGAGTAAATTTGAATTCAAAAAAAAAAATAAAATAACACAAAGTATTAGCAACCAATATTTAATGGCAGCGGCGCTCCCTTCACGGTCGAAGACGAGAAGACCGAACAGAGGAACGGGAACGGGAGAATAGAAGAGCCGGTGGCAGATCGCGTAAATTCACGAAAGTACAAGGGCAGTGGCATGCGGGCCTGCGGATGGAGCCGGGTGGAGCTACTTTTTTCAGCTCCATCTCGTACATATCTTTTGTCTCAGCATGTTTTAAGGGACTCCTTGGGTGGAGCTATTTTGTTTTACCCCGTTTGGCACAAAACGGCTCCAAACAGCTCCAGGAGCCGGTGGTGGAGCTGTGCCAAACGGGGCCTAAGTTATAACTGATGAGATAAGCACTGGTTAAGTTTTCAGGGGGAGCTTCCCTAAAAAAACTAAGGGGAAATACGTCAATGTTTCACATATTTCATAAATATTCTAACAGTTCATAAACGATGTTCCAATAGTTGACCGATAATGTTTTAGTAATAAGGTAAATATGAACAAATTTAAACCTATTAGTGAAACAAATAAAAATTATTAGTGAAAAATTCTGCATTTTGTAGCACTACACTTGCAAAATTTTGAACTTTTATCTTGCACTCAATCACGTAGACTAAATTTATCCAACAAATACGTTCTGTAATCATCCAAAAAGTTTCACAAAAAAATCAATCTGTCTAAAAACATTCAGGTACAAAAAATTCACAAAAATCCATGTTGTACAAAGAGCATATAGAACACACGAAAAATTCCTAATTAAAAATACAGTGTTCATGTACAAACGACCACGACGACGATGATCATGACGCATTGGATGACGACACCGCCCGTGCTACTATGCAACGCCATGCCTGACCTACCCGTGTCCTGTGGTCCGAACCGTGCCCGCATAGCCGAACCGCATCATCGCGTATGAATACTATTGCTGTCTGAATAGTCATGCATTGCTACAATTAAAAAAAAATCATATTAACGTAGTATGTCTAACCTTAGATTAAATCTTAGTATCCGTATACTTTGCAAGTGAGGTACCGGGTTTTTAAAGTAAATTATATTAGGGTAACGTGAAGACCCAAAACTCCTATTTAAACTCAGATAAACATTCCTTTGAACAATAGTACCGAGTCTATTCAGTAAAACAAATATTTCCTTATTAATCTAATATCATTTCGCATGAAAATGAGAAAAATCTTTAAATCAAAGGAATGTTATGAAAGAGAAGAGAAAAGAGAGAGACAGCAATTGATGGAGCAGCTGGCTATTTAAGTTAATTAAGAAGATGGGCACAGATTACCTTGGCAAGTGATAGAGGCAGGTTTGGGACCTCTACATAAGAATAAAATATAAGGAGTTACAAACTTCATTTGTATGAACGGATCGTACTAAAACGTATCAACCAACATTTCGTCTGAGGACGGATAGAATTAGTACCGCTATCAAGGTTATTATATTCTCCATATGGGTAATTATTATTTAGGGGAGGAACCCAAAGCCGGTAGAGAGCTGGGAGTGGGGGACCATAGTCGCAAAAACTCAGAACTGGTACATAGGCCAGAAGTGGGGATGCGAATCACAATAACCCGGGACAGGTCAGATACCAGAAGCAAGGTACACGAAGGTGATATATTACGCAAAGGGGTGTTGGTTGATGGTTAGATCACTCCTGCCAACAACAATATCGCTATTGGTGGGCGCTATGTGAGGGTGAGTGACCACCCATGCCACTGATTGAGAATTATTGGGTGGAGATATAATATACTGAGATAGATGTAAAAGTTCTATACTCTGATCTGGGACTGCATCATAGGAAATGCGCAGATCCATGGGCCATTAGGATTAGAGTGATGATGGGTAAAGTGATACAAGCTTGCACAATGCTATACAAATCATGAATTCATGCCTGTCTCCAGGAAAGGAATTACAGAAGTCAATGGAGATTTTACTTGTTCATACAAGTGTTCAATATCTTTCCAAAGTAATAAATCCGAAATCTTTCACAACTAAAACCATTATTTTCTATAGATATGGGAATAAGGGTGAGCATGAGATTGAGAGGTAGAACAGGAGCATACAATGCATAATTATTATAAGCTTGCTAAGTGCTCCGTACTCATCCTTACTATTATTTCCCTTGTTTAGAGGATAGCCAGTTGAGATCCACCTTTGGCGGTGATGAGACCTACATAGAGGAGTTCTACTTCCAGTGAGAGGGAGATTGTACTGAGGCCGAGCCGTATGAGGATTACACCTTATAGGAGGACTGGAATGGCTAGAGGCCTAGGAGCAGCATGGACTCAACCACTACGGTACTTGTATTATTACTGTATTGTATTTGTACTCTTCTCTCTTGTATAATTAGAGTTCTGAACTATACCTTCTTTCCTGGTACTATAATCACTTAGCCAAAAAGTTGTATGGAACTTTTGCCCTTAGTAGCTATATGGATGTATGTAATGTCACTACTACAAAATAAGCTATACTGGACGTCTCATCACAAATGGTTCATGTGGAGCAGTCTATGCTTTGATTATTACAGACGGTTCATGGATAAAACCGTCTTTGAAACTATCACAGATGGTTAGGTTTAAAAGCTGTCTATGATATACGCATTATCACAGATGGTTTTTTAACTAGAACCGTTTATGAAATTATCACAAACGATTCGTATAACAAATCGTCTCTGATAATGACATGTCACCGATCCGTGGCGTATCCCCTAGGATTTCGATCTAACTCGTCCATTCTCTCCACATCGGATGGCAGGCACCGGTTCCTCCCACTGGCCCTTATTAATTACTCCCCATCTACCTTTCCACCGGTAGTAACGGGTGAGTTCATCCACTATATAGCTTCCTGCATCCTCCCCTCGACGATGCCGACTACCACTGCGAGTTAGTGCTTCCGTTGTGACACACAATTGACTGCATAACACACTCTTGTCATAAGTGTCGTAAGAGTGTCTTATGCAGTCTCACCGTCGTGCCACAAAGGTGGCGCTACCGCCGCCTCTCTATTGCCGGTGATATCCGACCACCATCCGATGCATCCAGCTTGTTCCTCGACGACGCCGACTACCGCCATGAGCTAGCGCCTCTGTTGTGACACTACGGTCGACTGCACAACACACTCTTATCGTAAGTGTCATAAGAGTGTCTTGTATAGTCTCACCGTCATGCCACAAAGGTGGCGCTACCATCGCCTCTCCATTGCTGGTGATATCTGGCTGCCATCCAATGCATTCAGCTTCTATTGTCTGCTAGGATCTCTACTTCTTATATATTCTTGCCGTGTTAAAAAGTTGGGTTCGTTTTCTTGTTATGCTGTAATGGTGGATTCTAATCTTAATGGAAATAGAATGTGATGTTGTGTTTGCCACTGTATTTGCTTGTTTTCAAATGCCATAGGTATAGAATGAACTATCACATACGATTTGTGCTATAAACCGTCTATGAAGGACTATCACAGACGGTTCTATATACCAACCGTCTGTGATACTTGCCAATCACAGACGGTTGGTAACTAGAACCGTCTGTGATGTGTGAGTATTACAGACGGTTTTTGGTTCGAGCCGTCTATAATAATTTTCTTCACAGACGGTTCTAGTTACAAACCTTTTGTATTGTCTTTATCACAGACGGCTCACAAACCGTCTATGATAATATCTGAATATCACTGACATATAAATACATGCAGTTCATAGAACTGTCTGTGATGACAGTTCCGAACCGTCTGTGATGACCCTTGTTGTAGTAGTATATGCTGGTTCTAATAATTGTTCTGCTGTAACACTCTGATGAGTTTGTTATTCATTAGAGCGATGTTTTATCGACTAAAATAAATAATAATAACAATATATTGACTAGTATTTTTATTCCATGGTAATTATGTGGGTCGTCTCACAGAGTAAGGACGTTTGCGGCACATGCATGATTCTCTTGCCTGCAAAAAAAAATCTCCCGTGCAATAGTTACAGCTAATCTTGTCAGCTTCTAACGATCTATGGGGGCATGATTGGCGCTGAAATTGAAGAACACGGTATACTTTGGACCCATTGGAACGCATAAATTTGATAGGATTTTTGCAGAAATTTAAAAAAGCAGTTCAATTTCCGAGGAAATCGAAAAAAACCCTATTAATCGGTGTGATCGTTTTGACTTTAGCTTTTAGCTTTGGGGAAAAAAGACCAAGACAAGGAAAGCTCAATTCATCCGACAGGAACGGTAACTAGCCAATCAAGCTAGCTGCTGTAGGCGAGGTAGGTCTCCATGTGGGAGTGGAGAAGCCATTAAAGTTGGAGCTGCACGCGGTGGTGTACGCGCCGACGTCGTGGAACACCAGCCAGTCCCCCACGCGCAACTCCGGCAGGCTGCACCCGGTCACCACCGTGTCAACCGCGTCGCAGGTGGGCCCGAACACCGTGGACGGATGCTTCTCGCCGCCCGCCCATTCCAGCACGGCCGCCTCGCCGCCACGGCCCGCCACCGGCTTCGGGCGCGGCACGTACTTCTCCCACAGGATGCAGCAGAGCGTGCCGTACACACCGTCGTCGATCCAGTACTCCCGCACCTCGCCGCGCGTGCGCTTCTCGACGCCCGGGACGTCGCCGAAGTACTGCTTGACTGCGGCGTTGATCTCCACGGAGGCTTCCTCAAACATGCTAGACTTGAAGCCCCCGCCAATGTCAAGCATGCGCATTGGTGGCATGCCAAGCGCAGCAGCGGCGTCGAAAGCGGCGCGTGATATTTCAACGGCGCTGCGGTAGACGTCCACGCGGGACACGCCGCTGCCGACGTGGAACGAGATGCCGATGACGGCCAGGCCGTCGTTCCGTGCAGCTTGCAGGAGCGACGCTGTTGGAATAATCCAGACTTTTATATATGCTGGTATTTGAGTCGTGTCTAGGTTGTTTGTTTGCGAGTCGAGTGGATCACGTCCGGGTTTAGCGGATCTGATCAGGCGTGCACGAGTTTCCAGCGCAGGCTGCTAGTTTTCAGTCGGGTTGTTATTTTTCTTCAGAGTTGCTGAAGTTCAGAGTACTGTAGCGCGTCTTTGCATTTGTCGCTTGATAACAGAATTCAGTTTCAGCCTATTCAGTTGATTGCTTAGCATTTTTCCCAATTGAGTCCACTTTCGATTATACTCTTGTTAGCTGCAGATTACTGGCATGTACTCAATATTTGGTATCAGAGCCTGTTCATGCCCAAATACCCTCGGTACAGCGGCATGTCAATTCCTGAGAAATCTGCGGCTGCAGCGACTTCGGCAGTGAAGGAGGCCGGAGTATCACTTCAATATCCAATGCTCACGTTGTCAAATTACTCCACTTGGGCGATCAAGATGGAGGTCTTCATGGATGCTCAAGGCGTCTGGGACGCAGTGGAGCCGGCGGAGATCGTCGACCGGAAGAAAGACAAGATGGCGTTGGCGTGTATATTTCAGGCGGTCCCCGAAGACGTTCTCCTGATGCTTGCCAAGAAGAAGACGGCAAGGGAGGCGTGGGAAAGTCTGAAGACAATGCACCTTGGAGCAGATCGGGTGAAGAAGGCAAGAGTTCATACCCTGCTGTGTGAATTTGATGCATTGCGCATGAAGGACTCAGAATCTGTCGATGAGTTTGCAGGCAAGATGAGTGCCATTGCAAACAAGATTCGAAGTCTCGGGGAAAGTATAGCAGATGCAGCACTGGTGAAGAAGTTACTCAACTCTGCGCCTGACAGATTCTTGCAAGTTGTCGCTGCAATAGAACAATTCGCCGATATGGAGACCATGTCCCTAGAAGAGGAGATCAGGCGTCTCAAAGCATATGAAGAGCGCATACGCGGCAGAAGTGAAGGCAATGAAGGGAAATTGTTGCTCACTCATGAAGAGTGGCAAGTCCGGTAGAAGAATGGCGGCAAAGGGCAATCTTCATCTTGGCAATCATCAGCTGACAGAGGGCAAGAGCGAGGAAGAGGCCGTGGCAAGAGGTACAGCCGTGGCAGAGGAAACCGGGGAGGTTTCAGTGCGCCTCGCCAAGGGAACTCAAGCAGTAGTAATGGCGGCAAAGATAAAAGCCACATCAAATGCTATAGTTGCAAGAATATAGGACACTATGCATCCCAATGCCGCAGCAAACGCCAAGAAGGAGTTAATCTTACCCAAGCTCAGGAAGATGAGCAGCCGGCATTACTGTTAAGCACATGTGTGGAGGAGTCACACAATTCGGAGGTCTCAACCAATCTCATGCTGCTCAATGAGGAGAAGATAACTCCAAGGCTGAGAACAAGTGAGGTAATTCAAGCTAGCTCAGATATCTGGTTTTTGGACAATGGTGCGAGCAATCACATGACAGGCAGTCGCTCCAAGTTTAGTGAGCTAGATGAAAGCATTACCGGGCAAGTAAAATTTGGCGATGGATCAACCGTGAAGATCAAGGGCAAAGGATCAATACTATTTCAATGCAAGAACGGTGAGCAAAGACTCTTGACTAATGTTTACTTCATACCAAATCTGTGCAGTAGCATAATTAGTCTAGGACAATTGTCGGAAGAAGGGAGTAAAGTAGTTATGCAAGGAGTATATTTATGGGTTCATGACAGATCAGGAAGGTTGCTCATGAAGGTTAGAAGGTCACCGAATAGGCTTTATAAGATCATGTTGGAAACTTGCAAACCTGCCTGTCTTGCAGTAAGCTTAGAAGAACCTGCATGGTTGTGGCATGCCCGGTTGGGTCATGTGAACTTTCAGGCATTGAAATTGTTACATGAAGAGAAGATGGTGCAAGGCTTACCGAGAATTGATCACCCAATGAAGATTTGTGAAGGATGTCTGATTGCAAAGCAGACAAGGATTCCTTTCCCACTTCAAGCAAAATTCAGAGCAGAATTCCCACTGCAGCTGGTCCATGCAGATTTGTGTGGACCGATTACCCCTCAGACTTCAGCAGGTAATAGATATTTCTTTCTTTTGGTGGATGATTTCAGTAGGATGATGTGGGTGTATGTGCTAAAGTCAAAGGGTGAAGCATTCAGTGCCTTCAAGAGGTTTAAACCACTAACTGAGAACCAGTCAGCTCACTAAATCAAGGTTTTCAGAACTGACAGAGGTGGAGAATTTTTGTCAAATGAGTTTGCTGCATTATGTGACCAAGAGGGCATCGAGAGGCATCTCACTGCGCCCTATACTCCACAGCAAAACAGAGTAGCCGAGAGGAGGAATCGCACTGTGATGGAGATGGCACACAGCTTGCTGAAAACGAAGTCACTACCCGGAAGGCTTTGGGGTGAAGCAGAAAGGCATGCTGTGTTCCTTCTCAACCGTTTGCCAACCAAAGCCTTAAGCAAGATCACACCCTATGAGGCCTGGTTTAACAAGAAGCCAAACCTTGGTTTTCTGAAGGTCTTTAGGTGCATTGGCCATGTCAAGACTACATCCACCCACATAAAGAAGCTGGATGACAGAAGCACAAGCATGGTCTACTTAGGTGTGGAAGAGGGCAGTAAAGCTCATCGGCTTGTGAATCTAAGAACCGGCAAAGTACATATGAGCAGGGATGTGGTGTTTGATGAATCTGCAGTGTGGAAATGGCAGGATAATGAACATCAAGATCTTCAGAAATGGGTAACATTTTCTTTTGAAAATGAGACAACAGAGGCTGAGTTAGCTGGATCAGCAGATACAGCAATGGACAACAGCAATCATTCTCCTGCAGTGGCTGGAAATATGTCTGCCGCGGCAGAAGGTTCACCTGCCGTGGCAAGTACTTCGGCAGATGAAGTCAATGTGCAGACAAGTGAGACAGCAGGAGCAATTGGGGGGCAAGAAACTGCAACAGAAGAGATGGCAGAAATGCTTGGCACTCCTGGAAGTACTGCAGTGTCACCAATGTCTCCTGATTCCAGTGGAAACTCAGAAGGAGGACCAAGAAAGTTCAGGTCTCTGAGTGAGATCTATGCAAACACTGATCAAGTGGAATTACCTGGCGAATTCTTGATGCTTGCAGCAGCTGATGAACCTGAATCCTACAGAGAGGCAGTAGGCAATCTGTGCTGGGAGGTGGCAATGAGGACATAGTTAGACTCCATGCACCGGAACAAAACTTGGGAGTTGGTTGATTTGCCACCAGGACACAAACCCATAGGTCTTAAATGGGTTTATAAGCTGAAGAAGGACACTGAGGGGAGGATAATCAAATACAAAGCAAGACTTGTCGCCAAAGGCTATGTGCAGCAGCCTGGAGTTGATTTGAGGAGGTGTTCGCCCCGGTAGCAAGAATGGAAACCGTGCGGCTCATTTTGGCTTTGGCTGCACAACAAGGATGGAGAGTACACCATTTGGATGTAAAATCCGCCTTCTTGAATGAGGAGCTTGAGGAGGAGGTGTATGTTGCACAGCCGGAGGGTTTTGCAGTGAAAGGTGAAGAAATGAAGGTTTACAAGCTAACAAAGGCGCTTTATGGGCTAAGGCAGGCACCCAGGGCGTGGAATGTGAAGCTGGACAAAAGTTTGAGAGGTCTAGGTTTTGCAAAATGCCCACATGAGCCAGCAGTCTACAAAAGAGTGAGTGCAGGAGGGGTGCTTGTAGTAGGGGTCTATGTGGATGACCTCATAATCACAGGAGCTAGTGACAAAGAAGTGGCTGAGTTCAAGAATCAGATGAAACAAGAGTTTGAAATGAGTGATCTCGGGCTCCTTGCATACTATCTGGGCATTGAAGTATAGCAGGGACAGAATAGTATCACTCTGAAGCAAGCAAGTTATGCGAAGAAGATTTTGCATGCAGCCGGGTTGAGTGAGTGCAATGCAGTATCTTACCCAATGGAACCAAAGCATAAACTGTGCAAAGATGAAGACGGTGAAGCAGTTGACCCAACTCAGTACAGAAGGTTGATTGGAAGTTTGAGGTATTTAACTCATACATGGCCTGACCTTGCATATGCAGTTGGTGTTGCAAGCAGATTCATGGAAAGTCCGAAGAAAACACACAGCCAGGCACTCAAACAAATCTTAAGGTATGTGAGGGGGACAGTGGACTATGGCCTGGTGTACTCGAGAAGAAATGGAGAGCAGTTGCTCGGGTATTCTGACAGCAACCTTGCAGGAGACGTGGACGACAGGAAAAGCACCAGTGGAATGGCCTTTTATTTCAGTGGGAATCTGGTGAGTTGGGCGTCTCAGAAACAAAGAAGTGTTGCACTTTCTTCTTGTGAGGCCGAATTTATGGCGGCAACATCAGCGGCGTGTCAGGCGATTTGGCTGAGAGGGCTGCTGGAAGATATATCAGGAGTTTGTCAAGAACCGGTGAAGCTACTTGTAGATAATAAGTCAGCTATTGCACTAATGAAAAATCCTGTGTTTCACGGCAGGAGCAAGCATATAGACACGAGATTCCATTTTATACGTGAGTGTGTGGAGAAGAAGCAGATCATTGTTGAACACGTGAGCACTAAAGACCAATGTGCAAATGTCCTGACAAAAACTCACGGCAGACTGAAGTTTTCAGAAATGAGGGAAAAGCTGGGAGTCAGATTTGTGAGAAATTAAAGTCAGGATTAGGGGGGTGAATGTTGGAATAATCCAGACTTTTATGCTGGTATTTGAGTCGTGTCAAAGTTGTTTGTTTGCGAGTCGAGTGGATCACGTCCGGGTTTAGCGGATCTGATCAGGCGTGCACGAGTTTCCAGCGCAGGCTGCTAGTTTTCAGTCGGGTTGTTATTTTTCTTCAGAGTTGCTGAAGTTCAGAGTACTGTAGCGCGTCTTTGCATTTGTCGCTTGATAACAGAATTCAGTTTCAGCCTATTCAGTTGATTGCTTAGCGTTTTTCCCAATTGAGTCCACTTTCGATTATACTCTTGTTAGCTGCAGATTACTGGCCTGTACTCAATAGACGCCACCTCCTCCATGTGAGCGCCGTACTTTGAGCCCAACTTCCACAAGGCGTCGCCGTCGTCGGGGACGTGGAGCCGGAGCAAAAGCTCGCACTTCGGGTGGCAACGCTTTATCTTGACGACTTCCTCCTCGGAGTCGTAGGTGGTGAGGTTGACGCCAACACTCGCCGCGTACTCAATGTGCTGCTCGAGCTTGCAAGGGTTGGCGAACACGACGCGGTCCGGCGTGACGCCGAGCGCGAGCACGGCCTCCATCTCGGCGCGGCTCGCGCAGTCAAAGCCCACGCCCAGCGCGGCCAACGTGCCAAGAAGCGCGGGGTCCGAGTTGCACTTGACGGCGTAGTACGGGCGCACGGCTCTCAGGGCCAGGCGCCAGCTGGCGAAGAGCTCAGCGACCTTGCCTGCGTCGAGCACGTGGAACGCGCTCGTGGCGGCGGGGTTGGTGGCAACGATGGATTGGATGAGGCTGGTGATGCCATCCTTGTCGCTCCGACCAGCAACGTCGCGCCGGATGATATGAACTTTCTTGTCCTTCAAGACGGGGGCCGTGAGCACGGCCGCAAGCATCTCGTCTCTGGCTGGGCTGGCTTTCCCATGGCCGGGCTGTTTCACAAGCATACCCGTGTGTGTCTATATACATACACACACATATATGTGTGTGTAATGTTGAAATGGAACACCATAGTGTCTGGGCACCAAGCCTCTCTGTCTTTGGATTACTTTTACATACATGCAAGTGCAATAATATAAAATATATTAGGATGGAAAGTCTTAATCAAGGATATAAAGTCTCAATCATGAAGCCTGAGCACCATAGTGCCTTTATTATTTATACTATATATATATATATATGTATATATATATGGGACGAGTGTTTCATGCACCATGGTGCCTAGGCACCAATATCAATACCCGTTGATTTGCTTCGAGATTCGCAACGTTTGATGTGGGTATCTTCATATACCCATAAAAAAGTATATTTGAGATGTCAAACTCCGAAAAAATTTAAATTCAACTTCAGTTTAATTAGTTTGAACTATTTTTATGGTATATACTCACTGTAGTTGCATTGAACTCAAAAGTAGTTCAAACTAATTTGAACTGAGTTCAAAACTTACTTACCATAAATATATCAAGGGTATAAAACATTTTCATACCCAAACTTAAAAAAATTATCAATCATACACGTGTATCGGATGTTGGTGCCTAGGCACCATGGTGCCTTATGTAATTTTCCTATATATATGTATGTATATATATATATGTATATATGTATATATATATATATGTATATGTAATCACTAACCAGCGCGTAGATGTAAAATACGTGAGAAAGTTACTGCCATTTTTGAATGAAGTTACCATCAATTTTGAATGAAGTTATTGCCAAGCCTTCACAGTGCCAGAAAGTTATCATGATTCTGCAAAAGTTACTACCGAACGCTAACAATACAGCCAGTGATAACTTTTTCACAGCCGATAATAACTTTTCGAACAACCGGTAATAACTTGTAGGGGCGCAAAACTGCGCGCAGAATACACGCGCGTGTAGAATAGCGCTACCGTGTGTGTGTATGAAGTTGTGGTGATTGTTAAGTATAGTAAAGTTACTATCATATGCACATCAAGTTATCATCTGTAATTCATGAAGTTACTACTAGGTCTCTCGCGCATGAGAAGTTACTATCGTACGCAAATCAAGTTATCACCTGTAATGCATGAAGTTATTGCCAGGTCTCTCGCGTAGTAGGTGGTAAAGTTACTATCGTATGCACATTAAATTATTACCTATAATGCATAAAGTTACTACCAGGTCTCTCGTGCAGTAGGAGAGAGAATTAAACATGCATGCAGCATTATAGTTATGCAGGGACTTTTTTATCTTGTTTACAAGCTAAAAATTATAATAACTCTTTCACGAAAAGTCCGATCTGTGATCTGTTTGGGCCATTGTGTTCGAAATTACAAGCATAATAAAACAAGATACATGTCGAATAAGTTTCGACACTACAAAATTCATGTTTTTTTATACCAGTCGCAAATAAACGATGATAACTTCACGTGTAATAGATCATAACTTTTTATTACAAGAGTGATAACTTTTTGCCTAACTAACGACAATACTACATAAAGTTACTGACGAATCATCACCCACGCACCAAGAAGCCAGGCAGCGGGACTTGTGCGTAGCGTGCGCGTAAGCGCTGAATAGCGCTACCCCATATACACACATACACACACATATATATATACATATATATGCATATTTGTGTGTATGCGTATATGTATGTATATATGTATATATACATGTATATGCATATACACACTATTAAGTAGCTACGCGTAGAATAAGCGTGCGACACCCCACCAATCCACCACACAGACGGCTACTAACAAAGTTGTTAATTATAGAAAAGTTACAATCGTGTGCACATTAAGTTATCATCTATAATTCATGAAATTACTACCATCTGCACCTAAACTTATCATCTATAATTCATGAAGTTACTATTGCCTGCACATAAAGTTATCATCTATAATTCATAAAATTACTATCACTGCACACAAAGTTATATTTTATAATTCATAAAGTTACTATCACCTATACATATAGTAATTTCGCAACGTCGAAACATATTCAACATAGATCTTGTTTTATTAAGCTCGTAATTTTGAACACAATGGTAAAAATGGATCGCAGATTGGACTTTTAATGAAAGAGTTATTTTATTTTTGGCTTCTAAACAAGATAAAAAATAATGGAGCAAGTGCACATATTCTCTTCTCTCTCCTACTGTATGCATTCATGTTGTTAGTTATGAAAAACTTACTATCTCCTGAATATAAAGCTATCATTTATAATTCATCAATTTACTTACATTTACAAAATTAATATCTCATGCACAAAAAATTATCATCTATAATTCATAAAGTTACTATCCGATCGAGTTAACATGAACTGCACCAGCTGGCCAGGTTGTACGCGAGGCCAGCGACCCACGCGTAGCATGTGTGCACACGCTCATTAGCGTAGCCGTGTATATATATACAAAACTATCTGTGATAGTTCGCTCTATATATAGAAAATTTTCTATTTTGGCTAGCATTAGGAAATAGTAGCCATGCCCTTTGAAAGCAATATACATATAACAAATACAAGCAAATATACAAATACAAAGATATATCACATATACACATATATCTATCACAGATACACATATATATCACAAATAAATAAATTTACAAATTGATTATAGATGAATTATTATAATGTTTTTACAACATGTTTACAGATATAGTAATAAAATATTGTTTGTCACTAAAAATTTTATTCAACCTCGGTCACATGAAACTCTCCTTTTGGGTCAATGACTATAGTCATTAAAAAAGTGGCAAACCGTCCTCGAATTTCAGAGAGTTCATTCATTTGGACTGTACTTAAAGGGATGTTGATGCTTAGTCGCTAGGAAGAGTAAAGTTGTAAATACTTATATATATATTAATTGATAAAGTAGGAAATACTTATTGTGAGATTGACAAACCTCTGGATCCTTGGGCTTACCACTCATGATTTCTTGCATATGGCAACAAACATATTATCCACATACATTGCCCTGTAGCTACTGGTGGCACTAAAAAATAGAATTACACACATAGCTTTGTTTAGCATGAGAGGCATCATTATGAAGTGTGATGTATGATTATTGTGTACTAGCGGGTACCGAAAATTGCATCACATATCGCAGTGTGGTGTTTGCTTCCACGTGTCTCTCTCCTTTGGCAATGTACGCAGCGAACGACTTATGTGATTCAAAAAAGTTAACCTCAGCTGCTGCAAGCGAACGGTACATAGAGTTATTTATAGATGAAATGTGTTTACCTGTCAATTAATTGTTGCACAAGCATGAAGTCATGCTTGCTCTTGATTAGGGAACCAAAGTATATTACCTTGTTCCACTTTGGTACAATAACAACTAGAATCCAGTACTACATACACATGTATGCCGCCATAGTCCTTAAAACTAAGTTTATGTCGCATATGAAGTACCAATCAATGAGTGAAGCACTTACCCCTGATTGTAGGGTAGAAGTATGTACTCATTGTCATTGTGAGCAAGTAGTCCTATTATTACGTAATCCTCGATGTAGGATACATTTTGGTTGATGTATTTCGTAGGGATCAAGTGTGGGTTAAGAAAATCGACCAGTTCTTTTCTTCATTTGGCTTCTAGCATTATGTATCTATACATAGCAAGGAGTTATGCCATTTATCGGTATTACATGAATGTAGATCATAATTGTATACACTTACAATATCTAGCATCTTAAAAGTGAGGCATTGAGGGTGCAAAGTTGAAGAGTTCGAATAAGTCATCGAAGCCCACCATGAAGTAGCTAGGGTCATGGAGAAAATGCCCCATCATGTACTTGATGGTGCAATCCATAGGGCATTGTGTTCTCATCTCATTGGTCTTTCCCATGTACCACGCATGTAAAGATGTGGCACCCATTCTAACTATGAGTGTTTCCAGGACCAACAGTTTTCCTAGCAAGAATGTCTAGTGCTCTTGAGGTGCCTTGATTTTCTTCTATTTGGTCTTGCTGACACACTGGTATGTGTTCTTCACAGGAGATGAATGTGCATGCTATTGATCTATACTCGGTGTGGTCTTCATAGGAGCCGATATGACGATCTGCCAACGCGGATCAGGTGCACGTGGTGACATTGAATGGAGGGTTAGAGAGGCCATAGGCTATAGATGATCGTGTGGAGAGGCCAGCTATTCATGCTAGATAGATGCCAACACGGAAGGGTATAGGGTGATGTTCCTATTGGGCTACTAGATGAATATGTGGATGACATCCCTAGTGTCATGATCTCATTGTTTGGCGGCTTCTCCAATGGGACAGCCCTGAAAATGTCATATACCATGTCCACTTAGACCTTCATGAAACTGCTCCCTAGCTGGCACCATGTACCAACGTCCTTGGTATGCATAGATACACTATCCCCTACCCAACCTCAATGGAATGGAGCCAACAAGCTTGACTTTGAGGTTGCACAGAGTGGGCTCCTACGTAATGATACACGATTAGTTAAGACGTCTAACAGGTCTATCTATGTAGCATTCTAGAGATGTACATTACCTGGATGTCGTCGATAGGTAATTGGATGTCGCTATGTTTAGAAAGTGGCATGGTCATATAGCTACTTTGACATTTGAGCGGGACTGGCTCCCAAAATAATGGGGACTACTCACGACTGGTTAAGGACTTGATTAAGTTTTCCCTCCAATGATACCATTTGTCCTCAAAATTCTGCATGAATCTCCTCTTTCAACCATTTCTAATGCTCGGTCTTGGATCTTTTCCTACTCATATATGCCTTAGAGTCATGTGGGAATCCCTACCTCTAAGGTACATAAACCCTGACCCAGATGCTCCTTGTTTCCCAGCGCCATGGATAGTATATCCCTCTCCCTAACTACTTCAAAGGAGTCTTAGGAAGATTTGGTACTCAATGTATGCTGCAAAAAGGCCATCATGTTATTTTAGACCTATGAAGTTATGGACTTATTAACAACTAGGTAGTTCAATATATCTTACTAGACATTGGGAAACTTCCTCGTCTGCGGGGTTTATGAAAGAGATGGCACCCGAAGATGTGGTTGATGACTTTGCTCTTAACCCGATTCGGACACGCTTGTCAGTGATCCCAGCAAATGGTGGGGAGGTCTCTGACTGGATTGCCTCCTCGTCCTCTCTCTCCTCCATTGTGGGATTTTACTCCACGTACCCAGCAATACTAAGTTTGTATGGGTGAGTGTTTTGTGTCTGGATAGCCACACGTTGCTTCTGAAATTCAGCCGTCATCTTCATCCGCACAAAGGCGTCCCACGTGTCCAGTGACACGAAAGGATATTTCGTGAAGAGCGTCCATTCCTTGTCCATGTACTCCATGACAAGCATGCTTTTGAAGGTCTTCTATAATTTTCTTATCATGAGGAATGCATGTCATCGCATGAGTCCCTAGACTTCTACTGGGATCTCGAATGATCTTGAAATTTCATCCCACTGGTACTCTTTCTATTCTCTTGTCAGAGACTTCCAATTTGGTGTGGTGATGGGAACCTGTTCCCTTGCAACTATCTCGCAGGTTGTTAAGAATTCTGCCATTATTTTCTTGGGATGCAGAGGGACCCCAACATGAGTGACCTCCATGGTGGTCATTTGGCCCTCAAGCCTTTTTTATATTCCTCTGCCATCTCGTTTAGGTACACCTTTCATTGGAGTGTCAGACGCATTCGACAATGTCGATAATGGTGGTAAAGATTGTGCAGACACTATCTTGCTTACTTGCTATCTATGAAAACTTTTTAGCAAAAGACAAAAGAAAATTTTCTTGATTGAAAATTTTGTTCTCTAAAACTAGGAATGTAATGCAACTCAACATAGGAAGAAATCAACAAATGCCCTCTCCACAATAAACTTTGTAACAGAAAAGAAACTTGAATGAGCATTCTCGCTCCTGATGTTATTGTCGTGCAATGACAAGAATACCCTAGAAAGAATTTGTTGTTGGATAGGGGAAATTTAGGGAAAAAGAGGAACTTTTCTTCTTTTCTTCTAGAGTAAGAAAATAAAAATCATTTTATGTGGTACTTCCATTTTTGTGTAACTCTACCTCACATGACATTTAAACAACACAAATCAAGTAACAAATTGACCACACATTTCTTACATGCACTTTCCTTTTAAACTTAAGAAGATAAAGGAACTTACATTAATGGCATGCTAGATAACACAACTCATTATCACTTATTTGCGCTTTCGCTCATCCTTTCCCTTCTTTCGTATATAGCAATATAGACTCATGACAAACTAGCTACAAACATTTCTGTTTTTAACATTAAACCTATTATCTAAACATAAACTTAAAGTAACATCATACTAGAAATTAAACCTTATAAGCATGTATTTACACTTTACGTTAGCATTTCTATCTTAGAAGCCTAAATAAAACATATATGCTTCAATGTAACACATGTGAAATTGAGTTAGATGCTAGGAGAATAAAATTACCCAACGTGACACTCGGGTGGCGGCGGCGTCGATATCAGGGGTGCTCGGGTGGGGAGGGGGATGAAGACTCACCCAAGGTGAAGCCCAGGAGGTCGAGGGCGGCGGCGTGGATGATGGGGGTCCACGACGTCAAGGTCGAGGGCGGCATCATCAAGGTTGGGGCCTATGGCGTCGAGGTCGGGGGTGCTTGGGTGGGGAGGGGGTCAAAGACTCACCCAAGGTGAAGCTCGGGAGGTCAGGGGCGGCGACGTCAAGGGCGGGGTCAGCAGCATGTGTTGAGAAAAGCCTAAGTGTGCGTAGTGAGCTAGGTTTTTGCCCTAAGTGCCGTATATATGGAGAACATTATCACAGACGGTTTTAGGAAACAATTGTCTGTGATATGATATGATCATATCACAGGTGATTCTTTATAAAAAAATCATCTGTGATGCATTATCACAGACATTTATAGTAACAAACTGTATGTGATATGAATTTATATCACAGACGGTTCTAGGAAGAAATCATCTGTGATGTTATATGGATATCTCAAATGGTTCTTTGACAAAAACTGTCCATGGTATGCTATCACCAACGGTTCTAGCAACAAAACCATCTGTGATATGCTATGTTGTATGCTTCAATAAACAGACATTTTAACATAACTAGTCTATCTTTGTACTGAACCATCACACAACAATACAAACTATCAAATCACTCATAAATAAATTTGTCTTTCAATATATCATAAGAAAGAGAAGGTATTCTTTTATAGAATGAAGTACAATAGAAACACAAATACATCAGAAAAGTAAGCAAGCATAAGTTAGAGAGTATTCTTAACATGAATAATTTAGAAATAGATGTACATGCCAAGTTTCATAATTCCACTTGATTATTTCCTTAAAAAATAGCCCTTCATGATGATCAACCTACATATAGTTAGCTCCCTCACTGGGTTCTTCGTTAGGCCTGATACCGTCTTTGAATGGAGGTAACTCATGTAACATCCTGAAAAATCTGAATTTGAAAATCTGAATTTCTTGAATTATTTTTGCAATATTCTATTTGAGTTTGATTTTTATGGCATTTTTCTGGAATTTGGTTGAGGTTCCAAAAATTGAAGAAGCTCAAAAAGAAACAAACATTAGTAATACCCTAAAAGAAAACGTGCAAATGATAGAAAGATAAAATTTCAAATATAAATCTGAAAAGATGATCCAGTATAAGGAGGGAGAAACCTGAGTTAAAATATAAAATCTCATTTTGGAAATAATGACATAAGTAGCAATAAAAAAAGTGAATGAATAAAATGCCAACACATATGCATATATATATATATATATATATATATATATATATATATATATATATATATATATATATATATATATATATATATATATATATATATATATATATATATATATATATGTGCATATACAAATTGTGCAAGGAAGAGTTTAGCAATATAGGCAATAATAATAATAATAATAATAATAATAATAATAATAAATCTCATTTAATAGTTAAAAATTTAAAGCTTGAATTCTAAATGCAATCCAAAAATTCCAGAGTTGATGAAGCCTTCTATTTTTCTCTCATTCTATTCTCCTATTTCTTATCTTCACTGTCACTGCCAGTGGGCCCGGACTAAACTCTCTCTTTCCCTGTCTTCTTTCTCCTTCCCTTCCTGCCTCTTCATTCTTGCGTGGCTGAGATTGTCACACGCCTCCCTCCCCGCGCCATCATGCGCCTGCCGCAGCCCTGCCTCCCTCTGCGCCGACCCGTCGCCATCGCCAACGTCCAGTCGCGTCCGCTCGCTGCTCTGCGCCGCCTGCTCTTACCCTCTGCGCTGCGCCGAACCGTCCCCTCACCCTGCACCGCCGCGCAGCGCCTTGCCCGGTGGCTTCCCCCGCTCCGCTCGATCCCCCGCCATCTGCAGCTATATACGAAGCGTCTGCTGCCCCACTTCTCCCCCGTGCCTCCCTCCTCTTTCTCCTGCTCAGCCCGAGCTCGGGCGCTAGCTCCGAACCACCGGCCGCCGCGCGCCTCCACGCCATTTCCCGGCCTTCCGGCGATGCCCCATCACCCCGAACTCCTCAAAGCATGCCCCCACTCCCCGTCGGTCTCCCCACCAAGTTAATCGAGCTTTCGGGTACCGAGCTCTTCGCACGAGCCATCTCCCCCAACTCCGGCCGAAACCGCCGCCGCCCGCGCCGCTTCCTCCCCGGCGCACCCCCCTCGATTCCTTGGAGTAGGAGCACCACCAAGCCACCGCAAAGCCTTCCCCACCGTCGCTCGGGCCTCCCAACGCCGGTAGCTCGCCGGCCACGGTGACCCCCATGGCGCCGCCGCAAGTCATCGCCGCCGGCCTCCCTCGCCACGTCCCCAGCCCCTCCGACCCCCTTGGTAAGTTCCTTACACCCCTCTTGTCCTCATACAAGCCCCTCCTCTGTCCCTCTATTCCCCGGCCGCCGGCGCATCGTTTCCCCTCACCGTCGGCCGCCTAGCTCTGCCGCCCGCCCTCCTCACTGCCGCTCCGGCGAACTCGCCACCACCCACAGCTCCCCTGCCCCTGGGACAACCCATTTCAGCAGCCTTCGGTGCCTCCCCGGCCACTCCCCGCCGGCGGCGCCACCATCTCCTCCGTGTGCCTGCCTCCTCTGTTTCGGCCAAAGGGAAGCTCTATTTAGAAGCTTAGCCCCCGCATCACATCTTGTAAGTTGTCTTCCCCACCTGTGCTCACAAATGAGCAACAGTTTGGTTGGTTAGCCCAACCGGTCACTACACAAGCAGTGCTGGGTTCGAATCCCCTTCGGCCACCTTTTTGATTTGTTGTCTTTTCCAATTAGAGAGTAATTAAGGAAAGTTATGAAGTTAACCAAGGCAGCTAATAAATTAAATAGGGCATAAATAACATTGTTAAGATTTGATATTAGATTAGTTGTCATGTATGAATAATTAATGTGC
The DNA here is from genome assembly GCA_017311315.1 of Dendrocalamus latiflorus. Taxonomy (NCBI): domain Eukaryota; kingdom Viridiplantae; phylum Streptophyta; class Magnoliopsida; order Poales; family Poaceae; genus Dendrocalamus; species Dendrocalamus latiflorus. The sequence continues at coordinate 24,125,907 of CM029640.1, forward strand.
CTCTGTTATTTATTTTAAATCTAACTATAGATAAAAGAGCATTAATAAGAAGATGGTTCTTTTTGTATAAATGTCTAAATATCGCAAGGACCTTAATTACAAGAAAATGACTAGAGGAATGTAGAGGATATGTATGCAGTCCATTAGAAAACATATTAGTAAATATTTTGCATTCACCCTGAGCCCTATTAGAAAGATAGACGTCCTCATTGCCGTACCATCGATCCTAAAATCTTAAATGACAACCTTAAATTAATAACGATGATGAAATGTAATCCTATGTAACGTGCTTCATCGGCCATAAATAAGTTAAGATTAACGTAATACAAATGCTAAGGCATAAAATATCAATACCAGAAAATTCCACAGCACCTCCAGATTAAAAGGTAAATATATATAAATATATATATCTGAACCATAAGCCCTTGCATATTAGAAGGGATCATAGAATTAACCAGTAAATGGTTTAGAAATATAACTGATGTCTAAGTTTTAGTGTTAGGTTTTGCTAAATAGCAAATATTGAAATATAACCTTTTACAACAAGCCCTTGTTAGGTAAATAAATAAAGCTAAGTTTAATAGTAATAACAAAGGTGTAGACGAGATGATATTGGTGCCACCAATTAAACCTCAACATTAGATTTAGTAAATAATAATGTCAAGCATGATTGAGTGTAGTAAACTATGACCTGTATAAGTATATCCTAATTTAGAATAAACTAAGCCCAGTAATAATTAAAGATACATAAAATACTATAAAACCGGACTCTAATATTTATTTGGTAAACTCAAAATTATATACATCTCTATATGTATCATATGCCCGGAAGATTAACGCTCGACCAAAATCCAAGCTCAGCTAAAAACCTGTACACCGAATCATAGGTCTAACCTAGCTCATGGAATTTCCTTGATAAATATAAAAATAATAAAAAGAAGTTATTAAATAAAAAGATCAAGTTATCATATTATACCATTGATCTTGCCTCAAATAACCCAAATCACCCATTAACTCATAATAAAATTAGAATTGAGTTTATTCGATTTATTTGGATCTTTTGAGTTATTTGCTTTTATTTGGATTTAGTTATTTGTCGCGTAATTAGAAATTGGGAGTCGTGAAGATTTAGTGGATCCAGCGAGATTAAGCTTGAAGTGAAGATAGAGACCAGAAGCTCAAGAGCAAGCATTGTGTGAGCTCAAGACCGCGGCAAACCGCGACAGGCGAGTCAATACTTTGATCATGTTGAATCGACCTACTTAGGGGCTATCAAACGCTACTCCGTAACTGGGTAGTTATAAAGGTAGTTTTCGGGTTTGTCATGAAGCATGCTACGAGGCATGGTCAGTCAAGATGGGATTTTCCCCTCTCTACCTGAGAGAGATATCTCTGGGCCCCTCGAGTGATCGGATCCAGAAATGTATGGCCATGCTACTTAAGGTTAAGAGTTAACCTAGTAAGGGATTCCGGATCACAGGATCGAGAAAGAGTGGTCAGCTTGGAGCTCGACCAAATATCGTGAGGCAAAGGGATTGGCATGTACATAAAGTTGTGATGGTTCGTCCGATATGATCTTTGTGTATGTTTAGGAGTTGGCACGTCTTGCTAGAGGCCGCTACCAACTATTGACCGAGTAGGTATACTCGCGTCATGTCTAAACATACGTGAACCTATAGGGTCACACACTTAAGGGCTGAAGCCTAATTCGGATTGGATCCGGGTTAGACTGGGTATTGAGTCCTAATGGGCCTCCATTCGTAGAAGCCCATTGTAAGGACGTCTATAAAAGGAGGGCAAGGGCGCACAGGGTTGAAGATTCCGTGACCTCCTCAAACCCTGGCCGCCACCCCTCCCACGCCCTGGGCGCTCGCGCGGATCTAGTAATCCGGCGTGCGTCGCTTCCTCCCGTACGTGTGGATACCTTTTGGCGGCGCTGCATCTGTAGCGTTTGGACGAACCGCAATAGAGGAGTTGTACGTGGGACGCCGCGACGTGGACGAGGACGTAGTACGACTACTCTGCCCCGACGTGCTGCATCGACGTAGTACGACTACTCTGCCCCGACGTGCTGCATCAATTCCGCCCCTGCGCGTCTAGTGGTAATTCCGTGATCTATAACTGCAGTGATCTTGGTTTACGGGTAGAATTTTTATTAATTTGCGCTAGCGTAGCCTACCCGTAGTCCTTCAGTATACTAGCGATTCGTAGGCTTGATCAATGATATTCTTGGTGGAGGTACAATAGTGAAGTAGTTAGAGATGGATTATAAGGTGATAAGTGGAAGAGCAAATTATGGTTGTGGATCAGTAGCAAAAGGGATTGGACTGTTGGGGATTAGAATACAAAAGATATTGGTGGATTAAATAAGTGATATTAGATAAATAATGTCACTAGCTGCTCGGAATTTTAGGCAGTACTTGCTCGGTGGATTATATAGATTATGATACTCGCTGTTTGAGGATTAGGCAGCATTTGATTGGTGGATTGAACAATTGATGATATTCGCTGTTTGGAGTCTTAGACAGCAATCAGTAAGGGGAGTGTGTCTTTGGTGGATTAAGTCAATTATGGCAATCGTTGTGTGGAGTTTAGGTAGGAATAATAACACTATGATGTGATAACAATAATGCTACTAAAAGCGATTTTTGGCAAATAAAATAACCCGAGCCTCTCCTTTGATAAGCCATGCATACTATTTATTTGCATTCTGTGTATTGGCTCGCGGAGCACGGGGTTGGAGTGCTCACGCTCGCTTTTGCGACAAAATTCAGAATCAAGAATCAGATCACCTTGCCTCGGCAACACGACTGGACATGCTGGCGAAGAAGATGAAGATGTCAAGGGCTAGGTCGCGAACCTCCAGTTGGCTGCCTGTGGGCATGTCCTGAAGGTCCCACCTGTGTGCTTCGTTCTTCCGCTGCTGCAGTTTATGGATTTCGGCCTAATCGGCCCATGTGTAAGTTTAATATTATATTTACGCTTCCGCATGATATGTACTTTGATAATCAGAACTGTAATCTGTGAGCACTATCTACTGATCCAGGGAATAGTGCGGTGGAATCACAGAGGAATCCGGATTGTAATATCTGGGCTCCTACAACTCATCAAATTGATTGTATTCTTCCTTGTCTATGATATTCTCAACTCTGACAATCCTTCTTTTTCCATGAAGAACTATGTGGCGGTTCTTATTTGCCGAGTCTATTACATAGAAAACTGAACAACTTGCTTAGCAAGTACGAATGGTTCGCCTTTGTATCCGACACATTTGAGGTTCACAGTAGTGACGCCGTACTTATCGACCTTCACACCCTATGGAAGTTGGATCCAATGGCACCGAAACATGGTGTCAAGATTCGTATCTGCAAATCTGAACTCTCCTGTGTATTCTGCATTAGTCTAGGATCATACTAGTGCACACAGTATAAATATAGATGAAATATCAACTACATCATGATTTACTAAGAAAAAGGACTCAAATATTATTAATTATCAAAGTTTTGACTTTATAGCCAAGCTTACAGATAATAGCCGGGAGGGCTTAAGAAACTTGCAATGGAAAATAGAAATAAGCGTAATAGCCATTTGACATGCCCATAGGCAATAGACTGGGAGCGAAGTCCTAATCTTCGTCCTCTATGGTTGTCCCTTCGTAGCTACCTCCACATCGCGCTTGCAGCACCAGAGACTACTATCACTACTTCCACCACGATGGAGTACCAGTCTACCCAAATGGACTTCTCTGCCTTGAGACTCTTTCTCCAGCTAGCCCAAAGCAATAGATAGACAAGGAGGAGCCCCAGGCAGTAGCACAGGATGATCCGCCTTCAGTGCTACACCTCCATGACTAGTTTGCATCAGCACCACCACACCCGCACACTTACACTCTAGTGCAACGCCAGCAGAGTTGTGGAGGATTCCCTGGTGAGTAGGTTGACAGCTTTCTAGGCAGGATTAGACCTATCAGATGTGTCATTAGAACTCACGTTGTCATATTTTAGGTAGTAAGCTATTATCTTTATTTCGTACATGAACTCTGGACCTGTTGTAATGATGTTTGTAATATTTTATTTGCCACATGAACTGCATGCCGCCTAAATGCGTTATGCATGATAGTTATGTAAGACTTATGTTGTGTTATTTACACAATTGTCTATTAAAACTTAATGTTATTGTGTTAGTAGAATCCCCTGTAGCTACTCTCTCTTCTTATAGCATCTATTCTCATCTACTTCTATGCCCTAAAGAGAATGGTAGGAGGCCATCATAACCAAACTGTACCACATCCACTAGATAACCCCACCATGGCTGATATCATGGCATGCTAGACCAAACTATTAAAAGTTCTCATGTAGAACACAACATCAACAGGAGGAACCTCCAAGTTAGGAGAATTTATGAGAATCAAACCTCTCACTTTACGCAGACAAATTGGATCCACACTATCGAGAAGAAGTTAGAAATTGCTAGATGCACCGCTCGCGAGAAGTGTTGGGACCTGAATCTATAAATTCAAATGCTTTGTGTATGTGTATTTTGAACTAGTCCCAGAATCAGTAGCTAGTTCACACAGTATCAACATTTATGAAATCATATCCATAAAACGAAACATCTAAGAGTAAGCCAAATTTTATTAAATAGTAGCAACGAACCTTATGGTTGAGGTTTTACAATAGAGTGGTCGTGCTAAAGAGGATGACGTAACTTGCCAAGGGTGATAGTAACACTGAGAGGGTCAGGAGGCCAAAATTTGTCGAACAACCATGGTCGGATGTGATAAGCTAATGTTGTCCTGATCTTTCAATGAGAAGGATAATTTCAATTGGATAATGATCAACTCTCATAATCCAGGCTATGAACACAACACGCACAAACCAAGCAATCGCTGAACTAATCACCAAGTCGTTATCAACCATGCTAATGACCCGGTTGACCTGATCATGAGGATCAATTCCTGCAAGCAATCAAAGAACAAGCAAGAACAAAGTAACAACAATCCGAATTGTGGATATATGAATTGAGTTCAAAAGGTGGGATTCCGCAAAGATTCTTTACTATTGGTCTAGTCGACATAAGCGAAGAACAAGAGTTTTCATAACAGAGAAACTAAGCAATCAAAATCCAATAAAACTAGAAGGGTGCGGCATCCTTAAATAGGAGAGCAAAAGTCACACAAAACTAAGAAATAAGGAATGATACTATTCATAGTACTGTTCACATGAACAGTACGGCTGTGAATAGTACAGGCCAAGAGAAGAGGCGCCTTCCCCTTAGGCACAAGCATTACAAAGTCTAATTTGGCCCAAACAGGTGATGCAACACATTTTTTTAGTGATTACAGTATGGACAAGAGGAATTTGGAGGTAAGGCTATATCCATTGGAAAAAGGATAAGATAAGCTTTTCATCGAGTACTCATGGACCTCAAACGGACTCCATATGTGAAAGTTATGCATATTTAAAGTTGGTGATATCTTTGGAGGCCGAATTGAATTGCACATATTTGTCTTCATAATTAGCTCCTAAGTTCCTGAGTAAAAGAACATCACATACATTAGATAGTAGCATATTCTTATTAGAAACAAAATACACTCCTAGAAACGAAGTTATCTGGCAGTTCAATTGTTGTGCGTAAGCTCTTGTGATTGGACCTTGCAAATGCATAGGTTCAGATCTATTGGTTGTATGCATAGAAGTAATGTCCTCATCAGGATGGTTCCATGGTCATGTACTACGGTGGCCGTGAGTGACTATGGTCATGAGCGACTGCGGTCATAAGTGACTGTGGTCATAAGTGACTGTGGTCATAAGAGACTGTGGTTGTGAGCGACTGTGGTCACCGTGGTCGAAAGTGACGGCAGTCATGAGCAAATGTGGTCATGAGAAGCCATGGTCAAGGGTCACCACGGTCAAAGACAAGAGGCTAAGAGTTATCGAAGGATTGGAGCAGTGGTCGCTGGTGCTCCAGTGCAAGGAATTGCGAAAGCGCTCGCAAAGGATGACGAATCGACGGCGAAAGTCGAAAACAGCCAATTCTGTGGAAAACTCTCGTCAAATGGCAACACGAAAAATCAAATAAAAAGATGATGAATGAGTTGCTTGGATGTTGAACAGGAAATGGCATGAGCAAAAGATGGAAATCTTCACCAGGGACGAAGATTTGCAAAGGTGGCCGGCCGACACACATAGGCAGTGCACGACACAGCTTCGGCCAACCACGGAGATTTCTCTAGAGGAAGGAAGGTTCTGGCTGGATGAAAGGGAAGGCGACAAGGTCATGGTGCTCCAATTTATACCTATGGAAAAGAATGGAAACCAACGGAATTCACGGCACCGTGCGAACATTTCTTTGTATTCAAAGGATAAGTAAAAGGAAAGGGAACATGATGAATTGATAGCTAGCATAAATTGGGGCAGTTTCCAAGTGAGGATGATGAGGGAAAATGGCCTTTGGCTGGTTGGAGATTTGAGCGTGATAGTCTGGACTTAAGGTAGAAGAAAATGGATTGTAGCCAAGGCCTAAAGGACAAAAGAAAGTAAAGAAAGAAGTTAAATGAGAAAGGAAGAAAGAAGTGTGGTGGCAAGTTCTGTTCGGCTGGGGATTAAGCGAGCCACGCAAGGGGTAGCTTAGAAAATTTATACAACTGGCTTTCAAAAAAAGAAAAATTTAAACAATTAATTTCAAATTAAAATTTTAAAGAAAGCGAATTTTTGGGATATTACAAACCTACCCCCTTAAAGGGAATCGCGACCTCGAGATTCAGGCTAGCTAGAGAATAGGTGCAGAAACTCGGCCTTCAGGTCCTCGTCACGCTCCCAAGTGGCTTCCTCTTCCGTGTGATTACTCCACTAAACTTTGCAGAAACAGATGATCTTGCTCCTTGTCACACGCTCTGCTACTTCTAGAATCTTGTAAGTGAGATCTTCCATCAAATCAATCGCTTCCAACGGAATTTGCTCCTTGGCACTCATAGACACTTTTTCAATTGAGATACATGAAAGACATTGACATATCCCCTATGGATACAACCATATTTGCTATGCTTGTTGTTCCAATTGCAAGAGCTCCTACGCATTACTTAAATTATTAGATGAGCTTATTTCAAAGATGTTTTACTTTGTTTGATAAAGAACTTATGATATTACATAGTGAGAGTTCGTTGCGTCTATGTCATGTACCGAGATTTATGACCAAAATCATGCAATATGTGATGCTACACATCTGTTAAAATCGAGGATGGTTTTTTGTCAAGAGGGGGAGGATGATGTGACCATGCCACAAACACATACGACCATAGCTCCCAAGATTAAACAAAAGGTGAATTCATTTCTATCTATTACTATCAATGTCATTTATGAGAATGGAACACTACCTCATGTCACTACTTTGTGCATTCTCATGTGTAACAAATGGAATACTTTTGAACCGAGAGGGAGGAGAGAGAGGTCAGGACCAAAACAATGGAGAAGAACAAGGAAGAAGAAAGACAAGGAGAAGTCTATGCAGTGGGAGAGCAAGAGGGGAGAGGTCCAAAAACTTAAAGCCAAGTTTTGGATACCAAGATGTTAGGGGCTGAATCTCGGGAAGCCTTGCACTGGAAAGTGAGGGGCGGAAGGGGTTGCTACTACGAGTCCAAATGGGAACGCAATGGGCATCGTGAAGGCAATGGCTCACCTTCAGCCGCTGAACTGGGGTTTTCACCGACCAGGGTTGAAGCTCTGAGACTTTGGTAAGGGACAACTTCTTCTCTTATTGCTTGAGTTCAAAATAACCTAGGCCTTTATATCAAGGCAGCAAACCTGACTACTATCATAATATAACTGAATAGTGAATCGGCTACCAATTCGGTATTATCTCTAATATACTAAGTAGTATCCGAGTAGGATATGTTACACAATGTATATTTCCTAATAGATAACCTGCTATCCGAGATAAGCTAGAACTTCCAAATCCGACTATAGCCCATCATCTTGTGCCGCCGATGCTGCTACTTGGCTGAGCAGAAGAACCCTCTTGCGCTTTTGGACATCGTCGATGCGTATAATGCTGCCCTAGTATAAGTCCACAACATTTCCCTGCTCTTGCTGAAATAGGTTGTCCTTGAGCTAGAAATCCAGATAGCATTCACGAAAGACTGAAAGAGGAATCCATAAAGCTTCCGATGGCAGAGAATCCTTCCATTGAACTAAGACCTCCCAAGTATCCCATCTCAGACGTGAGCATTGCACCGAAGTAGGCGCCTGAACCACTTGGCCATGATGAAGGTCTGACAGTGAAGGCATAATGCTTGGGGATCTCCATGAAAGGGCTTCCATAAAGTGACATGGAACACATTATGAATCTTAGCACATGCAGCCAACTGGAGGCGATAGGCCACGGAACCAATGCGTTCCAGAATCAAGAAAGGTCTGTAAAACTTAAGATCCAATTTCAAAGTAGACCGACCCTTGATAGACTAGGCTGGATAGCGATGCAAATGTAGCCAGACCCATTGACCGACCTCAAATTCCACCAACCGATGTGAAGTATCATGCTGCCGTTTCATGACATCTTGAGCTTGAAGCAGCCACTAGAGGAGGTGGATCATGTCCATATACCACCTGAAAAGGAGTACCATGAAGAGCTGTCTGATACGAAGTATTATAGCAACATTCAGCCCAAGGAAGCCATTGAACCCATTGGCGTGGATGATCCCCACATAAGCTCTGAAGGTACATTGTGATAATGTGATTAACTACTTTTGACTGGCCATCTAACTGCAAATGGAAGGCCGAACTTGTTATGAATAGCGCTTGTATTCATATGAGGCCAATGGGCCGGTATATATACACAAAGTACAGGTGGTAAATATGCAAAGAACCCCTCATAACAATGGGGAATAACAACTATACATATATCTCTAACACCCCCCTCAAACTCATGGTGGATCAACAACACTGAGTTTGGAGAGGTAGAAGCTGTGCTGTGCTCGAGTCTGGGCCTTCGTGAAGAAATCCGCTATCTGAAGCTCCGAAGGCACATACTGAAGAGTAATCACTTGATCATGCACACAAGTCCTCATGAAAGAAGCATCAACACCAATATGCTTGGTGAGCTCATGCTTCACAGGATCACGAGCAATACTGATAGCACCTGTACTGTCTGACAAGAGAGGGGTCGGTGTAGTGACAGAAACACCAAAATCCTCAAGTAACCACCGTAGCCAAGTAATCTCTGCTGTCAAGAGAGTCATAGCTCGCAACTCAGCCTCTGCACTCGAACGGGACACTGCAGTCTGTTTCTTCGTCTTCCAGGCAATGAGAGAACCACCAAGAAAAACACAGTAAGCAGAGATAGAGCGGCGATCAGAGGGATCGCTGGCCCAAGTAGCATCCGAATAGGCCTGAAGCTGTAACGAGCTGGAACGTGGAAAGAAGAGATGGCGAGAGATAGTCCCGCGAAGATATCGCAGAACTCGAAGAAGATGGCTGTAGTGGACCTGAGTGGGAGCTGAAACAAACTAACTCAGAATATGAACTGGATAAGTGATATCCGGACGAGTAACAGCAAGGTAGACAAGACTCCCAACAAGATGACGATAGCGAGTCGGATCAGAAAGATGCTCACCATCAGAGAGTCGGAGGTGAACATTGAGCTCCATGGGAGTCTCAACAGTACGCTGATCAGTGAGGGAGGCACGATCAAGAAGATCCTGAATATATTTCTCTTGGGACATAAAGAAACCATCTGGAGTCGAAGTAACCTCAATCCCAAGAAAGTAGCTAAGAGGACCAAGATCCGACATAAGGAACTGCTCACTAAGACGAGCCTTGACAAAGGCAATGTACTCAGAATCATCTCCCGTAATGATCATATCATCAACATACAAGAGAAGAAGAGTCCGACCACGAGACGAAGTGTGGACAAAGAGCGCAGGATCATGATCACTAGCTGAGAAGCCAGCAGCAGTGACCACAGAGGAGAAGCGCTCAAACCAAGCACGAGGGGCTTGCTTAAGGCCATAGAGAGAGCGACGAAGGCGACAGACCATGCCCTCAGGAACAGAATACCCAGGTGGCGGATGCATGTAGACCTCCTCACGCAACTCGCCATTAAGAAAGGCATTCTTGACATCAAGCTGAGAAACAGACCAGTGGCGAACAGACGCCACCGAAAGAAGAGTGCGAACAGTGGTCATGTGAGCCACAGGAGCAAAAGTCTCGTCGTAGTCAACACCATGCTCCTGCTGGAAACCACGAGCAACAAGACGCGCCTTATAGCGCTCAAGAGAGCCATCAGAGCGAGTCTTAATCTTATAGACCCACTTACATGTGATGGGATGAGAATGAGATGGACAAGGAACAAGATCCCAAGTACCAGTACGCTCAAGGGCAGCAATCTCCTCGGCCATGGCAAGCTGCCATTCAGGGTGAGTAACAGCATCCCGGTAGGAGACAGGCTCACGAGTAGCTGCGCCAGCAAAGGCAAAACAGGCAGGAGGCCGAATCGACTGGCGATCGCGGAGAGCGTAGCGAGGAGAAGATGACCCAGCAGGGGAAGATGGAGCATCAGAAGAAGAGGGAACATCAGAAGAAGATGGCTCATCTGGAAGATCCTCAATACGAGGTCGACGAGTGTAGAAGATAAGAGGAGGAGGTACTGTAGTGGGAGGAGCCTGGGAAGGCGTAGGAGACAACACAGGCGGCGACAACGGCGGAGAGGCCACAGGAGGAATATGTGGTGACTCAGTAGGACAGGTGGACAAGGGCAAAACAGATATAGGAGTATCTGGAAAGGTCAAGAAAGACAAAGACTCCACAGAGGAAGTCGAAGGAGAGGCAGGACGTGGGTAGAATGGACGAGACTCGTCAAAAGTCACATCCCGAGAAACCCGCATCCGACGACCAACAGGATCCCAGCACCGATAGCCCTTGTGCTCGGCACTGTATCCCAGAAAGACACACTCAACAGACTGAGCGGTCAGTTTGGTGCGTTCTCGAGGGGCGAGGAGAACGTAGCAAACGCAGCCAAACAGATGAAGAGTAGAGTAGTCAGGAAGAAGACCACAGAGACGCTCAACAGGGATCGCTCCCTGAAGATCAGAAGAGGGCTGGATGTTGACGAGATAGGTGGCAGTGGAAACAGCCTCAGCCCAAAAGTGAGGTGGAATAGAGGCGGCGATCATCAGAGCACGAGCCGTCTCAAGGAGATGACGATGCTTGCGCTCAGCGACACCATTCTGAGCATGAGCACCAGGACAAGAGAACTGAGCGAGAGTGCCCTGCTCAGCAAGGAAGCTGCGCAGGTAACGAGAGAGGTACTCGCCAGCAGAATCAGCACGAAAAACACGAATAGGAGTGGAGAACTGTGTTTGAATCATAGTAGCAAATTGTTTATAGATAGACAAAACCTCACTACGAGAAGACATGAAATATATCCAAGTATGGCGAGAAAAATCATCTATAAAAATGATATAATATCGATGACCCCCTTTCGAAACGAAGGGAGCCGGACCCCAAACATCTGAATGAACAAGATCAAAAGGACGCTGAGACACAGTCTCACTATGAGGATAAGGAAGCTGAATCTGTTTACCTAACTTACAGCCCTGACAATCTAAAGACACGTCTCCTGAGACAGACCCCAGAAGACCACGACGAACTAAGGACGACAGACGAGATCCACACAGATGGCCAAGACGGTGATGCCACTGCTGGAAAGAGCCGGTAGACGAAGTGGCAGAAGCGGAGAGACTGGCGGCGATGGTGGCAGCGGAAGGAAGGTGAAGCCAGTCAAGTTCCCAGAGACGCTGTGAGTCACAGCGCCGAGGGCCAGAACCAACCAGAGCTTCCGTGTGGCAGTCCTGAACACAACAAGAGTCAGAGTCGAGAATGACCCGATAACCAAGGTCAGTAATCTGCCCAGCAGAAAGAAGCTGCAAAGTAAGGCAAGGAACATGAGCAACAGAATGAACATGAAAAGATGAGTTGCTAAGAGATCCTCGACCAGAGACAGAAAGAGATGTACCATCAGCAGTAAGAACACTGACAGGAGAATCAAGAGGTGTAATAGAAGACAGAGTGGAAGGATCAGGAGTCATGTGAAAAGATGCTCCAGAATCAAGAATCCACGGGGAGGTACCTGACTGTGTAGGAGGTGGTCTCTCAGTGCCCGAAGAGTCAGTAGCAGAACCTGCAGAACCTGTCGAGTGAGAACCTGAAGCGGCAAGTAGGCGTCGAAGTCTGGCTATCTCCTGCTCGGTGAGAGAAGCTGCTGAAGAAGTCGAGGTAGACGTCGTCGTAGAAGCACTAGTGCCAGTAGAAGAACGACGTGAAAGATGTCGCTTCTTCTTGTAGCACTGGGACTCAGTGTGGCCATCCTTGTCGCAGTAGGAACAGTGAGGACGGCCACCTCCAGACGGAGGACGGCCACCACCACCTGTGGTAGCCGCTGGAGGAGGCAGCACAGAGGGGCGAGCGGCGAGCACAAAGGGGAGTGGCATCAGACCAGCACCACTCAGACGAGTCTCCTCTGCGCGTATCTCGGTAAGGGCCTCCAGGAGAGTGACACGAGGGTGGCGTGCAAGGAGCTGGGCACGCCTTTGCTCAAACTCAGGACGAAGGCGAGCAAGGAACTCGTAAACCCGCTGAAACTCCAGGTCAGCACGTACATCCAGGCAGCACGGACAGGTACGACAGCCAGCAGTGCGAAGTGAGTCCAACTGACGCCAAACAGCAGAGCTCTGAGCGTAAAAGGCGTCAACAATAGCATCACCCTGCTGAAGAGAGTGCTCCTGGCGGACCACGGACAGGTACAGGGCATCACCAGAGGGCTCGTAGCGCTGACAAAGATGAGTCCACATCTGGAAAGCCGAAGGGAGTCCCACCACCTCAGAAGAGAACTGAGGCTGGACACTGGCGATGAAGACAGCAGCAGCCCGAGCGTCGTCATCGTACCACTGAGTGTAGACGGTCAGACGATCCTTGTAGGAATCCAGATCCTCCTGGTAGGTAGAGGCAGCGTCATCAGCAGCAAGGCGAGCGGCCTCAGTAGCAGCCTTATCGGCTGTCGAAGGCAATGCAACAGGCGTAGGCTCCGTCGGAGGAATAGGGCAAGGCGGGCAGGTGACATCGCCAGAGAGGACGCCCCAGAGACGAAGACCACGCATGTGGATGCGCATGTGAGACACGAAGTCGGTGTAATTAACACCATCAAAGATCACCGGGCAGCGAGGGAGGGAAACGGTGCCCATTGGTAGGCGGCGCTGGACGGCGCGGCGACCAAGACAACGAGGTCTAACAGGTGGCGCTGGACGGCGCAGCGGTTAGAACCACGTTTTTTTTGCTTTTTTTTTCTTCTTCGGTCGGTTTGTAAACCGACCGAGCGCTGGAAAGAGCCGAGCCCTAGATCGGAAGTGGGAGCGGGAGGCGCCCCTGCGCACGGCGACGGCCCGGCGCGGGCAAAGCGGACACGCGCGGGCGGTGGCGGCCCGGCGCGGGAGGCGGCGCGGGGAGGAGCAGCCGGCGGCGGCGGCCTCGGGCGAGGAAGGAGCAGCCGGCGGTGGCGGCCTCGGGCGGGGGAGGAGCAGCCGGCGGCGGCGGCCTCGGGCGAGGGACTCTTCTTGCGCGGGGGGAAGGCGGAGGCGTTCCGGGCGAAGGCGGCGGCGGCCCGGGGAGTCGGCGGAGCCGACGAGTGGAGACGCGCGGGGAGGCGCGGGGGCGGCGCAGAGCGGGAGCGGGAGGCGCGCGGGCGGTGGCGGCCCGGCGCGGGCGACGGCGCGGGGAGGCCGGCGACGGCGCGAGGAGGCCGACGGCGACCGGGGAGGCGAAGCGGGGAGATGGGATCTCTCAGGCGTCGCCAGGGATGGGAGGCCGGAGGCGGCACGCGGGCGCGGAACCCTAGGTAAACCAAAACCCTAGTTTTGGCTCTGATACCATGTTATGAATAGCGCTTGTATTCATATGAGGCCAATGGGCCGGTATATATACACAAAGTACAGGTGGTAAATATGCAAAGAACCCCTCATAACAATGGGGAATAACAACTATACATATATCTCTAACAGAACTCATGTGCAATTGAACACCAGCTAAACGAAATAACTCCTTCCAGAAATTACTAGTGAAGATAGGATCATGGTCGCTCATGATGGACGATGGGATGCCATGAAGATGAAACAATCTCATCAAAGAAAGCTCGAGAAATAGAGCTTGCCATATATGGATGAGATAACACAATAAAATGGGTATACATGGAAAAACGATTGAAAACCGTCAATATAACAGACTTGCCACCGATTTTAGGAAACCCTTCGATGAAATCCATAGAAATATCAACCCTAACAGTATGAGGTTCCTCCAAGGTTGAAGTAGACTAGCCAGATGAAGACGCTGGCACACTGAGCAACACTGCACAAACTCCTTCACTAGCTGAGACAAGCCTTGAACTAAAACAAATGAGCGTGGGAATGGTGTAGAGTCTTCTGGATGCCTTCATGGCTGGACCCATGAATGTCGGTCAAGATTTGTTGCAGGGGTGGAGAGCTGGCTGGGACAAATACTTGGCCATGAAACAAGAGAAGATCATCAATGAATGTCCAGGTTGTTGACTCCTGTCCTGCTAAGATGCAAGCCTACTTGTCAATCAAGTCAACTAAAGCTGAGATCTCTTGATGCAATTACTTAAACCAACAGAAGTGAGGAGTAGAAATAGCACGGAGTGACAGACTATTCTCATCTTACCGTGATAACACGTCAACAGCTGTGTTCAATCTCCCTGGCTGGTATTCAGCTATGAAATCAAATCCAAATAGTTTGCTAACCCAATGATGTTGTAGAATTATCAAGAGGCATTGATCCAGCAAGAACTTGAGGCTACATTGTCAGTCCGAATCAGAAAGGAGCATCCCCATATGAAAGGGCGCCAATGACACACTGTCTTGACCAAACGAATGAGCTTGTGCTCGTAAGCAGCCAATTTAGCATGGTACGGTGCCACGACATGACTGAAGAAAGCAATTGGTTGATTTCCCTGATGAAGACTGGAGCCGAAACCCGCATACAAAGCATCACAATCCACAATAAATTGTTTGGAAAAATCCAAAAGTTGGAGCCTAGGTGCGGACATCAAGGTCTGCTTGAGCTTATGGAATGCTGCAGATGCTTCGTCGGACTAGACAAATGCTTCCTTTTCAATAATTACGTGAGGGGTGGGACAATGCACCACAGTCCTGGATGAATTTCCGATAGTACCCCATTAAGCTGAGAAATCCATGCAATGCCCACACTGAAATTGGTGTAGGCCAATTGAGGACTACAGTGACTTTTGCCAGATCCATGGCCACGCCTTGGCCCAAGATGACATGCCCCAAACAAGCAATTGATGTTTCTTCAAATAAACATTTCGACTTCTTGAAAGCCAAACAGTGTGCACGTAGAACTTGGAAGACTGTGCAAACATCCTGTAGATGCTTCGACCAGGATGAGCAATATATTAAGATGTCGGTAGAGACTTACCAACGCGTAGTAAGCTAGTGGTGCACCTACATATAGTAGCCATGGTAATTACTTGCAATGAAAGATGAAGACAGGGTCAAGAAAGATTATTTTGGTAGTTTGACTAAAATATTAAAAACTACATTGGATTGAAACTACGTTGCTTGGGAGAGCGGTTTACGTTAGGGAGAATTTGGTTTGATCAAGATAGATCAAGGCTAAGTACTTAGCAGATTCGGGCTTATGTGCTTTAAAAAGCATGCATAATTGAACATGTGTGAGTAAAATCCGTGTGTGGGGTTATCAGGTTCCCCTATTGTGCTAAGTGGATAGTATCTACTAGTTCGTTTTGATCCCTTTTCCTCTATCTTCATAATCTTGTTGTGCTAAGGACGTATAAGAGATGGAGATAACCTCTTGAAATCAATTTCCACCTATCTAGGCACTTTGATATCAAGTTCATGAAAAAACCTGGTTTTGCTTGATTTTGGCCTCAACAAGTGATTTCATGATCCACGGGTTTTTAACTTGCTTTCTTTGGTGTTTTAGCCTGCTGTGACATGTGAGAATACATCTAGAATCATCTTGGCCATCATCCACTCACGAGCAAGCTGTATTCACCGTTTTTCATTTTTGGCCGATTTTGGTGCAACCTTTCTTCAAATAGAAAAAGAACAGAACTTTGGCAATGATTCTGTCTTGATTATTGATTGGAATAGGTTTCTAATATACTAGAGAAGGTACATGCTAAATTTCAAGTCATTTGGATCTATGGACCAAAAGTTATATCGACTTTAGTCTTTGAAATTACGTTAATTTACTATTCCTGTGCTGACTACTATAGCAGTAGTGCTACCGGGTGACACAGTAGCTATAATACCGATTTTACTGTAGCAAGCAGTACTACTATGGTACTATAGTAGTACTACCAAAATTATTGTTTATTCCTCGGATTTGACTTTTTGATTTACTAGGTTGTGTGTTGGCTTTTCATCCTAATATTCTTAGCTTGTAGCTATTAAAGTAAAGAATTGGTGAATACTTAAGGAAAAATTTTGAGGTATCATTCACGATGGGTGCCTCGAGCACGGCCTGCATGTCCCGGTCAACTTCGACCATGCACACTTGCAGGTGTGGCTACTACAACGTGCACGTTCCTACCAACCTGGGAGACCAAATATATGTGCAAGCAGGTGTAGCTCACAAGTCACACTCATAGCTTAACCAGTGTTATCTAGCTTGCTCTGAATTCTTGTGAATTCTTGATAAGTTTCAGTACAGTAGACATGACATCTTATTCAAATTAGGAGTCAGTTGAGTGTGTTGTACAGTCAAGTCATACCCAAATTAGGAATCGGCTAAGTGCAACAACGTAGGTGTTGTTTAGCATATTAGCCCAAGAATCAAATAACCTTGCTACTCATGGGAATTTTATGCAAGTGTTAGTCATAGTGGGAGTTCATACACTATAAAAATTTTAAATTGTGTGTCAACTGGTGCATGTTAGCATTGATTACGTTGATCTATATGTCACTTGTGCTTGGAACAATTGCTTGTTCTTTGATGTGTAGGACACTTGGTGATTGTTATAGTCAGTGGCAAGACCAATGCAAGGGGAGGTGCCTTGAGGCCATAGAGGGTCACGTAAGTTCAGGTATCATCTCAAGCGAAGAAGTGCGGGAGAAAGACAAGTATCACGATGATGCAAGTGCATGCATGTGGTATATCATTGAACTTGGGTGTTTCGAGTAATGACAATCCTCAGGAGTAGGTGCGCGATCTTGGCGGTAAGTCATTGGCACCACGGACTTCGTTGGGGTGATTACTTCAAGAAGAATCGTGAAAGCTGGTGGGTGGCAATTGAGGAAATTGTCTAATACCAGGTGGGGAGACAGTTTGCAAAATCATGATGGTGGCCTAAGGTGGTTTAGGGCACTTCTTGGAGGATGGAGCATCTTATCGAACTATTAGAGCCATGCGGAAGTTGCGCTATCAAAAGCATGTAAGTGTAAAACCCGTTTATGTATGGGTTACCGGGTTTCCCCAATTGTCCAGCTTCGATTCCATGGGAAATTTTGGTGGGAATCTCAGCCATCTAAAATATTTGAGAAGAAAAAGAATTAGAAAACAATTTTAAAAGAACATAGTCAAGTGAAAGTATGGGAGAGATAAGGTTTTCTATTGAAATAAGCCCTTATGGAGAATCAGTTCTGCTCTATCTACGGCCACATCTTACAGTCATTACGGCTCTGATACCATCTCTTCAGACCTAGAAACAACACCTCTGGATCCTCTGTGTCAATTGTACTACTCCAGTAAAAGCGAGTGCACACAGTGATAATAGAAATATATATCATGCATAATGACGAACTTTATTAAATAAAAGAGTACGGACCTTAAGGACAAATTTTACATTTCCATGGCCGATAGGCCAAATATAAAGGTAAGTAACAATGGAAGATAGTAAATAAAACAAAAAAGCCCAACAAGCCCGCCGACATGCAAATGACAATAAGACATAGCCTACTCGTCCTGATCCTTACCATAGCTAGAGACATCCTCCTCTGAGCATCAAAATTAAGCAAGGACGAGCACAAAATATACTCCACAAGTTACACAAAAAATGCATTATTAATGTAAGGGCAACAAGTGAAGGCATAATAGAGTTATTTAAGCGTAAAGCCAAAGTTGAATGAATACGGTAAGCAGATGTAAATTGTTGAATTTTAGTACAATAAGTAAAAACAAATAATTCAAATAAATTAATACCGTTAGTGCTGATCAAACCTAACACTAACCTAACCATGGGTATCCCACCTAGACCACCTTTCTCCAAAAATATCTCATCTAATTTTATTTAAACTAGTTTTTTGAAAAACAAAGTCTAATCCGTGAAAAACTTTACTCGGCATGTCCATGACCATTGGCACAGCTATCCAGGATACTTCATACACTCTGTAGAGGTGATACATCTTTACCCACAAGAGATAATCAACTTATAATATTGGCCATAATACGCTACCTTGGCATGTGACTAAGTGATTATCACAAGGTCTTTATAATGCAAAGCCATCAACCTAGTCACACCCCTGCTAAGGTTTCACCTCAATAAACAACCAACTAAATCGGGGCCCCTCTTATGCCATGTGAGACTTCTTATGGCCTACGCCACGCCCATATTTAACCTATAGTGAGACTCAGGATGGGATCTACAAATTACTCAGCTAGATCCGTCCCATGATAGAGTTGTGGTAGTACGATGTGGCTTTACAGCAGTAGCTCATAAACCGGTCCTTAGGTGATTTGGGTAGACTTTCCACATACCCCTTGTGCCATCGAGCACCCACCAAATAATCATTTGCCTAAGTCTAAATTAGGTTTTATATTTTATTTTTAAACATTTCATACACCTTCCTGACTCACCAAAGCCAAGAATATATTTTTTATAAACATCACTTTATGTGAAAAATTATCCCAAGCTAAAATTACCTCCAAGCATGACTAAGCATTGCTACAAAGTTTTCAGCTAATACTAGTGTACTAACCAAAATGTTATTCAAGGGTGACAAGGTATTAGGTGTTCAACGTCAAATGTGGTCACAACAAGTAGGCATTAACAAAGTATTTAAAATTACAATTGAAACACGTTGAATAAATATAAGAAAGCAAAATAATTTAAAACAATATAATTTTATTTGCAAATTAGGATCAACATGGTTAAGGTGTGCAACTTCCTTGCTCCATGGATTGATGAGAGTCGTCGAAGTAGTACTCCTCGGAAACGTTGTAGACTACATGTGCAAACAACAAAAATAAAATAAATTCAAATAAAATTCAAATAAACTCCAAAGTTCAAAAGAAAGGGAAAAATGGGTAGATTAGGATTTTAGATGAATTTAGAAAAAAGAATGGGTTCATTTGGAGCTAGGACAGAGGAGAACGGACTCTCAAAATTTTTGAAACTAGGAAAAAGATAAAGAAATAAGTAATTGGAATTTATGGATTTATTTTTGTAAAGGAAAAGAAATTTATGACATCAGCATAGCATTTATGAAATTCAACTGAATTATATTCTTAAAGGAAAAATGGGTGGAGACACTAACATGTAGGCACGAGTTTATGGACCAGGTCCACAGTCATTGCCTATCCACGGTGGAATCAGTCTATGCTTGTGTGGTGAGGAAAGCTGATGGGACAGCTGTGCACTGATGTGGCACACGAGTGGTAGCTAGGTGGTGTCCATGCTGGCCCCGTGCACTGACATGCCTTGCCGGTGAGTGGTGGCTCGCAGAATTCGAGGGTAGCTGGAGCTCCGGTGCATGGCAACGGATGGCAATAGTCGCAAAAGCAAGAGGGAGACTTGGGGACATGTTTTCACCTTGACGCAAGGCTTGGCAACTGATAGAGGTGGACAGCGACAAGTGTGCGTGGTAGTGGAACTCAGCTTGCGGTGGCGATGGTGTTCCAGTAGCGTGTTTGGACGTTGGAGTGGTGGACAATGATGGCGAAGATGCGGAGGAGCATCCTGAAGCGATGGCAGACCTTGGGGCGGCGGAGGGAGCTCATCGGTGTTGCACCAAGGGTTGAAGAGGATGGCGCATGGCACAAAGGAGTTTGGGTGCTCGAAATAATGAATTGGAGGTGGGAAGGAGTAGTGCGAGGCTAGAGGGTGCTTGGTGAGCCATTTTATAGCCTCGGTGGCGAGGCGTGGTGCAGCAATTGCTCGTCATAATCATAGCGGTGGGATTTTAGGAACAGGCGGTTAAGGTAGGGACAGGGCAATAAAAAAATAAAGCACGGCATTGAAGAGATTGATCACGGTGGAGCGATATCCTTTTGGCCGATGGGAAAGAAACAGAAAGGAGTGAGGACTCAAACACAGAATCGGAGTAGAGACGGAGTCGGTTGCACAAAAAAGAAGGAAGGAAGGAGGAGGAAGAAAGGAAACAGAGGGGAGGTGCTAACAGGCGGGGATGGGCTATCAGTGGGGTGCGTGGGCTAATGGGCAGGGCTCACATGGTAGGGAGTGGAGTCGAGGCCAGAGAGGAAGCAGGGCAACGCGATGATGGACCATGTAGGCTGAGCCACACATGAAAAAAAGATTGGGACGAGGCGGAACAAATTGAGAAATGGGTCAGAAACGAAAGGATTTTGGTCCAAAAGTTTTAAAGGATTATAAATACATTTTTGTCTTAAATAAAGGTTGAAAATTTCAAGAAGGCTTAGAAATTAGCAAACAAGAGTAAAAAATTCCAGGAAAATTCTCATAGATACAACAAAGCAAGTGGAACACAGAAAAGTAAAAACAACTCGAAAAAGTATATAAGACTAGCAATTAAAGATCTTCTTTACTCTAGGCTAAACTAGAAAGAAAAAGAAAAAACAAAAGAAAATCCAAAAAATAAAATAAATAAAAGCTAAAAATTTGCATGTTACACCACGCCAGCGCCATCACATCACTAAGTCAACAGCATCAACGCATGTTGCCTCAGCTCCAACTGTGCTCACATTACGCCATGTCGTGCCAGCCACACTCGTGCCCACATTCTCAACCGCGCCAGCTCTACTTCCACCACGTCACTGCGCGTCACCTCTACACCACCACGTGTGAGCCTACGCCCACATCAAGTCACCTCCGCTTATCATGTCAAGTTTTAGGCCTTGTTCTTACCAGCAATGGACTATAGTATCTAGAAGCCAAAAACCGTTTGAAACACGTTAGCTTCGTAAGGTGATTTTTTTTTCTTCTTTTCTCCCTCACTTTTCTTTTTTTCTTTTCTCATTTTTTCTTTTTGCTTTGCATTATCCATGGAGATATAACAGTGTTTTTATTTTTTCCCCCCTATTTTTCTTTAGTATCTTTTAACTGAATGTCTCAAAAAAGATAACAGACACTATAGTTCCATTTTAGCTAAAAGCCAAAAGATAAAAGACATAGCACTTTGAAACTGGGCCTTTGCCAGGCCAAGCCAAAAATAGGCTCCTCCCATGCAAAGGAAGGATGTTTGGTTGTAGGTGGTTGGATTGGGCCTGGTTTGTAGTAAAGTTATTTGCTTGTTTGTACACACTATGGTTTCCTAGGAGATGAGGTTGTGAGATTAACTTTACATTTCTTCCAACCAACTCTTTATCCTTGTGTTCCCCTAGTTCAGCAAAAAAACATTGGAACACACAATTGGAAAATTTTGTTCTTGCTCAAGAAAAAAATCAAGGGAAGGGGAAGTTTAAACAACATTACAGACCTACTCTAATTCAAGAAATTACAATAGAAGAGAAACAAAACAACAAAATGGATAAAAAAGAGAAACAAAACAAAACTTCTCTAGCACTGCCACGTGCTCAATCTTCTCCACCAGGATAGGGCATGTTCATATTGCCTGAGGCTGATGGCTTTTGACTGAAAATGAATAGTGGTGACTGAAAGAAGTGGCTTTTATAAGGAAGGAGCAAGCAGTAGGGAAAAGGAAGGAGAGGTATGTGTGGAAGACAGGAATGAGAGTAGGGAAGCCACTTCGAGAAGCTAGATGTTCATATTAGTTTCTGGTTTCTCCAAACAAAAGCTAGAAGCAGAAGTCAATATGAAGAGACCCTCAATAGGGCTAGTCTATGCGCAAATGTTGTATGCCGCAAGCACGCGGCATATGGGCTTGTTCTTTTGGGTTGTGGATTATGGCTTATGGTTGTAGCTTATGACTTTTAGTCCGAATGGAAGCACTCATGTGAACAAACTAAAAGCTGATAAACCAATAAGCCACTTCTAAAAGGCTATACTGATGAGCCACTTCAAAACGATAACAGAGAAGCCGTCCCATTTGCTGCCCCATTTGTTTATTTGAGGGAACTCATAAACCATAATCCATAAACCATAAGATAAGAAAACAAGCTCATAGCATCACGCCATCTACTTCGGCCCACAGCCCACCAAGCATTGCGAGCTTCAAAGCGTAGCGTGTACAGTTTACATCACAACATAAAAAGGGATTTGCTAGCGCCTGGACGTCCGATTTGGGCGCTAGCTCTATAGGTCCATTGCAACATTTCTATCCCATGTGTGCAATATTTCTCGGTCATGTATGCAACAAAAAATTGATAAAAATCTCAATGTTGCACACACAAAAATAAAATGTTACACACATGAAATCAAAATATTGCACACATGAAATAAAAAATGTTGCACAACAAACACCTACCTCCATGCATAGCTGGTGACGAGCACGTTCCAAGCGATGCAGTCCTTGATGGGCATTCGATCGAACACCCTGTGGGTGTCAGTGGGGCGGCGACACTTGGCATACATGTTGGCGAGGGCGATGGCAGCAAGGGCCTCAGAGGCGAGGCCCTGTACGGTAAGTTGGGCATGGAGAGCGCGGCCATTGGCGAGGTCGGGATGGGCAGCGCAGAGCTTGAGGAGGGAGGTAAAGGAGCGGAGGATAGGGCGCGTGCTCGTGGAGGACATGGCGACAAAGGCAACAAGTGCGCCCAGCAAGTTGGAGCACGTGGCCGCCACACTTGGGTGCATGTTGTGGGAGGCGTCGATGGGCGTCTCACACGTGGTGGGAGGCATCAGTGGGCCATCTAAGGGAGGAGTCAATTGGGGAGGAATGGGTAATTGGGTGGATGAGGTGAAGTGAATAAGGCATATGTAGAGTAAACGGAGGATAAGCGTACAAATAATTGCATTCGTATTGGACATCCTCACCTATTATCTCTATCTTCTCTTCTCTTCTCTTCTCTACCCCTAAAATACACCAGTTCAGTTCTTTCCTACGACCACCCCAAATTATGCCCCTAGCAGTCATGAGTTTTCCTACGTCCACACCAATTCGTGTCCCTAAGAAAACCAAACAGTGAAATCAACGATCAAGAATCAATTCCCACCTTTCTCTCTCCTTACCCACTCATATCGAACGATCCAAATCTACCCTACTCTAAAACCCACCCCACGCTGCCACCGCCACCTCCCGCTACGTCTCCCTCCGCCTCCTCCGCTCCCTCCGCGTCTCCCTCCGCCTCCCCCCTCCTCCCCCGCGCCTCCTCTCCCTCCGCCTCCCCCCTCCTCCCCCGCGCCTCCCCCTCCCCTCCCTCCGCCTCCCCTATCCTCCCTCGCACGGTTGGTCCATCGCTCCTCCCCTTCCTCCTCCGCCGCCGCGCCACCCTCGCCTCCTCCCCTTCCTCCTCCGCCGCCGCGCCACCCTCGCCTCCTCCCCTCCCTCCTCCGCCGCCGCGCCGCCCTCGCCTCCTCCTCCCCCTCCCGCGCCGCCGCCTCCTCCCCCCCCCCCCCCCTCCGCTCCGCCGCCGTCTCCTCCCCCCACCCCTCCGCGAATCCAAACGCATCGAAACACGCACTCGATCAAAAAGGAGAAGGCGAGAAGCGGGGAGAGAAGGCCAAGAAGAGGCCGCCGCCTTTGAGGAGTCGCTTGCAGGGCAAGGAGGCAAGGAGCAGAGGTGTGCAGCACCACCGCGCGCGCGCTGCGTGCATACGTACGTGCGTGGGAGGAGGAGGTGGAGCGCATGGGGTCGAGGCGGCGGCGCCACCACCACCACGGCCGGTGGGTGGTGCCCGCGGTGGCGTCGGCCGCGGCGGCGTTCGCGGCGGCCGGGCTGCTGCTCATTGTCGCCGCCGCTCGGCAACGGCGGCGGCGGTCGTGTCGTCCGGCGCCCGAACCCGCCGTTCTTGGTAGGCGCCCTCTAAAGCTGCGATTTTGGGACGACGGGAGTCGTCGGTTCGTGCAATGGTTTGGCCTCCGATTTCATCCCAGTTCCTGCCATAATGTGGATTCTTGGTTTTTTTCTGTTTCCCCCCTTTGTTTCTCTGAGCAGTTGAACAAGCCAGGCGAGCTTTACCTTGCCCGCCCCCATCCGTACAGCTCGTCGGCGGCCGGCGCCCCTCTTCGTCGCCCGCGCCAAGCGCGCCGGCAGCCGGTGCCCCGCTGCCTCGCGGAAGACTGCGAACCCTAACGCCGCCCCGAAGCGGGAGGCGGAGGAGGAGGTGGAGGTGGATGAGGAGCTGCCGTGGATCCAGGACAAGGCGCTGGACCTCATGGAGTTCACCGGCACCGTCACGCATGCCATACCGGGGCCCCGCGTCGGCTCCAGCCCCGTTCCGTTGCTCCTTGCCGTGCCGCTCGCCTACGTTGGCGTCTCCTTCGTGCTCGCCGTCGTCCGCACCGTCCGCAGGTTCACCTCCCCGCGCACTAAGAAGAAGCGGAGGGTAAGTGTTCGCGTCGAAAATCATGCGTAGTTTGATGCTTAGGGGGAGGCTGGGGTAGTGATATGATTAGGAGTTTATTACAATAATAAGGTAATTCCTCTCTAAGATCGAAAGTTTTCCTTCCGCTTAGTTCTCTAGGTGGTGGTAATATTTGGTATGTAATTCAGGGATGGTGTACTCATCACCATATACGGGTTTGATTTCTTATCGAAAGCATCCTATTATTGTTGCAACTCTTCCGTTTGCGTACCCTTTTTCTCCCTCGAAGCGGCTGTTGAATGTAAATGCTTATAACTTGGTTTGCTTTTGCTACCATTCAGGATGAGTTCGTGAGCCTACCAGCTGTTCTTCTGCGCGGTCCTGTTGCACTTCTAGGTTTGGTAAATAACTTGGCGGACATTTGTTAGCTATGCTCCTGCTCTTTATACTTCATTTTTTTCTGCAAAGCTACTGTGCATGATAAGCAAAAATCGTAGGATGCTTAGGGGGGAGGGGATGTTTTACTGGTAGTATCCCAAGGATAATTCAGCAAATTCAATCAGACTGTATAGACTGTAGTACATCTCAATTCCCTGTAAGCACATTAGTTGATTTGCTTAGGCAAGCAACATGGCACTCTTTGTTTAGATAATTTTCTCTTCACACACCTGCAAATAGTTGATGCCTTATGACTGTCTTTTTTCCGTGCTTCTTCCAGGGGGGACTGCAGTACAAGGTCAGCCACAAACAAGGTCAGCTCGGATTAATTAGATGAATAGACTAAAATATTTTAGTCTGATTACACCCATCTGCATGCAAATCTAACATCAGAAAAACTTTCAAAGAAGGTTCATGTTTAATTTGGGTCCATTGTTTCTCTTTAAAAAATAATGGAGTATATAAATCGGAAAAGGCCTGTCATACTCATGCACTCGAGGGAGTAGGGATAAGCATCCTTGGGGGATACTTTTAAGGAAAAGGAAAAGGAGAACCCTTTCTCTAGATTTTTAGATGAAAATGGATACTTCCAATGCTCAAAAGCACATAAGTTAATGGTACAAGATAAGCCTAATTAACATCCCTATCATAGCATTAATCAGTGGTCCTACCAAACAATAAACACTATGCCCTCAGTGTGAGGTGGTCCTCTCCCAATCATTTTTCCCAAATCCAACAGCTTCCACATACCCACTACAGAGTATAACATAATTGCTGACGATGTATCAGATTTCCGTGTAGTGGAGTCAATCAGCTGATAGAGTATCAGATCTGCTGGAACACCACCTAATCTTCCACAAGTTTCAGTGGTGGCATTAACTAATACATATAAAACATTTGCTATCCACATATATTATAAGACTCATCTTTTTTTTATTTGAGTGAGGTGTAGGACTTGACTTCATGGTGTTCTTTGCACTCATCAAAACCTTTAACTCCAGAAAAAAAAAGAATTAGGCAACCCTTCTGTTTGTGCATTTAACAGTCTTGGCAAGGATTACATGTGAATCACCTGCTTTATTTATCTGCTGATTGAAATACTTGTACCACAGTGGAACTGCATTTGTTCAGATAAATTTTCCAGAGTATGAAAAGGAGCAGAAACTTTTGACTTTGGTTATGCTGCAGAAGTAGACATCCCTTTGGAAGGACAAACGAAGTACAAGCAGTGTGTAAATTATGTGCAAGTTGCTCATCTCACAATCATAGCAACCAGTTGGGCACAACCAACAGCCAAGCAAAGATATTAAGCTGAATAAAGGATCTGTCTAGAAGGCTGAGCTTGAGTTCGATTCTCTATTGAAGATTTGGAGGTTGTCAACTCATGCAAAATAATTACTCCATCTTTTGTTTTTGAAGGAAAATTTTACTACATGTCAGCACAACAACAAAAAAGCAAGGGGACTACAGCTTATCAGCAAATAATTATATCAGTGATTCCTGAAATGCAAACACCAACATGAAGTGATCAATCCTATGATGATCTTCAGTTGTGCACTAATTTTGAAGTACAGAAGGGAATATATCAAAACTTTAATAATGCATGTAGGTAGGGTACAGCCTCTTCTGATCATCCATCCCGTTTAGTTCATTTATTATTATTCTGTATTCTATGATGGTTAAAATTTCGAGTTTGTGCTTTTCAGTATTTTTTTTGTCTCTTGCTCCTTGAACAATAGATCAGAGTCCTCCTTAGTTCTATGGTGATATGATCTCGCATGCATGGAATCGCTATAGCTCTACAGCAAATACCTTCTTAAACGGTTCATCGCACTTCATGTTGTTCTTCACAACATTATTCATCTAACGATCATACTTCTATTTGCAGTATCTATAAGGTCTTTGACTTGAAGAACTACTCCTTTCTATATTCAATACCGGATACCAATGTGCAGGAGATAAAGATTAGGTTTGCAATTGTTTCCCTAAATTGTGCTTTTCTTTCGCATATTTCAGCCATGACAAATTATGAATTCTTATTTCTGTTTTCAGCCCAGGAATCATGCTGTTGATTTATGATAGAACACCGAGTTATGTTCCTTTGAAGATATTATCTATTGAAGATGGAAAGCCACTGAAATCCTTCAAGCACTTGTTGCACCGCAACAAGAAAATTGATTTTATTGAGCAATTCAATGAGAAGCTCCTTGTCAAGCAAGAAGATGAGAACCTTCAAATACTTAATGTATGACACAGTTCATGAGCTACAGTACTGTTAGTACTGCAGCAGGTGAAATAGGTTGGCTGATATAAAGATTTGGTGTTGTTCAAACAGGTTGGCTGGGATGAGTCTGCAGCAGGTGAAAGGCGGAATAGGGTTTCAATTTGGGAGATTGAACCGGTCGCTGCCCCATTTTTCATTTGCCCTCCACCGTTTTTTGGTGCAAAGCGTCCAGACAATTAGGTACACTTGATGGTTACATCAACCTCATCTCTTATGTATATGTTAATTCACCCTTGAACACAGTTGCTGATCTGGGAGAGTAATCCTTAAGCATTTGTTAACCGCACACATGGGAATGTAGGCCTGCACCAAAGGGTTCTAGAATACTAGCATGGAGGGTTATATACCTATGTCTGAGATGGTCATCCAGATGCCTTAAGTTGAAGACAACATACTTATTTATGCACAGTATTTGTAAGGAGAAATATATAATATCATACTTCTCTTTGATCTTTAGAGATAAATAGCTCAGAGTTTTGAGTTCCTCATAATAAATGATTATTCATTATGTGATAAAAATATTTGGTTATACAATATATGAGACGTGAATCTTAATGAATCTGATTGTTCGTTTTATTTTTTACAAATTTTATCTTATTTTGTATTTTACCGTAGCGTTAGCACGGGCACACTACTAGTTTCCCTAAAAAAATATCAGCTCCATGCCACTCTTCCAGGCCGCTCAAAGGAAGAAGCATGGGAACATGGGCTACGTATACCACGTCCTTGATGTAATTTTTTCCTTGTACTTTTTCTTTTTCTATTTACTTTGTAGCTTTTTTCGAATATTGTAGTAGTATTTTTCTTGTACCTCATGTTCATTTCTTTGTCCCTATTATATATTTAACTTTTAATTTGTTCCATTAACAATTTTTGAACTATTACACTAGTAGTCTTGAATTGTTCTACGAGCATGCTTGATTTATTTCACTAATATTTTTTATTTCTTCCGAACGATGAATTGTTGGCCAATGAACCATTGGAACATCGAACCATATGTGTGAAAACATTGGTCCATCCCTCTTAACTTAAAACATAGAACATCTTCAATGAACCAGTGGAACATTGAAACCGTATGTCTGAAACATTTCATTTTACCTACCGAAACATCTAATACCTGCTCGATTCATTCCTCTATCCAATTCAAAAGACATGCAATGGAACTTCATGTATAAACTATTAAAACATTAGGAAGTAATGCACGAAATATTTTACTTTATTTATTAGAACATATTTCTAGTGGTATAATTTACTAAGTCTAAATATATGCAGGTGTCATCTAGTTGTGAAGATATATTCGTAAGGAACACGATGGTTCAAACGGATTATGATTGGACACTTGGTTTAAAAAATATGATCATTTGAATTTTTAGGTTGCAAAAAAAGTCTTGAATTCGGTGACATTGAGGTGGATAGGCCAATGTGGGGAGATTCGTGCATTGAATATGTTTGCTCTGGCAAGCTGAATAATTTGTAGGACGCCCACAACGCCAATGGGCCAAGGTGGGTGGCGTGTTGCTACGGGCCATGCATGTGGCATATAGTTATGCCCACATGCATGTGCCACTCACGAAACACTTGACTGCATGTCCGTAACCCCTCTTCCCAGGCCACCATGCAATTTGGGCCGAGATGAGCGCACCAAGCCCATGACACTCACCCGTCATGTCAATTCGAAATCAGCACAACACATTTCAAGACTTTCTTTTCAATCCAAAAATTCAAAAGATCATATCTTTTAAATCGAGCAGCTAATTCATGATCCGTTTGAATCATCATGTTCGTTACAACAAGATCTTCAAAGCAAGACCCTACTCATATATATTTCAGCTTAATAATAATATTATGCAGAATATATTCTAATAGATAAAACAAAATGTTCCATCAGTTACTTTCTAATATTCCATCAATAATGCATTACGTTGTAATGTTTCAGCGAGTATATTTTGTTTCAATGTTCCAACAGTTTACTCGACGATCTTCCACACATTAAGTTATAAGTGAAATGTAGGTGGACTAATGTTCCACATGTTTAGTTTTTGAAGGAGCATTTGAGAAGGTCCAAGATTTTGTCGTAATGAACTATTGTCATTTGGATGAGTGAAAATTTAAATTTTGCAGATTTTTCTAGACAGCTTGTAGAAATAGATGATTTTAAAATTTTTGAATCATGAGATGATTTGGTTTGACATAAATCAGTGCATATGTGTGACATAATGCATATTTCAACTAACGTGAATCAAGTTATGAAGAACTTGTGCCCAGAAATGATTTCTTCACCATTGGATGTGCAGATGCGCTTAGAGTCAACCATGGTTAACAGCGAGGATAGGAGCTACGCTCATAGAGGAGCCGAGGTCCAGAATGATCCAGGTTTCCATGTAAGATGACTGAGCTCAAGCATGGTAGAGAAAGACAAGAAATGTTGAAGAGAAGTTCGAGCGACGGGTTGCACCATGTGGTTTGGTTTGTTCAAGTGAGACATGATCCGGTGGAACTAGAATAGAATAGATTTGTTGATGCGTGATAAGTCAGTGGTTCACTATAATTTTACTTCAAGGGAGGAATCAAATGGGATAGAGCCCCCATCAAAAAAAAGAAGAGAATAAGGATAGAGCCATTACGTCTAGCTACAGGGGCGGACCCACAGGGTATGCCAGGTGGGCCACAGCATACCCTAGGGCCAGCCAATCCACTCTCGGCGACGCGGCTAGGTCTTCTAGGAGGCGCCGCCGGCTCTGCGCAACCCCCTCCCCAGCGCCCCCGCCCCCGTTCAGGCCCCGCTTTGTGGCCAACCTGTCACCCCAACGCCGACTTCCAGGCCGTGCCCTCCCCGACGCCGACTACCAGGCCGTGCGCTCCCCGGCGCGCCGTGGTCCCCCGATGCTGATGGCCGCCCGGCCTCTGGTCCCCCGACGGCGCCCCCTCGCTCCCGCTGCCCCTGTTCCTCGGGCTCCGAATCAAGGTAAGACCCAAATCTCTTCTGCAAATTTTGCTAGTCCAGAGTTGATATGGTGGCTTCTGCAAATTTTGTTTGTATAGCACGGAAGCACGCCAGTGCACTTTGGTTTTGCACCATTAACAATCGGCTATTGACCTATTGTCAAACTCAAATCTATCTCGAGTTCATATTGTTAACCACTGGTTGACTGTGTGCTACCACAGTTCATCACCCAACTATAGTTATAACTTTTGTGTTTAATCTTTACAACTGCTATTTGCAATCCATTCATATGGACCGTATAATTGGCACTGGCATTTTGTGTCTCTGTTGTCAATTGTGATTTCTGAATAGTTCACTGACTGTATTCTATTCTTTTTTACTAATGGAAAAATGATGCCAAGTTCCTGGGCGAATATCCATGCAGCATGATATGCAAGTGAGGGATAAGGTAATGATATCATGTCAGTGCTCAATTCTCAGTTTGAGCAGTTTTCGGTTTTCAGTTCTTGAACAGTAATCTGCCGACATGTATCACCAAGTGTAGAGGTCTAGTCTCTGCTCAACCACACAGGCAGGAGCCAGGAGATAATAGAAGACCTCTTTAATGTCAGTAAAGATCCACAGAGGGGAAATACAGTAAATGGCGGCATGATCAGGTAAGTTTGTGCTTAATCTGAGATAATTATTGTCGGTTGTCACATGGTTCTACAGGTAAGTGCAACAAAATCTGTTATTCTTTCATCTTGATGTCCAATTGAAATGGATGGTATCAGAAAGGTAAGCCTGCACCATGGTTTGCCTGTCTTTATCTGGTCTGGTTCTACTTAGCCTTGGCCATTTTGATGGTTTTTTCCTTACTTGTTGCAAAGCTTGTGCCTCCTTGGAGGAGGGATATCTACCTCCAGTCACGTTTGTGGTTGTCCACAAAAGGCATCATACCAGGCTTTTCCCAGAGGTCCATGGAAGGCATGATATGACTGACAAAAGTGCAAACATTCCCCCTGGTTAGTTCATTTGGTGTTTTATTGTCACCGAGAACATGTGTCTGCTACTTCTTGAAGCATTGCTGTTTGGTTGTGTACTTGTGTTCTTATTTCTTTGCTCCTACAGGAACTGTGGTTGACTGTGAGATTTGCCATCCTACCGAGTTTGATTTCTACTTGTGTAGTCATGTCGGCATCCTGGTAACCTCATATTGGTATTTGTGTGTGCATCTTTACCGAATTGGCAAATGGTTTTACCGAATTGCATATAAAAATTTTGGTACGGCATACCCTTTGGTAAAATCTTGGGTCCGCCACTGTCTAGCTATGCTCTATAATTCAGCCTAGGATCAATTCGAGCGCTTTTTTGTCAGGAGGAATCGATGAAGCATGTCACAACCAGCCCCATGAACAGCAAAGTTTTTTTTAGGAACCAATTTAGAACTCAAGGAATGGAACCAACAAATGAATGGCAGTAACACAAATAATGCAATGGAAACTCAACTCATTTAGGTTGTTATAGAATTGAACCGGTTTAGAGTCAGATGTTCAGTAGGATATATATACGATCTCGTAGTAAGATATACGATCGTTCAAATAGATACAAATTGGGTACTTGGTTAAAAAGTTAACGTTATAGCATTTTGAATTTTCGAATCCTCTTTGGAGGGCCCAAAAGAGGGCCGCTAACATCAGTATAATTCCGTCATGTAGCAGACACATAGCCCTGAACCAAGCTGCCGAACTCGACGCGGAGATACACTGTCCGAGTTTTCTTGCTGCCTCAAAACAGGTTATCGATGCTTGTCCACACGGCTGCAGCGGTGGTGTTGGACGGCATGGTGAAGTCCATTATCTCCGGCGAGATATATAGAACCGTATATCCACGAGTGCATCGTACAACCCAGGTGCTTCCACTTAGGATCGACGGGCTTGGTTGAGGAAGAGGAGTTCGCACCAGTGAGGTGGTGCTTGAGGGTAACCTTGCCCACGACCACCTCAAAGAGGGTTTGCCATTTGAAGTAGTTAGACTTGATGTGGTTGAGAGTGACGGGTACCAGCATCTTGATGTCGGCGATGCTTATGGTCTGCACCCACAGCTGCGTGTTGGAGTTGAAAGCGGCTGCTGTAGTTGTTGCCACTGCGCTGGTCTCGTCGCCCATAGAGACGCATGGGAAGGGAGGAGGGAAAGGCGACATGCACAGAGAGGGGTAAATTACTAGAAGAAATAAGAGTAAATTACAGAGCAGGTTTGCTATTTATATAAGCTGCGCGCATGCCTGATCTTGTGTTAACACTTAAGTTGATTTTCTTGTCCTTCAGATTAGTTTTAAGATGTTTGTGATTCTAAATTGATCCATTGGTTAAACAATGTGATTTATATTTCAAAAAATGTATGTCTATATAACATTCGACTGTTTTTGAGGACAAAAACAGTCAGATTGATCTGAGGCGTTAGATCTCCATCCAATAGATCCACCCATACAAGCCCCCCTCCAAAAAAATGACCCCCCTCCAAAAAAAATAATCTAGAGCGTTGGATCTCCATCTAACGGCTCAAAATCTAACTGTTTTTATCTTAAAAATAGTCGAATATTGTATAAACACTCCCTTTCAAAAAACATAAGTGACCTCAGAACAAAACCGCCGCTTGCTGAGAACCGAAACTGCGCCATTGAGAGCTCGGCTTCCATTCGAATAGATTGTGGTTTTGTGCAACGTTTAGACCATAATACCTTGGTTATTTGTCACGTGTCAATATATCTCATGTTTCGGCAACGCGTGCCTACCATAGTACCAAAGATTGCAACGCGTGCCTACCATAGTACCAAAGATTTCTGTACTTTACTCAAGAAACAATGTCTCACATAGAAATTTAAGCAATCTTGCACACAAAGCCAAGAGGGCGTTCTTTTGGACTACGATTTATGATATTTGACTATAATTTATTAGTGTAATAAATAATGATTATTGAAATATACCGGAGCTAAAATCCCGTTGAAAAAGCCAAAAAAAAAAGCCCCCAAATCTAGCTAGCAAGATTAGGTGGTGTAGGCAAGGTAGGTCCTCATGTAAGACGTGGAGAAGCCATTAAAATTGGAGCTGCATGCGGTGGAGTACGCTCCAACGTCGTGGAACACCAGCCAGTCCCCAACGCCCAGCTCCGGCAGACGGCACCCCGTGACCACCTCGTCAAACGAGTCGAGCGTTGGGCCGAACACCGTCGACAGGTACATCTTCCCTTCCCGATCCGCTTCCCCGTCGACCGGACGACTTGACACCGGCACGGGGCGTGGAACATAGTTCTCGAAGTGGACGCAGCAGAGGGTGCCGAACATGCCGTCATCGATCCAGTACTCCCGCACCTCGCCGCGGGTGCGCTTCCCGAATATACGCGCGGCGAGCGTGAACGTCTTCTCGGCGAAGTAGCGCCCCGGTTCGGCGATCACCTCGACACCCTGCACATCACCAAAGTGCAGCGCAAGTACAGTGTTGATCACCTTTGCTGCCTCTCCAAACGTGTAGCCGCCAGCCCTGAATCCCCCGCCGATGTTGAGCACGCGCATGGGCGGCATGCCGAGCGCGGCGGCGGCGTCGAACGCCACACGACACGGGCGGCCTCGATGGCGCTGCCATAAACGCCCACGCGGGACACGGCTGTCCCCACGTGGAACGAGACGCCAACGACGGCCATTCCGGCGATACGCGCGGCGGACAGGAGCGACATCACCTCCTCTTGGTGCGCACCGTACTTGGTGCCCAAATCAAGCTTGGCATCACCGTCATCAGGGGCCTTGAGCCGTAGCAGGAGCCGGCACTTGGGGTGGCAACGTTTGATCTTATAGACCTCCTCCTCGGAGTCAAAGGTGGTGAGGTTGATGCCCACACTCGCCGCGTACTCGACGTGCGACTCGAGCTTGCATGGATTTGCGTAGAGGATACGGTCGGCCGCAACGCCGAGCGCGAGCACGGCCTCCATCTCGGCGCGGCTGGCGCAGTCGAAGCCCACGCCGAGGCCGGCCAGAGCGCCGAGGAGCGCCGGGTTCGGGTTGCATTTGACGGCGTAGTACGGCCGCACGCCCTCTAGGCCACGGCGCCACGCCGCGAACAGCTCGGTGACCTTGCCGAGGTCCAGCACATGGAACGCGCTCGTCGCAGCGGGATCCGCCGTGACGATGGCCTTGACGAGGTCCGTGATGCCGTCTTTCTGGTTCACCTCGTCGCGCGCGATGGTGAGCATTTCCTGGCCCGCCACGACGGGCGCCTTGAGCATGGCCTGTTTGTCTCGGGCGGCTTCGGCCATGCACACTTGCAGGTGTGGCTACTACAGCGCGCGCGTTCCTGACAACCTAGGAGACCAAATATATATGCGCAAGCCGGTGTGGCTCACAACTCCCAGCGCGACACGTGTTATCTAGCTTGCTCCGAATTCTTACGAACTCTTGAAAAGTTTCAGTACAGTAGACACGTGTTACACAAATTAGGAGTGGGTTGCGTGCGCAGTACAGTCACGTCTTACTCAAATTAGGAGTCGGCTGGGTGCGACAACGTAGGCGGCGTTTAGCATATTAGCCCAAGAACGTGTTACACAAATTTCACGCTTGCCCCGCCATATCACCAATCCATAGTATCTTTCTCAGCAGTGGCGGAGCCAGGATTTCACAAAGCCTCGGGCCCAAAACTAAGGGTCTATAAGTCTATAACTAACGTCGAATACTATCAACACTGAGGCATAACAAAAAGTACAACACAAATGCACTAACGAAATAAAATTTGAATACCATATTTAACGATACAATAAAATAGATAAAACATAGCAAAAAAAAAAGGAATGCACCATACCTGTAGTTGCTATTGTTTCCGGAGTTTGATTTGATTGCAATGGAAAATAAAATGTCAATATCTTAGTCCTCTTCGTCATGTATTTCTAATTCTAGTACCACAAAAATTCAAATAGCAAGTTAATAGTGGTAATACTTTTGGTCTCTCAATAACGCTTTTCATAAAGTTGGACGCTACAATTTCTTTTAAGCACAGATGCTTACTGCATAATTCAATCAAAATGTTGTTGGTGCTTCAATAGTTCAATTGAAATGCTATTTTTGTAGTTGTTTAAAAATACTGCTATACAGAGGAAGATATACAAATATACAATTCAAAAACCTAACCTTGCAGTTGCAGAAGAGATCTATCAATTGGGCAATCGATTCCAGCCGGGGGGTGGAGAGGAGGCAGGGGGCGGCGAGCGGGGAAGAGGATGCGCCGATGCGGTGGCCGGTGGGGGGCTGGGGCGGCCGGCGGCGGAGGCGGAGGCAGTAGCTCACCGGGAGGCGGGAACCAGCACCGGCGGATGGCGGTGAGCAGTGGGGGCGGCGTCGGCGCGTCGCGGCGGAGAGGAGGCGGGGTCGGCGTCGTGGCGGAGAGGCGCTGAGGAGGCAAGAGCCGAGAGGAGACGTCGCGGCGGCGAGGAGGCGGCGGGGGCGGGGCCGCGGCGAAGAGGATCAGAGGAGGCGGGGGCGGGGCCGCGGCGGAGAGGATCAGAGGAGGCGGGGACGGGGCCGCGGCGGAGAGGAGGCGGGGGCACGGCAGAGAGGAGGTGGGGGCGGCGATGCGGGGGAGAGGATGCGCCGATGCGGTGGGGGGCTGGGGGCGGGCGGCGGCGCTGCGGCGGAGTCGCGGAGGCGGCTGAGGCGTCGCGAGACCCGCCGAGACGTGAGTGGGAGTTTGGGATTGGGGCTAGGGTTAGACGGGAGTCGGGAGTGCGGGATTGGGCCGTTCGGCCGTTGCCGGTTGGTTGGCTCTGCTGGGCGGCTGGGAATCGGGCCGGCCGGGAATAGCTCGGGCCGGCCGGAAAGACTCGGGCCCATATACTATGCAGGATTGTTTTTGGCATACTTACAAAATTTTTCCACTATAATTTTCGCTGGGCCTCGGGCCGTTGCCCAACCGGCCCGAGGCCCATCTCCGCCCCTGTTTCTCAGGATCCTGATCTCACTCATCCATTTTCTCCACATCGAACGGCAGACACCGGTCTTTCCCACATTTGCACCTTATTAATCTCTCAAGATGTAGGCTTCGCCATTCTCCTCGTGATAATTGCAGATATCACAGATAGTTTTTAATCCAAACCGTCTGTGATGACCGACATATCATAGGCAGTTTCTACCATAAACCATCTGTGACAGTCAATAGTTATAAGTTAATAACCGTCTGTGATATATCACAGATGGTTTAAAAACCATCGGTGATAACCTCATGTTATTACTGACCCATAAATTCAGATGGCTCATCAAACCGTCTATAATAACGTTTTTAAACTATTTATGATAATTTTTTTTAATAGAGCACTTATGTTGCATAGCTGCGTGCACTTGGTTTTTTGCGTCGTCAGCTTCAAATTCTTTTAAGTTTCAGTACAGTAGACAGTCACGTCTTACCAAACTCTTCTTGGCCAGTCAATCTGCTGAATTGCAGTAGCAGCAGTGAACAGTGCTCGTGTAGTACGTTGATAAAGCTCATTAACCCTTGCCATTTCTAGCGTACACTCGGAATATTAGTGACTTACTGTCTCTTGTCATTTACTTACGGTACTCACGTTCAGAATGGCAGTGGCGCTGCCAATTTATTTGTCAGTCTCAGATAGGAAAACTATGGTCGGAGATCCAAGAGACGTTCAAGCAGAGGTCACTGCAGCAACGGATCGAATTTGAATGCTTGCAAGAACTGCCGAAACAAAAACAGGAACTAAGGCGGAACAATTCCATCGGACAAAAAAAAACATACCAGAAAAATCTTGGTATTGATGAGAAAAACTGACGGTGTGCTCACCTTTGGATCAAAACAATAATAATAGCCTCTCAGGGTGTCCATGTCATCACTTTTTGCGAAAAGCCCCTCCGGATTCCTTAGAAATACATTGAGGTC
The DNA here is from genome assembly GCA_017311315.1 of Dendrocalamus latiflorus. Lineage (NCBI taxonomy): Eukaryota > Viridiplantae > Streptophyta > Magnoliopsida > Poales > Poaceae > Dendrocalamus > Dendrocalamus latiflorus. The sequence continues at coordinate 24,163,147 of CM029640.1, forward strand.
CTTAACCTTTCGCCTGTCTGATCGTGCTAGATATTTGGCCGTCCCGTCCACGCGCGCGCTCCAAGCCCTAGGTCCCCGGACCCCTCACATCATAGGCTCCGCCGCTTCCTCCCCTCGCCCTCCTCCCTCGCCCTCGCCCTTCTGCTCTCACTGATAAGGACATCACGACTGGACCGATTACACGAGCACGAGCTAAAAAGATTAATCAACAGGTGAACTCACTCTTAATTAAATTTGGTTTTAATTTACATGAGAACTAATTACTACCTAATGCTAGTATTTTAATTGTTCTCAGATTTTTATGGAAAGCAATTAACAAAGAGAGCAGTGCAGAGGAAGACAGCAGACAATATTAAAAGTTTTGGTTGGAAAGCAAAGAAAGAAATACCAAAGAAAGGAAAAAAATCATGCATGCATGACCAAGCCAATACATACATGTATCAAGGCGTGACCACTTCCAGCCAAGGCATGTGCATATGAATTGAGAGGGGAAAAAACCCAAAGGAATCACATGCATGCACACGTGATGGAACTATCCAAAACAACAAAATTATGCACAACCAGGAGACAAACTTCTAGTCGGTTGGCCATGTCTTTTGTTTCTTTTTGTTGTGTGCGTGAGTCACTCGGTTATGTTTCTGTTTTTTTTTCATCAGATGAGTCGTCACTACTACAGAAAACCACATTACAGACGGTTCAGAAACGTCATCACAGACGGTTTTCTGAACCGTCTGAATTTATAGGTCAGTGATAATCCAAAGTTATCACAGACGGTTTTAAAACCGTCTGTGATTATCAGATATCACAGACGGTTTTTCATTAAAAACCGTCTGTGATTATCACATATCACAGACGGTTTTTAAGTAAAAACCGTCTGCGATATTCCTTCCTCCAAATTCTAAATCTATTTCTGTTTATTAGCTAGCCTCAGGAAATGCTAGCCATGCCCTCTGAAACAAGCAGATAATCACAGACATAAAACATGCAATTCACACATCTCGTTTCATTTCAGATACATTTGACATCTCAATTCATTTCACAGACATAAAACATCCAGTTGACAACGCACTTCATTTGATCACAAACATAAAGCATCCATTTCGCAAATCAATTAATTGAATTGAAATAAAATATCCATTAACAAATACACAATTACAAAAGATCTACACTGCATTTGCACTTAAAAAAGGTTCGTTGATTATGTATCTATGGTGCGGAGTGGAACCGGCCTTCTGGCTTTATGACTTGAGTCAGCAAAAAGTACGCCAACTCTGCTCGAATCCGTCCAAGATCAGGCTATTTCAATAGAGTTGATGAGATGTACGCAGTCTGTCGATAGGAATATCAATGTGCGTATATATGTAACGTGATAAGTATGAAGTAATTATGGGAAGATTGACAAACCTTGGAATTGGTATCCTCGAGGAATCGAGAAGTAGTTCCATATGTTGGTAAACGTAGTATCCACATGTGTTGCCCGGCTGCTGCTGGTGGCACTGCAAAAAATGGAATGTGTTAGTTCAAGAGGCTGTTGCATAGGATTAATTAATGTGAAATAGCGAATACCTTAAAATCTCGAGCATGTGTCAGCAGGCCTTTGGCCCCGCGCTTCGAGTCACCTCTCATTTCAATGTACATCGCGAACGCCCTACGTAATTCGAAAAAGTTAACCTTAGTCATTCTAAAGGAAAGAAAGAGTACAATATAGGTATGTATGGAGAATATGTACGTACCTATCGATTACTTGGCTGACAACTGTGAAGTCCATTTTATTCCTACTTAGGGAATCAAGATAATATACCTTGTTCCATTTTGGTACAATTACTATTAAAATCCAATGAAATTTCTGATGGAAGGGCATAAGTACATATTCCTTATTGAGGCAACCCATCAGTCCTGCTGCAATGTACCTCTCGACGAGGGCTGTATCCCGGTCGATGGTATCCTTGGCGACCAAGTGTGGGTCCAAGAAACCAGCCGATGAGTTGGATAATCTAGCTTTAGTCAGCATGTATCTATATATATACACACGAAAGCAACAAATTAGATATGACATTTATCGGTATGACATGAATGGAGACTGTGATTATACACACTTACAGCGTCCAGCATCGAATGATTGAGACGTCGAGAGCGTTGAGCGTGAACAGATCGAATAAATCCTCAAAGGCGACCACGAACATACACTCTTGAAGACTGTGGTGGAAATCATCCGACGTGAATTTGACAGTGATACTTGAGGTCCGTTCTCCCTCTGGCTTATTGGACTGTTGCATATACCACGTGTGCTATTGTATGCAACTATATGCTAGGCGTTCGAGGGCTTTTTGCTCGAGCAACGGCTCGCCAAGCACGAATTTGCGGGCCAAAGGTAGGTACGGTATATCATCATTGGTCTTCTTTGCTTTGCCCTTGCTGGCCTTGCTGCCTCGGCTATATTTCGACTTCACGGTAGTCGACTTTGAAGGTAGCAGCGGTGCAAGTTGCTCTGGCGAGAATAGCACCCGTGGAGATAGCACCGGTGCAGTTTCGGGTGGTGGAACCGATTGGTCTTGTAATGGAGATGGCACCGGTGCTGTTTCCGGTGGTGGAACCGATTGGTCTTGTAATGGACCTGGCACCGGTGCAGTTACCGGTGGTGGAACCGACTGGTCTTGTAATGGAGATGGCACTAGTGCATGTTGCTCTGGTCCTGCCACCGGTGAAGAAGCCTCCAGGGAGATGTCGCTTTTGGGCCACTAGATGAATGTTCCAATGGCCTGTCCTAGAGTCACGATCTTGTCGTTGGGGAGCTTCGGTAGCGGGACCACCTCAAAATTGACATGCACACCATCCACATTAACTTTTGCGAAGCCTGGCGCTAAAGCTTGACCGTGCACCATGGCCCCGATACCAGACGAATATGTCTGGCCCCAAGCAGCGTACAAGGGAATGGAGCCATATCTCACTTGGAGACTGCACTTCGTAGGCTCCTACATAACGATACAAAATTAGCTACTCGAATAGGCCTATCAATGGAGCAAGCATTCGAGAGGTAATAATTATTACCAGGATGTCGTCCACAGGAAATTTGGCCTGGGTTTGCGTCGGATTGGACGCGCAGCTACTCGAACGGTTGTGCGGGCTAGCTAGCACAGGAGCGGCGGTAGCGGCCTGCTGACTTTCTGTTTGTTTCCGCACCTCATCTCTGATTACATAAGCCAGCTCACCCATTAGCTCCTCTCTAAGAGATTCCTTGATCTCTTCTCGTAGCTGTGCGTCACGCTCGGCTTTGTTTCTCTTCCTACGCCGATACATTCCGGAGTCATCTTGGAAACCATGTTTCCAAGGAACGTAAAGCCCAAGGCCTCTCGTACGACCCGGGTGTTCCTTGTTTTCCAGGGCCACGGAGAGCATATCATTCTGCCTTGTTCCCTGGAATGATCCCAGGGTAGATTCAAAACTCAGCTCTTCCTGCAAGACCACGACATGTCATTTCAATTCGTACGAAGTTGTGGAGTAATTACAAGCTACGTAGTTCGATCGATATCTTACTAGACGCTGGGACACTTGCTGGTCTGCAGGGTTTCAAAAGGAGATGTCCCCCGATGTCGTTGTAGATGACCTTGCTCTAATCCAATTTCGAGCGCGGTCATCCGGGATATTGGAAAATGGCGGGGCGATGTCCTGTGCAGCTGCCAGGTCATCCTCCTTCCTCCACTGCGGTATTTTACCCGCATACCCAGCTGTGCCAAGTCTGTGAGGGTGTGTGTTTTTTTCCTGGAGGGCCTTGTGCACCGTACTTGTACTTTTGAAATCCTCGGACGTCTTCATCGCCTTGAACTCTTCCCATTGTGGTTCCAGGAATGGGTATTTATGAAAAGGCGTTTCGTCCGTCTCCACGTATTTCCTGACAAGCGTGCTCTTGAAGTTCTTCCATGCTTTGCACGCCGCTAAGTAGGTTTGTCGTTGCACAGCATATAGGTGTTCTTCTGGGAACTCGAACAATGCCGAAATTTCGGTCCACAGCTCACGTTTCCGAGTGTCAGGCACGTTCTTCCACGAATTGTATGTGATATCAATTCGTTCTCGTGCAACTATTCTGACCATGCTTCGGAATGCGTTTACTGCTGTCTGAGGAAGGATAGGGACCCCAGATGCATCCACCGCTGTGATGGTCTGTCGGCCCTCAGGCTTCTTCGATAGCCCTCTTCCTTGGCGTCTTGATGTTGGAGCGGACGCCTCCGGCGATGGTGTTGAAGAATGCGCGGGTGACATGTTGCTCATTTTGTGGGTCTATTAGGATAAGATGAGAAAGTGCCATACCATAAGATAAGAAAGTGCAATATCTATCTATTTCTCTCAATATTGGCGATATATACATATATAATGGTAGCAATATAAAGCAACAAGCATCAATAATAGAATCAATAACAGCAATATGAAGCAACTAGCAATATGAAGCAACAAGCTCTCAAAGTTTGAATTGATTAATTTGTGCTCTCAAATTGTAGGGTTGCACAAGATTAATCTTAGCCGTCCCGCTACTGAATTATATACTCTTCCTTGATTGGTTATGCCAAATAATGAATTCAGTCATTTGAGCTCAGATACAAACTCTACAATCTCAAGATCAATATATCCAGCATGTATATATTCAGACAGCAGTATGTAATAAAGCAAATCCATGCAAATACAAGTTAACTTTCACTCAATGAAATAGTCTTTAACTTATCAAAATTAATTCCTAACAGACCAGTATATGGATTTGGTATAATATGAAAACAGCAAGAACCGAATGGCACAAGAACAATATATCAATGTCTAGAGAATGTCTTCCAGAGTACAACTTAATTGTGATAACAGAGTTGACAGTAATTAGAACTCAAAGACTAATTCAACCAATCTCAGTATATGATTTATATCATCATCGAGCAACAACCGATCCCACAAGCAATATATGGAAGATTAACAGACTTGCACGACGACGGGGGGCTCGGGGAGGTGGCCGGCGAGGAGTAGAGGGAAGAGAGGAGAGGAGTAGAGGGAAGGGGGAGAAGGGAGAGAGAGGAGAGGAGTAGAGGGAAGGGGGAGAAGGGAGAGAGAGGAGAGGAGTAGAGGGAAGGGGGAGAAGGGAGGGGGTGATGTGGACAGAGAGAGGGGTTATGTGCCTATACTATATACTATATACTAACACAACAAGCAATGTAATATGTACCAATGTAAACTAAGCAACTGCAGTAAACAATGTACCAATGTAGTATGCACCAAATAGCAAATTAAACTAAGCAACTGCAGTAAACAATGTACCAATGTAGCATGTACCAAATAGCAAATTAAACTAAGCTACTGCAGTAAACAATGTACCAATGTAGTATGTACCAAATAGCAAATTAAACTAAGCTACTGCAGTAAACAATGTACCAATGTAGTATGTACCAAATAGCAAATTAAACTAAGCTACTGCAGTAAACAATGTACCAATGTACTATGTACCAAATAGCAAACTAATTAAGCTACTGCAGTAAACAATGCTCAAAACCCTAGTCCATCACAGAAACTGCTCACAATACTCAAAACCCTAGTCCATCACAGAAAGTGCTCAAAATGCAGACGGTAATTGAGGGGAGGTGGCCGACGAGGGGCTCGGGGGAGGCGGCCGGCGACGGGCTCGACGAGGAGCTTGGGGGAGGCGGACGGCGACGGGCTCGACGAGGGGCTCATGGGAGGCGGACAGCGACGGGCTCGACGAGGGGCTTGGGGGAGGCGAACGGCGACGGGCTCGGGGGAGGCGGCCGGCGACGGGCTCGACGGAGGTGGCCGACGACGGGCTCGGGGACGGCGGCGGCGACGGGCTCAGGGAGGCGGCCGGCGAGGGCTCGGGGAGGCGGAGGCGACGACGGGCTCAGGATTTAATTAGATCTAGATCGAATAACTGCGCAGCGCACACGAAAAACCCTAGCCAGTGGGTATATATAGGGAGGTTATCACATACGGTTCTAAACTTAGAACCGTCTGTGTTGAATATCACAAACGGTTCTAAGTTTATAACCGTCTGTGATAGTTATACTATCACAGACGGTTTTAAACTTAGAACCGTCTGTGATATTGATATCACAGACGGTTCTAAGTTCAGAACCGTCTGTGATAAGCCTTTGCGACTGTAGTTATTAAGACAACACCAATAACCACAGTTGCATTCATATCAACCACCAAACAGCTGCATTCATATACAACACCAACCAGCTGCATTCACACAGTGTATTTCTTGATACATTTTGTTATTCTCAAATACATCACACTGCAGCATTGTTCTATACATAAATGCATGCCAATTCACATGTACATCACACATATACATCACATATACATAAATGCCAATACACATATACATTTTCACATATGCATTTTGTCACACATTTTCACATATACATCTCAAAATTGACTATATCACACATTTTCACATATACATCTCAAAATTGATTACATCAGACATTTTCACATATACATCTCAAAATTGTCACACATTTTCACATATACATTCTTATTGTACTTGCTTATTTTCTTTAAAAATTAGCCCTTTATCATGATCAATGCGTACGTAACTAGTTTCGTCACGTTGTTCATCGTCGACCCTTATGCCATTTCCAAAAGAAGGTAACTCGTCAAATTGATTGTATTCCTCCTCGTCCACTACATTCTCCACTCCGACAAATCTCCTTTTTCCATGAAGAACTACATGACGTTTCTTATTTGCCAGGTCGGTTACATAGAAAATTTGAACAACTTGATTGGCGAGTACGAATGGTTCGTCTTTGTACCCGACACGTTGGAGGTCCACGGTCGTGACACCGTACTTGTCAACCTTCACCTGTGGGAGATGCACCCAACGGCAGCGAAATAAGGGGATCTTGAAAACCACATAGTCGAGTTCCCAAATCTCTTCTATGAAGCCATAGTACGAGTTTCTCGACCCAACGGTACTGAATGCATCTATGCGGACACCGCTGTTCTGGTTAGTGCTCTTGACATCCTGAGACTGCGTATAGAATGTGTACCCATTTATGTCATATCCTTGCCATGTCACAACTGTAACTGTCGGCCCTTTTGCCAACCATGTCAGCGTCTCACTTGGCGAGCTCCTAGCGATTTGCTCTTTCAACCATTGGTTGAACCGACGGTTGTGTTGCCTCATGATCCAAATATCCGGCCGCTCCGGATTCTGTTGCCGAAGCACATCCTTGTGCTGGTCCACATAAGGCGCCACTTCAGTCATGTGTTGCAACACCGTGAAATGGGCTTGAGTATACGTGTCCATATCTGGAGTGATTGCTTTCCTTCCGATAGTTTTGAGACCCTTCAGCCTCCCCTCATGACGTGATTGAGGGACACCTATCGGTTGAATCTGAGCCATATAATCGACACAAAACTCAATGACCTCTTCGCTTGCATAACCTTCGACGATGCTGCCCTCCAGCCGAGAACGATTCCGTACGTAGGACTTGAGAATTCCCATGAACCTCTCAAATGGGTACATGCTACGTAGGAATACGGGCCCGCACATTTTTATCTCGCACACAACGTGAACAATGAGATGGACCATGATATCGAAAAACGAAGGAGGGAAATACATTTCAAGGTGACATAGAGTCATCACCACCTCGTTCTGCAGAGCATCTAGTCCTTCGGGATCGATGACCTTCTAAGCAATTGTGTTAAAGAAATAACATAGCCTCATGATTGTCTCTCAGACTTTGATCGGCAAAATATTTCTAATTGCAATAGGGAGCATCTGTGTCATCAGCACATGACAATCATGAGACTTCATGCCATTTAACTTCAAATCTTGCATCGAAACAAGTTTCTTCACGTTGCCGGAGTAACCAGACGGAACTTTGACACCATGCAAGCACTGGCACAGTTCTGTTTTCTCAGCCTTGGATAGAGTGTAACACGCAGGGGGAAGGTACATTCGTCCATTATCAGTGCTTGTCGGTGCTAACTCAGGCCTGATGTCCATGTCAGCCAAGTCAAGCCGTGCGTTGACGCCGTCCTTTGTTTTATCACGGATGTTCAGTAAGAGACCAATCAAGCTGTCGCATACATTCTTTTCTACGTGCATGACGTCGATGCAGTGTCGAACATCTAGGTACTCCCAATAAGGTAAGTCCCAAAATATTGATCTCTTCTTCCAGGTGTTCTTCTCATGAGCCCTCAATTTACGTCCCTTTCCAAGGACAACATCTAAATCCTTAACCATATCATAAACCTCGTGTCCCCTTAAATGCCTTGGAGCTGAACCATCTTCCTTCTCTCCGTCAAATTGTTTCTTCATCTTGCGGTATGGGTGAGCCCTCCGAAGGAACCGGCGGTGACGCATGTAGACGGTTTTGCGTGAGTGGTTCAGCCACACACCCTTGGTACAATCTAAACAGTGAGTACAAACTTTGGCACCTTTTGTACTATGGCCCGATAGGTTACCAAGGGTAGGATAATCATTTATGGTGCAGAACAATAAGGAGCACAGAGTGAAGTTCTCTCATTTGTATGCATCCCATACCTGTACCCCTTCGTTCCACAGTACTTTTAGATTTTCCACCAACGGTGCTAGGAACACATCAATATCATTCCCAGGTTGTTTTGGCCCTTGGATAAGTATCGACAACAAAATATACTTTCGCTTCATACACAACCAAGGAGGAAGGTTATAGATGCAGAGAGTCACGGGCCATGTGCTATGTCGACTGCTCATGCTGCTGAAAGGATTCATTCCATCTGTACTCAGTCCAAACCTTATATTCCTTGGTTCTGCACTGAAGTCTGCAAAACTCCTATCGATGTTTCTCCACTGCGCGGAATCAGCAAGGTGTCTTAGCATTCCATCCTTCTTGCGCTCCTCCGAGTGCCAACGCAGCAGTTTTGCCTCCTTTGGATTTGTAAAAAACATTTTCAAACGGGGAATTATAGGAAAATACCATGCCACCTTAGCAGGAGGTCCTTTCTTCGCCTCTGTTCCCTCGCCATCATCTGATTGATTGTTACGTTTGTATCGGAATGCGTTGCACACCGGACATACATGCATATTTGCATACTCTTTACGGTAGAGGATACAGTCGTTCAGGCATGCATGTATTCTTTCTACTTCCATTCCCAACGGACAAAGAACCTTCTTGGCTTTATACGTGGTTTTAGGCAACTAATTTCCCTCCAGAAGCATGTCCGCTAAAAGATCTAGCAGCGCCGTGAAACTCTTGTCGGACCAACCGTTGCTTGCCTTCAATTTCAACAGTTCAAGCACGGCTGACAACCTCGTGTACTTGCAGCCCGTGTACAAAGGTTTCTCCGAGTCCTCCATCAAACCCCGGAATTTAACATACTCTCTCTCTCATCATAGTTCTCTTCACATCGCAAAGCATCTGATCCAAATTATCATCGTGCAACCCATCCGAATCCAAATGACAATCGACATCATCCGGCGGCATGTCATTTACTTCACCGGTGATGTCATCCGGCGGCATATCATTCACTTCACCGGCGATGTCATCTGGCGGCATATGATCATTCACTTCGCCATGACTGGTCCAACACGTATAATCCTTTTTGAAACCCCTCCGAATCAAGTGCGCTTCAATTTGCCCTCGGTTCTTAAACATCTTCAAATTCTCGCAGTCAGTGCATGGACAGCACATATATTCCACCCCCTTATTCAACATATCCTCCTCGGCGGCTCTTATAAAAGCAAACACGCCATTAATGTACTCTTCACTCACACGGCTCGCGGCATACATCCGGCTTCGGTCCTACGTTACGTACATATATAACAACTTAGTATTAAAATTTAGATTAACTAATTATTACTACATATATACCGGCCACATTTATTATATTGAGACTTAATTTGCTAGCTCAATTCATATTATAAACACAACAACTATTATATAACCAACAATTTTGCAAATTAACCATCTTCAATAACACTCATGGATTACTTAGACCAAAATTGTAATGCAATTAAAGAAAAAATAAATTTCATTACTAACAATATCTAGAGCAACCAGGAAAGTATGAATCTTCAAAGTTCAATCTCTGCCTCTTCCCACCAAATTAACTGGCCTGAAATCGCCTAGCTTCCTCCCGAGTGAAAAAGTGTGCAGTAGTGGCTAGATCTGGATCGAAATGAAGACAGATGCGGTCTGAGCAGCGCAATAAATTCCTTAGTGCCATTATCACAGACGGTTTTTAATTAAGAACCGTCTGTGATAACCAGCTTATCACAGACGGTTTTTAATTAAAAACCAGCTTATCACAGACGGTTTTTAATTAAAAACCGTCTGTGATATTCTGGGATTATCACAGACGGTTCTTAATATAGACCGACCGTCTGTGATACTCTTTTTCCCGCCACAAATACCACAGATGACCTCCAAATTACAACCGTCTGTAATAGTGTTCATCACAGACGGTTTCACAAAACCGTCTGTGATGAGGCGTCTACTATGAGGCTTTCTGTAGTAGTGCGTGGACTCGGTTTCCGTTTGCGTGCGTGAGAGTTTGTCTCATCAGCGTGAGAGTTGGTCTCGGATGAGACGTCGAGTCGGTTTCCTTCGGCCGATGAGTCGGTTTTTTCCGTTTGTGAGTCTGGCCATATATAGGTTTGTATACCCTCATGTAAAAAGTTTAGACCACCATAAACAGAAATAGATCTATTATTTTGAGAGAACTCTTCGCTTGTTTCTCCTAAGGTTTGGCATATGATTGCAACCTAGAGGGGAATCGGACGTTCTTCCCCGTCGTTCTTATGATTCCTTGTGATTGGCCGGAGCGACGACGCGTCTACTTGGTGGTCGGGTAGACGGGATCACGAGCGTGTGGTTAGGCGAATTCTTTTGTCGCAAGTTGATGTTCTCACAGTAGTTGACGCTATCGATTCGTCAGGTTGCACGAATCCAAATTATCTCCATCGATCCTGCACCGTGAAGATCGGGCAATCCCCCGCATCATCTTGGTATCAGAGCGCGGTTGACATGGTAGGATCAATATACCCGTAGTTAGATTTATTTTTTTTCTTATACAAAAAAGCCAAAAAAACCTAAACCGTAGTTTTTTGCATCTGTTATTTTTCGCGAGTTTTGTTAAGTTCTTGTCCATTAGAATTTTATTTAGGTGATGATCATCGTGTCATTTGCGTCGCTTAATCGTTGTGTCAATTCCTTTGATTAATCTGAACCCAAAAAAAAGCAAAGAAAAAAATCTCCACGTCGCTACAGTAATATGCTACAGTAAATCGCGTCGCTACAGTTCCGCGGGTTGCTACAGTACCTCGGAACTTGCTACAGTGCACAAAACAAAAAATCGCCTGTACTATTTCCTTTCATCTTTGAGACTAGCTATTGATATTGCATTAAGGGCTGCTCTTGGTAATAAATACACTTGCTGCAATTTTTTTAATTTTGCGCAAAGAAAATCTAACACCTTAGTATCGGCCATAAGTCACAACAAAAAAAGGCAGCCGTCATCAAGAAAGAGCCTCGGCAAAAAGAAAAGAAAAAAGGATAAAAAAGTAAGTTTGGCCGAATTGAGGTTAGCTAACACTAGTCCATAATTTTCAGATTGTGTATTTTATTTCTTGAGCAATCTTGTGCACTTACATTCATATTATTGCAATTGGCTAGCGTCTCTCCTAGTACTTGGTGCAAACGAGCTATTTAATTCTCAATTCCAGATCGCTTCTATTTAGCTTATTTCTTTGTTGTATCGAGTCACATTGATCTTTGGGAATCTTTGTAAGGTGCTAGTTATGGCAGAAGTCTATACAAGTGTTAGTCATGGTGGGAGTCCATACATTATGGGAATTTTAATGTGGGTGTCAAGTGGTGCATGTTAGCATCGATTATGCTGATGAAACTCAAGTACATGTCACTTGTGCTCAGGATGATTGCTTATTCTTTGATATGTAGGACACTTAGTGATTGTTATAGTCAGCGGCAAGACCAAGGCCAGGGGAGGTGCTTTGAGACCATGAAGGTTCAGGTAAGTCCGGGTGGAACATCATCTCAAACGGAGGAGCATAGATAAAAGACAATGATCGTGATGAGCTAAGTGCATGCATGTGATGTGTCATTGGATTTGGTCATTTCAAGTGGTGACGATTCTCGGGGAGCAGGTGTAAGATCTTGGCGGCAAGTCATGGGTATCACGGACTTTATTGTGGTAACTGCTTCAAAGAAAAGTATCATGAAGACTGGTAGGTAGCAATTGAGAAAATTGTCTGATATCTGGTGAAGAGGTGGTTTGAAAAATTATGGCGGCGGTTAAAGGTGGTTTAGGTCATATCTTGAAGGATGAAACGTCTTATTGAACTATTAGAGTCATGCAGAAGTTGTACTATGAAAAACGTGTAAGTGTGTGAGTGTAAAATTTATTTGTGTATGAATTACTGATTTTCAATGGTAAATGGTTGTAAGTGAATACTAATCCATTGAACATGCTAGTTTGGTGTCTGAGCCGTAAATATTCGGAGTTTTGTCGTTTGCAGTTACTTCCACTGATCATGCCAAAAATGACCATACAGAGACAAGACAAGCCTCATGTTTTAACCCATGCAGAACCAATCCATCGATTAACAGCATCACTTCAGACTCACTGATCTACCAGCGTTGAGGGTAGAGGTGGGAATTGAGCCGTATGTGTCGTTGCGGTACAGGTTTAGCGTGCTCAGGCCGTGTCGTACCATGTTAGCTCAGTCTAGTCACCCCATCGTACAGTTCCGTGTCAGCCGGTCTCGTCTCTAGTCAGATCTAGGCATAACTCCAAACTCGACGGACTGATGCCGTGCCGTGCTAGATCTAGCTTAGCCTCAGTAACTATAGATTGCAAAAACGGTGGCGACAATAATGATGGCGATCGTCACCTTCATTCATCTTCAATTTATAACCGCGATCAAATGTTTGCAAAAGAAATAATTGATTGGAGTGTATACATAGTTGCTTCTTGGGACTCTTTTTCTGCATTCTCTCCTAGAATTATCTGAATTCTTGGGACTCTTAGCACACACTAAGAATTATTATGACATGTGTTGCATAAAGTGGGATCATCGCTAGTTTAATGTTTGTGTAGATCCAACTATCGCGTAGGACTAAAATAACAGTTGATATATATAACGCCATGCACAAAATAAATTCAAATATATCTTTTGGGAACAAAAAAACATGCAGAAAGCAAAACACAACGATGAATCCATGCATCAAACTACCAAACCACATACATGATTGCTGCTAGACAGTAAGATTTTAGATTCAAATAAGCACTGTTTTAGCGTGGATTGTCTAAGAGAAACAGTAAAATCTAGTATTTCTAACAATAATACAAACTCGCGCGGCAGCAAGTTAATCGACTTCCCATGTCTCATGATAAAAGCAACTTTTCTCACAGGTTCACGCCGCAAGCAAACAAAATAATTAAAATAGCAAAATTAGCGCATAATTCGGAAGCAGTACGACCCAGCAACCACTAAGGCCTGTTTGGTAAAATTCTATATTCTCATTTTTCAATTTCTGCTTTGAATTTGAATTCTCTGAGAGTCTATTTCTTTGAGAATCTGGAGCTATCTCTAAAAAACGTTTGGCTAATAAATTGGCTCTAGATTCATAAGAGGGTGGATTTAAGGAAAATAGACCATGTTTACCTCTAGTTTTGACACTTCAATTTTCCTAAGTTTTCTTTCTCTTTTTTCTGACTGGTGGTGCAGTTTTACGTAGAACATCCACATGACGAACTGGGACCGGCAATACCTCGGCCAGCGGCTGTACCTGTGAGTCTGGACGGTGGAGTACAGCTTCTCCAACGAGTACAGCATCCGTACGAACGCCTTGCTCTGCACAGAGCCGCTGGTCTTCCCCACTGAGAAGATTCAGCATACATAGTTCGATTTATATTTTTCTCTCCTTTTTGAAGATATGTATTGTAGCTAAAACTGCTGTACTACTATTCTTTGATGATGACAGTATTTCTCTCAGGCCTGTGCACAAGGTCTCAGGCTCAATCTCAATGGTGTACAGGCACAGATATGTTTAAGCGCAATTTTCTTATACGATGGAAATTTATGACAGCATTGTAGGCAAATGATATAGATATAATTATCACAATTATTGTATATCATCTATATGTTCTTGTATCCAAAATCCCAGATTCATGTATTTTCATGCTCACAGTTCACATCCATACGTTGAGTTTCATGTAGACAATGGCAAATCTTGCCCACAAGCTTCAACCAATTTTAATATATGTGTTCAATAAGCAGTACATGACATAACTGTTATATGTCCGAAGACTATTAAAATATGTAAAGATGCAGTACCCTTCACATTACATTATTACAATATGCATTCAATCTTTAAATAGCTCAGAAAATTTTAACGCAACAAAAGGTGCATCAGACAAGTATTTTGCTCCTTCCGCCATCAGAACATGTAGACCAGCTAAACACGATGTTTCAATGGCACCAGCACTTCACTCCTCGTGCTAACCTTGAATGAAACAAACAAAAAAGAATGAAGAGCTCTTTATGTACTTATCGATTTACTCATCTAACAAAACAAAAGGAGTTAATTATCTTACACAATCATTCCCGTTCTCACTTCTCAGTATAAGGGCACATAATCGGCAGTAACATTTCAACCCTTTCAACCCAAGTGAGCTTTTATTCAGAAGTAGGTTTAAATTCAGTACAGATAATTCCAAGCTTATTCACTTTCTGCACATCAACACATAAGAAAGAAGACATAATCAGTTCTAAAGTGATCATTGAGAAGAGAGGGTAGTGTCCAAACATATGACCATTTTACAAACTTCATAGAAGAAACAGCAATGTTACTGAAGAACTAAAATGCCACTAGGAAATTTTGAAAGGGCGTGTGGTGGCCATGACAACTTCCACATCTAAAGGCTAACAGAAATACAACAAAAACAAGGCTACTGATTGAAATACCACCTTGATGGTTCTCGGACACTTAACCTTCAGGAGCAATTAAACAATGTCTTCAAGTGACAGCTTGTACGTCCACTAAACTACAGATCGCCTGGGGTTTCCCCCTAAGAGCAAAAAAAAAAAAAACTCAAGACCCACCGAAGAAAGTGCCCAGTAACCAAAACACAATTGACTGTGTAATGTAAGCACATATACATACCAGTAGGAGGAGGTATGTAGCAGCACAGAGCATGCACATCTTTCGGAAATTAAGGTGGCATTGACCTTTTCAAGGGACAACTAAACTAGAAAATCCATTCTACAAAGCAAACTTCATGCCTCCACACTGATCAATATTTTAAGAACCTATGGAAATGGATGCACAACAGGATTACCAAAAAATCTCACACAAGCTGCTTGCTTCAATAGAATAATATCGCAATCTCCATTATTCATTTATGCTAATGGATATCCCTGACTTTCATCTATCCTTATTTCTTTACAAACCATGAAATAGCATACAATGAGCTTATTTGAACAACTGGCTGACTTTACGAATAAGAACAGGGGCCAGATCCATTGACACTCTATGGTGCATTTTTCACTATATCATTATTGTTATTTTGGTTCATATCATGTGTCATATCAATATATGCTAACTAAATCAGTTAAATAATTGTTTTGATAATGAACAAAAGGGACTTCTCCCAAAATTAATAACCTGATTGGTGAAGTCTAAAGAAGCAATTTATCAAAATAAACTACACCCCAATAATCAAACAACTTTACCACTACTCACAAACCATAAATTATGAGCTCAAATGACTAAAAGACTACAGCTTGGAGAAATGTAGTAAGTAAAATTCCAATTCGGGTCCTGTGAACCAAAACATCTAAACTCTCTTGGCTTCACAGAGTTGTATTTTTATCACAAACTATCCCCAATAGCCATGGCTAATGTTTCAAAGCAAAATAACATGACTGATGAAACTAATCGAATCAAAGATGACCTTGGAGACCCCGGCGGCGCACTCCGATGCGGCAGCCCCGTCGGCGGGGACGGCCTGAGGACAGGAGGCCGGCGGCCTTGGAGACCACGGCGGTGGGCTTCGGTGCGGTAGCCCTATCGGCAGGCACGGCCTGAGGACAGGACGCTAGCGGCCTTGGAGACCCCGACGGACATGCCATCTCGGCCCGCCACGTATCAAGCTAAACCGTCCTTAAACCGCATGGAGTCGGTTGGGCCTCGGGCTAGTCTAGAGAAGCCTGACCGACTCCGGTCGAGGGCCAACAGATTCCTGTGGAGCTTTTGTTTCATCCAATGGCTTCTTGCTACCCTTAATAGTGCACTGTTGCAGGGTAAATTATCAATAGAACTAATTGCTATACCCATAGAACTAATTGCTATACCATGCATGTATTAAATTATCAATACACATGTATGTATTAAATGATTGAGAGCTCTTGTGGAGACAACTTATAGCCAGCTTATTGTATGAGTTGACTTCATCATTATCTTTTGATGACATGGAAATGTATTGGAGGTAGCATCTATCTGTACTATTAAACTTGCTCTAAGGGTTTTAGAGCATTAGCATTATCAGCAACAAAAAGGGAATTGGTGATAACTGATAAGCATCAAGAATGGTGAGTACCTCGAAATAGGTGGAAAAAGAAAGTGGAGTGAAACCAAAGGAAATCTCAAGATCACCAACAAGCAAAATAAGGTCGGTGCTATCTTAAACAGTGACAGTCCGTTGGAGCCAGTTTAGCACTGGAATGGAAACAACAAATGAACAAATAATGCAATGTGATGTCACCCTATGACCTAGGCTGAGAGTTGGGACCCCCAATCAGACTAATTGATCTCAACATTTTCAGCCAAGTCCAGGGGTTAAAAATGGTAACAGATAATCCATTTTATCTGATATTTGTATATGAGAAAACACGAATGTGATATACAAAATCTATATTAAAAAATGTTCGTATTCATATTCGAGAATATTCGTATCATTCGAATTCGATACTATTCGATTTGTATTCAATCCGTTTATCGAACCCAAGAAAAACTCGGACGGATTTTGTGATTTGAAATTTAAATTTGAGTTGTTTGAAACAGGTAACTATTCCGGTAATCGGTCAAAAATCAATGAAAAACCGACAAAACTACTAGAAATTTGTTCTACTAAGATTTGTTACAAAAGATGTAAGAGGATATTCATATCAACCGAATTAAGTACATATTCGATTAGAATTCGTATCTGTTGCGACATTCAATTTGTATTCGTATTCGAGAATATTCGAGCAGTATTCATTTTTATTTTAAAAATATGGATTCATATTTATATTTAAGACTATTCGATCCGTTTCGATTCCTAGCCGAAGACTGTCCAGTGATCATGACAGTGTATCGAACTATTCGTCAGAAGCTCACCGACAGCCCTGAAAAAGTGCTGCAAACATTTAGAAATCAGCTGACAAGAAGATTATTGACAACACATGAATCGTCGACGCATCTCAGGAACCTACTGGCCCGACATGAAAGTTACTGTGTGGAGATGCAGTGCTAGTTCTGTTGGAAATATAAGCACATGTAGGTTCAATTTATTCCATAAATAAATCATGACATCATGCACGCAAAATAACAGAACCATCACAGGCATAAAAGATCTAGACATGTAAACCAGGAAACTATACATGAACAGATCTAATATGGAGAACATGACTGTTACGTACCAATGATTCTGTTCTAACCGGTTTGGCGATGTTGACGCTGCAGGCACGGTGTGGATGACACGAGGTCGATGACGATTCGCCGAAACCGAACGACGAGGAAGACGAGCCAGAGCTACAGCAAGCAGTCGCGCAGAGCGCTTCTCAAAAACCTTATTCGCCCTCTCCCGGTTCAGGACTTCGAAGGCGACGGTTCCGGAGACCTACTCTCCCGAACGACAGTGCACGCCGGCGGACGGGACGGATTAGACTACGTGGGACGGCGCAGCACAATGGAGGAGGCAAAAACCCTAGATTGATTCGCGTCTGCTGTATGGAGTCGGCGACTCAGTATTTATGGAGAAAACATGACGTGTGATCAAGACGCCTGCACGTTCTCCATAACTCGTAACCGAAACGGATTAGTTGCGCGTAACCGATCCGGATTCACCGCTACTCAAAACAGCAAAAATAAAACTGCAAAAGGAAGCTGCGTCTGCGCAAGCATCTGGAGCCGATTTTGGCGGACCATTCACGCAGGTGCCGTGCACCTGCGCCCCCCGGCCCGGCGAGGCGAGGCGAGCGAGCGCGCGCGTGTGGTCCTCTAGTTCTCTCCCACACATGCCTCGAGTGGCTAGGAGTGCACCATCCCTTTTAAAGTGGTCTTCCTCTCCTAGAACTAGCAATGTGGTACTAAAGTTCACATGCATGCCTCCTTTGCATGAGTGGGCCTTTGAGATTTAAAAGGAATTATTCTTTTGTATGGGCTTGGCCCACACAATTCAACAATCCCCCACCAGATCTCAAAGTCCCACAGAGATTTGCCTGAATTCCAATGTACTGTTTATATATCAGTGTTTCGATGGAGACCGATTAAGGTTGAACATCCACCTAGAACTCCGAGCTACACTTACTCACAACTTGAACAATGGACTACGCCTTGAATTGCAAGTTTGGTGCAAGCAAGCTTCACTTAGAGACTTAACTGATACTAGGCCGCCAGTAGGCTACCCCTCGGTTGGAGCGTATAAGTCATACTCCTTGGTCTCTTCATGAGCTTAGTAGGAGATTTTCCCAAAATCTCCGTAGACTGCAACTAACAGTCGGGCTCATATAGGTGTGTTCTTTCAAGAACGTTCTGCAGGATAACGTCTTCGCTTCTGAAAGCCAATGGAACACATTAAGGCCTTTAACCAACCTGCCTTGCAGTTTCTAAGAGTATTGCATCTTCACATAGAGAGGGTGAAATTACTCTCCTCCAGTTAACTAATGGCTTGTTTTTCCCAGATCCTAATTCACGGGATCTCCGATCACATAGGTTGGGTTACTACCATAGATAACTCACATGGGTCTCATACCCATCTCCTTCGATGCACTATCTATCACATTCCGTGATAGTCCCTTTGTAAAGGGATCTGCCAGGTTTTTATCTGTTTGGATGTAATCCAAGTTATAACTCCGGAGTTTCTCAATTTCCTTACAGACTTCAATCGTCTCTTAACATGACTAGACGATTTAATATTATCCTTAGAACTGTTCACTTTAGCGATAACGGTTTGATTATCACAGTTCATAAGGATAGCTGGCACTGGCTTTTCCACTGTAGGTAGATCCATCAATAGATCCCGTAGCCATTCTGCTTCAACAATAGCAGTGTCTAGTGCCGCAAGCTCTGCTTCCATGGTTGACCTCGTCAAAATGGTCTGTTTGCAAGACCTCCATGAAACAGCACCATCACCAATAGTGAAAACATATCCACTAGTGGCTTTGATCTCATCAGCATCAGAGATCCAATTGGAATCACTATAACCCTCCAGAACCGACGGGTACCCAGTATAGTGAAGTCCAAAATTCGAGGTACCTTTCAGATAGCGCAACACTCGCTCAAGCGCCTTCCAGTGATCATCTCCTGGGTTAGATGTAAACCGGCTCAACTTGCTCACAGCAAAAGAGATGTCTGGCCTTGTTGCACTAGCTAGGTACATAAGTGAGCCAATTATCTGAGAATATTCCAGCTGATTTCTAGCAATTTTCTTATTCTTACGAAGTAACACGCTAGGATCATAAGGTGTTGGAGAAGGCTTGCTGTCAGAAAAGCCAAAACGGCTCAAGACCTTTTCCACATAATGAGATTGCAAAAGTGTAATCTCATCTTCACCTCTAACCAATTTAATGTTTAGAATAACATCAGCCACTCCCAGATCTTTTATATCAAAGTTTTGAGACAAGAATGATTTGACCTCATTTATCACACTGATGTTTGTCCCAAAAATCAAGATGTCATCCACATACAAACATAGAATAACTCCCTCACCCCCACCATAGCGATAGTATACACATTTATCTGCCTCATTGACGGCAAAGCCTGCAGATGTCAGTGTTCTATCGAACTTCTCATGCCACTGCTTAGGGGCTTGTTTTAGACCATACAAAGATTTCAACAGTTTTAACACCTTGCCTTTTGACCTTCTACTACAAATCCATCAGGCTGTTCCATGTAAATTTCCTCATCCAGCTCTCCGTTAAGAAAAGCTGTCTTAACGTCCATTTGATGAACGAGAAGACCATGTGAGGCAGCCAAAGCAAGTAGTACTCGAATTGTGGTCAGTCTAGCAACAGGTGAGTAAGTATCAAAGAAATCTTCGCCTTCTTTCTGAGTATAGCCCTTGGCAACAAGCCGAGCCTTGTACTTTTCAATAGTACCATCAGGCCTAAGCTTCTTTTTGAACACCCACTTGCACCCTACAGGTTTGCACCCATAAGGTTTATCTGTCAGCTCCCAGGTTCCATTAGCGATAATGGAATCTATTTCACTACGGACAGCCTCCTTCCAGTAGTCTGCGTCAGGGGATACATACGCTTCTGAAATAGACTTGGGAGTGTCGTCCACAAGGTACACAGTGAAATCATCACCAAAGGATTTGAATATCCTTTGTCTCTTGCTCCTTCTAGGAGCTCCACTGTCATCCTCCGCATTGACAAGTTCATGTGTATGTTCAAAAGGTTCAGGTGATGTGATTGAACTGGGAATTATTTCAGAAGGTTGACTAGTAGTGTTATGTGTATCCTTCATTGGAAAAATATTCTCAAAGAATGTTGCATCTCGAGACTCCATAATTGTACCAACATGCATGTCAGGTACCTCAGTTTTAACTATCAAAATCTATAGGCAATGCTATGATTAGCATATCCCAGAAAGACACAGTCCACAGTTTTAGGTCCAAGCTTGCGTTTCTTAGTTATTGGCACATTAACTTTCGCCAAGCACCCCCATGTACGCAAGTAAGAAAGTGATGGTTTTCTCCCAATCCATACCTCGTATGGTGTTTTGTCCTTATTTCTGTTAGGAACTCTATTTAATACATGATTAGATGTTAGCAAAGCCTCCCCCACCATGCCTTAGGTAAGCCCGCAGTGTCTAACATGGCATTCACCAAGTCAGGCAACGTACGGTTTTTCCTTTCGGCAATCCCATTTGACTCGGGGGAATAAGGATGCGTCCTCTCATGTATAATGCCATGTTCCTCACAAAATAAGTCAAATTCGTTTGAGAAATACTCTCCACCACGATCTGACCTAAGTCTTTTTATCTTTCTATTTAACTGGTTTTCAACTTCTGCCTTATAGATTTTAAAATAGTCTAAAGCCTCATCTTTCGTTTTCAATAAATACACATAACAGAACCTAGTTGCATCATCAATCAATGTCATGAAATATCGTTTTTCACCTTTCGTCAACACGCCATTCATCTCAGAAAGATCTGAATGCAGGAGTTCTAGTGGTGCCAAGTTTCTCTCCTCGGCAGCCTTGTGAGGCTTACGAGGTTGCTTTGATTGCACACAGCTATGACATTTAGAACCTTTGGTGATGGAAACGTTTGGAATTAAATTCATACTGGAAAACCGAGACATCAAACCAAAATTAATATGACATAGACGTGAGTGCCAAACATTAGCCTCATCATCCACACTGCCACAAATATGGTTCACAGTCTGATTGCAGAAATCTGAAAGGGAAAAGCGGAACAAGCCTCCGCACTCATAGCCTTTACCAATAAAATATCCATGTTTAGACACGACTACTTTATTAGACTCAAATACCAACTTAAGCCCGTCTCTACATAAACGGGAGCCACTAACGAGATTCTTGTCTATAGAAGAGACATGCTGCACGTTCTTCACCTGCACGATCTTTCCCGAAGTAAACTTCAGATCTACCGTGCCAACACCATGAACAGTAGCATGTGACCCATTCCCCATTAGGACGGAGGAATCCCGGGTGACCTGATAAGAAGAAAACAACGAAATATCAGCACACACATGTACATTAGCTCCTGTATCAATCCACCAATTGGTAGATTGACTAACTGAAAGAACAGTAGGTAAATTACCATACCCAGTCCCATCTCCAGTCTTGCCAATGGTCACGTTGACAGACTTAGAAGTCTGTCCTACAGGTGCCTTCTTTCCTTTGCGTTTTGGGCACTTGGCCATGTGACCAGGCTCACCGCACACAAAGCAGGTTCTATCATCCTGATTGTTGTTCTTCTTCTTCTTCTTGAAGTTGGTTGTCTGTTGGGCTTTGACAAATTTCCCTTTGTTCTTGCTTGAGGGTTTCTGTACCACATTGGCACTAGACTGCCCTCCATCACCCTTAGACACAGCGTCCTTTTCCCGAGCTTTCTCCTCAATTTCAAGAGACCCAATCAGATTCTCAACAGAGTACTCTTGTCTCTTGTGTTTGAGTGCTGTTCCGAAATTCCTCCATGAAGAAGGTAATTTCGCAATAATACATCCAGCCACAAACTTGTCGGGTAAGGCACACTTTAGGAGTTTGAGTTCCTTGGCAATTGCCTGTATCTCATGAGCCTGATCTACTACAGAACGGTTATCAACCATCTTGTAGTCATGAAATTGCTCCATGACATACATGTCATTACTGGCATCAGTAGCACCGTATTTGGAATTTAGTGCATCCCACAACTCCTTCGCGTGTGTCATGTGCATATACACCTCGCACAGACGATCAGCAAGAACACTAAGAATGCATCCAACAAAGAGAGTAGTGGCAGTCTCGAATTCTTTCTGCTTTTCAGCATCAAGAACACCTTCAGGCTTGCCATTACTAACCCAGAATACATTCATAGCAGTAAGCCACAGAGTGACCTTGATCTGCCATCTCTTAAAGTGCACACCGGAGAACTTATCCGGCCTCAGTGCATCGGCAAATCCAGCCATAGTAAAACCACAGTGCCTACAATAAGGTTTTTGGATTGTTGGAAATATAAGCACATGTAGGTTCAATTTATTCCATAAATAAATCATGACATCATGCACACAAAATAACAGAACCATCACAGGCATAAAAGATCTAGACATGTAAACCAGGAAACTATACATGAACATATCTAATACGGAGAACATGACTGTTACGTACCGATGATTCTATTCTGACCGGTTTGGCGATGTTGACGCTGCAGGCACGGTGTGGATGACACGAGGTCGATGATGATTCGCCGAAACTGAACGACGAGGAAGACGAGCCAGAGCTACAGCAAGCAGTCGCGCAGAGCGCTTCTCAAAAACCTTATTCGCCCTCTCCCGGTGCAGGACTTCGAAGGCGACGGTTCCGGAGACCTGCTCTCCCGAACGACAGTGCACGCCGACGGACGGGACGGAGTAGACTACGTGGGACGGCGCAGCACAATGGAGGAGGCAAAAACCCTAGATTGATTCGCGTCTGCTGTATGGAGTCGGCGACTCAGTATTTATGGAGAAAACATGACGTGTGATCAAGACGCCTGCACGTTCTCCATAACTCGTAACCGAAACGGATTAGTTGCGCGTAACCGATCCGGATTCACCGCTATTCAAAACAGCAAAAATAAAACTGCAAAAGGAAGTCGCATCTGCGCAAGCATCTGGAGCCGATTTTGGCGGACCATTCACGCAGATGCCGTGCACCCGCGCCCACCGCCCCGCCCCGCCCGGCGAGGCGAGCGAGCGCGTGTGATACTCTAGTTCTCTCCCACACATGCCTCAATTGGCTAGGAGTGCATCATCCCTTTTAAAGTGGTCTTCCTCTCCTAGAACTAGCAATGTGGTACTAAAGTTCACATGCATGCCTCCTTTGCATGAGTGGGCCTTTGAGATTTAAAAGGAATTATTCTTTTGTATGGGCTTGGCCCACACAATTCAACAAGTTCATCATCGTAACCAGCATGAAAGGTTCGAACTTTTGAGAGAATGGGCATGGTCAAATAGAACCAGTCTGATTCGAGCAACATTTTAGCACCAAATGTGCTTCAGCCTTCAGGATCATATGGCAAAAACCCTGCAGAAACACGTAAACTGGAAATTTTAAAAGAACGGAACATAACTCCTTCACTAGGAAAGACGCTACTTACTCTGAAACTGTAATCTTATGTACCAAACCACGAGTAGCTATATATGCGGCTCAATATATACACCAAATGAACATCCCCCTTGTTCTCCTAATTACATATGCATCGCCAGCGCTAACAGGAGTGATGTGTGTTGTGCATGGTCCGCCTGAGCTTGTCGAGGATCCCAGAAGCCTTCCTCCGCGCCCTTGAAGTGCCATTCTGTGCGAGCCAGGCCAGAGAGCCGTTCAAGTTCTCGTCCTCCACAACCACCCTCAGCTTTGTGCGGTTGTACATACAGATCGAGAAGAGAACAGCTACAGCATTCTCTTTGTTACACTTGCATTGATCCTCCCTTATAATGCGGAGCATGCAAGGCACAGCACCGGTCTCACCGATCTCTTCCACTGTCTCATGGTCGCTTGATAGCAGAGCAAGGACAGCCAGGGATTCATCGATAAGTGACCCATCGCTGATGGCGTTCAGCGTCACATCAATAACTCCTCCTTTTGTAGCTCTTGATTTATTCTCGTGCAACATGCAAAGATTGAAAATAGCTGATGCCGCATCCTTCTTTGCCATCATGCTGCCGTGTTCAAGAAGATCAACCAAAGGCCTCATTGCACCTGACTCACCAATTTTCACCTTATTGTTGTCAAGAGCTGACAAACTAAAGAGGGCAGCTGCAGCATTGCTGCGGGCCTCCATAGTTCCCAACTGTAAAGCCCTTATGAGGAATGGGATTGCGTTTGGGTCATCTCCAATGATCTTCTTATTGCTCTCATGAACTGACAGATTAAGAATTGTAGTCACCGTGTCCTCTAGAACTTCTGCATTGTTTTTCAATTCTGGGTTGGAGACAAGGGATATCAATTGTGAGATGGAATCTGGCTTCTCTCCAATGACTGCTCGGAATGAGCTGTTGCGCTTAGTCAGAAGCCGGATATCTTTAATAGCTTGCCGCTGCTCGGATATGTTTGACGAGGATGACATCCTGTCAAATATGTCACTGAATGCCGTTCGCTCATTGTTGGTAACTAGATCTTCCTCTTGGTTCTCAAGTGGTGGCAGAGTGATCCCATTCTCTGTGCACCACTGTGAGATCATGCTTCTAACAAGGCGGTTTGGGATGAGAATTGTATTTGAGAGGACTTGCTGAGTCTGTGGGCATGTCCGGTTTCCAGCACTTAACCATTCTTGAATGAAGCGGCGATCATATGTCTGTAGGGAAAGTATAATAGTTATCTCAAGCTTGCATATTGAAACAAAAAGAAGCTCTGCACACAACTGATAACTTGGCTATTCAACTGGAACAGTATGTCGCTGCAGCCATGAAGACAGCGACTACTGATCAAACTGTAAGCTAAATAACTTTTCAGTAAGCATACGTTGTGATCCCTATTCCCTATGTAGCATACCGATTGATTCATCGTTACCCTCAAGCAATTATTTTGTTCCAATTCATGCCAAACAAAAGGCTATGGATGCATCAATACACAATGTAAAATCATGGACTGCGGTAATTAGGGAGTTATTATAAAGAGAATTTTGTTAAAGCCTATCGATCATCAATGCACGGTGCCAAATCTGGGACCGTGGGAAAATGAAGCTGGTGTAACAAGAACTTCGTTCAAGAGTATTTAAATTGACCTATTTTCCTGAAATACGGAATATAAATTTGAGTAAGACACACCGACAAGGTAGGACTAGGCCAGTACTGCAGTGCTAGTATGAAATACAGCACATCTCTGAAAGAGGCACATAATTCTAGCGTTAATACCTATTATCCAAACGAGCAGTTAAAACTCAATCTTTGAACTGCAACTTGAAAATAGTGCAGCTGTACAAATCTCTTATGAAGTACCAATTGTCCGTTACATAACTTCTTACAGTTATAAATTTCTTTGTAAATTCAACATAATACTTACAAGTCAAAGATAAGCAATCACTGTAGGTAGATTCACTCTCTTGCAGAATTTAGGATGTGTTTGGTTGAGTTGTGGCTTCTGGAAAAGTTGCTGTGAGCTGTGGGCTGTGAAAAAGCTACTGTAGGTTGTGGGCTGTGAGAAAGCTGAAAGCCGTTTGGTTTGGAAAAGTTGTTGTGATCCACCTCTCCCTCCTTTCTCCGCCACACCGCCCCTTTTCTCCGGCCGCCCACTCTACTCCCCCTTTCTCTCCTACCACGCCGCCCCCTTCTCCAGCCGCTCCCCTCCTCGGTGCGCCTCCCTCCGCCTCCTTCTTCCACCGGCCACCCATCTTCTCCACCGCGCCTCCATCCCTTTCTCTCCTACCGCGCCGCCCCCACTACTCCTCACCCGCCGCTCCTTCTCCTCCCCTTCCCAACTCTACCTCGGCGCCGCCATCTACTCCCTCCTCACCTCTCGCCGCCCCTGCTCCCGCGCCATTCTACGCCACCACCGGTCGCCTCCTTCTCCACCCGAGCCGCCGCCTTCTTGCTCTCCTCCCCCACCCTCTGCTCCGGTGCGGACGGCCGCATCCACCGTCGCCTCCATCTCTTCCGGTGCGTTCCTCCGTTCTTCTCCACCACTGACGCCGGCAGCTTCCTGTCCACCTCGGCGTCACCATTCACCACTTCGGCCTCTTCCGCCAACTCCACCGCCGGCGCGCCACCAAGCCTCACCGCACCTCTCCTCCTACTTCTCCACATCCGGCCGCCCGCCCGGAGCTCGCACTCGCCCGCGGCGGCGGCGGAGCTCCCAGCTCGCCGGTCTTGGAGCGGAGCGGGCGGACGGGGAAGCCACAGCCGGTGGAAGCACCTCTCCACCGGCTGTGGCTATTGTACTACTACAAAAGCCGGCTGTGGAAACTCCCCCCTTTGGTTGGCTTTTGGCTTTTGTGGAAGCCAAAGCAGGTTGGGAAGCCCAACAAAACACACTAACAGGTGAAACTCGCAAAGATGTTACTTTTACCTCACTTACGGAGCAATTAAAAGTTTAAAACGAGCATAAAGAAAAACTAGGAAACAAACTCCCAAATTAAGCCTGCGCATGAAAATTACAGTATAACAGTACTAACACCACGGCAAAAATAACTGACCAAATATAGCTGAAACAATCATTCAATTCACGCGTCACTTACATCACACCGACGGAACAATGAAAGCCAAATCCAAAACCATAAAAGCTGAATCTTTTATGATATGCCAATGCGAAGAAAGGCAAAGAAACAGCAAGCAAACGTGGCAATGGCAATAACTCAATTCACATGTGGTCGTAGCATGGTGTGTCAGATCAATATGCATCTGAAGTTCATTTCCGCGATTCACATAATAAATACTCCTAATTTCAAATCCGAGCCATAAAAACCCGGTCTCATCTTGTAATACGTTATCTTACGATATGGAACAAAAACAAACATGACTTTGTGCACACGGTTGTGTAGCAAAGAGGATTAAACACCATGTGGATTCATTTCTATGTACTTATCATAGAGAAAGTACAACCAATATGACACAGAAACAATAACTGTTTGTAATTTTACCAAAAGAAAGGACACGCTTTGTTGCAGATTGAAAGACTAAATAAAACCAACAACGGAGACAGTAGTGATTTACTACTCACATTAAAATAGTCTAATTTACTCCTTGTACGAAGAATGTTCATCAATTAAACGCAAGGCAAGAACATCAAGAACACAGGTTCCAAAACCAACAGGAGCACCGAAAGAGAAAGTTCTAATCTTCGCCGCAAATATGAACAATCGAAAGGACAAAAGAAAACAAATCCTACTGTACAAAATTCGATAGCCCAGAGAAAAGTGACAGAGATTTCTGAAAACAACTATTTGTAAAACCAAAGGACTTAACCAACCAAAGACAATCGCATCACGGAAGGGCGGCGAATCACGAGCAGAAGTGAATTCAGAGAAACAATAGATCAGCACAAAAAAAAAAAGAGAGGCAAGACTGTCCGAACCACGAAAGGAACAGGTGATATCATCCCAAGCTCGTACACCACAGAATTAATTAGTCGTGTTTGACGATTCAGACATGTTAGAAGCACCGAGAATTCAAGAGGACAGGACAAAGGGGAACATAAGCTAGAGAGAAGCAACAGAGACTACTGAAGAACAGCTGGTACAAGAAACACACCGAAATTGGCATCACACGAGCAAGCAGCAAGCAAGCTAATTTTATCGAATCGATCGATTAAAAAAGATAAAATCGCAGTTACACTAAACGTGCTCGATTAATTCTCTACGAAACTCCGACGAAGTGGAGAATTCAAGAACGGCGATTGACCGAATTAACTCTCCCCAAACCAGACCACGAAGAGAGATTTTGACCACCAATGGGTGGCGGTCAATTAAGCCAACCCCACAGGAACGAAAATAGCAGGAAGGCAGATCACCTGGCCGGACGCGAGGACGACGGGATCCCTCATGATCTCCGACGAGATCGGGCACAGGAAGTGCTCCGGCACCGCCCTCTTCCCCCCGGCGGCACCGCCGTCGGCATTATCCTTCCGCCGGCCCAGCTCAGCTTCCCGCAGCGCCGCGAGCGCCGACGCCGCCTCGTCGAAGGTGTCCCCGTCCGCGCCGCCCGCCGTCACGGCGGCCACAAGCCGCCGCAGCCGGCGCCGCGGCGCCGCCGCCTCCTCCGCCGTCGCCACCGGCGTCGGCTTCGCCATGCCGCGGTTAGTTGGGCTCGGGCTGTCCGTGCTCGCGGTCGCGGTCGGGCTTGCGCTGGGCTCCGGCGGGCATGGGCGTGGCAGTCGCCTCGGGGAGAGGAGGGGGAGAAGTGGTGGTGGAGAGAGACCGGAGGGGTTAGGGTCCGAGGTGGTTTGTGGTGGTGGGTTAACCGGTTAAGATCCGCTTTTTTATATGGGAGTGGACGCTGCTCCAACGTTGGAATTTCTTAAGAATTTCACAGCGAATTCATATGCAAAAGTTGAAACTACGGTGTCTGGATCATTCTATTCTAATTTAGAATTTATTTAAGTTAGTCTACATAGGTTCAAAAATCATTGCACCAGATTTTGTAGGGGACTTGGCAGTGATCGGTTGGGCTTAAGCTTTTGGTTTCCAGCTTATTTTTCACTATTTATAAATTTCGTTCTTTTCTGAACTTTTGGCCTTTTATTGAGCTTTTTTGCCGGTTCTTTTTTCCCGTATTTGTTTGTACTATACGTAATGGGCTAACATATTTTTTATATTTTTATTTTTTTAAATTTAATTATGCTAAATAAGCCTCTGTCAGCTACAGTGTTTTTTTCAGCCAGCTACAGTGTTTTCAGCCATAAGCCATGAGTTTTTAAGCCTAACTGATCACCACCTTATTTCCCTGTTCTCGCGTGACCTATAATAATACTATACAAATCTTCTCGGTTTGCACCCTTATATAGGTATTAGATACTAGAGAATCAAAGCGGATATAAATAGATATTATTTATCTAATATCTTATTTTATATTTTATTTTTGAAGTCAAAATCAGACATGGATAGTATCAGATATTGATTTCTTCATTCTTTATTCATTTCATAAGTCTTCAATTGAACTAAAATTACCCACTTCATTTATAATCCTATCCAGAAAACCCC
The DNA here is from genome assembly GCA_017311315.1 of Dendrocalamus latiflorus. Lineage (NCBI taxonomy): Eukaryota > Viridiplantae > Streptophyta > Magnoliopsida > Poales > Poaceae > Dendrocalamus > Dendrocalamus latiflorus. The sequence goes on from CM029640.1 coordinate 24,192,744, forward strand.
GATTTTGACCATTAACTTGTATAGACGTATCCTAATAAAGCCTACATAAAACTTGAATATAATTCTTAAAATGGAACAATTAATTTCATTTTTATGTTCCAGTTCAAATATTTTTATAAATATGTGGTATGTATTTTTCAACCGTGGTTGATGATTCTTTTCTGTAGGGCGAGTACCTGTATGAACGAACTAAATACCGGTAAGTCATTTTAAGAAATCTGTTTCGATAAAAAAATAATAGAGAAAATATTTTTTTTATTTATTTGAAAGGAGTCTTTTGCAAAAAGGAAAAGAAAAAAAAGACCATCGGTCGAGAGTGAGTATTCTTCCACTACCCGAAAAAACAAGTTTGTGTGTGCAGAGGCAGCAGCAAGGCTCCAAACGGCAAGCCAGTGGGCGCCACGGCATGTAGCGGTTCAACGGATCGCAGGGGGACGCCAGCTCGTTGTGCGTGGGGCCCACGGAGTCAGGGAGGCCACTTTACTCGGGGCCCACGTAGCTGCTCGTCCTGGAGCAAACGCGTGCCCCGACAGCTGGCAACCCTGTGTCAAACCTCACCACACCAGCTCATCTGGCTCGCGTCTGCAGCCGCGTCTAACGTCTTGAAAAAAAAAGGCAACGTTTTGGCGCTGGCTTTGATCCAACGGCGCAACTGTCCCTGCGCGTGGATCCGACGACCTTCAACAGTGCCCGCTTGGTGTCCGTAAGTTAGCCAAACCGTAACATGTTACATGTCCACGTACGTAGCACACCCGCTCGCCCAATCAAGCTAATCATACAGGGCTCAATTTACGAGGTATGTGATGACGTGGATTGCCTCGGTTGCTTCTCTGTTACAAAATGCTGTGCAACACTCGACAAAAATTTTTTTTTGTGACTAGTCTCATTTTGAATCTATTTGAAGATCCGCGCGCCACACCCACTACTGTACAGTTGGATGCTTGGACTTTTTTACCACGGACGGCGACTTGTTCCCAAAGGTACGTGTCAAATTGAGGGTCACGCCTATTTACGCTTATTTTGAATTGAGTTTCTGATTTATTTTTCATCATTTCTAAATTTTATCTTTTTTATTTTTTAGCTTTTTTGAGCTCTTTGCCAATTTTTTTTGTATTCATTGCAGTGCAATTTCAGCCAGCTACAGTGTAATTTCAGTCATAAGCCACATTTTTTCAGTCCAGCTAAGCGCCCTGTAAGCCGTCGGTCACTCGTGACTCCCTCTAGCTCCGTGTTGTGCAGAAAGAGAGGCTATAGCTGATGAATTTTGTCTATATTTTTTTAAAATAACATCGAATAACAGAGATACCGATGTGGATAGCATATATGATTTTAGGCTCAGAAAGTCATTTGAAAAATCCGTTTAAAAAGTTTCCCTATTTATTTTGACTTGGAAAACCAAGAGCTAAAAAAGACAAAACAGTAAGGCCTATATATGTTCGATATTTTTTTAAAAAAATAACGGATTACATGTTCGATCTGATTGATATTTTTTGGATTATAATAATTTGATTCTAGCTCATAATCAAATCGTATTATTTGGTTTGACAAACAGGACGAATGGTTTGAGACTTTGAGTGCTAAATTGCTAATATAGTCCAATTCGGTGGCCGACCCAAAAGTTCGCAGAAATCACGCCATTTACCGAGTGGGTTGGGTCTGTTATACCGTGAGTGACGGGCGGCCGGAGTCTGACTGGCCCTGACCGCCGGAGTTCAAGCTGTATACAGCTTGAGGTAGGGAATTGCGGACTTCTTTACAACGCGAACGTACGCAGGACTGTAGGAGGAGGTGCGGCGCAATTCCTTGCGATATCTGAGGTAGGGAATTGAGCGTCTGTTTTTTTCGGCTGCGATTTATGATTTTTAGTTGAAATTTTTGAATTTTGACTGTTTACGATACAGATTACGGAGAGACAGATACTCACTTGCGATTTTAACTTGTACAGATGTTGGGCTTTTAACGTGTAGGTCGTTTAACTTGTAGACCCCCTTGAGAAAATACTCCATTTAAAAATTAGGTACTATAGTAAAAATCAAAAATCGTCAGCTTTTGACTTAATAGAATGACCCTGAAGCTGGTTGAAATTTCAGTGTGCAACCTCCAAAAGTAGCTACAGCGAAAGGCGCCGTCGTCGGAATTGCAAGGCGACAAGGTGCACAGTTCACAGTGTCACAGTCGTTGGGCAACATTGGACGGCCCCGGCGCGCCAAACTCCTCACTGGATCGACCGATTGATCGGTCGAGTTCATGCCTGCACCAACCGTCGCAAAAGTCAAAACCAACGTACCCCGTACGTACATCATACTCGCAGGGCAGAGGTCCTTTCTCCTAGAGCCTTCCCTTTTACAATTAACAAAAAAAATTTGCATCCGTAGAGGTTAATTATATTAGATGTGCATACGTGTATAGCGTAGTTTGGAGCTCCAAATTAACCTAATTTGACTCACTCGAGCTCGATCGCGCCTAGCAACGCTAGCTCTCTCGATCGAGATCGACGCGCGGCTGATGCACTGCACCGATGTGAATGCATTCATCAGGAAGCATCCCAGGCCGGCCAGTCCCAAAATTACGCGGGAAACATGGCTAGCATAGAGGGTCTACTTTAAATGGTTTCAATCTCTGAATTCTAGTCACTAGAAACCCGTCAACTTTTTATTTCAATTTTCTTTTTTTTACTTTTTTGCTTTTTTACCTTTTATTTTGTTTGCATTATCTGTGAAGATGTAATGGTATTTTTTTAATTTTTAATTAAATAACTAAGAAAACCAACATCCCCTATATGAAAATTGCAGCCAAAAGCTTAAGTAAGCTAGATCATCGCCAAGCTTATTCGGTGGTGCAGAGAGCAACCTCTCCCAAATTAGTGCATGCAGCCTGCAACGGTATACCAAAACATGATCGAATTTAAAATACTCACAACTTGCAAGTTGTAGTCTGTAGCCTTGCAAGAAAACGTACATAAGTACGTGCATACTGTTGTAGGGGTGATCCTCACCTAAGCTCAACCGGACTGTTAGAAGGTTGTAAAGTCCAAAATAGGATATGTATAAAGACATAAATACCCTTAAGAGGGATATTAGGGTGTAAAGACATAATTGTAAAATACTCCCCATATGAACATATATAAAGCCATCCAGGCCATGGGGGAAGGCAGAGGCATTGCTCACCTAACATCTCCACTACCATCTCTCTGTTTGGTTTGTAACCACAACAGTTGGCGCCGTCCGTGGGGACGACAAGAGCAAGCTCCAAGATCTAAAGAAGAATGGCACCAAAGAAGACTTCATCATCGGCAGCGGCAAAGAAGAAGAGGAGTACGAAAAAAGCGCTCGGCAACGTGTCGGCTACGGGTGCGGGCGACAGCGCCGGTGCTGCGGCTGCCGACCTCGACCCTTGTGGCGCGACAATCGCCCCAACCGCTGGCGCGGCGGTCGACGCGGGTGCCGACCGGACCGCCGGGAGTGGTAACGCCGATGCCCGTGCTACCACGTCCGCTGCCACCACGCCCAGTGCGGGAGCGGCAGGCGGCCTCGGCGGCAACGTCGGTCTCGTCACCGACTCCGAAGCCCACCGCACCGACGCACCGAGCAGTTTTGGAGTGCAAGCCGTGGTCGAGTGGGCACGACGCTTGGCGACAGCGGCTAGTAGATCAGAGAGAAGGGCGCTCGGCTACAGTGGCCAGTGGATCAGAGAGAAGGGCACTCGACGATGGCAGCGGCAGCTTCCTCTTCCTATACCCACCCATGTGCTCTCCCCCCACCGCCACCGCCACCGCCACCGCCACCGCCAAGCGGTCGCTCACTCGGTGAGCCTCTCTACCTCCTCCTACTCTTCGCTCGGAGCCCGTTGCGCTGTCTGGCAATTTTGGTCTCCCAGTTGGTCATTGAAGTCAGTGCCATGGTCGAAGAGGGTCGTGGTTGAGGGGCCGTGGCCGAAGTCAAGGGGCCGTGGTCGAGTGGGGCCATGGCCGAAGTTGAAGATCAGTGGTCAAAGTCAAAACTATGGTCGAAGGGGCGATGGTCAAAGTTGAAGGGCCGTGGTCGAAGTAAGGCCGTGGTCAAAGTTTAAGCCATGGTCGAAGGGGACAGTGGTCAAAGTCGAAGGACTGTGGATGAAGTCAGTCTGCGGTCAAAGACAAAGGGCCATGGTCAAAGTCAGGACATGGTCGAAGTCAAAGGGTCATGTTCGAGTCCAAACCATGGTCGAAGGGGACAGTGGTCAAAGTCAAAGAGTCATGGTCAAAGTCCAAGCCGTAGTCAAAGGGGACAGTGGTCGAAGGGGGTAGTGGTCGAAGTCGAAGGGTCGTGGACAAAGTCAGTCCACAGTCAAAGTCGAAAGGCCATGGTCAACGTCGGGGCTGTGGTCGATGTCGGGGCCATGGTCGAAGGGGGCCGTGGTTGAGAGGCCATGGCCGAAGTTGAAGATCCGTGGTCGAAGTCGAAGCCGTGGTCAAAATTGAAGCTGTGGTCGAAGGGGGAACTAGTCGATGTCGAAGGGTCGTGGTCGAAGGGGATAGTGGTCGAAGTCAAAGCCATAGTCGACGTCAATGTCGAAGGGGACAGTGGTCGACGTTGAAGAGTTGTGGTTGAAGGGGACAGTGGTCGAAAGGGACGGTGGTCGAAGGGGGAAGTGGTTGACGTCAAAGGGACATGGTCGACGAAGGGCCGTGGTCGAAGGGGACAGTGATCGAAGGGGGCAGTGGTCGAAGTCGAAGATCCGTGATCGTAGTCGAAAATCCACGGTCAAAGTCGAAGCCGTGGTCAAAGGGGGCCGTAGTCGGAAAGGGAAGTGGTCGACATCGAAGGGCCGACAATGGTCAAAGGGGGCGGTGGTCGAAGGGGGAAGTGGTCGAAGGGGCCCATGGTCATCGAATGGTCGTGGTCGAAGGGGACAGTGGTCAAGGGGGGCAGTGGTCGAAGTCGAAGATTTGTGGTCATCGTCAAAGCCATGGTTGAAGAGGAAAGTGGTTGATGTCGAAGGGCCGTGGTCGAAATGCACAGTGGTCAAAGGGGGGAATGGTTGAAGTCAAAGAGGGTAGTGCTCAAAATCAAAGGGGGCAGTGGTCGAAGTCGCGGTCATGGTCATAGTCATAACGCCCCGTGGATGTGGTCGTAATGGTCATAGTCATAGTCGTAACGCCAACTCAGAGGGCACCTACTTATTCGTCCATAACCTACACCGCTAGGAGTTCCCCCTCCAGTTGGACATCCTATTGCCTACCCCCAGGTCACCCCCAAGATTGAGCTCCCCACCTTTGATGGCAAGACGCACAAGGTCTCGTACTCCCTATAGATTGCAACATGCTTTTGGCCATGAGGTGTGATCGATGACTTTTGATTTACAACCATGAGTACTAGTCGATGTGTTCTGACTTATGACCATGAGGTGTGGTCGATGTCTTTTGACTTATGACCACGAGCGCTGGTTGAAGTCGAAGATTCGTGGTTGAAGTCGAAACCGTGGTCGAAGGAGGCCATGGTCGAAGGGGGAAGTGGTTGTCGTCGAAGGGTCGTGGTCGAAGGGGTCAGTGGTTGAAGGAGGCAGTGACCGAAGTAGAAGGGGGCAGTGATCGAAGCCGGGGGCCATGGTCGAAGTCGGGGTTATGGTCAACGTCGAAGGGTTGTTGTCGAAGTCAGGGCCAAGCAGGTCGAGCGGGCCGAGCAGGCTAGCACCAGTAGTCGGGCGACAGGGCACAAGCACACTGGAGGCCTGCCAACGTACGACCACCAGTGATGGTCGACTGCTCCCAACCTACGCTTATGCGTGATGGTCGACGGCTTCTAACTTACGACCATGAGGTGTGATTGACGGCTTCTGATTTACAACCACGAGCACTGGTCGATGTGTTCTGACTTACGACCACGCGGTATGTTCGCGATAGGGCACAATGCATCAGAGGCCTGCCAACGTACGACCACCAGCAATGGTATACCGCTCCTAACGATCATGCGTGATGGTCGACGTCTTCTAACTTATGACCATGAGGTGTGATCAACGGCTTCTGATTTACGACCACGAGCACTGGTCGATGTGTTCTAACTTACAACCACAAGGTGTGGTCGCGACAGGGCACAAGCGCACCGGAGGCTTGCCAATGTACGACTACCAGCGATGGTTGACCGCTCCCAACCTACAATCACGTGCGATGGTCGACGGCTTCTAACTTACGACCATGAGGTGTGATTGACATCTTTTGATTTACGACCATAAGCACTGGTCGATGTGTTTCGACTTATAACCACGAGGTGTGATCGATGTCTTCCGACTTATGACCACGAGCATTGGTCAATGTGTTCCAACTTACGATCATGAGGTGCCCTCGATGGCTTTTGACTTACGACTACGAATGATTGTCGTTAGCTTCTGGCGTATGACTACAAGCCATTGTCGAAGGCTCCCGATTTAGGACCACGATCGATCGTCGACTGCTGCCAAATTATGACCATCAACAATGGTCAACCACTCCTGACCTACGATCATGCGCGATGGTCGACGGCTTCCGACTTACGATGACGAGGTGTGCTCGAGGGCTCCTGACCTACGACCATGAGGTGTAGTCGATGTCTTTCGACTTGTGACCACGAGGTGTGAACAACGGTTTCTGACTTACTTGACGGATTTAAAAACTTTTAGAACATGTTTATATGCATATTATAAAAAAAATTTACCACTCGTCTGTTTTAAAACATGTAGTATGATAAAATTTAAAAATCTGTAGCAACACACGGGCATTCAACTAGTTTATTCATATTGCTAAATGCAAGCGCGGATTTTTAAAATGTTGTGAACAATGTATCCTCGTATGGGCACATGCCCCTAGGGCAAACAATCTGTTTACTAATTTTTGTGGTATATATATGTTCTGCTTGCTATGTTGTAAATAATGCAGTTTTAGCAAGAATTTAGATTTAATTCCAATAGAATATAGTTGATTTAAAGAATAATTTCAGTAGCATTTAAATGACAAAATTAACATATAAACATGTAAATCCTCCAAGTCATATAAACAGAATAATATGTTTAAATCGTAGAACATGTGGACTATTAAAATCAGCGTAATGCTCATATTTATGTTTTGATTATTGCTCTCAGATGTAGCACTACTCAAGACGTAATCTTGGCCTTCTCGCTACTTTGGTCTATACCATTCACTAATTAAATATGACAATATAAATTCAAACTTTGAGCTCTAAATAATACTTGCTAATCTATCAAGATTGATTTAAGAGTAAAAACAACAATTTTTTACTTTCAGCCAACAAGAAATCAATGCAAATGATCACCAAACAACACTCCAGTTAGCCAACAAACTTGATTAACTCACAGTGTGTAAGAACACAGATTAACAAGTTCAGCAATAAGCCCAATTAGCTAACAAAAGGAGCATATATTCTGCATTACCAGAGAACACAGAACATGAAAGTTTAATATATCAAGCACATTCGAAAGTAATAACCGCAAGACTGAACATCAGAGTGACACCAAAAGCAATACTTTAGAGCTCAAGTCGGTACAATGTATAAATTCAATTTCAATATATGACCATTATCATCATTAAGCTGTCAAACCGAATCCACATAACCACTTTGCAATATCTTCAAGTGCTAGAATTAATCAAGTTAATTGAGATTTCAGCTAGCACAGTACATATGCAAAAATAAAGCTGAAATAAAGCACTGTGATACTTACGAATGCGATGGCACTCAAAACCACCGAGATGTACACAAGGCAAGGCATGCACTTAGCACTGTCTTAGAAAACCAAACGTCTCGCTATGTCGCACAAATAGGCGAAGTTGACGGAGATACAATACCAATCTTTGCACTTCGGGACACACCAAAGAAGGAAGCTAAGGTACAGGGAAGATGCCACACAAGACCAACCGAAGTGCTCTGACCAAGAGCACCAAGGAACACCAAGCATCAACACCTCGCCCTCAACGTGATCCAGAGCTATCCAAATTTAGCCTTCTAGCGCAAAATTACCAAATCCCTCAATACCAAATCTCAAAGAGATAGGGCACAATGAACCGTACGGGAAATGCCAAAGGAGACAAAATCGGACCACACTACCGCCGGCGCCCGTGAAGAGCACGACAGGGCCACAGCACCAAGACTCAAACCGGAATCCAGCCGAGAGGAGAAGGAGATCGAGTATTAGGGGAACTCACTGACTTCAGTGCCAAAAAGAGGAGAGGAAGGCCAGCTTAAATAGAGCAGTGAGGAGGTGATTAGCGGGCTACAGCAAACGGCCGATGCCAAGGGGCACGGGCCCTGTGGCGCCTCCACCACCGCCGCCGTCATCGCAAGACCCAGTTGCCCCCAAGAGTCGGTTAAGGTCGAATTCCCCAGGCGTGCACGAGAGATGGGGCTGGAGACTCCAGCCTTATCTCTTCCTTTGTCCTACCAACAGGTGGAACCACCTTTTTTTTTTCTCAAATTGAAAAATTACCTACATGCAAGTCCAGCAAGCTGTTCTTCATTTGAGCTTTTTCGATTACGACATTCGAGTGACAGATGGATGTTCTTACATCTAGCTCGTTGATAAGTACTCGTCGGCCAATTCAAAGAGGACGTTTGTAATCCTGACTCTCGACCATGATGACAGTGTGTCAATCGATTGATTATCCTCTGTTTGGGCTACTAATACGAATATACGATCTCCTTTTGTTCACTAATAACTTAAGTACATGCCGATTTGACCTACCCAGTAGCATCCAAATCAGAGATGCCCGTTAACAGGCTAGCTAGATAGCGAACCAAGTATAAACTTGCCAACCAATCTAGCTAGAGCTAGGATAATGCAGAGCAGTTAGCTAATTCCGGATTCCAAATCTTTTACCGGACCCTGGCCTGAAGTTGGTAACCGGCGCGTAACAAATCCAACTTAATTTGGGCATACTTCGTTTTTTTTCTCTGCAGATTTTCGAGTAACCCAATTTGAGGGAGAATGCAAATATTTTAGAGTAGATCAAAATTCAAAAGATGCATGGATGAGAATTGGTACTCCCTTCGTTCATTTTATTTAACGTCTTAGAATCTGTGTTGTGCAAACTTTCTCAAGTTTGACCATCAATAGTTTAAAACTATCTAGATTAGCTAAATAAAAACTATATCGTTAGATTTGTTGTTAAAATACTTTCATAATATTATAATTTTATTAGTACATCTTAATATAAAACTATAAAAAGTAATGATCACCCTGATCAACTCGGCTTCGGGCTTATTTTTCACTATTCATAAGTTTCGTCTTTTTCTGAACTTTTGGCTTTTTGTTGAGCTTTTTTACCGGTTCTTTTTTCCCGTATTTGTTTGTATTATACGTAATGGGCTAACATATTTTATATATTTTTTTAAATGTAATTATGCTAAATAAGCATCTGTCAGCTACAGTGCTTTTTTCAGCCAGCTATAGTGTTTTCAGCCATAAACCATAAGCTTTTCAGCCGAACCGATCACCACCCAAAGTTGCATCTTGAAGGCTGCAAAAAGTAAAAAATGTTAGGTAAAAAAGAACAGAGGGAGTACATGTTAGTAGATTAATTATTTAATTCTGGTCAGAGTTCAATTTTCATCCTGAACAAAAACAAACCAGTTGTTTTTTACTCCCAATCAGGATGGAATTGGGGGAGAGGGGAGTATTTGTCCGGATTTGGATGTTGATGGTGAAAATAACTGGTTTTTGAGTTCAAAGTGAAAATTAAACTCTGATTAGAATTCAAAAGCCAAAAATAGACTTGTTCCTAATCCGGATGTTTATATGCGGCGCTTCCTGCATTATTTATATATTAATAAATAATTAGGAGAGTTACACGATTTTAGACTTAGAAACTTATTTGAAGAATTCTCTTCAAAATATTATCATTTTTATTTCGACTTTTAAAAAAGTCAAAGCTAAAAGCCCAAACAAGGGGCTATATGGGCGCTTCCTGCATTATTTATTTATTAATTAATAATTATCAATAATCTCCTGTTTGGCGTATGTGTATGTATCTGCTTAATTAATAGTTAGCAGTACTGGGAGTACACTAGTAGTTAGTGTCACCTCAGTTCCAGCATTGATACCATGCATACATGCTTGCCACTTAACCAAAAAACTAGACGGCTAATTAGTCCGTTTCTGCGTAGTGACACGCCACTAACCACCCTGCTTGATGCATGATTATCTAATAAACCCGTCTTAATTTTTCTCGTTGCTATACATTTATATCCATGGAGATTTCTTCTACTTTTATTCTATTCAATTTTAGTTTTGTTAGTACTGCTCCCATTTAGATAATTCTCTTATCTCCGCGCATGCATGTCCTGTGGATACACTTGCAAGCAGCAAGATATACACGAATCTAAATCCATGCTCTCCATGCTATCATGCATATCCACGGTGGATATAGATATAGATATAGATATATAATATACACCCTTCTCCGTTTCATCGCTTTGAATATTTTCTTTTTGACAACCACTTTAAATAATTAATGTATATTCCATCAGGAAGCTTCCACGATTATAGAAGCTAGCTTGGCCGGCTCCCTTCTTTCAAGCTTATAGCTTGACTTTCTACAGTAACTATCTTTCAAACGGAGTAGTTTCTGTTAGAAAACCTGGACTCTATCCAGAGTCCTGATCTAATTGGGCACCCCACCGTAGACTATAAATAGGGACCTAGACCCCCCTCATTATGTACCCCCGATGCAATCTAAAGCAATAAAGAAAGACCAGGAGTTCTCTCTACCTCTCTGTGTTCAATCTATTATTCTGTGATTCTGTGATTGATTCGTTCTTGTTCTAAGCAGAGGAATCGCTCGGACTGGTCTCCAGCGTCGGTTCCTCAACACGTTATCAGCACGACTTCGCTCCGGTGAACGAGGTAATCATCGAAGCACAGATTGAATTTTCTAGATTGCTTTTGAATCTGTTTTTCTTTTCGCGTTCTAGATTGAAATTCTACGGTGCAAATCCGCCCTAATCTACCGCGAGCAGACTTGAAGTCGCCGGCACAATGCCGATCGGTAGATTGTGAAACGGGGTAGATGTTGATTGCGCTGTAGAACGATGCAAATCCGCCCTAAATCTACCGCGAGCAGATCTGAAATCGCCGGCACAATGTCGATCGGTAGATTACGAAAACGGGGTAGATGTTGATTGCATCATAGATTGGAAACAAATTTTGCATGGTGTTGGCTGATCCTGCATGATCACAAGCACAAGATAATATATGCATTATTTCCCTGTTTAGTTCTGCACAGCATTACAGATTGAAATTTCGCATCTTCTTTTGCTCTGCATGACATTGCATGAAAAGAAAAAAACCGACGGCCTGCAGTTGCCGGTCGACTGCCGCCCGGATGGTCGCCGGCCCCGCACGGCCGGCCGCCACACCACCCCTGCGCCCGTATGCGCTCACACCAGCGCCGCCCGCGGCTCCGCCTGGCTCCGGCCGCCGCCGCACCCGCAACGTCGCAGCCCCCGCATGGGCTCCGCCCAACCCTGCGGTCCTGCATGGCCGCCGGCCGCCCCGCGCCGTCGCACGGCGCCCTGGCCACCTCCACGCTTCCGCTGGCCCCTCACAGGGCCCCGCCGGCCGTGGCCCCACTAGCGCCGGCCCGCACGCGCACTGTTGGCCGCCGCCGGCTCCGGCTCCTGCGCCCGTAAGCGCGTCGCTCGGCTTCTTGGCCGCCGCCACCGCATGACGTGCCGGCCTCACCGCCTTGGCTTCCCCGCCGGCGCCCGCACGCGCGCCGCCTCCCCGTCGCCTTGGCCTCCTCGACGCGCCCGCACGCGCGCCGCCTCCCCGTCGCCTCCTGCACGCCGCTTGAACCCGGCCGCCTCCGCCCCTGGCTCGAAGCCAGATGGCTTGGCCGCCGCCACCCATAGCCCGACCGGCCGCCTCACCCGACCGGCTTCTCGGTGGAGCAACTCCGCCACGCACCGGCCGCTCGCCCCGCACGGCGTCGCCGCCCCGCGCCTGCCGTTCCCCGCCGCCGCCCCGCGGTTTCCCGCTCGGGCGCCCGCCGCCGCAAGAGAAATCGGGGGTAGGGGAAACCCTACCCCTTGCTGGCCATTTGAGTGGGGGGGGGGGGGGGATGGGCCACGGGCTCTTTTGGGCCGATCGGCTGAAGGACTGGTGGGCCACATGGGCTGTAAGCCAAAAATGGGCCGGGGGGAGGGGGGCATAGCAGGCCAATCGAAAAAAACGGGGGATTGGCCGGCGCCGGATTTTTTTGCGAAAAAGGGCCCGAACTTGCTAGAAATTACCGATGAGCCCTCGGGTTTTATTTTGAGTCCCAAATTTTGCATAAAAGGTCTCGTAGTTTTGAAAATTACGTATAAGCCCTCAAATTTACCAGTAGGTCCAGAATTTTGTAGAAAACCCCTCGGTAAATCAGAAAATTGCGTAAAATTTTCTCTGAACTGAAATTTTGCGTAAGAACCCACTGGAATTGCAGAATTTGCTGAAATTTCATATTTTAGCATAAAAGGGCCTCGGGAATCCGATTTTTGCATCAATTTTAGCATTTGAAGCTTATTTATTTATGCCATTATTATTCTCTGTATTTTCTGTATTTATTTACTGTTTTTGGTTAATTGTAATTGTTTTAATTGCTTTTAATCACTGAAATTAACAGTAAAATTATAGAAAATGCGCAGAAAGTTATGAAACATTTTGGGAAACTATTGCACCACTTTATTTACCTGTAGTAAATTTTCCATGAATGTTTACCTGCAGTAAACTTATTTTATTTCGTTCATACACATGTAGATGACTGGAATTTCGAACCGGGAGTTCGAGGAGCTGGCCCAGCATGGCCGAAACTATCTGACATGGGCATCCGATGTCGAGATTGTGCTTGGGGGCCAGAAGCTCGGCGCAGCTATTGGGATAAGCGGACAGAAAGACGCTGGACCCACACCTGAGGAGAATGATCAGGCACTTCATTTTCTCAGGCACCATCTCTGCTCAACTCTCAAGAATGAGTATATGGCAGAGAGACATGCGCTAGCACTCTGGACCGCACTCAAGAAGCGGTTTGAGAGGCTCAAGTACACCATTCTTCCTCAAGCAGAGCAGGAGTGGATCAGACTGAGGATTGCCGACTTTAAAACGGTCGGGGAGTACAATTCTGCCTTGCACAGGATTTGTACAAACCTTAAACTCTGTGGCAAGGAGATCACAGAGGACCAGAAGATCGAAAAGACCCTGTCCACTTTCCACCCCAGTGCTGTACAGGTTGCCCGCAACTATCGTCAAAACGGCTACAAGGAGTATGCCGAATTGATTGATATGATGCAGGTAGCCGAGGCTCAGGACGAACTTCTCCGCAAGAATTACGTCTCGCAGCCACAAGGCAGCTCCGCTGGCCATGAAGCCAACGCTAGCAGCCTCAAGGTGCGAAAGCCCTTGATGAAGAAAAGGGGGAAGAAGGGTAAGATCGTTGCCCAGAAAGGCAAGTCAGATGCTCCAAACGACAAGAAGGCTAAAAAGAGTGACAAGACCTATGGCCAGCAGAACCAGGGCTGTTACAAATGTGGCAAGTGGGGACATTGGTCGCGGATATGCAAAGCACCGCAACATGTCATTGATGCCCACCAAGCTCAGAAGAAGAATGGCAAAGGGCAACCTGAAGCCCACTTTGCAGCCATTGAGGGGGAGCAGCCTGGGCAGCAGCCTGAGCAGCTGCCGGAGATGATGGAGATTGAGTCCATCCCGGTAGCAGCACCTCCTTATGACTTAGAAGCAGCCACAGCTATGATCTCTCTTGAAGAGAATGTCACTGCTGAGAAAATAGCCGAAGAAGTCGATAGTTTTCTAGTTGATTCCGTCTGATGCACAGAATGCATGAGACGTTAAATGTCATTTATTTCGTGTTAAATGGACAAGTTTAGAACTTGCATGGTTGGTGCTTTAGGATTTTGCTTTCTCGTAATGGTTGGATGATTTTGGAATAAAGCATTCATTTATTCAGTTTATGATGGCATGTTATGTTCTGATATTAGCGTATTTTATTTATGTGTTGAATGCCTTCTAATACATGTTAATTAAATATGTTATATTAGAACATGTGTGGCGCCCTATGGAGGAAGTATGCCTTGCCGACAGCGGCACAACGAATACCATCTTAAGAGAGACTAAGTATTTCCAGTCGATCCGTAAGAGCAATGGCAGCCTTACGACAATCGCCGGAAGCGATGCGTGTATAATCGGTTCCGGAAGAGCCACAATTATACTTCCCATGGGCACAACTTTGGTCATTGAAGAAGCCTTATTGTACCCAGAATCGACTAGAACTCTCCTAAGTTTTAAGGATATTCGCGCCAATGGTTTCCACGTTGAGACTGACGAAGAGTACGGTAAGGAATACCTGCTCATCACGAAGCGCGAAGAGAATGGCAAAAGAATATTAGAAAAGCTTCCTTCACTTGAAACAGGGCTATATTATACCACAATTAAAGCGCCTGCAACGTACACTGTTCTGAAAACAGTGTTTAGAAGCTCTGAACTCTTCTGTCTCTGGCATGACAGATTAGGCCACCCAAGTCTTAGGATGATGAGAAACATAATAAATAACTCACATGGGCATAATATTAATGTGAAGAATTTCCCGAATCATGAAGATTTTGTGTGCCCTGCATGTGCCACCGGGAAACTAATTACTAGACCCTCCACTCTGAAAGTGAAGGATGAAGTCCCTGCATTCCTGGAACGCATCCAGGGAGACATTTGCGGTCCGATTCAGCCCGTCTCAGGGCCGTTTAAGTATTTCATAGTGCTTATTGACGCTTCTTCGAAGTGGTCATATGTGGGTTTGTTGTCCACAAGAAACCACGCCTTTGCAAAATTGATCTCGCAGATCATTCGCATCAGAAATGTGTTTCCAGATCATCATATCAAGTCCATCCGAATGGACAACGCTGGAGAATTTACTTCAAAGGCATTTGATGATTATTGCATGGCGATGGGAATTGCAGTTGAGCACTCGGTACCGCATGTCCATACTCAGAATGGTTTGGCAGAGGCTTTAATTAAAAGAATTAAATTTATTGCCCGACCCCTCTTGCATAAAAGTAATTTGCCAGCTACATGTTGGGGACACGCAGTCCTTCATGCAGCGAATCTCATCAACCTTAGACCTTCGGCCTACAACATCCATTCACCTATGCAACTAGCGCAAGGGTCACCACCGAAAGTTTCCCATCTTAGGAGGTTTGGATGTAAGGTTTATGTACCGATACCACCTCCGCAGCGAACTGCAATGGGCCCACTCCGCAAGACTGGGATATACGTTGGTTATGAGACTGCATCCATAATCAGGTATTTGGAACCCATGTCAGGAGATTTGCATACTGCCCGCTTCGCTGATTGCATTTTTGATGAGGATAATTTCCCGTCATTAGGGGGAGGAAATCAACCCGTTAATGAAAAATGTCGGGAAATTACGTGGGAAGCCACGGGAATTCATGCACATGACCCGCGCACTAGTGAAACTGAAAAAGAGGTCCAGAAGATCATCGACTTGCAAGCATTAGCAAATCAACTGCCCGATCACTTTAGTGATTTGAAGAGCGTGATTAAGTCGCATGTGCCTGCACACAATGCACCGGAGAGGGTTGAAATACCAAAGAAAATTGAAGGTATCCCTAATCCCGTCCAGAGGCCTCAGAATAAAAGGACGAGAACTCCGGTTCCTAGAGTCCAAAGTAACCGGGGACGCCCGGCGAAAAAAGATAAAAGGGATTTATCACAGCCGATCATTGAAGTCCCCCAGAATGAGAAGGGGAGCCAGTTGAAACCTGGCACAAGTATGACACCTTCAGAAATGGGCATACCGGATCTGAATATCCCCATCGGCATGGATGTGTGCGCACACATCGGAGCCGAAAAACTAAAGAGACTTGCCACCGCAATTGAAAGAAGCGATGTGCAAGGTAAAGCTCTAGCAGAAGCAATCGCTCCAGAAGAAGCAACTCATGAAGAAATAGCTATAAATTATGTGCACACGGGAGAGTCCCTGAATAAGACAATAGCTAATATCGATATCTACTTAGCAAAGAAAATTGCCACCATCATCGATCTTGATCCCGAGCCTGCATCGCTCGCTGAATGTAAGAAAAGATCAGATTGGGAAGATTGGAAGAAGGCAATAGCAACTGAATTGCTATCTCTGAATAAAAGAGAGGTGTTTGGGCCCGTATGCCGCACACCTCCCCACATACACTCCGTTGGGCACAAGTGGGTATTTGTTCGAAAGAGAAATGAAAGAAATGAAGTAGTGAGATACAAAGCAAGGCTGGTAGCCCAAGGTTTCACTCAACGTCCTGGAGTTGATTATGAAGAAACCTACTCCCCAGTCATGAGTGGAATTACCTTTAGATACTTGATCTCAATGGCAGTGAACTTGAATTTAGAAATGAAATTGATGGATGTTGTGACTGCATACCTTTACGGTAACTTGGATTCGGAGATTTACATGAAAGTCCCTGAAGGAATTCCTCTCCCGAACCAAGACAGAGCAAATAGAAATCTGTACAGTGTGAAACTTAGAAAGTCACTGTATGGACTGAAACAATCTGGAAGAATGTGGTATAATCGCTTGAGCGACTTTCTCTGCAAGAAAGGCTACACGAACAATGAAGACTGTCCTTGTGTATTTATACGGCGATCCCAGAATGGATTCTGTATAATCTCTGTGTATGTAGATGATCTGAATATCATCGGGACAGCCAAAGGCATAAAAGAAGCAAGCTCCTACTTGGAGTCAGAAATTGAAATGAAAGATTTGGGCAGGACCAAGTTTTGCTTAGGCCTGCAGCTTCAGCATGTCCCTGAAGGAGTCTTGGTACATCAGTCGACCTACACCCAGAAGGTGCTTGAAAGGTTTGGCTTTGAGAAGGCATTTCCCTCGAAAGTACCGATGATCGGTAGGTATTTACAGCAAGAAAAAGATCCTTTCCGACCAAGAGAAGAGGGGGAGGAAGTCCTGGGACCGGAATTCCCATACTTGAGTGCAGTGGGAGCACTCATGTATTTAGCAAACTGCACTAGACCGGACATTGCATTTGCCGTGAACCTCTTAGCAAGGTATAGTGCAGAGCCTACCAAAAGGCATTGGCAGGGCATAAAGGACATTTTCCGATACCTCCAAGGTAGCAAAGACCTCGGATTATTTTACAGAAAGAATCAAGATTTGAACTTGATTGGCTATGCAGATGCTGGGTATCTGTCAGACCCGCATACTGCTAAGTCACAAACGGGCTATGTATTTCTGTGTGGTGGAACTGCAATTTCATGGAAATCGTCTAAGCAAAGCCTGGTAGCTACTTCGACGAACCACTCAGAAATTATAGCACTGTATGAAGCCGCACGAGAGTGCGCTTGGCTCCGCCGAATGGTTCACCACATCCAGCAGTCATGTGGGATGAACATTGTGCAAACCCCCACAATTATCTATGAAGATAATGCCGCTTGCGTTGCACAAGTGCAAACGGGCTATGTGAAGAGTCATCTCACAAAGCATATCAACCCCAAGTTCTTCTATGCACATGAATTGCAAACGATGGACGAGATTAAAGTACTGCATACTAAGTCATGTGAAAATCTCGCAGATTTATTCACTAAGTCACTCCCCGCATCTAGCTTTGAAAGGTGCGTGCGTGGAATTGGAATGATGAGACTTAGAGAAGTGCAGAATTCAGGGGGAGAATTCTCACAAGCCCGCTAATAAATCTTGATCATGAAGATTAAGTACCCAAAAATAAAGTCTTGCAGACTAAATGAATTTGGGTGAATTGTACTCTTTTTCCCTTGACGAGTTTTCCATGAAGTTTCTCGACCAAGGTTTTTAACGAGGCAATTCGTGCATCGCAGCATCACATGTATCATGTACTCTTTCTCCAAATTTTTCCCACTGGGTTTTTATGGAGTTTTGACGAGGCATGAGCATGTTGGGTGAGTGCCCAAGGGGGAGTGTTAGGAAACCTGGACTCTATCCAGAGTCCTGATCTAATTGGGCACCCCACCGTAGACTATAAATAGGGACCTAGACCCCCCTCATTATGTACCCCCGATGCAATCTAAAGCAATAAAGAAAGACCAGGAGTTCTCTCTACCTCTCTGTGTTCAATCTATTATTCTGTGATTCTGTGATTGATTCGTTCTTGTTCTAAGCAGAGGAATCGCTCGGACTGGTCTCCAGCGTCGGTTCCTCAACAGTTTCTAAGATAAAGTCTACAAATCAATTATAGTAGACACTGTCCTGACTTTATCTATATCAGTCAAAATTGTATGTGAGTATCTCTCTTCTACTACTACAAAAAGACTAATACTAGACACCACATCATAGATGGTTAACCAAAACCGTCAGTATTAAATACAATCACATATGATTTTGGTTTAGACACCGTTTGTGCTGCTGTCAGCGCTAAAAATCGTCTGTAAACATAATATCATAGACGGTTCATGGTGAAAACTGTATGTGGTAATATCACAGACGGTTCTTGTTAATAAGTATCGGTGATACTTCACGGACGGTTTATATTAAAAACCGTCTATGATAATTAAGTCATCACAGATGGTTTGTATTAAAAACCGTCTACGATAATTTCACTATATTAATTGCAGATCGTTGACCCTCACAGATCTATCTTAAATTCTAGATTTGTTCTTACAGCTCTGCTGTTTTGAGGAGGTGGGGCTTTGAGGCCATTTGGTGAAAAGAGATCGCAGATTTGGCAAGAGTGATTGTAGATCTATTAAGTTCTTGACTATCTATAGTTAGTAATTTGTTCCTAATTGTATTATATTTTAGATCTAGATTTTGGTGAAAGGAAATTGAAAATGGTTTAGATCTAGCTAGCTTGATGTAGAGAGAAGATTATTTACATCTAGCATGGTTTACAGTTTAGCCAATTCATAGTCTATTTCTATTTAATTCAATTTAATTAATTATTCTTGCTACATATAGCCACTTTAGATCATATATCTAGTATACTAATTAATTAATTCAATATTTAATACTAAATTGTTAAATCCGTCACATAAGACTGAAGCTGGATGTACGCTAAGAACTGTGTAAGTGAAGAGTACATTAATGGTGTGTCTGCTTTACAAGAGCTACCGAGGAGGACATATTGAATAAGGGGGTGGAATATATGTACTGTCCATGCATTGACTGCAAGAATCTGAAGATATTTAAGAATTGAGTATAGATTGAAGAGCACTTGATTCGAATGGGTTTCAAAAAGGGAAATGCACGTTGGACTAGTCATGGTAAAGAACAAATTACACAGAAAGGTAGTGATAATGATATTGCCGATGAAGTCAATGATATACCGCCGGATGATGTCGATTTTGGTTTCAATTCGAATAGGCTACATGATAACAATTTGGATCAGATACTTCACGATGCAGAAGGGAATTGTGATGAGAAAGAGTATTTATCATTCCATGGCTTGATGGAGGATTCGGAGAAACCTCTATTCAAATGTTGCAAGTCAAAGTATATGAGATTGTCAGCCGTGCTTGAACTGCTGAAATCGAAGGCAAGCAATGGTTGGTCCGACAAGAGTTTCACGGCGTTGTTAGGGCTTTTAGCGGACATGCTTCCGGAGGGAAACAAGTTACCCAAAACCACCTATAAAACCAAGAAGGATCTTTGTCCATTAGGAATGGAAGTAAAAAAAATACATGTATGTCTGAACGATTGTATCCTCTACCGTAAAAAGTATGCAAACATGCATGTATGTCCGCTGTGCAATACATCATGATACAAGCATAAAAATCAACAAGATGACGGCGAGGGAATAGAGGTGAAGAAAGGACCTCCTGCTAAGGTGGTATGATATTTTCCTGTAATTCTCCGTTTGAAGTGTTTTTTTGTGAACCCAAATGAGGCAAAACTGCTGCGTTCGCACCCAGAGGAGCATAGGAAGGATAGAATGCTAAGACACCTTGCTGATTCTGTCCAGTGGAGAAACATCGATAGGAGGTTTGCATACTTCGGTGCAGAACCAAGGAATATAAGGTTTGGATTGAGTACAAATGGACTGAATCCTTTCGGTAACATAGCAGCCGACATAACACTTGGCCGTGACTCTGCATTTACGATCTTCCTTCTTGGTTGTATATGAAGCAGAAGTACATTTTGCTGTCGATACTTATTCAAGGGCCAAAACAACCCAGGAATGGTATTGATGTGTACCTAGCACCGTTGGTGAAAAATCTAAAAATACTATGGATCGAAGAGGTATAGGTATAGAATACATATAAATGAGAGAACTTCACTTTACACTCCTTGTTGTTTGTACCATAAATAATTATTCTGCCCTTAGTAACCTGTCGGGCCAAAGTACAAAAGAGACCAAAGCATATACTCACTATTTAGATGATACCAAGAGCGTGTAACTGAAGCACTTGCGCAAAACTGTGTACATACGTCACTGTATGTTGTTTTGGAGGGCTCATCTATACTGTAGGATGACAAAACAATTCGACGGAGAGAAGGAGGACAGTTCAGCTCCAAGGCATTTAAGTGGAAAAGAGGTTTATGATATGGTTAAGGATTTAGATGTTGTACTCAGAAAGGGATATAAATCGAGGATCCATGAGAAGAACATCTAGAAGAAGAGAACAATATTTTGGAACAATATTAGGAGTACCTAGAAGTTCGCTACTGCATCGATGTCATGCACATAGAGAAAAATGTATGTGACAGCTTGATTGGTCTCTTACTGAACATTGATGACAAAATAAATGATGGCATCAACACACAGCTTGACTTGATTGATATAGACATCAGGCCTGAATTGACATCGACAAAGATTGATAAAAGACGAACTTATCTTCCCCCTGCTTGTTACATTTTGTCTAAGGCCGAGAGAACTAAATTGTGCTAGTGCTTGCATGGTGTGAAAGTTCCATCTGGTTACTTTGCCAACATGATGAAACTTGTTTCGATAGAAGATTTGAAATTAATTAGCATAAATTCTCATGATTGTCATTTGTTTATGATACAGATCCTCCTTATTGCAATTAGAAGTATTTTACCGATCAAGGTCTGAAAGACAATCATGAGGCTATGTTATTTCTTTAATATAATTGCTCAGAAGATCATCGATCTCGAAGGACTAGATGTTCTGTAGGACGAGGTGATGATGACTCTATGTCATCTTGAGATATATTTCCCTCTGTCGTTTTTCGATATCATGGTCATCTCATTGTTCACATTGTGTGGGAGATAAAAATATGCAGGCTCGTATTCCTATGTAGCATGTACCCATTCGAGATGTTTATGGGAATTCTCAAATCCTATGTACAGAACAGATCTCAGTCGGAGGGCGGCATCGTCTAATGTTATGCAACCGAAGAGGTCATTGAGTTCTGTGCTGATTACATGGCTCAGGTCGAAACGATAGGTGTGCCTCGATTTCGCTATGAGGGGAGGCTCAATGGTATCAGGACCATCAAAAGAAAAACAATCACTTCAGATATGGATGCGTATGCTCACGCCCATTTCACGGTCTTGCAACACATGACTGAAGTGTCCTCGTATATCGACCAGCACAAGGACATGCTTCGGCAATAGAATCTGGAGCAGCCGGATGTTTGGATCACGAGACAACACAACAGTCAGTTCAACTAATGGTTGCAGGAGCAACTTGCTAGGAGCTCATTAAGTGATATGCTGACATGGTTGGCAAAAGGGCTAATATTTATAGTTGTGATATGCCAAGGATATGACATAAATACATACACATTCTATACGCTGGCTTAGAATATAAAGAGCACTAACCAGAACAATAGTATCCGCATAGATGCATTCAGTACCGATAGGTTGAGGAACTCCTACTATGGGTTCATAGAGGAGATTTGGGAGCTCGACTACATACTTTTCAAGATCCCCTTGTTTCGGTACCGTTGGGTCCATCTCCCATAGGTGAAGGTCGACAAGTACAGTGTCACTACCGCGGACCTCAAATGTGTCAGATACAAAGACAAACCATTCGTACTCGCTAACCAAGTGTTCAAGTTTTCTATATAACCGACCATGCAAATAAGAAACGCCACATAGTACTTCATGGAAAAAGGAGGACTGTCGGAGTTGATAATGTAGTGGACAAGGAAGAATACAATCAATTTGATGAGTTGCCTCCTTTCAAAAATGGTATAAGGGTCGAGGAAGAACAACATGACGAAACTAGCCACATATGCATTGATCATCACGAAGGGCTAATTTTTAAAGAAAATAAGTAAGTGGAATGATGAATGAAATATTTATGTGCCATATGTTCTGTCTTTGCATTTATATATGTATATGAGAATGTGTAATATATATATATATATATATATATATATATATATATATATATATATATATATATATATATATATATATATATATATATATATATATATATATATATATATGTGTGTGTGTGTGTGTGTGTGTGTGTGTGTGTGAATTTGCATTTATGTATATGGGAATGTGTGCATGTATATGTGAATTTGCATTTATGTATATGAGAATATGTCATATATATGTGATTTTGCTTTTATATATGTATATGAGACTGTGTCATAAACATCACAAACGGTTTTAAAGTAAAACTGTATGTGATGTTTAATTTTCACAGACTGGTCTACATTAAAACCGTCTGTGATGTTTGCTTATTACATGCAGTTGTAATTAAGAAACGTCTGTGATGTTAAATATCACACACGATTCTAGTTAAGAACTATATGTAATTATTTTCCTATATATTACTCTGTAGGGTTTGCCCCCACTATATTGACACTACTCCCCTAGTCCCCACTCTAACGCCGCCGTCTCCCCCAACCCATCGCTGCCTCCTTCGACTTCGGCGGCCCTCCTCCTCCCCTGAGCACGCTGTCTCCCTCGACTTTGGTGCCCCTCCTCCCCTACGCCCAATGCCCTCCTCCTCCCCTATGCACGCCACCTCCCCCGAGCCTAACGCCGCCTCCCGTGAGCTCGTCGCTGCCTCCTCCGACTCTGGCGGCCCTCCTCCCCCACGCCTGGCACCCTCCTCCTCCCCCAAGCATGCCACCTCCTCCGAGCCCGACGCCACCTCCTCCCCTAAGCACGACACAACGAGGCACTTGGTTTTATAGGGAAACACTGAGTGCGTGCCTTGCCCTGGTTCTTCTCGGTGGTTTCGATTACCATAGGTGTTGAGAGTATTCTGGCAGTTCATCCTTTACACTTTGGTTGATCTGTTTTAGATAGCTATTCTGTGATTTATCACCGTCTATCTTTGGTTGAAAGAAGTTGCAAAGTGATGCTTGCGTACTAGCCTCAATGCTCAGTGAAGAAATTGTCTAATACTGAAATTCAATTGATTAATTAGTTTAATTTTGAGCTCTAATTGTATTGAATCCTACTGTCCTTTTGGTCCCTGGCATCTTTATTGCTTACTGTCAGGTTGCTGGTTCAACTTGGTTCTGTGATCTCTAGTAAACATTGTACTCAGTAACTTGTTTCAGTATTAGAGGAATCCTTGCTATTTTTGAGATTCAGTAATCATGCTTTGTCAATACTGATCAAGTTTCTAGAGCTGTTAAAGTTTAGTTTTATGGACATTCTTTCATATTGTTACTCAGTTAACTGGCAGTAAGTAGTCTTCTCGTGAGTTGGGACCTTTTCTACAAATTGTTCAATTGAAAACATTTTAGAGCTCAAAATCTAAATTGTGGTAATCATTTCTAATTTGTGAAGAGTATAGACAAAATATTAAGAAGGCCAAGAGTGAATCTTGAGCAACTCTACAACTAAGGGCAATAATCACATTAAAACATGAGTTTCTTGCTGGTTTTAATTGTTTTCATGCTCTATGTTTCAAAATTCCTAACAATTACTGTTTCAAAATTACTAACAATTGTTGTTTCAGAATGCTCAAAATGTTCAAGAATTGCTCACTTTTATTATCTTTTGAAGATGTCATCCGTTCATTCTTTGTCATCATTGTCGGATACGTGTGATGCACCATCCTCTGGAAAATTCAAGCGCCATGGAAGAGGACTATCGAAAAGTTGATGCATCTGGGACCCCTCTCAATCCTTGCCAAGTAGTGTCCGCATTCTGAAGAATGGTCTGAATAGTTGCACGGGAATGGATTGAGATCGCATTCAAATTGTGGAAGAACATGACCAAGGATCGAAAAATTCAACTGCTGATAGATGTTTTTAAATCATTCGAGATCCTAAAAGAACACCAGGCCTCCATGCGAAGACATATGTTGCTTTCAGCATGTAAAGTGTAAAAGAACATCAAGAGCATGCTTATCAAGCAATACGTGGAGAAGGATATGACGCCCTTCCTGAAGTATCCATTCTTGGAACCGCAATGACAAGTGTTTATGGCAATGAAGACAATAGATAATTTTAGGAGTGAAAGCATGGCGCATAGGGCCCTCCAAGAAAAAGACATGCACCCCACAGACTCAGCACCACTGAGTATGCGTATGAAATCCTGCAATGGAGGGAGGAGGATGAGCAGGCAACCTACGAGAGGCTTACTTGCCATTTCCCGGGATCCTTGATGAGCGCGCCCGAAACTAGATAAAAGCGAGGTCATCTACCATGTCATCGAAGGCCATCTCCTTTCGAAACCCCACCAACGATGAAGTGTCCCACTGCCTAGTAAGATATTGAACTACTTAATTTGTAATTACTTCATAACTTTATAGGAAATAAAATGACATGTCGGGTTCTTGCAGGAAGTTGTCGGGACCCCGGATTTTCGAACCCGGACCCTCTGTGTATTACAGCACTAGTCCCAGATCAAAGCTAGTGCACACTGTCAAAACAGAAATGATTACATCACCAAGTACGCTTTATTACAATAATAGAGTACTAACCGAAAGGTCTCATTATTACAAATGAGGTTTCAAGACCTCGCACACACGAAACACAGCGGAAGCAGAAGATAAATCCGGCGAAGACCCATCAATACGCCATAGGCAATTGACTGGGGAAGCGCGACCTAGTACTCCGGGAATCCTTCGTCGAATCCACAAACGAAGTAGTCGTAGTCTCCCTCTTGAGCTTCATATTCTTCTGAGTATATTTTAAGTGCAGCATGTGAGTACAAAAAGTACTCCGCAAGTCTCAGAAAAAATGCAATAGATGCAAGGCTTAACAAAGGAGGGTTATATGGTTCTTTTGCACAAAGCAATAGTTTATTTCAATTACTACTAAATATTTTCGAAGGCATCATTTTAACCAATTAATTGTTTTAACTGAAACTAATAAGCATTTTATAGTGAAGGTTCTATCCACCAACACTAGTTAACCAACTCTAACCGATAAGGTTTAAAACTGCGGGTTACATCCACCCACACTGGCTTCAATCGCCAGGACAACCATCCGAGAGTTCCCTCCACTCTCGGAATACCAAAACATTATTTTTTAAAAAAAATGAAAACCAAAGATCTACCATGTGAATGCATTCCTTGCCTGCCCTTGACCGTGGGCACGGCTATTCGAATAGTTTGACACTCTATAGAGGTTGTACAACTTTACCCCCAAGAGATAAATTACCTTAACAGTCACCACGCTTCCTTTGGCATGAGACACAGATAAAATATCACAAAGCCTTTTCCTCACTTTAGTCTAGCTAGACACCACCCGCTGAGGTTTCACCGCAGAAGGGTTA
Organism: Dendrocalamus latiflorus; assembly: GCA_017311315.1. Taxonomy (NCBI): domain Eukaryota; kingdom Viridiplantae; phylum Streptophyta; class Magnoliopsida; order Poales; family Poaceae; genus Dendrocalamus; species Dendrocalamus latiflorus. Next base: position 24,218,407 of record CM029640.1, read on the forward strand.
AATCCACCCAGTCCGAAGCCCCCTCTTGCGCCATATGAGTACAGTAAATCCCTGTCCCTCACTGTGAATAACCAGTAAATCCCTGGCACCCACTTTCCACTGGTGGCACCTAAACTAGACTATCGTAAGTTAATGTCGTACCCATATAGACTTGAGGTTGTCCGGTAGTGCTCAGTCTGGACAATCACAAGCGTCGGTCCTTAATCGACTAGGGTGGAACATACACTTTACAAAATTTCGTGCTTGCCGCACCAATCCAAACCAACCATCCGCCCCAGTCTAAACCAACTTTCACATTTTATTTATTTTTAAAAGAACAGTGGCAACAACAGTCACCACTTATTTCTAAATACAAATACCAGTTGAATGAAATATGATTTCCCATTCCAAAGTTACAAAAGAATTAAATAGCATGACTAAGCATCTTACTACCGTTCTAATATTAACAAAGAATTATATAATTCTCATTATTGAGACAAAAGAGTTCCTAAGGTTACAAAGGTACATGGTATTCAACTTCAATTGAGGGCATAGCAATGATTGGATTAACTAATCTGCTAAAACAAAATTAAGATTCTATGTAAATAGCGATGCACATAACTTTAAAATAATTTAAAAAATTTCTCAAACATAGGTCCAAAATGATCAAAGGAGACTTGCCTTCTTGCACGCTCTCTGGGTCTTCCTGCCGCGGAGTGGAGAGATCTTCGGCAACGGTGGAATCTACGCGCGAAAAGATAAACGAACAAAGCAAATAAATACAAGAAAAAATTCAAATAAAATTCAAAAATTCGAAAAGAGGGTATATTTGGATATATTGTGATTTTAGAAAAATTTAGAAATTTGAACGGCTCAATTTGGAGTTACGATGAAGGAGAACGGGCTTCAGGAAGTTTAAATTCAGAGAAAAAGAATAAAAGGGATTTCTGGATTTATTTTTCTAAAGGAAAATCTGAATTATGACGTCAGCAGGGATTTTAATTTTCAGCTGATTTATTTTTCAACTGGAAAATCGATTTACTGCGCCATGCTTGCGTCAGCCAGGGGTGGATTTGACTGACAGTGGGCCCTGCTCCATAGACCAAGCCCACGGAGGGAGGAGATGGCCGAGGTGGCACGGGTGGCGAGGTGTGCCTGCGTGGCGCTGACGGGGGTGGGGAGGCGCTGAGGTGGCTGCCACCGGGCAGCCACATGGCGTCCACGCTCGCGCAACGGCGGCACCGGCCGGAGAGGAGCTCTGGGACGGCACGCCCACCGGAGCTCCGGTAGCCGGCGGCGGACGGCGATGGCCGGAGAAGGAAGAGGACCGCGCGGGGATTGTAGGGGTGGGTGCGGGCCTTACCGAGCACGGCCGGAGGTGGGCCGGCGGTGAGAACGGCGGCGGGGCGCTCGGGTCTACAGGCACGGCGGCGCTCCGGCGGTGGAGAAGTCCGGCCGAGGGGCGGGAGAGATCGGCGATGGCGCGAGGAGGCTCGGGTGGAGTCGGCCGGCGGCGGTAGAGCTTGGGTCGAGCGCAATTGCTTGCCGGAGTAGTTTTGGCGGCGGCGGCGGCGTGAGCGCAATGCGGGTGGTGGAAGGCTCGGGAGGGAGAGCGGAGGTGGGGGCGGGGTTTTGCGGAAGGAGGCAGAGCCGGTGGGGGTATTTATAGGGGTCGGGGAGGGGTAGGCCGGCGCTAATTGCTCGCCGTTGATGGCGCGGGGCGGCAGGAAAGGCGGGGAATTAAGGGGGAACGCGGTGCGGGGATGGGGAAGTCGGGCGCGGGAATGGCGGGGCTGGCACGTGCCGCTCGGGGAAGAAGAGAGAGGGAGGAAGGGAGGAGATTCGGCGGGCGAGGTGGCGGCGGCCGGTGCGGGAGGAAGAAGAAGCCCGCGGGGAAGAAGGCAGGGGTGACTGACGCGTGGGGCCCGCGGCACAGCGAGTGGCGTTAGGGAGGAGGCGCTGGCGGGTGGGGCCGAGGAGAGAAAGAGAGAGGGGAGAGCGGCGCGGCGGAGATGGCGACACACGGGAGGTGGCGGCCGATCTGGGCCGTCGGCTTGCGGGCGGTGGGGATGGGCCAAGGCGGGGCACGGGCGAGATCCAGGCCGGACGCGTGTCGGGTAGGGGAGAGGTGGAGGCGGAATCAGGGGCGGGATCTGGCCGTCCATGTGGCGGCCGGAGAGGGGGAGAGGGTTTTTAATTTTTAAATTTGATTTTGATTTTCAGAAAAGGCTAGGAAATTCAATAAAGCTCAGAAAAATATGAAAATACTTCCAAAAATTCCAGGAAAGTTCACAGAAGCTCCTGGTGACATTTTGGACTTAATAAAAATATTTTCAACTAATGTTGGTATTTAATTTTCAACTTAAAATACTTTTTAACTTTTTTAAAAATTGGTTTTTAATTCAAGAAAATTCTTTAAAATTATTTAAAAATGCAGGGAGGTTGGAAAATATAAAATGGACTCTTTTTGGCTTAATTAAAATATTTAAAATACTTTTTGTTGCTTTGGATTTTAAAATAAAATTCAGATAAATCCAAATAAAGCTCAGAAAATCACAGAAAATCCAAATAAAAATCCAAAACCCAACCCTCCCCCTCCGGCCACCACGTGGACGGCCAGATGCCGCCCACGTCACCCGCTCCGCCCCGCCTACCCCTTTCCCGCACTTGCCACCTGGCTGGCCCGGATCAGCGCCACGCCGGCCGTGCCGGCCCATCATGACCGTCCCCTCCCACCTGTCTCCGCAGCCCTCCAATTCCCATCTAGCCGCCCGCGTTCTCTCGTGGATCTCCCCATCCGATCCACCTCTGTGCCTATAAAAGGGAGCACCGGGTGCCCCTCCTCATCCTCACCCAGCCCTAGAAATCTCAAGGCCTCTCTCCCTTCCTCCTCGCCGCAATCGGCATTTTTCTTTCACCAACTAAACGGCGTTCTTTGGCCATTTGCACCGCCTACAGTGGAGGTCTGCCACATTTAGCCACACCATTGGCTTCGCCTTTGCGCGTTCTACATGGTGCTTCCCTCGCCTTCATCGGAGCTTCGCCGGAGCATCGCTGGAGCACCATGGCCAAACCGTGCCGCCGCTTCTCTCCTCGCTGCAGGCCGACCATGCATGTTCCGCAACAACCAAGGTGAGCACTGCGTTCCCCATGTTCTGCTCTTTGTTTCACCACAAACCTCACCCGCTAACTCCTCTCCGTTTGCCCGGAACGCTGATGTCAACCCGCCGGTCACTAAAGGTCTTCTCTGCCATGTTCCGCCACCATCCCATGTCCTTTGGCCATGCCGTAATTTTTTTAGACTTGCCTCACCACGTTCTACGCCGTGCTCCCTTCCGTTTCCCCGAAAAGCCTCCACAAATTTTCGCCTCCAACACCTCACCATGGCCGCCAATGGCATCTCGTGTCCCCATCTATCTGGTGATGGTTTTCCCCAATCCGTTCGTGTCATATCATGCCAAACTATCCCAGGTAGCTACATTTCAAATGGTTTTGGATTCGCTTCACCGAGCACCAAGATATCGAGTTTTTCCTTTTTCTCTACCGTCGTCGTTCAAACATCGACTTTGATTAATTTTCAGCTTAGCCAATAATTTTTCTAGCTTCACCATATCGTGTTCTACCCCCATGCTCACCTTATATCTCCACATTCAATACCCGGTACTATCTCTCTCTAACCTGCAGCCGTCGCTACCACGTCATCACTGCCGTTTTTGTCTCACCGCCAGTGATTGCCGCCGTTCCTCGCTGCCATACCTGTGTCACCACCTTCGCCTCATTGCCAGCATTCCATTTTGCCCATTCGCTAGCCACCTTGCAACCAACCGGCACCGTACTATTCAAAAGATAATTCTCAGATTTGGTTATCATTTCATGTGATGTCCAAACTTCCAGATATTCGTTCTCCCTCATACAAACTCCGAATCCATTGATTCTTTCTCCTAAATTCATATAAAATCATATTATATCCGTCAGTATATATTTTATATTTTTTGGATTTATTCGCTTTGGTTCTTCGCGTGTAGACTGCGACGATTCAGAAGAATTCGATGACGACTCACACCAGACTGCAGAGCAAGGAAAGTCATACTACTTGATCATGTTGATCCTAGATTTCAAAATAAAATTATGTTGTTTTAAATTATATTGCATGCATACTTTTACTTAACGTATTTCAATTCAGTTTTAAATTTAGTTATTGCCTACTTGTTAATTCCTCCATTGATATTGAATTCCTCGATACCTTGTCACCCTAGAATCAAACTCTAGTTAATACATTAGTGTTGGCTAGAGAGTTTTAATCAAATGCTTAGACATGCTTAGTTATATAATATTTGTTTTGGGATACCTTTTCGCATAAAATGACGAACCTTTTCACATAAAATGATAAGCTTTTTAAATGTACTCTTGACTTTGGTGAGTCAAGGATGTTTATGAAATATTTTGAAAATAAAATATAAAAACTGGTTTAGACTTAGGCAATTGGTTAGTTGGTGGGTGCAGGCATGCCCTGTTGGTCGGAGCCGCAGGGTTGATTGTCGTGCACAGGGGTATGTGGTTGGGCCTAAGTCAATTAAAGACCAGTCTGTGAGCTACTGTTGTAAAGCCCTAACGTACTACCACAAGGATGGTATGGGACAGCCCTGGCTGAATAATTTACGGGTCCCAACCTGAGCCATTTCGTAGGTTGAAAGTGAGCGTGGCGTAGGCCATGAGAAGTCTCACTCGGCTCAAGAGGGGGTCCCGGTCTGGTGGATTCCTTACTAGGGTGAAACCTTAGTGTTGGCTTGGTCAGGTTGAAGGCTTTGCATTGTAAAGGCCTTGTCATGATCTCCTCGCCGCACACCTAAGGAAGTGTGTAATCCGGTGGCAAAAAGGGATGATCGTGTCTTGTGGGTAAAGCTGTACAACCTCTGCACAGTGTATAAACTATCCTGGATAGTCGTGCCCACGGTCATGGGCATGCTGAGTAAAAGTTTTTCATGGATTAGACTTTGTTTTTAAAAATGGTTTTTGAAAACCTTGTGGATGGATGGAATCTACGAGAGATGAAAACCTTGCGGATGGATGGAATCCGTGAGAGAGTTGCGCAGTGGAAGCGTGTGGATGGATGGAATCCATACGAGATCTTTTGGGAAAGATGGTCCGGGTGGGATGCCCGTGGATAGGTTGGTGTTTGGTCGGAGCCAATACTGACGGTAATATTTTCAAATACAAGTATTGTTTTATTTACTGTATTAAATTCAGCATTTTCAATCTAGTTATTGTATTTCTTTAAATGCTGATTTATGCAAACTAACCCTGTAAGCCTTCCTTTGTTGCCTTTATCATTATGTTGCATTTCTCCGTGTGACTTGCGGAGTACAAGTTTGTACTCACCTTGCTATCTCCACACAGAGGAAGACGACTTCGACTACGGTGAAGACTTGGACAAGTAGGCCGCGTCTTACTGTCGTTTGCCTGTGGGTAGGCTCAATGGGCTTCTTCCGTTTCGGTATTTTTCTTCCGCTGCTTATGTTTAATTTTTGGCTTATGTGCCGTGGATGTAAACTTTGGCAATTCTACCCATATTTAATTAATAAAGGTCATTATGGTTGATATTTATCTTTGTTGTTCACTGTGTGCACTAGCTGATCCTGGACTAGTGCGATTTACACAGAGGATCCTGGAGTTGCCGCTCCGGGTTCCGACACATGCTCCAAGTGAGATATGCCTTTGTTGCCCTGTATGTTGCTTGGGGCTAGGCGTATCCATCCAGTGCTAGGGCCCTAGTGCATAGTGTAACTCTAACGCCAAGTTTCAAAAAAGTGAATGTGAATGGTGTTTATGCCAATTTCAATGCCATCCTGCTGCAGACGCCCCCAAACGATAAAGTCGTGACTATAGGGCAAGCCATTGAAACATTCATCTAGTGGTCCTAGAGGGACATCTGCCTGGAGGCTCCTACACTGGTGCCAAGTCCATCGGAGCTATCTGCACTGACGCAGCAAGGGCGTGGTGGATCACATGCATCTACATCTTGTGCTCCATCAACTACCGTGAAGTCGACCTTTAACAAACTAGGCGGCAAGGGCAAACCAAAGAAGACTGATAATGATATCCCGTACTTACCATTGGCCTAAAATTTTGAGCTAAGTGAGCCATTGGTCATCCTGATAGAGCGCCTCCAAACCCTAGGATTGGCTTACCAAATATTGCATGCATGGTACATGGAACAGGCCAACAAGCCGAAGGAGCAATGGCGTTCACGTATCACTGTCAAGTTCAGGCCGCATCATCTTCAGCACAATATTCATGACTATGTCTTCACGGTGACCTTCGAGGACCTGTTCTTTCACTTCAACCTCGACGCCATCAACGCTTCACTCATTCAATGTTAGACACTATAAGTGTGTACAATCATGGTCTACATTCATGTAATATCGAAATGTCATATATAACTCTTTACTTTTTGTGTGTGTGTGTATATACATGATGATTGAAGCTAAATTAATAAAATTACCAATGGGTTTCCTCAACCCACACTTGGTCTCTATGCAATTCATCAAGGAGGATGTACCCTTCGTCGAGCATTACATGACGATGGTATTGGTGGCTTATAGTAACAAGGAATTTATACTTATGCCATACAACTAGGGGTAAGTACTGCACTATTGGCTATATTGTTGATTGTACTTTATAAGTAACACAAACTTAGATTTAATGATCATGACAACATATCTGTATAGGTTCCACTAGATTCTAATTGTAATCATACCAAAATGGAATAAGGTAATATACCTTGATTCCCTAAAGAGGACCAAAACCAACTTTATAGTTGTCCAACAATTAATCGATAGGTAAACACATTTTCTCTATAGATAACTCTATTGTAGTATTTTCTTAATTTCTTCCCAATAACTAAGGCTAATTTTTTGGAATGACGTAGATCGTTCACCAATTACGTTGCTTCTATACGGAAATCCAAGGGAGGATCAACGCCCTGCGACACAATCTAGATTTTTTTGGTATTCGCTAGTACACATTAATCATATATAACACTTCGTAATAATGCCTCTCGAACTAACAAATTCTATTTTTGCAGTGCTACCAGTAGCCACCGGGAAACACTTGTGGATTATATGTTTGTCACAACATGGAACTACTCCTCGGTTCCACGAGGACCAATGATTCTCAGGTTTATCAATCTTGCAATAATTATTTCATATCTATCAATTTATATGTATGCACGACATTGATTTTTGTACCGACAGGTTGCGACCATCGATACAACTACATTGCAATAGGCTGAGCTCCAACAAATTCGAGGACAGTATGCACACTTCATGATGTCTAGGGTAATAAATAAAGATGGAGAGTTCCACAATGTAGAATGAATTTGATGTGATAAGATTGAGTTTAATTGTACATGTGTGTATTTGTTAATGGATGGTTAATTTATTTCTTTTGAGGACATTCTTGTTTCTGAAATAAATGTGAATTAGATGTATATATACTTATTGTGTTTCTGCTTGTTTCAGATGGCATAGCTAGCATTTTCTGAAGCTATCTAACAAACATAAATATATTTAGAAATACAAAAGAATATCACAGATGATTATTAAATCATAACCGTCTGTGATAGTACATATCACAGACGGTTCAAAAACCACAGTGATGACCTAATGTCATTACTGACTTATAAATTCAGACGGCTTATAAAACCATTTGTCATAACATTTTTGAACCATCTGTGATGACCTTTTCTACAGTAGTATTTGTATTCTCTCGTGTGAACAAATAGAATTTAAATTTTTTAAATCAAAAGTTATAAGCCACAGCTTAAAAGAATCCATGATGGTGATGACTTATGAAGTCGAGAACGATCTATTTTTATCTTCCCCACACTACTACAGAAAAGGTCATCACAGACGGTTCCAAAACGTCATCACAGACGGTTTTGTGAACCGTCTGAATTTATGGGTCAGTGATAATACAAGGTCATCACAGACGGTTTTCGAACCGTCTGTGGTGCAAATATCATAGATGGTTTTTAACAAAAAAAACCGTCTGTGCTAGCTGATAATCACAGACGGTTTTTAGTTAAAAACCGTCTGTGATATCTAGTTATCACAGACGGTTTTTAAAGAAAAACCGTCTGTGATATATCACCTATCACAGACGGTTTTTAATTAAAAACCGTCTGTGATATATCACCTATCATAGACGGTTTTTAGTTAAAAACCATCTGTGATATTCTTTTCTACCCTTAAATCTATTCCTGCTTATTGGCTAGCCTCAGGAAATGCTAGCCATGCCCTCTGAAACAAGCAGATATACATACAATTTCTGACAAACATACAACATCCAATTCACATCGCACTTCATTTGACAAACATAAAACATCCATTTGACAAACATAAAACATCAATTTCTCAAATCAATTAATTGAAATGAAATAAAATATCCATTAACAAATATACAGTTACAAAAGATGTACGTTACATTTCCACTTAGATGGTAACATTGCATTTTTTATTGCTCTATCACTCCGAAATCGAGGTCTCGTGAAAGGAACAGAGCCATAATCAACGAACTTTGTTAGGCTGCACAAGCAATACTTGATGGTGCATGATTGCCATTCAAGTATTGCTTGTACAGCCTGACAACGTTCGTTGATTATGCACTGTTCCTTTCGCGAGACCTCGATTCCGGAGTGATAAGAGTAATAAAAAATCATGGTGCATAGTGGAACTTTCCAGTTGGGTTTATGACGTTAGCCACCAGAAAGTACGCCATCTCTCCTCGAATGTGTGAAAGGTCAGGCTGTTTCAATGCAGTTGACGGGATGAACGCAGCCTGTCGATAGGAATATCAATGTGCGTATATATATAACGTGATAGGTATGAAGTAATTATGGGAAGATTGACAAACCTTGGAATTGGTGATCCTCGAGGAATCGAGGAGTAGTTGCATGTGGTGGCAAACGTAGAATCCACATGTGTTGCCCGGCGGCTGCTGGTGGCACTGCAAAAAATGCAATGTGTTAATTCAAGAGGCATTACTACCAACTGTTGCATAGGATTAATTAATGTGTAATAGCGAATACCTTAAAATCTCAAGCATGTGTCAGGCCTTTGGCCCCTTGCTTCGAGTCACCTCCCATTGCAATGTACATCGCGAACGCCCTACGTGATTCAAAAAAGTTAACCTTAGTTATTCGGAAGGAAAGAAAAAGTACAATATAGGTATGTATGGAGAAAATGTACTTACCTATCGATTACTTTACTAACAACTGTGAAGTCCATTTTATTCTTACTTAGGAAATCAAGGTAATATACCTTGTTCCATTTTGGTACAATTACTATTAAAATCCAATGATAGTTCTGATTGAAGGGCATAAGTACATACTCCTTATTGCGGTATTGTAGCAGTGCTGCTGCAATGTACCTCTCGACGACGGATGACTCCTCGTCAATGGTACTCTTGGCGACCAAGTGTGGGTCCAAGAAACCAACCGATGATGTTTTGGTTGTTCTAACTCTAGTCAGCATGTGTCTATACATATACACACGAAAGCAACAAATTATATATGACATTTATCGATATGACATGAACGGAGACTGTGATTGTACACACTTACAGCGTCCAGCATCGCATGAGTGAGACGTCAAGAGCGTTGAGCGTGAAAAGATCGAATAAATCCTCAAAGGCGACCACGAAGACACACTCTTAAAGACTGTGATGTAAATCATCCGGTGCGAATTTGACAGTGACACTTGAGATCCGTTCTTCCTCTGGCTTATTGGACTGCTCCATATACCAGTTGTGCAATTGTAGGCAACTATATGCTAGGGGTTGGAGGACCTTGCGCTCGAGCAACGGCTGGCCAAGCACGAATTTGCGGGCCAATGGCAGGTACGGGATATCATCATTGGTCTTCTTTGCTTTGCCCTTGTTGCCCTTGCTGCCTCGGCTGTAGGTTGACTTAATGGCAGTCGACTGTAAAGGTAGCAGCGGTGCAAGTTGCTCTGGCGAGAATAGCACCTGTGGAGATAGCACTGGTGCAGCTAGCGGTGGTGGAGACAAGTCTTGTAGTGGAGATGGCACCATTGCATGTAGCTCTGGTTCGCACTGCCCTTTTGGTCCTGCCACCGGTGAAGAAGCCTCCAGGGAGATGTCACTTTTGGGCCACTGGATGAATGTTCCAATGGCCTGCCCTAGAGTCACGATCTCGTCGTTGGGGGGCTTCGGTAGCGGGACAATCTCAAAATTGACATGCACACCATCTACATTAACTTTTGCGAAGCCTGGCGCTAAAGCTTGACCATGCAGCATGGCCCCGATACCAGACGGATATGCCTGGCCCCAAGCAGCATGCAAGGGAACGGAGGCATATCTCACTTGGAGCCTGCACTTCGTAGGCTCCTACATAACGATACAGAATTAGCTAGTCGAATAGGCCTATCAATGGAGCAAGCATTCGAGAGATAATAATTATTACCAGGATGTCATCCACAGGAAATCTGGCATCGGTTTGCGTCTGATTGGACGCGCAACTACTCGAACGGTTGTGCGGGCTAGCTAGCACAGGAGCGGTGGCGGCGACCTGCTGACTTTCTGTATGTTTCCGCACCACATCTCTGACTACATCAGCCAGCTCACCCATTAGCTCCACTCTAAGAGATGCCTTGATCTCTTCTCGTAGCCGTGCGTCACGCTCGGCTTTGTTTCTCTTCCTGCTCCGATACATTTCGGAGTCATCTTGGAAACCATATTTCCAAGGAACGTAAAACCCAAGGCCTCTTGTACGGCCCGTGTGCTCCTTGTTTCTCAGGGCTGCGGAGAGCATATCATTCTCCCTTGTTATCTGGAATGATCCCAGGGTAGATTCAAAACTCAGCTCTTCCTGCAAGAGCACGACATGTCATTTCACTTCGTACGAAGTTGTGGAGTAATTACAAGCTACATAGTTCGATCGATATCTTACCAGGCGCTGGGACACTTGCTAGTATGCAGGGTTTCGAAAGGAGACATCCCCCGATGTCGTTGTGGATGACCTTGCTCTAATCCAATTTCAAGCGCGCTCATCCGGGATATTGGCAAATGGCGGGGTGGTGTCCTGCAGGGCTGCCTGGTCATCCTCGCTCCTCCACTGCGGGATTTTACCCGCATACCTAGCTGTGCCAAGTCTGTGGGGGTGTGTATTTTTTGCCTGGAGGGCCTTGTGCGCCGCACTTGTACTTTTGAAATCTTTGGTCGTCTTCGAAGCCTTGAACTTTTTCCATTGTGGTTCCAGGAATGGGTATTTATGAAAGGGCGTTTCGTCATTCTCCACATAGTCCTTGACAAGCTTGCTCTTGAAGTTCTTCCATGCTTTGCACGCCCCTAGCAAGGCTTGTCGTTACACGGCGTCTTGGTGTTCTTCTGGGATCTCGAACGATGCCAAAATTTCTATCAGCAGCTCACTTTTCTGAGTCGCAGGCACGTCCTTCCACGAATTGAATGTGATCTTAATTCGTTCTCATGCAACTATTCTAATCATGCTTCTCCATGCGCTTACTGCTTTGCGAGGAAGGAGAGGGACCCCAGATACATCGACCTGTGTGATGGTAAATCGGCCCTTAGGCTTCTTCGATAGCCCTCTTCCTTGGCGTCTTGATTTTGAAGCGGACGCCTCCGGCGATGGTGTTGAAGAATGTGCGGATGACATGTTGCTCAATTTGTGGGTCTATTAGCATAAGATAAGAAAGTGATCATATTGAATTGGAAGATGAGGAAGCAAAAAAAGTTGGAAGAGAGGAGAGGAGTAGAGGGGAGGGGGAAAAAGTTGGACTTGCAAAATGCCAAGCTTTAATAAACACTTGGAAACATATACATGTATACATATATTCAAGTATACATATACATATCTATGTTCATTAGCAACATACATATACATATACATAAAACATGTCAACTGGATGCTACCATTGCATATACCAAACATACCCTTACATTGTTAAGATCTCTGTGTTAGATACCATGGATTAATATATATATGAAGTCCCAATTGTCATCCAGATTTACCCAATTGTCCACATGTAATACAACCATGTAATACAACATCTAATACGTGCATGTTTCCCTCAAACACAGTGTTGAGAAGATAAGTACAGAATCAATCAAGGCCGGCGAGAGGCTCGGGGAGGCGGCCGGCAACGACGGCGACGGAGGTGCAAGGAGGCAGCGACGACGGCTTCGGCGACGGAGGTCCGACGAGACAGATCGGGATTTAGATCTAGAATAACTGCAGCATACGCAGAAAACCCTAGCCAGAGGGTATATATAGGGAGCTTATTACATACGGTTCTACACGTAGAACCGTCTGTGATATCTGTGGTATCAATATCACAGACGGTTCTAAGTTTAGAACCGGCTGTGATAGTTATTACCACAGACGGTTCTAAACTTAGAACCGTCTATGATATTTATTATCACAGACGGTTCTAAACTTAGAATCGTCTGTGATAAGCCTTTGCCCGACTGTAGTCATTCATGATCAACCGCCAACCAGCTGCATTTATGATCAACCACCAACCAGCTGCATTCATATATATACAACACCAACCACCAACACAGTGTATTTCTTTACACATTTTCTCAATCTCAAAATTGACTACATCACACATTTTCACATATACATAAATGCAAATTCACAAATACATCACACTTCAGCATTGTTCTATACATAAATGCCAATTCACATATACATCATACACATGCATTGTTGTATACATAAATGACAATTCACATATACATCACACAAATGCATTGTTATATACATATGTGCAAATGCCCACATATATGTCGCACATTCTCATTGTACTTGCTTATTTCCTTTAAAAATTAGCCCTTCATTATGATCAATGCGTACGTAACTAGTTTCGTCACGTTGTTCATCGTCGACCCTTATGACATTTCCAAAAGGAGGTAACTCGTCAAATTGATTGTATTCTTCCTCGTCCACTACATTCTCTACTCCGACAATTCTCCTTTTTCCATGAAGAACTACATGGCGTTTCTTATTTGCCAGGTCGGTTACATAGAAAACTTGAATAACTTGGTTGGCGAGTACGAATGGTTCGTCTTTGTACCCGACACATTGGAGGTCAACGGTAGTGACACTGTACTTTTCAACCTTCACCTGTGGGAGATGCACCCAACGGCAGTGAAATAAGGGGATCTTGAAAACCACATAGTCGAGCTCCCAAATCTCTTCTATGAAGCCATAGTACGAGTTTCTCAACCCATCAGTACTGAACGCATCTATGCGGACACCGCTGTTCTGGTTAGTGCTCTTTACATCCTGAGACTGCGTATAGAATGTGTAACCATTTATGTCATATCCTTGCCATGTCACAACTGTAAATGTCGGCCCTTTTGCCAACCATGTCAGCGTCTCACTTGGCGAGCTCCTAGCGATTTGCTCCTTCAACCATTGGTTGAACCGACTGTTGTGTTGCCTCATGATCCAAACATCCGGCCGCTCCGGATTCTGTTGCCGAAGCACATCCTTGTGCTGGTCAACATAAGGCGCCACTTCAGTCATGTGTTGCAACACCGTGAAATGGGCTTGAGTATACGTGTCCATATCTGGAGTGATTGCTTTCCTTTCGATAGTTCTGAGACCTTTCAGCCTCCCCTCATGACGAGATTGAGGCACACATATCGGTTAAATCTGAGCCATATAATCGACACAAAACTCAATGACCTCTTTGCTTGCATAACCTTCGATGATGCTGCCCTCCGGCCGAGAACGATTCCGTACGGAGGACTTGAGAATTCCCATGAACCTCTCAAATGGGTACATGCTACGTAGGAATACGGGCCCGCACATTTTTATCTCCCACACAACGTGAACAATGAGGTGGACCACGATATCAAAAAACGAAGGAGGGAAATACATTTCAGGTGACATAGAGTCATCACCACCTCGTACTGCAGAGTATCTAGTCCTTCGGGATCGATGACCTTCTGAGCAATTGTGTTAAAGAAATAACATAGCCTCATGATTGTCTCTCGAACTTTGATCGGCAAAATATTTCTAATTGCAATAGGGAGCATCTGTGTCATCAGCACATGACAATCATGAGACTTCATGCCATTTAACTTCAAATCTTGCATTGAAACAAGTTTCTTCACGTTGCCGGAGTAACCAGATGGAACTTTGACACCATGCAAGCATTGGCACAGTTCTGTTTTCTCAGCCTTGGACAGAGTGTAACACGCAGAGGGAAGGTACGTTCGTCCATTATCAGTGCATGTCGGTGCTAACTCAGACCTGATGTCCATATCAGCCAAGTCAAGCCGTGCGTTCACGCCGTCCTTTGTTTTATCATGAATATTCAGTAAGAGACCAATCAAGCTGTCACATACATTCTTTTCTACATGCATGACGTCGATGCAGTGTCGAACATCTAGGTACTTCCAATAAGGTAAGTCCCAAAATATTGATATCTTCTTCCAGGTGTTCTTCTCATGAGCCCTCAATTTACATCCCTTTCCGAGGATAACATCTAAATCCTTAACCATATCATAAACCTCGTGTCCCCTTAAATGCCTTGGAGCTGAACCATCTTCCTTCTCTCCGTCAAATTGTTTCTTCATCTTGCGGTATGGGTGAGCCCTCCAAAGGAACCGACGATGACGCATGTAGACGATTTTGTGTGAGTGTTTCAGCCACACACTCTCTGTACCATCTAAATAGTGAGTACAAGTTTTAGCACCTTTTGTACTATGGCCCGATAGGTTACCAAGGGTAGAATAATCATTTATGGTGCAGAACAATAAGGAGCGCAGAGTGAAGTTCTCTCGTTTGTATGCATCCCATACCTGTACCCATTCGTTCCACAATACTTTTTGATCTTCTACCAACGGTGCTAGGAACACATCAATATCATTCCCAGGTTGTTTTGGCCCTTGGATAAGTATCGACAGCAAAATATACTTTTGCTTCATACACAACCAAGGAGGAAGGTTATAGATGCAGAGAGTCACAGGCCATGTGCTATGTCGACTGCTCATGCTACTGAAAGGATTCATTCCATTTGTACTCAGTCCAACCTTAAATTCCTTAGTTCTGCACTGAAGTCTGCAAAACTCCTATCGATGTTTCTCCACTGCGCGGAATCAGCAAGGTGTCTTAGCATTCCATCCTTCTTGCGCTCTAGTGCCAACGCACCAGTTTTGCCTACTTTGGATTTGCAAAAAACCTTTTTAAACGGGGAATTATAGGAAAATACCATGCCACCTAAACAGGAGGTCCTTTCTTCGCCTCTGTTCCCTCGCCATCATCTGATTGATTGTTACGTTTGTATCGGGATGCGTTGCATACCGGACATACATGCGTGTTTGCATACTCTTTACGGTAGAGGATACAGTCGTTAGGACATGCATGTATTCTTTCTACTTCCATTCTCAACGGACAAAGAACCTTCTTGGCTTTATACGTGGTTTTAGGCAACTCATTTCCCTCCGGAAGCATGTCCGCTAAAAGACCTAGCAGCGCCGTGAAACTCTTGTCGGACCAACCGTTGCTTGCCTTCAATTTCAACAGTTCAAGCACGCCCGACAACCTCGTGTACTTGCAGCACGTGAACAAAGGTTTCTCCGAATTCTCCATCAAGCCCCGGAATTTACCATAGTCTCTCTCATCATAGTTCTCTTCTACATCGCGAAGCATGTGATCCAGATTATCATCGTGCAACCTATCCGAATCAAAACCACAATCGACATTATCCAGCGGCATGTCATTCACTTCACCGGCGATGTCATCCGGCGGCATATCATTCACTTCACCGGCAATGTCATCCAACGGCATTTGATCATTCACTTCGCCATGACTGGTCCAACATGTACAACCCTTTTTGAAACCCCTCCGAATCAAGTGCGCTTCAATTTGCCCTCGGTTCTTAAACATCTTTAAATTCTCACAGTCAGTGCATGGACAGTACATATATTCCACCCCCTTATTCAATATATCCTCCTCGGCAGCTCTTGTAAAAGCAGACACGCCATTAATGTACTCTTCACTCACACGGCTCGCGGCATACATCCAGCTTCGGTCCTACGTACATATATAACAACTTAGTATTAAAAATTAAATTAACTAATTATTACTACATATATACCGGCCACATGTATTATATTGAGGCTTAATTTGCTAGCTCAATTCATATTACAGACACAACAGCTATTATATAACCAATAGCGCCAGCGACGGGGTTGGATGTCGTTGCAGCAGCGCTGGCGGGGTCAGTCGCTGTAGCGCCAGCGACGGGGTTGGATGTCGTTGCAGCAGCGCTGGCGGGGTCGGTCGCTGTGGCGCCAGCGTCGACGTCCGCGACCACGGCGCCTGCGCTGCCGCCAGCTCCTTCGGCGGCCGATGCCGAAGCCCTGGTATTCACGCGCCGCTCCGACCCAGCCGTCGTCTTTCCCTTCGCCGCCGCTGATAAAGATTTTTTCGGTGCCATCCTTCTTCTTCAGTCTTCGGGCTTGTCCTTGTCCTCCCCACGGACGGCGCCAACTGTTGTGGCTACAGACCAAACAGAGAGAGAGATGGTAGTGAAGAGTGATGGAAATGAGTAGGATGGCCTGCCTTCTCCCCATGGCCGGTATTCTATATATATGCACATGGGGAGTGCTTTTACAATTATGCCCTTACAGCTGATCCTCCCCTTCAGGGGTATTTGTGTTATTACACGTGGCTTATTCTGGGCCTTATAACTTCCTACCAGGCCTGCTGGGTTTAGGTGGGGGCCACCCCTAAGACACCAACAATTTTGCAAACCATCTTCAATTAATAACACTCACCAATTACTTAGATCTAAATTGTAATGCATGCAAAGAAAAAATAAAATTCATTACTAACCATATCTAGAGCAACCAGGAAAGTATGAATCTTCAAAGCTCAATATCTGCCTCCTCCCACCAAATTAATTGGCCTAAAATCGCCTAGCTTGCCTCCTGAGCGAAAGAGTGCACAGCAGGGGCTAAATCTGGATCGAAATGAAGACAAATGCGGTCTGAGCAGCACAATAAATGCCTAATGCCATTATCACAGACGATTTTTAATTAAAAACCATCTGTGAATTATCACAGACGGTTTTTGATTAAAAACCGTCTGTGATAACCAGCTTATCACAGACGGTTTTTTTTATTAAAAACCGTCTGTGATAATCTGGGTTTATCACAGACGGTTTTTAACCGTCTGTGATATCACAGACGGTTCATCGGTAAGAACCGTCTGTGATACTCGTTTTCTCCGACGTCGCCAACACAGACGGTGTCCAAATTAAAACCGTCTGTGTTAATATTGGTCATAGACGGTTTTATCAAATCATCTGTGATTGGCCGTCTATTATTAGGCTTTCTATAGTAGTGCCATAAAAATGGTCAACTGCTTTGCTTAACAAACAAGTGAGCTAGCTTAACTCGTTTTGACTACTATCACAAAAGCATGCACAGGTATACCTAG
This sequence comes from Dendrocalamus latiflorus, assembly GCA_017311315.1. NCBI lineage: Eukaryota > Viridiplantae > Streptophyta > Magnoliopsida > Poales > Poaceae > Dendrocalamus > Dendrocalamus latiflorus. The sequence goes on from CM029640.1 coordinate 24,235,883, forward strand.
CTAGATGGCGACGGCAAGGTTCGTTCTACCATGCATGCATGCATGCATGCACTACCTAAACGGCCTGGCCGATCATTTTTTTCAGGTTTTGTTAACGGCGCTAGCTACTAAAAGCTAGGTCTGAGAATCTGGACGTCGTATTCCATCTTTAATCCGAGTGACATGTGACAAGCAATGGCCTGATAAAGCCCATCGATCGGTGATTAATCTGAAACTTACTAGTAATAACCACTACACTAACTCCATTCAGTTTCTTGATCGGTTGGTCCTCTGTCACTTTCACAAGTGCCATAAGTAACAGAATCGTGGAGACACCGCTTGCAACATGACAGTAGCATTTGCACGTACATTCGGTTGGCCATCCTTAACAGGTCGCTGAGCCTGTTAGGAACGCAGGCATGTTTTTACAGAAAAACAACGAACACTAATCCTCCAAAATTCAGTTCCTCTGAGAACTATGCAATCCAAACAGAGGTTTAGGGATTTTCTTTTATCTTGGGAAGTGGGGGCAGGAGAACTGCTTACCCATTCATCAAGAGAAAGAAACAAGCTACAACAAGAAAGGATCCATTGGTTTAGGACCTAACAGAGCACCATTGGTTAATTAGGACCAATTTGGAACCTTGAAAATTTACAGAAATATAATCCCTGCGACACTCTTGTAGATCCCATGAAACACCTCAAAATTTCAAAACCATTTGAATTATTTTTTTGGATTTTGGTTGAATTCTAAATTCCGTCCCACTTTGGTAACTCTCCTTCGCTAGCACCCCTGGGAAAGCCGTCTCCCGCCACCGCCTCCCTGTCCCCCCCCCCCCCCCCCCGACATGTCATCACCCAAAATTGCTGCCGAGCCTTCCCCGGCATTCACACCCACCTTGCCAGCTGCTAATGCCACGGTCCCACCCGCAAGTGGCTCACCCCTCTGCCAACCTTACCCCTCCATCCCTCGCGCATCGCGCTATTTGACTCCTCACCTCTTCCGCCGCAGCTTGGCCTCCCCCATCCGATGTGCACACCCTTGTCGTACCAGCTGCTATCACCTTTACCAACTCCTACAAAGACTGTAGTGCTACCAATGCCACCTCGCCTGCAAGCTCTCTCCCTAGCAGAGCTCCTGTCTTCTCTCCCCTCCATGCGTTGGCGCCGCCCGAACTAAGCTACTACTCCTACCGCCTCTCCACGGCTTTAAAACTCAATTGCTTCCGTAGAAAGCATCGCACCACTCCCAACTACATAACACAACCAACTAATTGAGCTCACCCTCACCACAGCATTCCCACCACTCTCCCCTGAGCCCGGTGAGCTCCAGATGCAATCTTCCTCCTCCCTCTAGTAAAACTCAATTTTTGCTCACAGCACCCCCTTTGCACTTAGATCACTTTGGTGAACTCAAACAGACGTGAGCATTTCTATGAAGCTCCGCCGATGAAAGCCATCGTTGGCCAAAGCACCTCTTCCATGGATAGCTCAAACCAGGGATCCTCAGCCAAAGCCACCTCTGCTCTGATGTTCCCAATTCCTTGTAGATGGTGAAATCGATTGCAACCTCACCGAAGAACCACCAGAAAACCCTAGCGTCACAATGAAGCCCGAGATCATCTCTCCCGTCGCCAACCACCACCACCCCATTTTGCGCCATCTAAAGCCCCAAAATAGAACCACCACCGTGCCAGGAACCCATACATACCGCTCTCACTCGCCAAAGAACCCCGCCGGTGCTATTCCCACCGAGCTCACAGCTTCTCTGTTTCCCACTGAAAAGAGAGGGTAGAAGGAAGAAGAAGAGGGTGGCGTGGCCAGATCTCGGCCGCCCGCGTACGCCGTTTGGGCATGCGTTGTTGGGCCAAGTCGGCCGGCCCATCGGGCCGATTGAATTCAAAATCTTGTGCGCGCACTGTTTGAATCGGGGCGGCCTAGTACTGTAGCAGCTACTGTTCATCCGAAACCCTAATATCCAAAAATACCCCATTTCGATCATTTCAATACCATGAATCCATTTTTGACCTCCGTTCCACCAATCCAAGCTCCAATAAAATTTAAACCAACTATAATTGATTTTTATTGCATTTTACTCCTCTCTATTGTATTTATTTTCCTAGCTTGATTAGTCTCAAGAATAGACCCATGTTATTTTATGTGTTTGCATTAATTCCTCAGTACTCAAGGTGACCATGCAAGGACCAGATCCTGTCATTGAGGTTTATGAGACAATCGAGTTTGTAGAGTAACAAGACATGTTACAAATTTTTTATCACATTAAATCCCATGAAATTTATATTATGTAATTATAGTATTTGCATTAATATTATTTGCACAATGTTATTTAATTAAAATAAATATTTAGAATGACTTGTAAATTAGATATGTCCTACTACTGAAAAAATACCATGTTTAATTTGAGGTCGTATTCACCTTTACAATCTTAGTAATATTTAATTATTGTACAAATAATTATAGATTGGCTCATTCAAATTTTTATACTACTGACTTGGCATTTGGTCGGTAGTTTTGTTTAAATAGTTCTAGGGTAAGGAGGAATCGTAGAAAGCCACTAGATGGTTAGTCCACGACCTTACCCTAGGGTGAAAGCTTGAGTAGATGCGTGGCAGTGCCACCGAGCACTGGCGATCTGAGTGTGGTCGGCAGCCTCAAGTGAAAAGTAGGGACAAAAACCTTACACTGAGTAAAGATACAGTGATTGCTTAACCACAAGTGTTGATTTGTCAACCCTAGTCTAATAACTGCTCAATCGATTGAATTTCTACAAGAGGTAAGAGTAAAGATGAAGGGGCGTTAGTATGGGAACGGTAAAACCATATTTAATAATGGTAGGTACCACTCAGGATAGGTAGAAGTGTTTAGGCCTGATGAGTAGATACCCAGGTCTAAGTGGTGATATACCGAGTAGAGACTATATAAAGAATTGAGTAGTAAAAAAGCTTTGTTTTCTCAACTCAGTCACACGCTAGTTGAAGCGTGCCTATCGCATGACATTGAGAGTTTGAGAAATCTTGTGAGTAAAGTTAAGCAACTCTGCAGAGTGAAACAAATGGCATTAAATTACGCCATGCTTCCAGTTAATAGAGCTGTGTTTAATGGATGATTCCAATAGCAAGGCATAAGTGAATTTCTTAATGTTTGAAATGGGTGTAATCTGAGAAAGCAACTGTTGAAAACCCCTTTAATCTTAAAAAGTTATTGTTTTGTAATTTTTCATGTTTAAAATGTTTGCAAATAAAATTGCATCCACTCTTATTAATAGAACCAGTATATTCCCTTCCATTGAATATCCTTGCAAGTAGTTAAGTTAGGATTTATCCTTGTGACTTGTTGGATACAACTGTACTTATTACTTGCTAAATAACAAACAGAAGAATGGTGGAACAACGATGAACAAGCTATTAATGAGGAGCCAAAAGAGCCCTACTTTGTCGATGATTCGTAGTTCTAGATCTTAGCCTCGCTCGAGGTTGCTTGTGGAGTTTCTTTGGTGATGTAAGATAACTTTGGGCTTGTACGTCCGCTACGTCCAAAACATAACTTTTGGCTTGTACGTCCACTACGTCCAAAACTAGGCTATTAAGCCTTACTTCTATAATAAAGCTTGGTTCTTATTTATAAGTATACGTTGAAGTGATGCACATTCATATACAGTACTCCATAACTAAACAGTTCTAGATAGTTGCTAAAATTACTAGCGTCTTCAGAAATAGGGGCGTTACATCCTGTGTCCCAAATGGAGCTTAATGATGCACTTATAGGATTGCCACTGGAAATCAAGAGGATCCCTCGAACAGATGAAATAGAATGCACGATTTACATCTGTGGCACGATAATGCCTGGGTAATCACTCAACGAGTTAATGGTCATGTTCTTTTTCAGCTTTTGACTTAGGGTGTTTCTAATACTCTGTAATCTCTCACATAAACAACTAAAAAACCATAAGTTGTAACTAAAAATTATAAATCCCAGTTGAAAAGAACAAGCCCAATATAGCCAAATCACGTCATGCAGGAATATTTATTGCACACAGCAGCTGCAGCTGGAAAATATGTCAATCATACAAGGTAAAGTGGGTGCTAACGAGGCATTGCACGACATGATTCACATCCAAGCAAAGTATATGTACTCTTACTGGGTTGTCGGGAACTAATAATTGTAGTGCACACACATGGGATACACACATCTTCGCAATCCAAACCGACGGCCTAATCCTGCCCTTTGCAACTAGTACTTAAAACGAAACCGTGTTGAATCATGCGTGTAGATTAGTGCGTAAGCATTGCACGTGAAGCCAAATAACCTAGTGATGAGGGGCATGTTCTTTTTGGTTGCGGTTTGTAGCTTTTGGCTGTAGATTGTGGCTTTTGAGCTATTTGTACGAGAGATTACAAAGTAACAAAAACCCACATGCGGTTTTTGCTAATATAAATGAAGTCAGTAAAGTATGTACTATAATTAACTAGTAGACTCTATCTTAAAAAAATACTCCGTTTAAAAGTTAGTTACTGCAGAAAAGCCAAAAAACAGCTTTTAGACGCTAAAAAGAACATGGCCCTCTGCTTATGCCCGGGTGGAATCTTTTAGGCTATGAATCATAGCTTTTGATATATAGCTTTTAAATTCTGTTTATTCGTGAAAGAGATTACGAAGAGTGAGATAGTGGTATACGATTTTGACTGCTATAGCTGAAGTCCGTACAGTATATACTATAATCGACTAGTAGACTTTATCTTTAAAAAATACATTATTTAAAAACTAGTTACTATATCAAATAACAAAAGCTAAAAGCATGAGCCGTGCCGAATCCAACCGATTCTTTTTCATACATGGGTAGTAGGACAAACCAAGGGTCGGCTGGTGATGTCAAACCGCCAACCACCTTTATTCTTCATAGCGCAGATCTAATTTTCAGCACTCATCCTATTGTGTATTAATTTCTCTAACTTCAGCTCGGTCGATATATTCACCCTTACATTATTCTTCTACTTTAGCCAGGTCCAAACTAAGGATATGGCACTCTATAAGCTAACACCAAGTCATGGAGGTCATGTGGCAACACGTGGCATGTTGGTGCCACGTCATCAGCACTTCTAGAACCATGGTGATGGTGTGCCACCAATTATCAATCCCGCTTTTTAATTTGTATGCAAAAGATGTCCTATATGTGTTATCCAGAAATGAAATAAAGTGTTGGTTGAGAATTTGTCCGTCAAAATTAATTAGAAATACATGTGGATTGCCTATTGGAGCAATTAAAAGGGAACGTGGTTGTGTGAGATGAACTGAAAAGCTTCAACCAAATCGATGTTGAATTATTTATACAAGGTCGTCTCTTAAGTGGCGGCCGATGGATCGAGCTTTACATGTTGGGTGGGTTAGTTTGGGCTACGAATGATGACTTTTATTCCTAGCGTAAGTATTTATGTGAACAAATCAAATACCGAGAAACCGATAAGTCGTTTGGAAAAAGCTGTTAGTGATATGCCCTAGAGGTAATCATGAAAATGATTGTATCACTTCTATGTTTATGATCTTTTGAATAATTTATTATTTTGACCCTTAATAAATATCTTTTATAGTTATCAATAAGTATGTAACTTGTTCGTGAAACTCTTTGTTCATATTTTGATGTTATTTTAAATTATCCTTGATCTAATGTTATTATGTAGGACAATTATGATTTATAGATCAGCATATATATTGGTTCTCGCCTCGAGTTTGATCTGGCCAAGCACGCTTCTCACCTTGAGTTTGAATAACCAAGCTATCATAGGATGGCACGCTTCTCGCCTTGAGTTCGATCTGGTATCATGAGGTAAAGGGATCGGTACATAAACACTATATAGTTTTGTCCGATATGATCTTTATGTATATTTAGGAGTTGTTATGTCCTGCTAGGAATCATTACCGACTTATGGAATAGAAAGGAGTTTTCAACCCATGGCCAATATACATGAACTTATAGGATCACACACTTAATAGGTCTGAACGATAAGGGTCTGGCTAATAGACTCCAAGTGGGATACGACTTCTATTCGTATTGAATAAAGATACAGTTTGAAGCTATATAAAGGGAGGTATGGGGGCTAAAGGCCGTATCCCGAGACACATCCATCGAAACCCTAGCCGCCATCTCATAACCCCGTCGTGCACATTGGTGCTAGCACAATGACGTACGGCATTGCATCCCTGAACATGTGGACCTCAGTAGAGGCGCTGCTATGACTGTTGTGCTGATCAGAACGATCACGAGGAGAAGACAATCAACCAAAGGACTATCGACTACTTCTACTACACCGACACGCGCTTTGTTGAGCTGGCCGCTTTAACTCTATTATCGCTGCATTGCGCGTCTAGTAGTAACTATCTATAATCTCTTACTCGTATAGCTTTCCGGTTTACGTGGTAAAAAATTTTAATCTGCGCTAGTGTAGTCTACCCGTATCCTAACAAAAACTGCTCCGATAAGCCATTTCGAAGCAACGACGAAAAAACCATTCTATTTATTTATTCATAAAAAACTATAGGTTATAAGATAAAAAACAACTTAGCCGCTAACAAGGTGCTACAGTGAGGTTGCCGATAAGATCAAGGGGATAAGGCACGGTTGTTATGCAAAAGCAGAAGGCCGATTTGTACAACCAAAAGAGGGGCCCCTGTATCTGGTAGCACATGTGGTGTACATAGCTTTATTTAAGCGCTGGTTTATTATATTATCTGGTAGCTAGATGGTAGCTAGATGCTGCTGTCCCTGTCGGCGCCACCAGTAGCCAGCTGCAATGCGATTTGATCCCCGAATATATGCTCAGCGTAGGCACTAACTGACGCATTCCTCTGATCGATATATCGATATGCTATGTCAGCATTGTGGGTTGTGGACTGTGGAGAGATCACAAGTCCCGTGTTAGCCACGTGCCTGCAGCGGCCAGGAAGAAGATGGGATAAGATAGGAGTACATCGTAATTTACTTGCATATAAGAATATGTACAATACTGTGAGTCAGTTGTTCTTAAGTCTTATCACATTAGATATAAAATAATACGATAGAAAGAGAGGAAGCATAGAGATTTAAATTGTCTCTCATACAACAGTCGACTGTAACATAATAAATAAGACATATTATGTTATAGAGTAGCTATCTGTAGAGATATATAAAAAACAATCCATTGTAGAAATTGTTTTTAGTGTTGTCTGTAAAGAGAGCATATTTAGTGATAATGGATCATTTAGTGCTAATATGCTAATGGCCCTCTTCTTTTTAGCTTCTAAAAATTGCTTTTCGGCTTTTCTACAGTAACTAGATTTCAAATGAAGTGTCTTTTTAAGATGGGGTCTACAAGTTGATTGCAGTACATACTGTAGCGACTTTATTTATATCAAGACAAATCACACATGAGTTTATGTTACTCCGTACTCTTTCTCATGAACAGATCAAAAGTCATAAGCCGCAGCTAAAAGTCATAAGCCGAAATAAAAAAAGAACAGACCCAATGGCAATCTTAGCCATTAGACCTAGCACAAACGGCTCGGATCGAGGTGGGTGGGAAGAGCTCAACTCACTTATGCACTTTGTCATAAAACCTCCTGTGTGTCCTATTCTTCTCATGAAATAGCTCTTACCCATTCACTCCCCTGTTGTTCGCTCGAATGAATGGAGTTGGGGTCGATTCAATTCCCCATTGAGCCAGTGCTCTAGGGTTCTGGAACTGCCTCCCACACCACCTCTGGTCGTTGTCCTCCTCCATGTACCTCGGCAGTCGTGAAGAGTTAAGCAAGAGATCCCCTTCTCCATCTCTCTCTCTCTCTCATTCCTTTCATAGCGCCGCCACCTCCCAACCCCCGTCACCTCATGTCCCTCTCATGCAGATCTAGACGGTGCGGTGAGCTGGCGAGCGATAATGGCGTGGTGACCTACGGTGGTGACTAGATCCAACGACGGTGGGGCTAGGTAGCTCCAAACCCGTCCCTCTCTGGCCATGTTGAGTTGTTCCAACCCATCGCGGCAACCTGCGTAGGGACATAAGGCAACAGATTGGAGCAGTGATATGGTTCAGATTTGCTACAAGTAGTACTTTGTCAACTGCAGTTGCTTCTGGTCCTTCCAATGTAGCATTATCTCCAGTGATTGAAGACAAAAGTTCTGGAGATTCTAATTCTATTAAACAGACTCGTTTTATGGAGATGCTAGCTGTACAGATTTATATAATTACTTTCCTTATTATGAAGTTCCTGTGCAGTCAAGCAAAAAAGGTAGTAAAAAGAGAAGAGGAATTGGAGTATCTTGACCTTGCTCATTTGCCTAAACTTCCCATGGTAGATATTCTTCATGTTCTATGTGACATTATCACTATTGTAATGAATAATGTAGCAGGTGTTGTCGCCATGAATGAAATTAATGAATCTCCGGTCTCGTTTCCTTTGCCAATTGAGAAAATTTCAGGCCATCTGATGCCTTGCCAATTGTGAATGTTTCTGCCTTGCCTTGACTAGATCTAATCTTAGTGAAATGCATAATTGTGATTTTTGTTTTAGTTGATGTTGGCTTGCTGCTGCCATATAATCAAGAATGATAATGTGAATAGTATCAGATTTGTGAGTAGTATCAAGAATGAATGAAATTGATGGGAAAATGTACCAAGTGTAGTTGCCATGAATTTTGTGATCTTTTCCATAGCAAATTAGATTTTGCTAATTTGTTCAATGCACTAGTTGGTCTTGTTTGATGCCTAACACTGATGCATGATGAATGAAGTCTGAACTTGAGAAAATTGAGTGCTACTTCCATTTGTGATCTGATGGATGAAATTACTGTATGCAATGCAAATGCAAATCCTGGAATTTTGCTAGTTCTCTTTGTCAACTAAAATTTTGAATGAGTCTTCCCCAATTTTGTCTTGGAATGGGTATATTATTGCATCTAGAGCAGTAGTGCAACTGAAATAAACTGCACTAGGGAAGTCACAGCAGTGCACACACCATCCAAAGTAGCACTAGCATGACACATTGCACTCTGGCACAATTTTGAAATGAGTTGCATTCTTGCACAATGTATAATGAACAATGAACATAAAAAGGTCCATATGAGAATGAACAATATCAGTAACTAAGTATAGCTAGGAATCTCAGCTGCATAGTGTTACATTACAGAGCAACACAGAGTTCTGATGCATAATTTTTCAAAGAAGCATGTACATGACCACCAAACTGTTTGTTGAATTCTGCTTACATATGTTGATAACCTTGAAATACGTTTGACCTGAACTTCCGAAGAAGTTACATCAATGTGAATAACACTACTAGATTCCGACCCTTTTGCCACGAAACGCATCGCAACGACACTAAATTAGTTGCAATAGGTATGTACTATTGCAACGTTTTTGCCAAAATCGTGGCGATATGTGCACGGTATTGCATCTAAAATATTGCGTTGCGATAGTCATTGAATTCGTTGTAATAAGGTGGCTTTACGCCACCATTTAGAAAATGGTTGCAAGTAGTATGACTTTATTGCCACGGTTGTCTTGCGTTGTGATAATATTGATTTTCATTGCAATAGTTAGGAGGTATTGCCACCTTATAGAATTTCGTTGCGAGTGGGTGACAATATTACCACAATTTTATTGCGTTGTCATAGTCATCAATTGCGTTGCAAAAGGTTCCTATACAATGCGTATGAAATGAGTTTGTATTGCAACGAAATAAATTTGTTGCTATATATGATGATTGTTCGTGGCAATAATCTGTTATTGCAACGCTTTGTTTTCGTGTGCCTAACTGCTCAACGCAAGGGCCGAATTGGTGGAGGAATTATATTATCTATAGTTATTAATTTATAGAGGAGATAAAAAAATTGAAAAGTGACAACTAAAACGCAGTTGAGGAGGTCTCACTTGACAAAACAGGAGGGGATAAAAAATTAGAATAGAAAAAAATAAAAACAAAAACCATGGGGTGTGGAGGAATCGAACCAGCAACCTCCTAGCTCGGAGGCCAAGGCGTTTACCACCGGACTATTGTACCCACTGTCAATTATAATTGTAAATTTATATTTATCTAAGCACGGTAAGCACCTGTGACGTGGATACACTCATGTCTTGCACTTCTCAGTTAAATATATTATTTAACTGGAAGAAATTATTGAGCCGCATTAAATATTATCAGGTGAACTCGCTCTTAATTAAATTTGGTTTTAATTTACATGCGAACTGGCTACTACCTAATTCTAGTATTTTAATTGTTCTCAGATTTGTACGGAAGACAATTAACAAAGAGAGCGGTGCAGAGAAAGGCAGCAGGCAGCATTAAAAGTTTTTTTATTGCAAAGCAAAGAAAGAAATATCAAAAAAAGAAGAAAAAAATACGTATGCATGAAGCCATGGAAGATTATCTAGTCGCCACTTTGCTATCGCACATTGCTATCGCAAACCCTTGTTCAGTGAACAGTGCAGCCCGGCTGGAAACTTCCCGCACGGCCGAGCAGTAACATTGTCCTTTTTTCTAGGCTTGGAGAAATACCATGTACTGTGGTGGTAAACAACCTAGCAGCATTGGTTGAGGTCATGAGTTTGAATCCTATCTCCTATCTTGATTAAGAAGACGCCGTAGTTCCTTCCATACATTCTCATTTTTCTCTAGTTTTTCTAGGCCTTTTAGTCTTTTACGCTTGGTAAGATCAAACATCAGTATAAACAACAGTTAAAACAAAGCTCATATGAAAAATTGATAATTGATTCCTATATTGAAACCACTTGACAATATGGATGTAAAAGTAAATATTCATAAAAATTGCTCATCCACAACAACTCTCAAACCATACGTTTGCTTCATTGTGGCAGTGCCGGCAATACAAAAATCTCATTGCAGCATGGTGCTTGTATGTGGCATCTCCTTCGTAATGTGCACACCTGCGATAGCACATATTTATTAGTTCTTAGGATAGAGTTTATCAAGAAATCCATCATTATAAGCTGATATCAAGCAGATAAGACAACTCAGAGTTAACAGAAGGACATACCCAGACTGCATTACTCCCTTCTCAAGCCTGTCATATTCATCAGAGTTCGAACCATTGATCTTGGCTGCCATGTAATTTCCATCGGACAATGAAGAGCCTTGGGCATGTACCTCCACATTTAGCTTCGCTTGTCCATGTTGAACAGCAGCAGACTCGCTGCAGGTCCATGGCTCCCATCTTGACTGTTTTGTACAGCTAAAGCTATCACGTTGTAGAAACAACACAAACCCTGCAAGTAATATGCATTTAGCAGGATGGTTCTCAATACAGAATGCAGTCACATGTCCTAAAAGGAGGAAACCACTGCATCAGTTCTGGATTGCTGTATAATGCTGAAGACCAGGCATATCAACACAAGACCAAAGCAATACCGAACAGCTCCAATCAGCAAAATCCAAAATAGATTGATCACCAAACAATCACAGCTAGCGCAAACTATCTTGATAGTGAGCTGTGAAAAAGAAATTACACAACAGGTATCCATCAAGAGAAGAATTCCCAAGCAATTTGTACACAGTGATCCAGCTGCATCAAGTTTACTGCGGTGCTGAACCCCATTCTCTGGCAAGAGGAACAGGTAATAGCATCAAATGCAAGGCAACAAAAAAGATAAGGTTTTGACGTGTTAGCTTATACCGTTCGTGTATATTGTTATACATCTGAAAAGTTTGTTATAAGATGTTAGATTGCAAGGAAGCCTACCTCCAGCAGCCACCAGCTTCATCTTCAACAAAAGAAACTCGTCCATTCGTTGGTTAAACCATTCCATATCAATAAATAAACTAAACTTCCTTTAATTCTCCAATCAGAAACATCTTGAGAAAGGCAACATTCCTCTTCCACACGTCATACTAAGATTGTACTTAAGATTTCGCTGGTTTGTACCTGAAATTTAACCTATCTACACTTCCCTACTGAATAGAGATAATCTCAACAGAAGCAGTGATTTGAGACTCTTGACAGAACCTGCATAAGAGAAATCCCTTCCCCAATTCTCTGCAAGGAGTAAAGAGAATTAATAAGCAATGCTGTATGCAGCGAGTAGTCCACAAATTGCTGCCTTCCCAATGTCACTTCTGTAGCTGGGGTGCCTGAAGGTAAGGTAATTGTCCAAAAGAGTGATAATTTCCCCTCAGTACGTTGTTAAAAGATAAATACTTTAATTTGGTGATTTTTTTTCCGTTTCTGCTTTTAGCACAGAAATCAGAACAGAAACTAAAAACCTGCGAGGCGTATGACGAACTTCCAATCGCATAAGCATTAAATTATGTTAAAGAACTAAAAGTACATGTGTGTGTATGTGTATGTTGTTCTCTCGGTCTATGCACACACTGACAAGACAAGTCTTGACTACATATATACAGGTGCATTGCATGTGCAGATAGTCCATCCTCCATCATATTTGTTTTACGTCATCCACATACAACTTAATTAGTTTTACATGTATCCGTTGCCATCATCAACTGTTGAGCATGGAGACCACCTAGCAGATCACAGAGAACAACCAGTTATTTGTTTGCCACTCCACTTAAATGGGGTGTTTACCTATGATGTCTGTCTCCCATATAATTTGCTATTATTTATGTCTATGATTAACACTTTCTAACCATGTAGTTTAGAATGGACGGTTTCGCAAGCTGATATAGCTGTACCTTGTGAACTATCTTATGAATATGAATTGTGTCCAAACTCAAGTAAGTTGCTGCAAATAATTTGGGATTTTTGGCTGAATTGTTATAAATTGGGAGGTCCTTCTGGTCCTGTTATAAATTGGGAGGTCCTTCTGGTCCTGTTACCAATGCGTACATTTTGACAGCAAATAATTCCTTTGGGAGGTCCTTCTGGTCCTGTTATAAATTGCAAGATTAGAGGGCTAATAGGGAAGGTGATGTTTCTAGTTTGAGAACATTTGCGATTTTTTTACAAGCATACCTTAATGCTGTGGATATACAATCCACACTTTTTAAATAGCTCCCTGAAATATGCATCAGATCTAGTGACACTGTTATCCACCTTGTCTAATACAAATCCTGACCACACAGTATATTGTAGAAATTTCCACATAAGTATATTGTAGTAATTTTATCTCCAAAAGTATAGCTGCAGTAATTAGACAATCCATTTGATACAGTAAACTTACCGTTTCTTGCATTGTTCTCTTTCAGAACAAAAAATCCATCGGGTTTGAGCCCAACCTGGAAGCAGCATTATTAGTGTATGTTCAATTAACATGCATAGATACTGGAACATCCGTATATAAATAATATTAACTCAGATTTTAGCTCTAGTAGTAGGTGAACATTGGAAGCCTTCATTCGATAGAATTGGAATTAAGCATTGGTATCCAACTAGCAATACAACAAAAAGAATTATCAAGGTAGTAGCAGCACCATTGGACATGTAATTGTTGAAACTACAATGATCATCTTTCTCAGATGCATAAGAAGTTCATCTGTAAGCTTTTGTTTCCAAGGGAAAAATATCATCTTCCTTTCTCTAAAAAAAATAGTATGACACAATAGCGTGCTTCTGCATACAATACAAATGTTAAATTTACACTTCAAATCACAGGCAAAATGACAAATACTTCAACATAATGCAACAAAAAAATGGCATAACAGTAAAATGTAAATTATAAATGAGTCTAAACCGAATCACCTTCGCACGATTAAAAAATGAAATAAAATCATCATCAGGAAGTTGACCTATGCACCACTGGATCCATATCACATCATATCTTCCTTCCTCAGGAGTGAAGTCCTGAAGCAAGATGTGAACTTTACCATCAGGAAAGAAGCGGCAAAGAAATGTACAGAGTATGAAACTCGCAATAACAATCATCTACACAGAAACAAGCACCACTGCACTATCAAATGCTCTTTACAGCAATGGACTCACCAAGCGCGACGAGATGGCGCTTCGCGGCACCGAATCGCTCGGCGAGGAGAGGGCGGAGGAAGACGTCGCTCCCCTTCATGTCCGCGTCGTTGACGCACCCGTACCCTCCCAGGACCCCCTCGTTCGACGCCTCCACGCCCTAATTCACCAAATCAAGAAACTTGTAGCTAAATCTGCAGTGAGGAATATGCATATGGATTGGGGGTTTAGGGTTTAGGGAAGGGATCGAGTGAGTGCTCTTTAATTGCCAGTAGGCGATTGCCTTTGAGTACCACCCCTTGCGCTTCCCGTCGCCGCCTGCCTCCTCTCCGGCGTCACCGTTGCTTGCGGCGGCCGCGGCCGAAGCGACTTCAGCTTCCGCGGCGGAGGCTGAGGCGGTGGCCGTGGGAGGAGATGGGGGGAGGCGGCGGGAGCGGAGATCGGGGAGGATGGGGGGAGCGTAGGTGCGGGGAGCGGTGGGAGCGGAGACGCGGGGAAGGCGAGGGAGCAGAGGCGCGGGGGAGCGGAGGCGCGAGGGAGGCGGAGATGGGGGAGGATGGGGGAAGGCGGAGGGAGGTGAGGCGCGGTGGAGGGTGGGGGAGGCGGAGGGAGGTGAGGCGCGCTGGAGGCACGGGGGAGGCGGAGGGAGTGGAGGCCGAGGGAGGAGATTGGGGGAGGCGGAGGGAGTGGAGGCCGAGGGAGGGCGAGACCCATCCGGGAGGAGATGGGGGGAGGCGCGGGGGAGGGAGGGGGTAGCGCAGGTGGAGCGGGGGCATAGCCGCATAGGAGAGAACGGATATTTGGCCAGTCGATTATTGTTGCCCCTTTAGTGTTTTGTTATACTATATGGTTGATAAGTTTTTTCTATTTCATTAATAAGATTTTTAAATTGTGTATATTGTGGTCTTGCAGGTAGCGTTAATTTGGACAGATTGATTTTAATTTGCGGTGGAGGATGGGGGAGCGGAGGTGCGGGGGAGCGGTGGGAGTGGAGACGCGGAGACGCCGGGGTTTGCCGAGGCCGATCCATGAAGCTCGGATGGTGCGCCGGTTGCAAAGCGCCCGAGATTGTCGCGGATCTGAGTCCTCGCGTTGAGGCCGCGCTTATTGCCTGCCATCTTCTCCACGCTGCCGTCGCCGCAGGTGGAGGAACGGGGAGGGATTGCAGGCGGAGGAGGAGAACGGGGATGGGATGCGGAATTTGGGGATTGAGATGTGAGACGAGGGATACGAGGAGACCGATAGTGGGTAGGCTAATATTCACTTGACACTAACATCAGATATTACATACAAAATATTTGCATGTGGAAACAAAAAAGAGGCGATAACCCAGTGGTATGCGCTATAGCTTCTAACTATGAGGTTGAAGGTTCGATCCTTTCTGAGCTAGAATTTAATTTTTGATTTCCTATTTTTTGCTCCCCCCACAAATTAATTACAGTATTTTTTCCTCCCCAAAAATTAATTACATGAGTTGCGCTTAGTTACTTATTATTTTTCTACTAGTATTTTATTCCACTATATGCGAACAACCAGCGAAAACACCAAACTTAAGCAAGTATTTTTCTTTTAAAACAATTAAAGCCGTCTTTTATTCACTAAACTGAACCTATCTCTGTAACATCACAAATTACTCTATTGTCATACCATATTGATCATAAACCCATATATTGTAAATATATGTAGTCACATTCATTTATCAGAACTCCTTCTTCTAGAACGGTTATAGTACGAATACTCATAAGGTTGGTTCAATGCCCACCTCCCCAAAACTTGTCTTGCAAGTTTCCTAGCGAAGTTGATGAAGATGATATAATCAAGACTTACATGTCCCTTAGAAAGCGTAGGTCAAACAAGTAGTGGCATAGGAACTCGCCAAACTTGCAACTAAGTCGATACCCTTTGCGATGAAGAAACAAAGGGCGCGATTGGTACTATACTTTAGAGGAACGATATAGTTGCGATCAGTATACTTTAAGAGAAATGGT
The DNA here is from genome assembly GCA_017311315.1 of Dendrocalamus latiflorus. Taxonomy (NCBI): domain Eukaryota; kingdom Viridiplantae; phylum Streptophyta; class Magnoliopsida; order Poales; family Poaceae; genus Dendrocalamus; species Dendrocalamus latiflorus. The sequence goes on from CM029640.1 coordinate 24,251,768, forward strand.
TCAATACACTTAGTTGATTCTCAACCGTTCATTAAAGCTCATCCAATGGTTATCATGACTTTGACACCTCCGATGTTTGTGAGTGGTGCACAGAGATGGTGTTAACGAAATGGGTAAAAGAGTAATTTCACGTGCCCACTGTCTTAAAACTATCCAGCACGCGCATCACTTTCCTCCCTCACGCCAAGCGAAGCAGAGAGAGAGTTTCGGGGAGTCAGAGGTGAGGCGAGGCGATCTCCTCAACGACTTCGTCGTCGACGATGGTAGCGGCAATGAACACCTCACCGGCGGAGGAGACGCGTCCATCCCTCCTCCCCCTGGGCGCCGGTGACGGCGAGTGGATGCCGGAATTGAATTGTTAATTTTGAATAAAAACTTAAAACTCCACGAGAAGGTACCTTTCTATTCCGTTTTTAGTTACTGTCAAACTGGATTCCTCAAAGAAAAAGAAACAGCAAGGATAACAGTGCAGCAGACGGACATTATCAGTTTTGATTTTTCATTTAAAGAACGACTGCTCGCTTGTATAGGTTGATACAGCCAAACGGTGTACGCACTATCTTCCATGATTTCTCATGCGTAGTACAGAATGAACTATGGCGGCGAATTGCAATGGCGTGTCAGCGGTGTAGGTGGGAGTCCAGCGTGAAATTTTGAACTCATTCAGAGAAAGATTGCTCGCGCCACATAGGTTAATGTAGCCAAACGGTGTACGTACTGCCTTCTACAATTTCTCATGTGCAGTACGAAATGAACTTTGGCGGCGAATTCTAATGGCACATCAGCGGTACAGATGGGAGTCTAACGTAAAATTTTCAGCTCATTCGGAGAACGACTGCTCGCTTGTATAGGTTGATACAACCAAACGGTGTACGTACTGCCTTCTACGATTTTTCATGTGCAGTATGAAATGAACTTTGGCGGTGAATTCTAATGGCACGTCAACGGTACAGATGGGAGTCTAACGTGAAATTTTCAGCTCATTCGAAGAACGACTGCTCGCTTGTATAGGTTGAAACAACCAAACGGTGTACGTACTGCCTTTTACGATTTCTCATGTGCAGTATGAAATGAACTTTGGCGGCGAATTCTCATACTTTAATTTAAACTATTGCGTGCATGTTATTCATTTGTACCTAATCAACATGGTTTTAAGTTTCACTTAAACTTATACAAAGTTCATCAAATCATTAATAGTCCACGAACATGATGTGATGACACCCAAACAAAATTTCTAAAATTTGACAAACTGGACAGCTTGTAAATTTATATACAAAGTTAAATTTCCGCTAAAATAGAGATCCCGCCAATATTCTTCCAAACAAAATCATAAACGTGCCTTCTTTCTGCTAAAAACCGCAAAAAAAAACAAGCGCCAAAACCCCCGCCTGGACCCACGTTTTTGCCGCCCCCGCTACCCTCCGCCAATCCTCTCCCTAATCTAATCTGGAGGGGGAGGGGGAGACAGAGAGAGCCGCCGCCACCTCCCCCGGCCTCCCCGTCTGCCTCCGCCTCCCTCCGCCTCCCCGGCTCGCCCTCTTGGCCTCCCCCACTCCGCCCGGCGCCCGCTCCCACGGAACCCCCTCCCACGCCGCCCCGCCGCCTCATCCCCCACCACCCCCGCCGCCGCCTCGTCCCCCACCTCCCCCGGCCTCCCCGCCTCCCCGTCTCCCTCCGCCTCCCCGGCTCGCCCTCCCAGCCTCCCCCACTCCGCCCGGCGCCCGCTCCCACGGGACCCCCTCCCACGCCGCCCCGCCGCCTCATCCCCCACCTCCCCCGCCGCCGCCTCGTCCCCCACCTCCCCCGGCCTCCCCGCCTCCCCGTCTCCCTCCGCCTCCCTCCACCTCCCTGGCTCGCCCTCCCGGCCTCCCCCACTCCGCCCGGCGCCCGCTCCCACGGGACCCCCTCCCACGCCGCCCCGCCGCCTCATCCCCCACCTCCCCCGCCGCCGCCTCGTCCCCTACCTCCCCCGGCCTCCCCGCCTCCCTCGGCCTCCCCGGCTCCGTCGCCTCCCCCGCCGCCGCCCCCCACCTCCCCCCACCTCCACCACAGTCCCCGTCTCCCTCCGCCTCCGCCGCCTCTATACACCCCAAGGCCGACGCCGCGATCTATTCCGATCCCATACGTGAGAGGGAACGAGGCGTCGGTTCGGAGAAGACCTAGGTCGACATGACCATGGCGATGACTCCATCGACGACGCCGATCACTGGTTCGGCCGCCGCCAACGCCACCGACGGGGATTTTGCCATCACGAGGGCCGACCGACGGGTTCCACCTCGAACTTCTGGCGCTGAAGAAGACGGCACGGATGATGCTCACCCTCCCCAGGTATGAAGCCTCATCATCTCCCTAGGCCTAGGGCACCCTTTTAAGTTACACACTATGGCATAAACAATGTATACGCACCAGGATTGTATCCCACATTGCAGAAGGGAAAAGAAAACATGTAGCAGAAGCAATAGTTATTGCATGAAGTCGCCTTTTAAGTTGATTCTGTGGAGGAATAAAACGATAGTAATTGTTAATTCCTATAAAGCTCTTAGTAAATTTAATAATTGTTAATTATGCCAGGTCTTAGTAATTATGCAATTCCTATAAAACGATAGTAATTGCAATAATTGTTAATACAACGATAGTAATTGCATAATTGTTAATTCCTATAAAACGATATATTGTTATTTGGGAAATGAGTTATACAATGATTAAATTTACTAAGTCGGATATTGACTCACCCTCCTACTCGAAGAATTTTAGTAACTTGACTGCCAGCCCACACCATTGCCATTAATTTAAGGAATCTGTTTTAGTTGGTATAAAACACATTATAGTGAGAAGCATTAGTTCTTGTAAATCTTCATAGGTGGTAAAGGTTAAGCAAACCACTCCTTGGGAGTATAAGAGCTTAATGAAATATTCTTCAAAAGAAACTCTGATGGGAAGATATTTTAGATTTCGGTACATTTTATTGATGTGTACACTGATCTGCATTTCCTTTTTAGGTTGATGCTGTTAATATTAAAGAAGCCAAGCAGCCACAAGGAGGCTCCACAGGTATGATGTTTGTGGCGTGTGCTATCTTAGCTTCATCAATTTGCGTTTCTTCATAGGGCTGAATTGATTTTTTTCATACAGGTCCAAGAAATTATGGCAAAGAGTCATCGAAAAGTTTCTCATCTAAAAAGTATTCAAAACTAACTGTAAATCTAAAAACCAATAATAGTACACCTGTTGTTTGCTATATAGTTCTCATGGCAAAGTCTTTAGGAGTTTATCTACATGCATTTGATGAGCTGTAGTATTCCAACAGAAAATTTGTTGAGTAGCAGTTGAGCTTGCATTTTGCTCTAAAATGTACTCAAAGAGGCAGAAGGCCTCACAGAAGTTGGTGCTCTTTTATTTATCTGGCTTCTCATGAATATAAGCAATGGTGAGTAGTTAGTCTTTTACTCTTTTATGCAAGTAACTGTTGACAGAGAACTATTACTCAGACGGGAGCAGGGTTCCAAATACCAGAACTGGGCACAATCCTGGCCAGGGGCCGGTACTGGTTACCAGCCGGTAACCGGAAAACCAGGAAAAACCAGGAAGAACCTTGCATGTTACTCTTTTATGCAAGTAACTGTTGACGGAGAGAACTATTACTCAGACAGGAGGCTAGGGCCAAGATATAGCTTGGAATGGCAGTGGGAATATTACCTTACGTGTTAAGTGATTACAGAAGAACCTTGCATATATCTATCTTGTTGAGACTAATGAATTTTAGATTCAAGCTTTCAGCCTTTCTCATGAATCATGATACCAATACTTGCAATGACATATTCAATGTACTCTTTTAATCTTATATTATAATGACAGTTCATCATTCCTCATGTATTCCTGCTGGTGTTGTCAGGTTGCTAGAGAAATTAAAGAGATATGGTGCTGCTGGTGTTTTGTCTTATGGACTACTTAATACCATCTATTATGTCACGACCTTTTTATTAGTTTGGTAAGTCAATGCATGGTTCTGTGATGCTATGCTGATTTTTAGACTTAGTGTACTGTTCTGGAGCATTTACTTTCAGAAGAAACATTTCTTTCTGTAACTTCGAAGTGTAAACTTGTTAATTCCTTGGTCATGAGAAAGAGGCCACTGATTCACTTAAATACGTGTTCCAAATGGTGCATTTCCACAAGGCAAAACAATTGCACAAGCAATAGCAGCATTGGATGGAAGGGAATTACTGAATGTTATACTTTTCAGGTTCTATTTTTCTCCTGCTCCTGGTAGGATGGGTTATGCTGCAGCAGTGGAGAGGTAACAGTTACAAAATCCTTTTCCCCCCTTACTTGAGCAGTTCTCACTATAATGTGTTTTATACCAACTAAAACAGATTCCTTAAATTAATGGCAATGGTGTGGGCTGGCAGTCAAGTTACTAAAATTCTTCGAGTAGGAGGGTGAGTCAATATCCGACTTAGTAAATTTAATCATTGTATAACTCATTTCCCACATAACAATATATCGTTTTATAGGAATTAACAATTATGCAATTACTATCGTTCTATTAACAATTATAAAGCAATTACAATAATTGTTAATTCCTATCGTTTTATATAATTGTTAATTCCTATCGTTTTATATAATTGTTAATTCCTATCTTTATTGCTCTTTATATAACTGTAACTCGTATATCTAAACTTGCACTATGATATACTTAAGTATGTGCTGCTGGACAATACTCACATTAAGGTCCCTCTTTATTGTTCATGTTCTATCAGGATGAAACAATTTGATCAGAGCAAACAGAGTCGTGGCGTCGTCAAGTCAGGAAATTCAACATGGCAAAGAAGCACGGACAAATGGAATGGAAGTGATAGTACTTTTGTTATTAGTTACAAACTTTGTAGTTTAAGTATGGAGATTGATATGTAATTCCTGTATGAGTGGTGGCACTTTTAAATTATTATGTGTTGAATTAATATATGTGTTTTTGATCCAGCCGTGTTCCTAATTTGATTATTAATTTGCAACAATAAATTATAATAAACTATCATATGCTCAATATGCTACCGTAAATTTTACCGTTGCGATAAACCTGTATGCAAAATTGGTATTTCGTTGTGATAGGTTGTTGCAACGCTGCTACTGTGTTGCGATTACACTATATGCCATGAACAATGTTCGTTGCTATAGGATCTATTTGCCACAAAACATATTTCGTCGCAATAACTTTATGGCAATGAAATGCCTTCTGTGGCAATAAAACATATTGCAACGAAACATCTCCCGTGGCAATTAAACCTGCTGCAACGAAACGCCTCCCGTAGCAATATATCCTGTTGCAACGAAATGCTCTCCGTGGCAATATGGTCTATTGCCACGAACCATTGGCGTGGCAATAGAACCTATTACCATGCAATATTTTTGTGGCAAATGATACTATTGCCACGACCAAACTTTGTGGCAAAAGAAGCTATTGCCACGGAGTCAACCGTGGCAATAGCCTATATCGCCACGACATCATTCGTTGCAACAACAAACAATTGCCACAACACATTGCATGGCAATAACCATAGGTATTGCAACGAAACTACAATTCGTTGCACAATCTTTTAAGCACGCAAGTACTTGCCACGCTTGCCAACGGAAGTGATGTGTTGCAATAGATACATATTGCATCTATTTTGGCCCTATTGCAACGATTTCGCTCCGTTGTCCTAGACCTGAAAACTAGTAGTGTAAAAATTTTATTCAATATGTGATATATGTAGATTCGAAAGGTTCTACACTAAACATGCAAAATGTTCTCATCCAGCTTCGTGCATCCACAATAGTGCAAGGCAGGCAGTTCCATCCACCTTCTAGCATGTTGTCATACATCCAGCGGAACAATCAAGAGAGTTGGCCAGTTTTCCAAAATTCACTAGGATCTTGTAATTCCCACACATTGATTCTTGTAGTGCACTTGCGATGTAGATTAGTCTGACAAGAATAACAAGACAATTGAGTAATATGCTAACTGAAGAAGTTGTTCGCACTACAGTTAAAGGAAAGCAATAATGACCAGGTGATCATGCCCAAAAAACCTACAAACCCACAAATATCTTACAGGCAACCAGCTTCAGCCTCACTCCAGGACCCTTCCAGGGGCACACATTTGCTACCATTGTGCTCATGCTACAGAATGCCCTGAACAGGAATCATTCTTGAGAGAAAACATCAATAATTTTTTCTCCTCAAGGCATGCATTAATTCATAATGCATTGATCAATTCCAAAAACTAGAAACAAAACCCCCCAATTAGGCCTCTTTCACTGTTCATGTGGCTTATTTGTTCTTTTAACTAACAAGAGTTCCTCAAGGTCAAGGAGAGCAACCTGTCAAAATCCGAAGTTTGGGTGAATGTAGCTCCCGTGCGCCCGCTTTTACCAGAAGTAGCACCCGGTGCGCATGAATTCTGAATGTGACCTCATTGCACGGCCGGCATGCGCGCAATCTAGGTGGCATGCTCGACGCGCGCGCACAAGCTTCCCAGGCACGTGCCCCCCCGGCACTAAGTAGTCGTGCACACTAGCCCCACCACGACTAGGAGTTGGTGCAACTGGCTCTGCGTGAGGCCACGTACCCAGTGTAGATGGCTGGCCCTCGCGGTGCGCCTACCTGACCCCCCACGTGGCTACATGCGCATGCATTTTTCTCGCGCAAGCCTCCCCATCTGCTGACCGTTGCTTCAACATAAAATGGCCGTGGTCACCATTTCTACCTTGTCGAGCCCCAAACGAGAAACCGTGATAGCAGAGAAGGGAGAAACGAGAGCCATAAAATCAAAGGATTTTATAGTGGTTGTGTTTTGCTATTTCAAGCTTGCAGAGTTGGAGAAAAATGTTGTTGGATCGAAAACGGCAACAGAGGGGGGTGAATGTTGCTTTCAAAAATCCCCCTAGGTATCCACTTAAAAACTTTTCTCCAATAGCAACAGACGCTATGAAGAAAGAGTTATGTTCACTGGAAACTTAAGCACACGGAAAAGAGAGCGTGATAAAGGAATTGATGTTGATTTGTCCGAGGATACCGGCAAAACAATTCACACTTCTTGATTTGGCCGAATAAAAGAAAGAATCAATTTTGCCAAAAGACCAAGGATTAAAGCAGAGACAAGCTAACCAAGATAAACTAGGGAGTGACCAACTGACAACTAGACCTTGAAAGACAATCAAGGGTAAAAACTGCTGCTGACAAAAAATGACCAGCCGACTGCAATAGAGACAGCAAAAAGTATTCGACTTGTCTGAAAATGAAAAATAGTTATTACTGCTAGCTACCAAAATACTGAAGTATCAGCCGAGTACAGAGGACTTGACCCAGTCCGAAACCTGAAAAACTAAATTGGTTTTTACTGCAGGCCAAGTGCTGTTTTTGCTGCCAAGAGACAAAATACTGCACTGCCGAAAAGAGCTTTGCTGCCAAGAGACAAAATACTGCACTGCCGAAAAGAGCTTTGCTGTCGACAAAACTGAAGAGAACCGACTGCTAGCTGAACACAAATAAGAGCTAAGAAGGACAAAACCGAAAGTGGAGAGGAGAACCAGATTCACTGCATGACAACCGAAAACAGGAAATTTTAGAAGATATCTGCCCAAAACAGAGGAACAAACGAAAAATGATGCTACAGCAAACTGAAATTGCACACACCTAAAAAGAACAGTGGACACGGAAGTTCTTGCTGAAAACTTAATGCAGACCGAAAGATGAGAAATCAAACTTGAGAGAGTAAGCTAGAACCTAAGAGGATGTCGATTGAGACACAAAAACAAGAGTAGACTAAAAACAGAAAATCAACCGGCAGAAAACAAGGTGCACAGTAAATACTGCTTTGTTGATCCGAAAATAGAAAATGAAGCGCATGACCCCTGAAATCGTAAAATCCAGAGATCCTCTAATTCGGACAAAGAAAGTTAATCAAAGAAGGATCACTCTTACTAACAAAGGCAATTCAAGCCACTTGATATCTTCTCTACTGAGATAAAAAGAAACAATTTCAACACTGAGGGGATGCAGATTTCACAACCAAAGAAATTGATTCCTGAAGAAACTCAGATTCTCGCATCTCTCGGTCAAGAAACTTTAAACACAACTAGGATTTATTCTCTAGACGAACAGGAACCAAGAACTCAAGGCAGAGACAACTTCTAGGCAAGAAATCAAGAACTCAGGATTCCTCTGCTCAGGGAACAGTAAACCTTAGAAACAGGGGAACTTGAACGAAAAAGTAATTGAGAACAATCTAGCGATGTAAGAACCTTGCTCTAGGTATGATCAGGCCAAGTGGCCTTTAGGTAATCCCAAGACCCGAGCACAAAAGTTCTCCAAATAAAATATCAAGAACTCTAATCAAATGAGAAACAGTGAAGAACCGAGAGCAGAAAATAAAACACAGATCATGAAACCATTGCTTCTCACAGAATTTTTCAATAGATACAAAGAGAGGAATGATTACATAAGGTCTTGACACAGCCTACTCAATCCATCTCTTTCACAACCTGGGCAAAACTTAACCCAACATCCCCATACGCAGTTGGGAGAAAACGAACTCAAGAACACCAACTCAACTGCTCTCTCCAACAAACTCTCAACAGCAAGTCAAAAGAGAGACTCAAAGCAAAACCCTAAATGCTTTTACAATCACCAGGAGAGCCAAAGCACTAAAACCCTCAATTTGCTTTGCCCATTAAGCCTCAACGCTTTATCCGCTAATTCTAACCAAATCCACTTCCTTTTGTGCAGCCTTGCGTATTTACCAAAACGCCACTCCTGCACCTTCCGGGAAGCTTCTTCATTTCTTGTCGTCCAAGCTTCGCAACCACCTCGAGTCCTCGCTGTCTTCGGCACATCCTGACCGCTCTGACCTCAGCACCGCCTGTGCCTAGTCCGGTCATCCCATGCCTTGCCACGACTCCGCCTCAGGGTCCTGCAGCCATCACAGACAAGAAAACACATTACATAGCACCGCTCGAAATACAGATAACACAAAGTTGTATTAGAAATAAATACTCATATCGAAAATAGCCCAATGACCAGTCAGAAAGAAAACATGCGTCCTAAGCTCGTCCGACCGCGTTCGACCAGGTCCGACCACAGTCGACTGCACCATGCAACGACTTGGCTCGAGCCACTCAAACCAAACTCAAACTTTCCCGATCACGCGTCAATTACTCATCACAAACATGGGGTCACAACCACATGGTCTCTCAAATGTAGATCGGCTTTAGAGCATCTGAAAGAGGTATTTTTCGTCGACCTGTGCTATTATTTTCCACAAGCTGAAATGGTAGCTTGTTAGCATGAAATGGTGGTGCCTAGCATGCTGTTGTTGTTCTATGCCCTTAGTTTACCCCGTGGACATAGTATGTTAATGTTATTAATTACTTAGTTGTCATGCTAATTGCGCGCATGGCATTTCTTGTGCATAGCTGTCATTAGCATTTAATTAGGAAAAGGTGACTTGTTGTAGTTGATCTTGTTTAGTTGCCCATTGGCCTCAGTTCACATCAGAGAAGCAGCATTATTAGTGTCATTAAATCATCATTAGTAACGCTAATTATGTCACCATGGTAGGTACGTCACATGTTTAGCAGTGCATATTTAAGCAATGGCAAAAATAGTGAGAAATAGAAAAAATGCTGAAAATTTGTGTTTGCATAGAAATTTATGTTTGAAAAAATAATTTGTGTCATTGCTTATGCGCGCATTATCACTTCTGTTACTTAAAACAATTTCAATTATGTTAGAAATGGAAAAAAATACTTTAAATTATGAAAATATGAAAATAAAAATGGATTAGACTCTAAGAAATGTAAGTATTATTATTTCTGCTTTTTTGTGAATTTTCATAAATTAACGGCATTTATTAATAAGAAAATTATTTTAAAAAGACCAAAATAGTTGTACGAAAAGATGAAAGACCTTATTTATTTAAAATAGTAAAACAACCTCAAAAAATTATGCAAAATAATAGAGTTGTTGTTTAATGTCAGTAATAGAGTTGTTGTTTAATATGTCAGTGAGGTAGAAAAAATATTTGGAGGCATTGTTCAAAGAAAACTTTCAGATTTATAATGTAAATGGTAACAAATGCTACTATTTACAAACAGAGACTAAATGAGGTCTAAAAATTCCACAAAAATTCTCACATGCTCCTAAGATGACACATAGCACCAAAAAAATTGATTTTGGTTTTTGTATAGTGAATTTGTCCCAGTTGAGAAAATAGCACAAATAGGATGTTTTTGGACCCCACATTTTGAGTTCAGACTAACTTGATGTTATACTTTCGATAGAACATGGTGCAGCCCGCGTACAAGCTCCTTGACCCATACTGGGATGCCTGACACTGCTGTCATGCGTGGGTGTCCAAGTTGCTCCTCCGGCCTTCATCCTGAGGTCAACAAGAGAGCACTGGCCTCTCGACCATCGGTATGTCCCACTACTACGAGGCATGGGGCTCCTGCCCTTTGCTCATTTGTTGGATGTACCACACATGTTCCAGTTGGATGTGTCACTATTGTCCATGCTCATGGGCCGTTGGTGTCCAGAGACCCACACGTCCACTTTCGCTGGGGGAAATGACCGTTACTCTGGAGGACATTGTCGTGCTCACCTGTCTACCACTGCACGGTTCTAAAGTGTGCCCCTCCCAGGCAACCAGACTAGAATGTATGAATGGAGGATCGGTTCGGTCACCCCATCCCAGAGAGATCATGGGGCGTGCCACATTCATGGCTAAGGCGGTACATGACGTGCCTCGTGAACATGACCCAGCAGGTGGTGCGCACGCACTACGTCACGTACCTGTTGTTTCTATTTGGGTGGGTGCTATTTTTTATGACCAAGGGTGTCAGACCCAGATTTTACAATCCGGAATTCTCTGTGATTCCACCGCACTATTCCTTGGATCAGTAGATAGTGCTCACAGATACAGAAATGAATATCAAAATACATATCATGCGGAAGCATAAATATAATAAAAGACTTACACATGGGCCGATTAGGCCGACATCAATAAAATGCAGCAGCGAAAATGAAGCACACAGGTGGGACCCTCAGGACGTGCCCACCGGCAGCCAACTGGAGGTTCGCGGCATAGTTCTTGACACCTCATCATCATCGTCCTCATGTCCAGTTGTATTGCCGAAGCGTAGTAATCTGATTCATGATTCTGGATTTGTTATGAGAGCGAGTGTGAGCACAAACCACCGTGCTCCGTGAGCCAATACACAGGATGCAATTATCAAGGGAAGGCTCGGGTCATTTTATTTGCCATAAATTGCTTCTGAAATATGATTCATAGAAATTTCCTAAGACCTAGCAGTTGAAACTAAAACATAACTTGTGAAAGAATGCAATAGTAATAGCGATCCAGATTCCATCCACCGTTATATAGCCTCTGCACCATATGCTTAATCCTTCAGCGTCATAACCACTTAACTTATCCCTGGGGCGACACCCAGGGCAACACCAATAAGGGCCTTTCTCTGTCCTCCACTTTACCAATTTTCACCCACAATGTTTTTGAAATAGAACTATATCTAGTTAAGTTCCCATGTCCGCCCTTAACCGTGGGCATGGCTATTCGAATAGTTTTCACTTTGCAGAGTTTGTACACTTTACCCACAAGAGATAGTCTACTCGTTGCCCCACATGATTCCTTAGTCATGTGGTTGAGTAGAGTATCACAGGATTGTTACAATGCATAGTCCTACTGTGGTTACGCCCGCTAAGGTCTATCTTACGTAGGATGCGCACATCCCTCGGGAAGGGTCCCTCATGAGCCATCACGGGCAAAGGCGGGGATGAGGCCATCCATCCCTTTGCTCGTGGTCATACCTTCACGTAACCACCTTAGAGCCACACAAATTAGTAAACACTGCCTACACTTTGCCAGCTTGTGGTTGTACTGTTGTACATTGGGGGACCATCACAAGATTCGGTCCTTAGGGTTATCTGTGCGGTTCTACCACTAACCACTTTGTGCTTCCACTGCACCACTCACACAAACCCTCGAACCATCCGCCCAGATAATTAAGCAACTTGAGGTTTTTGGGAGCATAAAATATCCATAACCAAATATATACCAGTCATTTCCACCATGACTACCCAAACCAATTTCTCATGATTCAAAGTGATGCTTTGGGGCATTTTGGTGCCCTCGATTATCTAAGCAATACTAAGCATGACGTATAATTATGGACTTATTTTTGAAATATTACCATTATAATTTTGCTAGGGTGACAAGGCTCAGATATTCAAATGTTTCCAAAGGAGGTATAATACTAGCAAGTCGATTAATGGGCATATAGCTAGAATCTTCAAACAAACATATATTTGCATATGAAATAACAGCATGCAATTTGATAATTTAAACAAAAGTAAATTTGCGAAAAATGTAGGTTCAACATGATCAAAGTATTGACTTGCCTGGTGCGGTTTACCGCGGACTTGAGCTCACACTATGCTTTCTCTTGAGCTTCTATTCTTTATCTTCTCTTTGCTCTGACCTTTCTAATTACGCGATAAACGACTGAATCCAAATAAAAGCAAATAACTCAAAAGATCCAAATAAATTCGAATAAACTCAATTTAGTTTTATTATGAGTTAATGGGTGATTCAAGTGATTTGAGGCAAGGCCGGTGGTAGAACACGATAACTTGATATTTTTATTAACAATCTCTTTTATTATTTTTGTATTTATCAAGGAAGTTCCATGAGTTAGGTTAGACCTATGAATCAGTGTAGGAGGCTAGTGGGTATCATTTTGTCGAGTGTTAGTATTCCGGGCATATGCTATATAGGAGTGATATATACAATTTTTAGCTTACCGAATTAATGTTAGAATCCGGGTTGACAGCATTTTGTGGTACGACGTTTTATGTACATTTAGTTATTACTAGGCATAATTAGAATCCATCGGTTTAGGTCCTAGCTTGCTACATTTAAGCATGCTCAACAACCTTAAAGTTGAGATTTAATTAATGGCACATAATCATTTTGTCTATACTTTGGTTATTATTAGGTTTAGCTTTAGATTTCAACTTTAAATTGTTTATCCGGGCAAGGCTTGCTTTACAAGTCACATTTCATTATTTGCTATTTAGCAAAATTTACCACTAAGGTTTATTTCATGGTTGTCTAACAAATGTCTGGGCATATATGGTCATATTATAAGCAAAGGTAAGCTTTTATGGTATGTGGATATTTAACCAAAGTCACTACATCTTATTACCTAACTATGACCTCAATTAACTATTTAGGCTATATTAGTTATTCACATAATAAGTAATCATATGTTAAATATTAAGTAACCCTATTTTACCTCCTAATTAAATTTACCACATTCCCTAGATTATTCTTAAATGGCCCATAATTCTCACCAAAATTTCATATGAGCTCTAAAATTTCTGGTTTTAGTTCCATTGGATAGATCTTGAATTTAAATGAATTTAGAAATTTGTTTTATTCAATTTGGAGTTAAAATGAATAAGTTATGCCCATTTAAAGTTCTCAGTTTAATTAGATCCAGAAATTATTAAAAATCCTGACAGGTGGGTCCTACTGTATATTTTAATTTTATTCTTTTTCTTTTATCTTTCTAGGCGCAATGTCTATGACAGGTGGGGCCCTCACGGCAGTGAGACCCATTGCACACAGTCACTGACAAGTGGTACCCCTCTATCAGTGGACCTCTCGGATGTTAAGCCGCTGACAGGTGGGGCCCATCGCACAGACTGAAGTAAAAGAAAACTCAACCTCAGTGCGCTGCGGAGCCGGGGGCTCGAACGCGCGCAGCCGAGGGAGTCGGGGGGGAAAGAAGAGAATTAGCGCTGCTAGCCAAGGGAGCTCTCGGTGTTTCCTAACCATATAAGGCGCGTGACCATTTTGAACCAACCTTGCAGAGGGGCCGAACAGAGGAGCTTCGGGCCGGGTGAAGGCAGTGGTGTCGCCGGCGGACGGTGGTCGGGGTGGCACGGGAGAAAGCAAAAATGCGTTGCCCGCAGTCTGGTGAGTCGAGTGAGGACGCCGGCGGGACCCGGGAAGCACGGTGGCGGGCCGGCGGTGTGCGGCGACGGCTCGGGGAAGGCGTTCGGTGCCGGCGACGTGCAGCCCACGGGAGGCGTGGGGGAGGCCGGGGTTGGAACCGCAAGGCTCCGGTGATGGTGTAGGAGTTCGAAATCGGAGTGTGGTGGTGGAATTTGGCGGAGATGGTGGTCGCCCGAGCTGAGGGAGAAAAGCGGCGCCGGCGGTGGAGGAAGCTTTAAAATCCAATTGCTTGGAGGGGAGGGAGGTTTGAAGCGTGAGGATGACAGGGGTGTGCTCGGTGGCTTTTATAGACGGCGGGGCGTGCTGGCGCCGGGCGGGGCCAACCGGGCGGCGGGGCAGGCGGTGATGCCAGGCGGTGGTGTCAGGCAGCGATGTCAGGCGGCGGAGTAGGGCAGCGGGATTCGAGGGATCCGGGCGTGATGATGGCGCCGCGCGCGTGCTGAGGCCGGGCGAAGCGGGGCCGTGTCGTGCGGCTTTGGCCGAAAGGAGGGGGGAGGGGGACCCGGGCGCGTGGGGAGAGAAAGGAGGAAGGAGCCGTGCGCGGGGTCGGGCCCAGCGGCAGAGAGAGGAGGCGCGGAGTGGAGACGAGGCCCGCGCGGCAGAGAAAAGGGGCGAGGGAGCGGCTGGGCTGCGGCCGAAGAGGTGGGATGGGGTGCGGGAAAGGGACGGGGAGAGAGAAGGGGTTGGGCCGGGCCTTCAGCCGGCCTGACCCCAATTCCTTTTCCTTTTTTTTTGTAGTTCATTGCTATTTATTTTATATATATATATATATAGCATTTATATTTTGTTCCTTCTTGCTAGCCCATATAATTTTCATATTTGTATTTCCTTACTACTATAGTTGTCCTGGCATGTGCACAATTTTGTAGGTGTATCCAAATATTTATATGTGTGTGTGTGTATTTAGGGTTACATTTTATGCATCTACTTTTGTTATTATTTACCCTACTATGCCCAAAATAGATATTTACATTTTATCCCAAGTTTCTTCCTCCTTATACTGGATCATCTTTTCATATTCATATTTAAAATTTTAGTTTTCTATTATTTGCATATTCCCTTTTTAGCATTACTAATGTTTGTCTTTGTCTTTTATGAATTTATTCAATTTTGGAATCTCAACCAAATTCAGGAAAACACCATAAAATCCAAACTCCGATAGAATATATTGCAAAAATAATTCAAGAAACTCATATTTTCAAATTCAGATTTTTCAGGATGTTACAAAGGGAGACTACCTCTACCCTAGCTACATCCATCTGGCTAAGTTGTTGGCGAACGTGTGGCCGAACGAGGTGCCGCTAGTACAGTTGGGGCTCCGCGATGCTTTGTGCCATGTATCAAGGCTTGTGTGATACCTCACAGCGTAGAATCGGTGAGGAGCCAGTCCTCGCAGCATGCTACACCCTGCTATAGTTGTGGTCCTAGCACCATTTCCTAGTTGAACGACTGTACTTCTGCAGCGACCTGCACCCTTTCCAGAGACCCAAGTTGTACCCTGAGGGTACTAGTGGGGACACCATAGACAGGCCCACAATGGGCACACTTGGACACATGCTGACCTAGGATGGGCCAGGGAGAGAGCCAGGCGTGTGTACCCCGAGTTTCATAACCAGTTTGAGACTCTCCACAAGAGTGAGGCTATCTGGTGGCCATGGATTGCACAGTTCCTTACTGATACGGCCTCCTACGGCTTGTCCTCTCAGTGCGTTCAGGATCACGAGTACTGGCTTACGACCTACCACCTAGTATTCTCCCACATGGTAGAGCCGTACAACCCACAGCAGGTCCTCAGACAGTTCTAGCTATACCAGTAGGTGTCATTGGCATAGGGACAACTGCTTCAAGAGCAGGCACACATGTGTGTTCTCATTTGTTTTCGTCTATTGCCCTACTTTCTGCATCTCTCTTTTCGATATTGCTATGTCCGTACTGACTTGCAAGCAAAAAATGAAAGAGAGAAAGAGCAATGACTAAACCTAGGCTTAGCTACCATACACGACAAAGTGGGCTGACCGAGTGATGATTGACATTGTGCAGGAGGCACGGTATACGACATGGACACATACACTTCGTACTTGATGTGGTACATTCCACGCATCAAGACTAGGCTTACTGGGCTAGTGCCGCACTGCCCATTAGAGATCACGCGCAATGAGGCCGTATGAGCAGGTTGAGATGCTCACCGGGTGGCACGCCAAGACGAGGTGGTAAGCCAATCTTCATACAATTTTTTGACGGCAGCACATTTCTAATTGGTTCTTGTTTTCCTTACAGTACGACCACCTTGACCGTATCAACCGTGAGACTGCTGACGCTCTGCATTGTGGGAGGAACACTACCATCGACTGGCTCCTAGGTGCGATGTGTTCCATCTACGACGACATGAGGGCAGGACTAAGGTCTATCAATTGTGGTCGGCATAGCAACATTGACGTGCCACGATGCGAGCACCGAGGACAGACTCCACCCCCACCGCCCTCCTCGTCTCCCTCTGCAGCACCCTGACCTCCGTCTGCATGTCCATTGCACTACGGCAGTCGTCCTAGCTACGGTCGTTCCTCCTCCCTGTGCTTCGGGGCAATGGTATGGGAGTTCACAGATGTTGATCTTTTTTATTCGTGCACTCCATTGTAAAGTACCTCTTTCCACCGCTTGTTCTTGTAGCATTTGGTAGGGGACAGCACTCTCTTACAGCCATCTTCATCACGGAGGGAGATGTGTGCACAGACTTCCTCGCTGGGCCGACGGGAATCGAGCCCAGACTATGACCCCAACTCTCCGCCGCGTCGCGATGACATGTTGCCCACATTCGCACATTGGGCCCCATCTGACCTACGCGAGGGCGACGCCCGATTCACCCAGATGTACGGACCATACACCGTGCAACACCACAGCGGTGATTACACTAGGGGATCATCGTCCACATAGCCACATACACCGACATGTTGTAACGTACATAACAGAACATATTTCCAAATTGCATCGCACTAATGCATGGCACAAAATCCTCAGGTCTAGACAGAGCAGCTCGGTCATCCAGGACAGGATTTGTCATCAGCACTTTGCACTCCCTAGGTACATGCCTTCCAACAGTAGTACGCACTACAATTGTCGCATTGCCTACCCTAACCCACTGTACCATCTGTGTAGGCTATTGACCCATCTTCGACCGACTGGTTCCACACTTGGTTTGGCCCTTCGCCGTACCCATACACACAGTCGTTCGTAGCCCACCTCCGATGTAGGCCTCGCAGTACTCATACACGTAGTCATCTGTAGCCCTGCCTCCGATGCAGGCCTCGTGATATGAACTTCGAGACACACGCCGCCCTCCTAACAGGTTTACCTTCTTCGAGGATTACCTATGTCATCAGAGGGCACGGCGGTCGGATGAACCATGACTTCATGTATACTCTGTTCACACTGTATGTCCGTGTAATACAATTCCAATTCAAGTGTACCTTACAAAATAATCGTATGTTAGATGTCTCTCGAAAAGAAGCTACATAAAATAACATCATTTCATGTAAATAACATCTTTACTGAATGAGCCATGATATTTGCAAGAAATTTGTGACACAATTTAACAACTTACAAAATTCGTCAAAAATTATACAACCAAAAACACTATAAAAACTTTCAAAATAAATTCAAAATGTTCTGGTCTCATTTCCTATATTACAAAATTTGTACAAATAATATGATCATATAAATTTTCTAGACTAATTCATAAATGCTAAATTTGCCAAAAGCAAATTTTGAATTTTTTAGTCCATTTACTATTTCTTAAAAAACATACAAAAAACAAAAGGAATCTAGCACGGTGATGAGGCGCGCTAGGAGCTTCGCGCGCTGGTCGAGCGCGCCAGGCATGTTTGCACGCCGGAGGGCCGTGCCTGAAGGCTGGCGCGGTGTCGCGCCATTCCATGGGGCCATATATGGCATTTCACCCGAAGGGGCTAAGGGTGCCTTTGGTTGAGCTTTTGGGAGCTGCTTTTGCTTCCAAAAGGCCAAAAGCCAACCAAAGGGGTGGAAACCAGAAGCTGCTTTTTTAGAAGTAGCTACTTTTGGGTAGTACAGTTTTGAAAGCACCTTGGACCCTGCTTTTGGCTTTTGGCTTTCTGCTTTTTGAAATGGTGAAAATAGAGAGCTGTTTCACAGTTGTTTCAAGGAAAATAGAGATAGGAGGTAAGTTTTATACTTGTTTGAACCAAACAGCTTACAGCTTTTCCACAGCCCACAACCTACAGCAGCTTTTCCACAGCCCACAGCTCACAGCAGCTTTTTCAAAAGCCACAGCTCAACCAAACACACCTTAAACCTAGTATTATGCTACCACATGGGGCCATATATGTCCAGATTTCTCGAAGACCCACCAAGAACGACTACCTTTTTTTTCAACTCCTCTGCAATCCATATAGTACGTTGATTTGAAGCCTGTGAAGCGAACACCTGCTATGGCCACGACGCTCGTCTGCAAGAAAAGGCTGACAAGCATTGCCAAAGTGGGGACGCCAGCAATGGGCTCTGTGTCTTGTTCTCCTCCTTGGTGCGCTGCGTTTGCATGGTCAGCGAAACAAAGGGGAGCAAAGGGATCTAGTCTCCTCCGCAGGTCGCTGCGATGGGTTGGAACAACTCGATGTGGCCGAAGAGGGACGGGTTGGAGCTGCCCAACCCCATCGTCGTTGGATTAGTCACCACGCCACCGTCACTCACCAGCTCGCCGAATCTACGCTCGCCACCGGCACCGTCCGAATCTGCATGAGAAGGACATGAGGCGATGGAGGCTAGGAGGTGGCGGCGCTATGAAAGGAATGAGAGAGAGATGGAGAAGGGGATCTCTTACTCAACTCTTCACGACTGCTGGGGACGAGGAGGAGGACAGCGACAGGAGGTGGTGTGGGAGGCGATCGCCAGAACCCTAGAGCACTGGCTCAATGGGGAATTGAATCGACCCCAACTCCATTCATTCGAGCGAACAAGTGAGAAGAATAGGACACACGGGGGTTTTATGACAAAGTGCATAAGTGAATTGAGCTTTTCCCACCCACCTCGATTCAAGCCATTTGTGCTAGATCCCATGGCCAAGATTGCCATAAGCATAGAGGTGGCAAAAACAGCTCGTTAGTTGGGCTCATTTGCTCAGTTCAAAATTGCTTTAATTATACCCATTAATTAGTTAAACATTGAAATGAGTTGATTTCAAATGAATTTGAATTTTGCTCTAGCTCGGCTCGTTAACTCGTTTCTAAAAATATTTTTAAATTATATGTAAAATGATATTAAATCAAACTATGTCAATTTAAAAAAACACGATACGATGAGGACTTGGCTCGATATCCACTCCTAATTAGCATATTAGCACCGGATGGTTCATTTACACTAGATATGCTCTGTCTATAAATGATATGGACGATATTATAGACAACAGTTGTCTATACCATTGTACATACCCTTATAGCGTGGTAATCGATAGGGATGGGGCTATGGATCTCTTTTATTTATTTTTTCCTTTTTGACATGTGTAAAATTTACTAGGTGCTCCCTCTGTTGATTTTTACAAGGTCTATCTGGTTTGCATTCTTGTTAAAAACTGTAAGTCGCACATACCTGTTTAATACTATTTTCTTTCTTTTGCCCTTATTATTTTCTTCTCATTCTCAAGCATTTAAGCATGACTAGCCATAAAAACTAGTTTCTCTTGTCTTTCCAATGCCCTTAATTAATGGAAGGATACTTTAGTCATTTTCTTTTGTGACTTTCTCAATCTTAGAACTTCACTAGTCCATGTGTCCGGCCATAATACGCCATATAAAAATCAAAAGAGAGAGAGAGAGTATATAAACTAACATATTTTTGTTGCGTTGAAGAACAAACTGCAAGCCGTCTGTCAAATGGTCACTCGGGCATCCGGAAATATCCGCCTAAAATGAGGTAAAGTTGCAAATATGTGAAAATTGGGTACAGAAATTTCCAAAATTTATCAAAAAATACCATAGCTAGGGGATGTTATATTATATGTCCCTACAAAATTTCAAGGTCAAATTTAATTACATTTTTAGGTAGAAAAACAAATAGTGAACACTAATTTCACACTGTTCATTGAGAACTTGTTTTTTCATATCTCACAAATGAGATTAAATTTGGAATTAAAATTATGCAAAGATATAAAAAAAACTCCTTCCGTATATAAGATAGTTTTTTGAAAACTTTCTGAAACTTCTACATCAGATTTTCATGAATTTGCAACTTAATTTTATTGTATTATCACAGGATATGCCCCCTTGTAAGCGTCTTTATCAGTCGTTGTTGTTGATTTTTTGATCCGACGGGCTGCAAATCCCTGCGACCGTCAGCCTTCATGCAGCTTGTTCTACATGGGAAAAGAAAATCCTGGCTAGCCTGTCCTCGTGTAACATTCATCCATGAATTCTGCACAAGTAGTGCTTGCTTTGTCGTCCGTTAATTGGAACTAGCTAGCTAGGGTTAATTCCTTGGTGCCTAACACAGTGGAAGGCACGTCATGTATAATCAGCAGGCGCACTCTTTTTATCTTGTCAAGATAAAAGAGGGTAGAGATGCTTCTTGTCGGATGCGTGCAGATGTGCAGATCATGTTCGCCTTTTGTTGAGAGAGCTGTAGAGATTATGTTTACCTGTGCAGTTCCAAAAGAGATCGTATTCGTATCTATCAGAGAGAGAGAGAGAGACCATATCAAAACAACTCTTCAAAAACAAAATTTTACGATTCATTTTGTTAGTACTAGAAATTAAATTTAATCGTTGACCTTTTCTCTGTAAATCCTATTTTTTGCTGATGAATGGCAGCATCCAACGCGTTAAGATCATCGTGAGCAGGGGCCAGCTGGAGCGAGCAGCAGCTGACGCATGCGCGCGACCCGCTCCGGAGGCGGCGGTCGGAGTCGGGGGGGGGGGGGGGGGGGGGGGGGTGCGGCAGTGTGGCGCGACGAGTGGCAGCCCGCACTGGCGGCATACCGGAGGAAGTATAGACTGTCCAGAGCTTTAAGTTCCATGCCAAATAATCACAATGCTGCGTGTAAACACGCGTTGATTAACTTGAGGTTGTTTCCAGTAAGTGCTGCTGCTCTGCACTCCTAATGCTTGAAAAGTCCCCAAAAATTCAAACTAGAAAAATTTGTGATTTTTGCTGCATTTTTTGAGTGAATTTTAGAAACTTTTCCTTTTTGGAAAGTCTTCCCGGAATCCGCCTTCCTCTTTCGGCCTTTCCGCTTTCTCCTTTGCTTGGCGTCCCGCCCCCTTTCCGTTTCCTCCTCTCTCGCGCGCCCTTACGCCCGCGCCAGCCCATGGACGCCGCTTTCCCCTTCCGCCTCTCCCCTCCCGCTGGCGCCTCCTGGTTTCCTCTCCCGCTGGCGCCGCGCCCGCTCCCCGCTTTCTCCCCGCGCACGCGCGCTAGCGCTGCGCGTTGCGCCGCGCCGCTCCGCCCCTGCGCCCGCGGCCACGCCCCGATCTCGGACCGCCCCCACCGTCCCGACAGCCTCTGTCCGAAGCCATGGACGTCCTCGCGCCACGTCGCCCGCCCCTGCTCCGGCCCCACCTGCCAGAGGCCGCCTCCTCCCTCTCCCGCGCGCGGACGCTCCCTCGCCCGTGCCCGCAGCTCCACCTGCTCCCGTCGCGTCGCCAGCCCCTGCGCGACTCCGTGCGTCATCCCCTGCGCGGAGGAGACACTTACCAACTCCCTTGTCTCCTGTTGACTTCGGAACCGCGCTCGTTGCCTTCTCCCCGAAGGTTGCGCCCCTCCCGCTCGGGTATAAAGCCCCTCCCTCCGCTCCTCACTTCCCCTTTGCTTCCCGAGCTCCACCCCTGCCCTCAATCTCCTCCCGACACTCCAGAGAAGCTCCCTGAGCCGCCGATTGAACCCCCGCCGCCCCAGTCGCCGCCGCCACTCTCCCCTGCGCCGGCGGCACCGTAAAGCGGATCTCCTTTTCTCCGCCTCCATTCCCCGATTGCATTCGTCCGGAGTATCCTCACCCGCCCCTAACCACTTTGCTACCTCCCCCTTGCCAGGTGTTCGCCCGTGGAGCGCGGTCGCCGAAGCTCCCCGACGGCCGCAACCACCTCTCCGTGGCCAGCCCTCTCCGCAGCTTCCCAGCTCCTGTCTCCGCCGCCATCGTGAGCCTCTTGGTCCCCTGTCCGTGTAACCGCAGCTGATTGGACTATCTCGCCGCCGGCGACCTCCCTCGCCGCCAAATGGCCGAGACGCTCCCTTCTCTCTCCCGCTCTCTCCTTTGATCTCCTCCCACTCCAAAGCCCCAAAATGGATTCCCCGTGGTGAGCCCTCCCCGTTGACACCCTCCTTTGCCGCCGGTGACCTTTCCTCATGCCCCATCGGCCGCCGTCGCCTTCGCTCTGTCCCGATGGCGCCGTAGCGGACGGAGGAAGAAGACGACCGACGTGGTCACCTCTCAGCCGTCTGCTCTCCCCGTTGCCGTCTAACTCGGAGCGTCGGATGGCCGCCCTCCGTGACCGTCCGATTCCACTAAAGTCTCCCCATCCCAACCGCCCTATCAAACCCCCGCTCCGCCCGCCTTCATCTCCCCGTTGCCGTCCGATCTCCGCTCTCACAGATCCAGGCCGCCCGCTCCCGCGTCATCTGGACCGTTTGCCCGAGCGACGCGTCGGCCATCCGAGCCGCGTGGGCGCGCGCGTGCCTGGGCCGAGCCTCGGCCTGCCTCGCCGCGCCACGCGCGCGTGGGCCGCTCGCCCGCGCGTTTGAAATCCCGGTCGGGCTGCACTGTAGCATCAGGCCGGGCCGGCTACTGTTCAAGTGATTTTCCCGGATTTAATCTTTTCCAAAATCCCAGAAAATCCAAATAAATCCTAGAAAATCACAAAAAATCCCAAAAATTCCCAAATTTCACCACTTTGCTCCAAATAATATTCTAGACCCATTTTTGGCCTCCACTTCCACAAATTCATTCCAGATAAATTCCTAAAATTCCATTCGAAGGGTTTATGCATTTTACTCCTTTTTAAATAGTTTATTTTTCCTCGCTTGATTAGTCTCAAGCTGGATTTATTTATTTTATGTGTTTGCGCTAGTGTCGGAGATCCCGAAGGTTCAAGTGCAAGCTGAGGATCCAGGTGTTTCTTCGTTCGAGCTAGCTGAGATCATCCGGATTGACGGCAAGTCCCAAATCCTTTAATCATGTTGCAACCCATGTGATTTAATTATGTTATTATGCTATTTACATTGAGCTAGTTCTGAAATGTTAGTTCAAGTAAAGTAAAATGTTTAGAATGACATGTTATGTAGTTAGACCTACCACTGATAAATGCCATGTTAAATTGTTTGCCATGGCTTTGTAACCCTAGAAATAATTATCTGTTAATCTAGATAATTGTAGGATATTATTATCATGCAAAGTCTTTACACTAATAAGGTTGCGGCTGCAGGCCAATAGAATTTGAAAAACCCGACTCTAAGGTAGGGTGGTATGGGACACCGTGCCTTAGAGCGGAGAGTGCTGTCGTGCACAAGGTAGGGTAACGGGGTTGTGGTGCATCGCAAGATGATTATTCACCCATCTCTTACCCTAGGATTGAAGGAAGGGGGGTTGTGGTGCGTCGCAAGATGATTAGTCACCCAACTCTTACCCTAGGTTGGGTCGCGGGCCTGGTAAGGTTGCGGGCCATGTGAAAATATAAGGACTGAAACCCTTACGCTGAGCAAATGTCATAGCAACCGCTCAACCACAGGTGTTGACTTGTCAACCCTGGTTTAGTACCTGCTCAACTTAAGTGAAACCCCGCATTGGGAGTCGGTGCAAGACAACGATAGGTCTTCACAACTCGGGTCCGGCTTTTCGCGCTAGCCAGCGGACGCCCGAGGATGTGCGGGTTTATTATCTATCGGGTGGAGTGTATACCAAGGGTTGAGCAGCGAAAAGACCCGGTTCCTTAACTCAGTCATGAGGGTTAAGGATGCGTGTGGGTAAAGTTGGGCAACTCTGCAGAGTCAAATAAATGGTATTCGAATACGCCGTGCTCCCGGTTAATGGGGCTGTGTCACTTGGGTGATTCCAGCAGCGAAGCTTAAGTAGTTTTGTTCATGCTTTAACTTGATTAGTTGGTTAATTAACTCTTCTTGAAAAACCCCTGAGATCTTAAGAAGTAGTTTTGGGTCCTTTTTAGTAAAATGTTTGCAAATAAAACTGCATCCACCAAAGCTAATAAAACAAGTATACTCCCTTCCATTGTTTTTCCGTGCATGTAGTAAGATAGAATCCCTTTGGGATTTGCTGAGCCGGTTGTTTGGCTCACGGCTTGCTTAATCTATTCTTTAGAAGATCAAGACGAAGGTGAAGGTCTCCCCGTTGAGGAAGTCCCGAAGGATCTCTTTTTCGACGAGGACCCGTGGCTTTAGGTCTTCGTCGCGCTCAAGCGGATTCTGGAAGTCTTTTGTAATGTAATTACTTTGGGCTTGCACGCCCCGCTGTCAAAAGCTGGATGTTATTCCATATGTGAAATATATGCTGGACTTTGGTTGTAAGCATGCAATGGTATACTCTTGCGCGACGTTCCATAACTGTTCATGCGTGAATAGTTACAGAATGCCGTGTCCGTACGCGCCCCTGGAAACGGGGGTGTTACAATGCTTGTTCAAGGCCGTTCATGTCATTTTGGAAACCCTGGGTGTGACAAAAGTATAACCCTTCGTTCTAACATAAATATATAACAATACCTCTTACATCAATTGCAAAAATTAAAGTTCAATACAATAATCATTAGACAGTACGTCATAAAATACAAAGTACTTATTGGCGACATTAGACTTAGCACATACAAAATATAAAGTACTCATTGGCCAATATTATGATCAATAAGTCTTAGAAAACTATAACATGCTACTAAGAACAAAACAATTTAGGAGAAGACCACATTAGCTAAAGTATGCTAAGGGGGAGCCCTAAGCCATCATCTATCACCTATCAAATAAGCAAGTGAGTTATGAGTAGAATGATCATAGAAAATAATTTCTTCTAACATTTCTAGATACAAAGTCTTGATAACAGTATCAACATCAATCTGATCCAACATATCCTTCTCAATGCATGAAGTGGCTAGACCATTCAACCTTTCATATGGCATTGATGACCTCATATAGTTTTTCAACTTGTCTCTCTTGGATCTAATGGATATCTTTATATAAAAAAGAAACTGATATTACAAGAAAGTCCAAGGTTTTGTTTTAGATAGTATAGATGTTTCGTTGGAGACTTGGGGTGATATTTACAAATAATCAAGGAACAAAAATTCAGAAAAACGTACGTACTACATATGCAACTGTTATATAAGGGGATTTCGAGTAGAACCATTGCAAAGTGGAGAAATTGAAAGCGAATTGGTTAGGAATCGATGAATCGGACTCTCCTCCATTAATGGCGACAATGGCGGTGTTTGTTTTGGGGAAGAGAAGACCGGAAGAGGAGTGGAGAGATTAAGAGGCACAGGCGGTGTGTGTGGTTGATTGGATCTGATGAATGACTCACTTGATGTGTTTTCTTCGTGAGTGTCCATGCTTAGATATTTATGGAACGCTCAGCGCTGGATGCACAGCATGGATGAAATGGGCCATTACTTGACTTTGGCAGCTGACCCAATTAATCATTAATCAATTATGTTTAGTATTTAGTATATAGTTTATATCATACATGTATGCATACATACATGAGCTAGGGCCCCCTAGCTTTCGTGAGCCCTAGACGGTCGCCCCTACTACCCAGGCCTAGGGCTGGCCCTATGCTTGTTCATCTTTATCTCTCATTCATGCTTGGAACAACTATTATTTAATCGTCGTGAAGAGCTTGTCTACATCAACCACCGCTGGTGCTGCGATAAACTAAATCTGTGAGGACGAGGTGGCGCATCCACGAGGATGAGGTGGAGTTGTCATGCAGGAAGAAATAGGAAAAATGACAATTTTACTCTTTTTAGGAATTTACTGCTAGTACTATCGGTGTAATAGAATTAAAGCATAACTAATCTAATACATTGGATAAAAAAGAATAAATGACTCATATTTATTCTAGGATACTGTGAAAGAGCTCCTTAAAAAAGGGTTGATAAACCTGGCGGCAAGAATGGTAGATTTCATACTTAGGTTCCATTTGGAACATAGAGTTTTCTTGCAATCATGTGAGATAGAGTTTTCTTGCAGTCATGTGAGAACTAAATTATTTTCTGTAAAATTCCTATAAAATCTGTACATTTCAAACGAGCCTCAATGTACACCCGTGTACATGAATGGCCGATGATGTGACGATGAAATGGATGTCGACGTGAATGGGCGCTAGCTTGCTACGCGCTAAAGTGGCATTATGTGTATGCGGCGATGGCATGCAAGCATTTCACTTTTCTGGGCCTTAAAGTTGGCTCTGGAAAGCCGTTACGAAGTACAGCAAGAAATAAGAAGAGCAGCAAGAAATAAGGAACTATTGGGCCAGCAGATCAACTTTGCAGACTCCCCGGGTCACTGGGTCACTAATACATTTGATCACTAATTTTTATTATAATATATTTACAAAACTCAATAAAATTATAAATCATAAAAGTACTTTTCACGACAATATATATATATATATATATGATTTTCATGTATCTAATTTAAATATTAAAAATGATATTGATAGTTAAAGTTTGAAAAGTTTGACAACACCTAGACCTGACCAAATGGGCTGATCGGCACATGCTCATGTAGGCACGACCTAATATGGCACGGGCTGGTTGGGCCCAACTAACTAAATGGGTCATGTCGTGTCGCCCCATGAGCTGAGCCTCAGACCCAAGCATACCCAAGGAGGTCACGGGCCATGTCGTGCCAGCCCAGGCAAGGTAAGCCCGACAGCCACGATTGGCACATCTAGCCCATCTCCCGTCAGTCCTCCACCTCTCCCTCGTGGTGGTGCGGCCTTGTCGCCCCCGACCTCGCCTCTACCCAACCCTCCCCCCGACAATGACTACCCTTTCCTCCCCGTTAGCTTCGTCTCCGCCTTCTTAGCCTTCTCCCTCAAGGGCCACCTGTCCCCGCCCACTTCGCCTCCCTCCACTCCCTTGCCCCATCACCCCCGACATCACAGTCGTCACTGCCCAACCCTCCCCTCCCCAACAACGACGATGAACCAATCCTCCTTGTCTGCTTCATCTTCGCTTGTCGGCGACAGAGAGGGTATGGTAGAGGTGACACAAGGCGATGGAGAGCGCGAGGAGGTCGCGAGGGTGGAGGTGGGTAGAGATTAGGCTCTCTCCCCACCGATGGCGAGATCCGCGCGGAATGAGCCCTACACTCTCCAAATCCACTCCGACGGTGGTGTGGCTAGAGTGGCAGGGAGCATGGGGAGCTGAGGTGGAGAAGGAGTGGAAGCAGGCCGAGCAGAAGGAGGGGAGGGATACAAGGAGATGAGTTTGAGCAGTAGCGGCGACAACCATGTGAGTTGCAATGGCTACGCCAAGAGGAGGCCCAAGAAGGAGGGGAGGAAAGTGAGGGAGGCTGGGTAGAGGAAAAGAAAAGAGGGTCTAACGGGCCGTGCCGTGTTGTGCTTGGCCGAGCATGGTACTGTTTGTATCGTGCTGGGTCAGCCCACCATGCCGAAGTGCGGGCCCAAACATAGCACAGCTGGTGGGGTCAGGTCAACACAACCCGTTTAGTTGTAGGACGTGTTGTGCCTAGTCCAAACTAATAGTACCATACTTCAGGCCAGTACGATTAGCCCAGTCCATTTGAATAGCTCTAACTGCATCTATGTCCAAAACCGTGTATCCATGACGGGAGCTAGTATTTTTTTCTTTCGACAAACATGAAACCACTTGTATTCATGTATTATGTGTAGAACTAGGCCACGGAGTACGGACTGTATGAATGAATATGAACCTAGAAGCACCGGACGGTCAAACACAGATCTGAACAAGCCAGGAACCATGCCGTCAAATTCACCGAAATGCTGTAGTAACACCTGATAAAAAGCTTTATCAAGCAATGGGATAAGTGGAAAACTTAAGTTTTCCATAAGAAGAATAAAAAAGAAAAAGGAAGAACATTAAACTTGGCATTATGAAACCGGGATAGGATGGATCACATGAGACCACAACATGGCCTAAGTTTTTTATTGAATGTTTTTTAAGAGTACAAGGCTATACACTTAACACATACCACATTTACACCATCTACGTACACATATGAACGTTTCCTACATATACTAGAAATTTACCAAAGGCCCCACGGATCACATGCACGCGCTTTTTCTATTGAAAATGTACCTATATGTATTTCTAAAATTAGTGAACATCATCGCTAAGTCTAGAACTTGAACCGGATGTGCTAAATGCACAACCACGTGCCTAGTCATCTGGCCACAGTGCAGTTTCTTTTTAAAAAAGAATGTTTGCAGTTAACTACTCTGATCTCTAGCCAAATGTATCATGTATCACACTGGGTAGACTACCCGTCGATCGTCTTACATCAGACCATACCCAGTATGGTCACAAACTCACTAGGCATGACGAAACCTGTTTTTTTAAGTATTTCTTCCTGTCAGAAAAGAGTGCAATTCATAAAATTATGATATTGAAGTTTTTTCGTGATAAATCTATGTATATTATTTTCATGTATCTGATCTGAACATTGATATATGTTGTTGTATGTACCCAGTGTGTGTATGTGTTATGCTTACACAGGGGCGGAGCCACACCCCAGGCAGGGGTATGCTTCAGTCTGATGTGTGAAAAAATATCTAGTGTACAATCTAGGTAAATTCAGTTCAGATTGGATAACATTTTTATGGTCTAGTCTAGATAGCCTAGATCATTCCATCACTGAGCCTGGGGCGTAACCAAATCCTAGCTCTGCCACTGTGCTTACGTGATGGTATGTGCATATAAGTCTTCATTGTAATCGTAAAAAAAGAGAAAAAATATCCCTCTTTTATGCCTAGAGGAGTAAAGAGCGGCATAGTGTGGCATCTCTTCTTCTTGCTGCTGTTTTTTTAGAGGAGGCATTTCTTGACTAAGAGCATCTCCAACAAATCTTCTAAAGTGCTCATATCCCCTATATTTTAGAAGAAAAGGTAAAAAAAAGGCTCCAACAGATCTCCTAAGTGGTACCCAAAAATATAGAGGACTACATCCTTGATTTTTCATCCCCTATATATGGAGGACGCACACCATCCCCCTAAATTGGCCCCAACGCTCCTGCGCCGTCCGATCCCCTAAATCCTTTGGTTGGTAGTTTTTGTGGACTCAGATTTTAATTTAGGGGACCATATTTAGAGGACTTGTTGGAGGTTACATATTTTTAGTCTTCTATATTCTAGATTGTGTCCTCTAAAAAGTGATTTAGGGGATGAGATTTAGAGGATATTGTTGGAGATGCTCTAAGGTCCCAAACCAAAAATGTGATTTACTAGGCAACAAGCTGGGCCTAAATGGGGAAGATGGCCAGCCTCGGCAGTAATGACATTTAATGGGCCAACTGGTGGGCCGAGCCAAGCGCGTAACACCACCCCACGCCAACTCGGCCCCGTTGGATCACACGACGGCCCGTCAGGCCCCATCCACGGCAGCCGTCGGATCGGGCTCAGCGCCACTGAACCCTAGCCCGTTGCGGCACCTATATAAGCCAACCCCTAAGCGAGAGGGACAGCGAGCGAGGCACAGCGAGCGGCGGCGCAGCCACACAGCAGGAGGAGGAGGAGGAGCAGAGGAAGGAAGCCGCAGCCGCCGCCATGGGTAAGCCCCCTCGGACCTTGACCGCCGCAGCCGCCGCTGCTTCTTCTTCTCTTCTCTTCTCTTCTCTTCTCTGTCCGTTGCTAATGCCGTGTGCTGGTTCGATGCGTTCCGCAGGTATCTCGCGTGACTCGATGCACAAGCGCCGCGCCACCGGTGGCAAGCAAAAGGCGTGGCGCAAGAAGCGAAAGTGAGTAGCCAACCTCCAGATCTCTCCCTCCCTAGATTCGCATGATGGATGCTTGGTTTCTTTGTAGATTACTTAAGCGTCTTGGATCTTGCTTGTGTTTGTATAGATTTGAACGACACGTGGTTGATAAGTCATTAGTCTGGGATTGGACCGCATCGTATAGTTGTTTTCACTGTAGTTTGTGATCTTATCGGATTGAGCAGAGGCAAATGATTATTTTGTGATTTTGCTGGTTAAAGGGTATCGCGTGAATTATGAAATAAATATAAACTTTTTTCGTTGGTTATGTCTAAAATGACCACTTAGATTTATGCTAGAATTCTACCGAAGTGATGTATTTAGGGTAGTCACCTGGTTTGCATTATGTTTAGATGTTAAGATTTGAAGAGTTTATAGCCTTTTCACGCCAGGATTTGTGTTAGCCACCCTGTCTCGAGTGTAGTTCTTGTCCTTTTGGTGCCGCCTGTTCTTTTTGGCTACGGCTTGTGGCTTTTGGTCTGTTTGTGTGAGATATTATAGAGTAACTGAAACTTACGTGCGGTTTTTGCCGATATAAATGAAGTCAGTATGGTATATACTAAAATTAACTAATAGACCTTATCTTGGAAAAACACTCGTTAGTGTAGAAAAATTAAAAGCTAAAGCCAAAAGCTGAAAAAGAACATGCCCTATGTTTTATTGTGCGCAGCGGTTGCTTAAGGGCCTGTTTGGATGGACTAGGACTAGTTGTTAGCTTAGCTGGCTAAAGATTAGCCCAGTCCTGTTTGGATCCAAGGACTAATAAGTACTACTATCTCAGTACAAAGTCTGTTATACCCCTATGCATGGCGGTCTGGGAGGGTTGGCGTGGGTATCAGCGTCTTTTTTCCATCCTGCTGGTCCTTTAGCCCTCATTAGCTGGGTTTGGCCAACTCGTTGGCTAACAACTAGTTGGGGCTTTGGCTAAACTTTAGCCCACTCATTAGCCCTCCTGTTTGGATCCACAAGGACTAAAAATTAGCAACTAGTTGTTAGTCCATGGGATCCAAACAGGCCCTAAGAAATTTAAATCTGGAAGCCTTTTTTAACAACTGTTATGAGGTAATCTGTTGTAACGACTATTTTATTTTCTTTGGCAAACACGGTGAAACATGGTCTTCCTATTTTAGTGCCACACTTGCATTTACGTTGGGTACTAGTGCATCTATCATATAACGACTTTGTTTGATGATTTGTGTTAGTGCTGTTTGCTGGAATTTGGTTCGCCATAGTTGTTTGAACTTGATTCCAACTGTTGGATGTGAAGGATGCATGCTATAAATCCTTTTGTTCTGTGGATATTAACTTCTAACTTTTGTGAGTTTTAACATCTTCTCATTTGTCGTGAAGGTATGAGCTCGGTCGCCAGCCGGCCAACACCAAGCTCTCAAGCAACAAGACCGTGAGGAGGGTGCGTGTCCGTGGAGGCAATGTAAAGTGGAGGGCGCTCCGTTTGGATACTGGCAACTATGCATGGGGAAGCGAGGCTGTGACCCGCAAGACCCGTATCCTTGATGTGGTCTATAACGCATCCAACAATGAGCTTGTGAGGACTCAGACCCTTGTGAAGAGTGCCATTGTGCAAGTTGATGCTGCCCCCTTCAAGCAGTGGTACCTCACTCACTACGGAGTGGATATTGGTAGGAAGAAGAAGGCTCCTGCTGCCAAGAAGGATGCTGCTGAGGTAGTTTTCTTTCTGACGTATATTATTGTGATTATTATCATTAAAATAGGTTTTCTACACTTGGATCTATGTTAGTTGCTTCATCGTTTTTTCTGAACAGTATGTTTTTTCTGAACAGTATGTTTTTTCTTGTTTATCATGTGCTCTAATTTCGGAGTTTGTAAATTCAAATTAAAGAACTGTGATATTCCTGAGAGTATCCACTATTGCATTTCCCTTATGAATCTTTATAAAGTTTGTAATTGAGACAACTATTTCTTTGGCTGCATTATAGATTTTTTTATTTTGTATGCCCGGGCTGCTGGTTTGCTGAGGCACATGTATTATAACTAAGGATGTATATGTTCTCGGTAATAGCCTTTTGTCCCTTCTTTACTTGAGTATTCTGTGAGCAACTTATTCAGTTACTTGCATTTGGTAAAATCAGTTGCTCATTAACTCATTATCTGATTTTGTTTTTGGTGTCCATGCTAAAGTATTCCTTGAAGTAAAATTTGCACAATTTTAAATGGTTGGGCTTCAATGCTTCATTTTGCATTTGAGTTTTGCTAGAAGTACAAAATTTCTTGTTTTGCCTTTTTCCATGTTGAAATGTCTTGTTGTATATGCATTACTATGTGATACCTTGCATGGGGTTACTTGTTGATAGTAGCAGCACCTTTTTTTTACTTTTTCAGTTTACTGAATTGTGGAACAAATGTTCTGATTTATAGAACAAAGGGTCCTGTTTTTAACTTCTTCCCGTTTCTCACTTCGTCTGTCGTGAAGTAGGTTCTCTATATGCGATGACATAACATCTGAGCTTTACTGTTAAATTTACAGGGACAAGAGGGTGAAGCTGCTGCAGAGGAAACCAAGAAAAGCAACCATGTCCTGAGGAAGCTTGAGAAGCGCCAACAGGGACGCACACTTGACCCACATATCGAAGAACAATTTGGCAGTGGGAGGTTGTTGGCCTGCATATCTTCCCGCCCTGGGCAGTGTGGACGAGCAGATGGGTAAGAATATTGTGCATATCATATTCTATTTCTTAACAGTCGAACACTTCTCAATCTGAATGAACATCATAGTAAAGATAAAATATTGGCCTACAGTGTTTTTAGTTACATATCAACATGGAATACTTTTAGATAACATTTGAGTTTTGTTGTCAATATTCACCAAAATTTTCTTTTTGGAGTTAATGGCCGGCTCCTGCTGTATTTGTTGGCTTGTTGGACTTGTTTGACACTGCTATGGGGTAACTTATGATTCCTTGTTACAGCTATATCCTTGAGGGGAAGGAGCTGGAGTTCTACATGAAGAAGCTCCAGAGGAAGAAGGGCAAGGGTGCCACAGCTTAGAGCAAGTCTTTCTTAGTTGCCGGTTCTACACTGAAAGATGTACCCTTTTTTTGTTCCCTGGATATTCTTAGCTGTCTTGAGAGCTTCTATGTTATGTTTGCGGACATGTGGCCGGTTGTTTTTTACTCGAAATGAAACAACTCAAGCTTGATGACCTGAGAATGGTTTATGTATTGTGGATATTGTCAGGTTCTAGATGTACTTTTGCCGACTCGTTCATAATTTTGGTATTATCAGCGTTACAAGACCATTTATCCTTCAGCCTAAATTTTTA
The DNA here is from genome assembly GCA_017311315.1 of Dendrocalamus latiflorus. NCBI lineage: Eukaryota > Viridiplantae > Streptophyta > Magnoliopsida > Poales > Poaceae > Dendrocalamus > Dendrocalamus latiflorus. The sequence goes on from CM029640.1 coordinate 24,285,115, forward strand.
CGGTATACCTCTCTTAATGGTTCTACCCTTTTGCTGTGATGTTCGATGATAAATTATTATTTAGCATTTCATACCATGCTGAACACCAAAGAACCGCTCTTGCCGAATGAAGTTGATGCCAGTGCGGAGGCATATTTTGCTGTGATTCTGCTTGGCAGAATCGGGCCATTATTTGTAGCGCTATCGACTGGAGATCGCTGCATTATGATTTCGGCCCTGCTCCTAACGTCTTTGCTTTTGATTTATTGTTTATAGTTTTTCGATTTTTTTTAACTTTTTAGCTTTCTTTTGGATTTTTTATTTTTCTTTTTTTCTTCTTTAGTCCTTTATATTTTTCGTGTTGATATAACTTTTTTAATTTTTTTATTTTTAATTACGTGATATAACTTATTTTATTTTTTATATTTAATTATATAAAATAAATATTATAAAAGTAAATCAAAAGTTTTAGCTTATAAGCTACTTAGACTCTTAGAGCCTAGAGTCGTTACAGCATCATGTGTTGGTACTTTTGAGTAGTGATTTTTATATTTCACTTCTCTCTCTCTCTCTCTCTCTCTCTCTCTCTTTATATATATATATATATATATATCTATATATATATCTATATATATCTATATATATATATATTAGTTATTTTAGTATTAATTTTGGTTATTTTAGTTTTTTTGGTATTTTGGTATTGGTTGTTTTTTTTTTGAAAAAAACTAATAACCGCTACAATACAGTTTTAGTCTTAAATTAAAAGTCATAGCCATAAGTTTAAACTGTAAACTGGTTGGAGCAGGCCTATATAGCTGCCATTGGAGCTTGCGTTGCCAACAAAATGCACGTGTGCTCATCTTTCCCTTTATCACATCTTCCGTTCTAACTTCGGACCCAACTAGAACACAATGGGAAAATTAATGAAATCCACTGCAAAGAATTGTGGCCATGTTTTAGGAGGAAATGGCCGACGGAGCTCGGAGGGTGGCTCGGCGCAGCGTGACAACGGGCAGCACGCTCGGGTGTGTCAGATTCCAGCCTGAACCGAGTTCGAACGGGGTTGGAAGGAAGAGGGGTGCGTTTCTGCAAAATGGAAGGGAAGAGGGGGAGAGAATAAACAGAGATCGATGCATGTAGAAGCTGTTAAGTATATCAAGGTCCATATACTAATAGGCCCATGTGGCCCATGTGGTTATCTATATATTGGCATCTCCACTATTGGAGTTCTTGGACTTCTCAAACCCCATTGTAAGTCACATGGTATTAGAGCTTACGGATTAGGGTTAGGTTAGGGTTTGTTTACCTCCACCCACGATCCAAATCCAGCCGTCCCTTCCCGTCGTCACGTGCATCACACGTCGCGCGTGCGTTCCGCCCGTTGCGGTCGCATCGTGCGTCACGCGCGCCGTCTCTTCGCGTCGCGGCCCCTTCAGTGGCCGTAGTTCCTTCGGCCGCTGTCCCTGCTCTACAGCCGGCCGCCGTCCCTGCTCTGCAGCCGCGAATCGGCGACTGATCCGGCCCGATGAGCCGCCGCCTTCGGGCTCATCTGCGCCCCGATCCGGGCGACCGTCGCGGACCTTCATCACCCGGAACCCGGTGGAGGCGCCTCACTGGCTGGCCTCGTCAGATCCGCCCGGGATCCGTCGGCCACCGTTCTTCCACAGGACTTCGTCAGTCCGGCCGCCACTCGGCCACCGCTCGAATCTCCTCCGCTCTACGCGCCAGGTCAGTCGGCCCTTTGGCAACCGCCACCTCGTCAGATCCGCCGTGTCCGACCGGGGCCCGGATCTCGTCGCTCAGCTGGACATCTCCTCCGCCCGGCGCCGCTGCTGAAGACCTCTGTTGAAGCCGCCCGGCTGGACATCTCCTCTGCCCGGCGCCGCCGCTGAAGACCTCTGTTGGAGCCGCCGTCGCCTCGTCAGCTCTGTTGGTTGCTGCTGCTGCGATCAACACCTTTGTGCTGTTGGTAACAGATATTTGTCCTTTGTGCTGCTTCTGCTGTTTTGATCAAGTCCTAGCATTTCACAACATGTCTCAGATAAATGCAATAGTTATCAATCTCACCCTAGATGGTCAGAATTATCCAGAGTGGGCTTTCTGTGTAGAGACTGCATTAAGGGGCTATGGTTTACTTTTTCACTTAACTGAAACTCCACCTGTGATTAAGGATGATGGTAGTAATGCTGATGTAGTAAAAGAATGGCATATTAATGATGGGAAAGTGATGGCTGCCATGGTCAATAGTACTAAGCCATCCATGATTATGAGTCTTTCTAAGTTCAAGACTGCAAAGGGCATATGGAACAACTTGAAGAAGCGCTATGTTCAGGATAGTGGTGCTCTTTTGCATAATCTCATGCAGCAAACTCATGAAATTGAGCAGAATGATATGTCCATTGATGAGTACTACTCTGCTTTTGATCGTCTGATGGGATCATTGACTTCCATGATACCTGAGTGTACAACTGTTTCCTGTCCAGCACATAAGTTCATTGAAAAGTTTTTTACTTACAGATTTGTCATGGGAGTCCGGGCTGAGTATGATTCCATCCGTACACGATTGCTTCGCAATTCTTCTGCTCTCACCATGTCACAGGCATTGTCTGATTTACTTGCAGAAGAAACACATCTTAAGTCTATGTCTTCTTTTGCATCTGTTCCACATAGTGTGTTGGCAGCTTCTCAGAGGATCAGTGCACCAAAAAGTTCCTCTTCAGCACTCTGTAAGCATTGTGGCAAGTCTGGTCATCTTCCAGAGAATTGTTTTTCTCATTATCCAGAGAAGTTGGTTGACTATCGTGCACGACGTGCTGCTTGTGGTCGTGGTACTGGTTCCACTCCTAGAGGTTCAGTGTCTGTTGCTGCTGCTTCGCCTGTTAATGCTTCTTCATCGTCTTGGGTGCTTGATTCAGGAGCTTCTTTTCATGTGACATCTGATCAGTCCCAGTTGGTTGCTTGCAAGCCAGTTACTGATGGTGCTTCTGTTCAGACAGCTGATGGTACATCTTGTCATATCACTCACCAGGGTTCACTTTGCAATCCTCATTTTTCTGTACCTGCTGTTTCTTTTGTACCTCAGTTGTCCATGAATCTTCTTTCGGTTGGTCAAGTTACCAACCAACATTGTTTTGTTGGATTTGATGACTCATCTTGTTTTATTCAGGACCGTCGAAGCGGGCAAGTGATTGGGACTGGCCATCGCCGTAAAGGTGCTCCTAGCCTCTACATCCTCGACACCTTGCGTCTTCCTTCTTCCATTGAGTCTCCAGCTCGTGTGTCATCTGCTGCTTCGTCTTCCGCCTCTTCCTTCGCCCAGTGGCATCATCGTCTTGGTCATCTTTGTGGGTCCCGGTTGTCCACATTAATAAATAAAGGTTATTTAGGTCATACACCTATTGAGTCTAGTTTTCATTGTAAGGGTTGCAAACTTGGAAAACAAATACAACTACCATATTCATCTAGTGTTTCTCATTCAGCTAGACCTTTTGATCTTATTCATTCAGATGTATGGGGTCCTGCACCTTTTGCTACAAAGGGTGATCATAAACATTATGTCATTTTTATTGATGATCATTCTCGATATACATGGATTTATTTCATGAAACATCGCTCTCAGTTGTGTTCCATTTACCAGTCTTTTGTTCGCATGGTTCACACACAGTTTTCTACTCCTATTAGAATTTTTCGCTCTGACTCTGGTGGTGAGTATTTGTCTGATGCTTTTCGCCAGTTTTTGTCCTCTGAGGGCACTCTTGCTCAGCTCTCTTGTCCTGGTGCTCATGCTCAGAATGGTGTTGCTGAACGCAAACATCGTCATCTTATAGAGACTGCTCGCACACTTTTGATTTCATCTTTTGTCCCTTCTCATTTTTGGGGTGAAGCCGTTTCTACTGCTGTCTATCTCATCAATAGACAGCCATCATCCAAACTGTTTGGCAAATGTCCTGGTGAAGTTCTTTTTGGTACTTCTCCCCGCTATGATCATCTCCAAGTTTTTGGATGTACTTGCTATGTTTTGCTTGCACCCCGTGAGCGAACTAAGTTAACTACACAATCCGTTGAGTGTGTTTTTCTGGGGTATAGTCCTGAGCATAAAGGTTATCGATGTTATGATCCTTCTTCTCGTCGCATACGTATCTCTCGTGATGTGACCTTTGTTGAGGACCGTCCTTTCTTTTATAACCCCTCTACTCAGCCTTCATACTCTCCCACAGAACCCACATCGTTTCTGTGTCTTCCTCCTATTTCACCCCATGATGATGTTACTACACCTTCTCCATATATTATACCTATTCCTGCTCCTATTTCCATCACGCCACCTTCACAGGAGACACCTCCTGCACTACCTCCTTTTCATTCTAAACCACCTATCACACATGTTTTCCATCGTCGTCCCACAAACCCCACAGTGCCTTCATCTAGTTCTCCCACCATGGCCAGTCCTGATACGACCGTTGTTGATGCTTCTAATAATATTGATGAGTCTCATACTGTTCCTGATGAGTTACAGGTTGGTCCAAGATATAATCTATGTGATCGTACTGCGATTGGTCCGGCTGACAAGTATGGTTTTCCACGTGTGAATGCCGTTGTTGCTGAGCCATCCACTTACCAGGAAGCTTCTAATATTCCGGAATGGCAGCTTGCTATGTCTAAGGAGCTTGCTGCCCTTCATCGTACAGGCACTTGGGATCTTGTTCCATTACCGTCACATGCAGTGCCTATTACATCTAAATGGGTATTCAAAATTAAGACCAAGTCTGATGGTTCTATTGAGAGATATAAAGCTCGTCTTGTTGCTAGGGGCTTTCAACAAACTCAGGGTCGAGATTATGATGAGACCTTTGCACCAGTTGCTCATATGACTACTGTTCGTACTCTCATTGCAGTGGCTGCTACTTCTTCTTGGACCATCTCTCAAATGGATGTTAAGAATGCTTTCCTTCATGGTGATTTGCATGAAGAAGTTTATATGCAACCACCCCCAGGTGTTGATGCTCCTTCTGGTCATGTTTGTCGCCTTTGTCGTGCTCTCTATGGTCTTAAACAGGCTCCTCGTGCTTGGTTTGAGTGCTTCGTATCTGTGATACGGGCTGCTGGATTTTCACCTAGTGATCATGACCCTGCTCTATTTACTCATCTTTCTCCACGTGGACGTACTTTGCTTCTTCTATATGTTGATGATATGTTGATTACGGGAGACGATGTGGAACACATTTCTCGTGTGAAGAAGCAACTTGGTGAGCAATTTCAGATGTCTGACTTGGGTCCGCTCAGTTATTTCTTAGGGATTGAAGTGTTGTATTCTGCAAAAGGCTACTATCTCTCTCAGTCCAAATACATACAAGATCTTATTACTCGTTCTGGCATTACTGATAGTCGACTGGCTGCGACACCTATGGATCTTCATTTACAACTTCGTCCTACTGATGGTACACCTCTTGAGGATCCCTCTCGATATCGGCATATTGTAGGCAGCCTTGTCTATCTCACTGTTACTAGACCTGATATTGCTCATGCAGTTCATATTCTGAGTCAGTTTGTGAGTGCTCCTACTTCCATTCATTTTGGCCATTTGCTTCGTGTACTACGGTACTTAAGGGGGACATCTTCTCAGTGTTTATTCTATACTCGTGACAGTCCGCTTCAGCTTCATGCTTACTCGGACTCCACCTGGGCGAGTGATCCAACAGATCGACGTTCTGTCACAGGTTATTGCATTCTTCTTGGTTCTTCTCCTCTTGCATGGAAGTCTAAGAAGCAAGCGGCTGTATCTCGTTCTAGTACAGAGGCAAAACTTCGAGCACTAGCCACTACCACTTCAGAGATTATATGGCTTCGATGGTTGTTAGCAGATTTTGGTATTTCTTGTGATGCCCCTACACCTGTTCTGTGTGACAATACTGGAGCCATACAGATTGCCAATGATCCTGTGAAGCATGAACTTACAAAGCATATTGGCGTTGATGCCTTCTTTACTCGGTCTCATTGTCATCAGAAAACAATTGCTCTTCAGTATGTTCCTTCAGAACTGCAAGTGGCAGACTTTTTCACTAAAGCACAAACTCGAGAGCAACATCGGCTTCACTTGCTCAAACTCAATGCTTCAGAACCTCCACTTCCACCTTGAGTTTGAAGGAGGGTGTTAAGTATATCAAGGTCCATATACTAATAGGCCCATGTGGCCCATGTGGTTATCTATATATTGGCATCTCCACTATTGGAGTTCTTGGACTTCTCAAACCCCCATTGTAAGTCACAGAAGCCACGCCAAACTACCACAGAATCATCTTTTTTTTTCTGCAGAAGCAGAGTAGAAGATATTAGAAATTTGACATCAATACCATCAATTTCCCTAAACAACAAAATTCTATCTGGCATAAACTACCTGAAAACTAAACTCAAATAAAACAGCAGAACGTGAATTGTGCGCCGGTCCAGGATACCAAAGCTCTGAGCGCCTGACTGGTGTGTCAACATGTGGGACTTATCCGTTCATTCCGACTCTACCTTCTAACTTCTAGCTATCAAATCAGGATCTAGAATGTATATGTTGGCCTTTTAATTTCAGCTTTTCTTTCTTCTTTTTAGAATTTTTTTTTCTCTTTTTCTTTTGCATTCATGAAGTTATAATAGTTTTTTTTTCTTTAATTAAATAATTGAAAAACTACACTGTAGCACAATTCTAATTAAAAACTATCAGGTGAAAGACAGAAACAGCTTAAAAAACCTATAATAATCTTAATCCCGATGGATCGGAAGAGCTTGCCCGAAGCCAGAACATATCGGCCGACACCATCGAATGGGCAATGTAATCTCGTACCGAGCCACCTTCACGCCGTGAGCAAAGTTTAGGCAGAAAATGGAGCGCGCGTGGGGTCACGGTCGTTGACCTAGCCGAACACGAGCTTCCCCAACTCCGCTACGTTGCGGCCTTCGCCACCGACGCTGCTCGTCGGAAGCAAATTGCACGGGAGAGAAGCTCTCCTTCGGTGGCTCCCTAGAGTTGTTCAAAGGTCATATATAAGCCAGTATCTAGGAGAGGATATCAAGTGAGGCCCTTTTCCATACAAATTTGCTTCCCCGCTCCTCCTCCATCACCGATATAGAGTGAGATAAGCCGTACAAACTCAAGAAATTAGGTTCAAAGATCTATTTCACAAAATTACAGATTTTACGGAATATCGTATCACAAAGGTATATGTTGTAGCTTAGACCGTCACCTGTAACAGCTCTGACACACACAGCCCACACGGCGGCCTCTTGCCACCATTTCTTGGCGCGTCGGAGGGTTGGAGACTGTATGAGCCGCAGCGTAGATTTCGCGTTGGCGTCATTGACCGTGAGCTGCTCAGATGCGCACTTGTAACAGCGCGACGGGCACTGCCAGGCCTAGCTAGTTCGTGAGAGATTTTGACTCGGCGGCCAAACCTCTCCATCAGCCCTCCCTTCTTGTAACCTCTGCTCCCCCTTTCTTGTAACGTCCTCGTCAGTGGAACATCTTTCTTGTGCAGCTCGTCTCTTTTTGTTGGCTTCTGCGGTAGTTCCCTGACGACGAGATGATCTTGCTGTGCGACTCTTCTCCAGCAATGGCGTTTTTGCCTTTTTGGGCTCCTTGGCCCCTGCCGCCGGCCACCTCGCCCAAACCAGCGCTCTGATTATGGATTTAGACCCAATTTCTTGCATATTACTTACCCATCTTAGTACGAGCTAATGTGGGCTGGCCTCTCCCTCTCCGCCCTCCCCCTTCCTTGTAATGTCCACTCCCCCTTTGCATTAGATCTTGCTTCTTCTTGTACAGCTCTCGTCTTGCTCTCGTTGGCTTTCATGACAATTCCTGAGACGAGAGATTCTTGTGGTGCAGCCGTTCTTTGGCCAGGGCATTTCTGGGCAGGGCCTATCATTAATTGGCCCTCGCGTGGCCGGTAGATCACCACCAGTACCGTAGCAGTCGTTCACCTCACCTATGGCTGTTTGTTGGCTACCATAATCTGCCACAAGTTAAATAAATAAATGTATAGTGTTTGGTTCGTCATCGCAGTTACGATTTGCCACACTTTTTTAGCCTGCAACTCCACCTACCATGGACTCAAATTTTTTTGTACGAATAATTCATTTTTTATTCAAAATTACAGAAATATACTCGTGAGAATTTTTTTTTACAAAAATAGGCTCCAGTCGCCTATGGTTGAGCGACTAGAGCCTTTCGCCCAACCAGAGGCTGACACAATACCTGTCGCTGCACCCTGGAGCGACTGCATGAAAGTCGCCCCCCCCCTTAGGCGACTGCATGAAGCCCCCGTGATTGTTTGAAATTTTGTGAATTTTGTAGTTTTAAACTGGTAAAAAATGTGGTAGAGTTGTAATAAAAGTTTATGTTCATTGTATGCTGTAGGTGCGTAAAAAATTTTAGAAACTTTTTTTTACGAAAGATTAACCGTAGAACGATCGGTACATACATTGTTAAGTGACATACGTTGAGAATTCCAGTGCGGAGAACCGGTATGTTAATATTTGTTAGATGATTTGATATATGAATGATTGAATGCGAAAAGAAGAGATAATAGGCTTGTTTGAATTTAAATAAACTTCATAATATAGTTGTGAGTAACATGCCGCGTATTTTTTCATTACATTCGTAACATATAGCATCGGCAGCACCCCTCACTCGCCACCCTGAGGTGCCCCGTCACCGCACCCGCGTCCTCCCGTACGGCCCCGCTTGGCCGTCCTCCGGTGCAACGGGTTACGACGCTCCGAGAAAGTAAAACGTGCAGGAGGGTGTTGCACCCACCCTGCGCTGGTGGAGTCAGCTGCACCTCTGGCTGTGTGCCCTCCGGTGCACCGGGGAGGGCACTGCCGGAGAGAACCTCCGGTGCTGCGTCGGAGGACGGCCCGGGCCAGTCCGCAAAAAAACTGGTCTACATCGTCGGGGCCCGGGGAGACGCCATGTGCGTGCTGATGGGAAGGACCTGCAATAGTAATATCGTTAGTTCGTTGCATGTCGCCTTGGGATAAAAACGAGATCGGACGATGCGTACCCGCAGTTGGCGCCATCGAGATAGGATGAGGGGCGTACAGCTCAGAGTACACCCCCTGCGTGTGGAAGCCGGGGATGTGCGGAGGAGACGTGAAGAACTGCTGAGGTGGTGTAGAAGGCTGTGCCCAGGCAGAACCCCCTGGCTGCTCCAGGTGAGGTGGTGTAGGACGTGTCCACGTACTACCTCTGGAGTAGTGCCACACTGGTCGGGGTAGCACTGGTGGACGACCCGTCAGAGCGTTGGACTTGGGTGTGGAGACCGCCGATAGCCTCGTGCAGGACAACAGGCTAACGATACGTCTACACACGGCCTCCATCCGACGCGCAAAACTAACGGTCTCCTTGTGGGTCAACTCCGCACCTGTGGTGACCCTCTGCAGTACTGCGGCGGAATCGGTCCACAGCGCAGAACCGACGTCAGCCTGGACAAAAAGACATAAAAGGGTCAATCAACGAAACGATATTGCCATTTGGGAATCTTTGAAATTACATGTAGTGTACCGCGATGTGAGCGTCGCGCGCGACGTGTGTGGCAGGCGGGTCTATGACATATACGAGCCTGGTACGTGTCCGCGCCTGGTACCAGATCAGGTACTCCGCGTAGTCCGCGCTGTCGTATGGGCGCTCCTCCTCCACGCGGTCGTCGAGTGCACCCTCCCACTGCGCAATCCAGGGCTCCATCTTTCTCGACTAGTTCGTGCCTTTTTTTAACTCCCTTTTTGTTGTGCCTGCGAACACAGTAATGTAAGTACTTGCGAACACAGTAGTAAGTACATACATATTTATGAGAAGCAATCACTCACACGTGCACGGCCCGCGGAAGCGGTGGTCCAACTGGTACAGGAAGCGCCTGCCGTAGCCCAAACTGCCGCATGACTCGCTGGGGTGCGTAGTCCTCCACGTAGATATCGTACACGAGCTTCCGGCGGGTGAGCCAGAAAGCCCGGTCACGCCAGCACAGTGCAGACATCCCCGTCAGGAGCACGGGCCTACACTGCCGTATCTGCGTAAGGCTCCCAGCGCACGTCAGAGTCTGTGAGGCGGTCAAACTGCTACACAAAGGGCAGGTACGCCCGCGTGACCTGCACGTGCGCGAACTGTACCTGCAAGAAAGACAAGTTGTTTAGTATGACGGTCATCAATAAGAAAGAAATAGTTGACTGTGATAATACTTACTCGTCGACGGCACCAGAGAGAACCCATCGTCGGCCGGTCGACGTCTCCCCCGGATACATCTCGGCCCGTACAGACCCATGTCGTCTAGCACAGGTCGTCCGAGGCTGAAGCGCTCGAACGACCACAACTGCAGCAACAGGGGGACAACCCATGAGGATCGAGTTTGCTTTGATCCTCGTGCACGTATCGCACAGGGCGCGGTACATTGCGGTAAGTACGCCCGATCCCCAGCTGACCTGGGGGGCCTCGTCGTTCACGATCGCCCTCGCATAAGCGATAAGGCACGCATCCACGGAGTTGCCGTGGCTGGTGGTGAAGAGCACCCAACCAAACAGCCACAGCTCGTACGCCTCCAAGTGGCGCGAGACCTGGTAATCGTCTGCCTGTGGATCCATGCGCTCCACCTGAATACAAACAAGTTGTTATTAGTATGTAATAGCACAAAATAAGAGCTTCGAAGACACGATCGATTTTAAATACCACGTACCCGGTACTGTGCGAGCCACCTCAGCGTCGGCCCATGGGTCTGAGTATCTTCGAAGATGTGGTGGTCATCGGCCGGTGGAACGACCCCCTCGAATCTGCCGAGCAGGTCAGCACGCCACTCGGCCAGGGCCTCCGGTAGGAAGACAGCGCCTCCCGCGATCGGAAGGCCAAGGAGCAGGGACACATCCTACAGGGTTGGCGTCATCTCCCCGAATGAGAGGTGGAAAGTGTGCGTCTCGGACCGCCAACGGTCCATCAAAGCCGTCAGCAGGGAACGGTCGAACGGGAAGCGTCGTGATCGCTCCCCGCCCGCCTCGTCCCCGCCCGCGGCCAAGGCGGCTCCATCCTCCTCCGTGGTCTGCACCATCCAGGCAAGAGGGAGTAGCCCGGCATCCCGCAGCCTGCAAACAAAGTGAAGGTCAGCACAAAACGTTCTTACGGCAGCACTAAAACGCTGGCGTAGTACAAACCTGGCAGTCCAACGGGGGTCAAGTCCTCAGGCCACGCGAGGTGTGCGTGTCCAGACCACTCCCAGCTCAGGCGGCTCGTCCGTGCTCCCCGGTGGTGGGACACGACGGGAAGCGCGGTGCGTGCGGTCCACGTGCTCGTCCAACAGCGGGTACCGCCAGTCGGAGTCACGTCCATCACGAGTCGTACCTGCAAAATTTGTACACTAAATTTTCCACATGTAAATATGTACACTAAATTTTCCACATTTAAATATGTACACTAAATTTTCTACAATAATTTCGACACTAAATTTTGTACATCTAAATTTCTACACTAAATTTTCTATAATAATACATCAAAAATACTATACAAAATTTGTACACTAAATTTTCTATGTCTAAATTTGTACACTACATTTTCTACAATAATACATAAAAAAATTTCTACATGTAAATTTCTAAACTAAATTTTCTACAATAATGCATTAAAAATGTTATACAAAATTTGTAAACTAAAATTTTAAACTATATTTCTACAATAATACATAAAAATACTATACAAAATTTCGACACTAAATTTGTAAACTAAATTTTCTAAACTAAATTTTTCTAAACTAAATTTCTAAACTATATTTTCTAAACTAAATTTCTAAACTAAGTTTTCTAAACTAAATTTCTAAACTAAGTTTTATAAACTAAATTTTCTAAACTAAATGTTCTAAACTAAATTTCTAAACTAAATTTTCTAAACTAAATTTCTAACACTAACAAAAAAATACCTGGAAATCACGCTCTCCCTCCTCTTCTCCTCTCCTCTTCTTCTCCTCTCCCTCTCCTCTTCTCCCCCTCCTCTTTTCCCCCTTCTTCCTCTCCTCTTCTCCTCTCTTTTCTCTTCTCTTCTCTTGCGCTCGCTTGGGTATGAGAACAGTGTGCCCGACGGCGGCCGAGCGCGGTGCGGTTTTAACCCTCCCACAGTCGCCACACGGTTGGGCGACAGGATTGCAGTCGCCCAACGGTGGGGCGACTACATTTAATCACCCAACGGTTGGCAGATTGTCCAGTTGTCGCCGCTGGGTTGGGCGAAAGGCTCCAGTCGCCCAACCATGGAGCGACTGGAGCCTATTTTTGTAAAAAAAATTTCCACGAGTATATTTCTGTAATTTCGAATAAAAATATATTATTCGTACAAAAAATTCCCATAGACCCGCGGTGATCAATTTTGGAGCTATAAAATTGCGGCAACGCATGGTAGGCAACCAGACAGTCGCTTAGCCCCAATTTCTCCGAGTCCCACCAATATCTCGCGACACGGCACCGCGGTGTGCATCTAAATCTAATAGTATGGCACACATATTGGATGGAGCCTTCAGAGGGTAACATGTTTCTCGGGCATCAACGGCATTACACAGATTGGAGGAAAACATCATGACAGAATCTGCGAGTAATAAAGTTATCACAATGATAACGATAATTATAAAAGTTATTTAGATATATACCACTGCTAAGCTGTCCGTTTTGAAATATGTCATTATAAAGTTTCGGTTTGATATACGCCGCCGCTAAGTAGGCAAAATTTAAGATACACTATTATAAAAATCTTTGGACAATAATAGTCTTATCATCTATCTTCACCCCTCGATTATTCCCACCTCTTTCATCCCCTCCCATGGCCTACACGCATTCAGGCTCGACGGCCGCCACATGCTCCCGCCCAGCACAGAGCTGCCTAGCACTGCTAAGAAGCGGTGGTTCGCCATGGCGGCGGCGAACCCGCGGCGGGGGAGCACGACGGCGTGCCGCAGAAAGTTCTGAAACCGAAATCCCCATGAGAGTTCTATGATCCATCCTCTATCCAGAAAAATCTGATTATAGCCTAATACCCCATGGGAGATTCCAACAAAGCAAGTAGGAGATGGGTCCAACGACGCCGCTGCTCGCCTCGCCGTGGTTCCGAGTTGTGGTAGCGCCTTCATCCCAGGCGCACGAGCTCCAATCTGCCGCATTCACTCCCATCTGTTCTTGCTTTCGAAAAAGGGGCACACATGAAAGGATCAAGGAGGAAGCAGGGGCAATTTGGGTTTGCAATGGCATATTTCCAATGCATCACTTTACAATGGCATACCTCAAAATTGTGAACTCTAGTGTGGCATATATCTAAATTTCCCATTATAAAAAGGTGGTGTTTATTTTTGACATCTTGGCAGCAACTGAGCAACAGACTGACAGTAACAAAGACGCAACAACTCTAGGACCAGGAATGACTCAGCACTCATAAATACACTAACTAATAATAATGGTAAGAATACAGACTATTCCTACAATCTTTTGGTACTGTTCATAGGTTAAGCCTCCATAGAGGTGATGTGCACGGCAAACAGGCTGCATCAAACAAGCGCCTGCAGCCGTCACATGCTAAGATAATGCTACAGCTCTCCCTTATTTACAGAGCCGGTGATGTTAAGCTCGTTAGTGGTCGAACGGGAACTCATTGTCATCTTCTCTCACCTTGAACGGCTCCGGATTGCGACCGGAATAGTACAGATTCCACATTTTGTAGTAAGCCCTTTCAAGATTGCGTACCTGAAAAAATTTGTATGCATGGTCGATCAAGATCCAAGACACCCATCAAGACAAGCAATGTTGCTGGGGCAATGTTTCAGCAGCGGCTTACCCATCGAGCCGTATCAAATAATGGACAGGTCATACGGACTTCCTTGAGCTTATTAGTTAGTGCTTGAAGCTTTGCAGGATTTGTTGCTAGTGCTACTGCCCTATCTTCGTAGTCTTTCATACTAGTAGAACCAAAAGGAAAAGGAAGGTTAGTCTTCAGTCTACTCACAGTTTATCAATTGATTTTAATCTATACTTGCCTCCTAACAATCATCTCTTCCCCTAGCCCGGTGGCTAGGCAGAGGGAACCAGCTACTCTGGTTGCCATTTTCTCTAGTGGAAGGGTGATCATTGGCAAGCCAGCCCACAGTATGTCAGTGCCAGTTGTGTGCGCATTGCAGAGGGGCCTATAATCCAGAAAATTCACATGAGGACATAGAACAAGTATTAATATTAAGTATTGTGCTTATGAATTGAAAGAAAAAATGGTCATAGAACTGCATACGTGTCCAGAAAAAGGTCTGCCAATGCACTGCGTCGTATATGCTCATTCTTCATGGCAACGTCTGTGAATATGATCTGGTCTGGTCTGACTCCTCTGGCAGCAGCATCTGTATAAAGTAGTTTTTTGTGGCATTGTAAATATCAAAACACATGTAGTCCATTTATGCTACTCCTTTTCAGGTGGAATTAGCAGTAAAGTAAAAAAAGAGAGTCTCTAGTCTACTTACGTGCTCTTACTCTAGTTTCACCAGCTGCTGGGAATCTCAAGAGCCATAATGCACTGTTTGGGACACGTTTGAGAATGTTGCACCTTAAGAATAAGTAAAGCGGTAAAGATTAGTCACATACCAATAAAAGCTCCAATGTGAATCATAAACAGAAAGAATATTTGCCAGACTTGCAAAAATAATAACAGGAACATGTAGATAGTGAACACTTACCATGTATCAAATATTTCTGGATCCATCTTGTAAAGCTGATTAAAGCATGCGAAGATGAACCTATCCTCAGGTAACCCATAATCTGATCTTTTATGTGGGCATACAGGATTAAGACAATCACGATTTTTCTGGCACAGTGATCAGAGTTAGAAAATCCAGAAACCATATGAATGAAAAGGGGAAAAGAGCGTAACAAGTCATGAATATGAACCTGCTTGTAGTCGTTGACAAAATAACAATGAGGCAGATGGACGAGCTTTTCAGAATATATATGTGCATAGCAAGATGGAGAAACAAACTGCAGGATCATTTATAAGAAACCAAATTAATTTAAAAACACCTAAAGCCAATGAATTAATAGGCCTAGAATCTCCAATGTAACCATACCTCATCTGTAACCAAGTAGTCTATGTATGCAGCACCCGTTGTGCCTGGGAATCCCATGTATGAAACCTGGATAGGTGCTGGTTGCAACGCAAAAATCTCATTCCTGGCACCCTGTTTAAATCATAAGTACAGATTTAGGTGGTAAATAGAAATCCTAAAGATGAACGTTGGATCACACAAACAAACCAAATGATTGCATACTACATTTCAAAATTACTACAAAAAGATGATTACACTTCATGTCCCAACCTTGACAATTTCATAGCAAAGCCATCTAGTTCTATATGATGCCAATTATATCACAGGAGTTTCAGGTAATTTGCTACCACAATCCTCAAAAATAAAATGAAGTGAATGCATTTGCACAGAGAACCAAGACATCCACTACAAAGCCGGGATAGTATGCAGTAGTCGTTGAATAAAATGAGCAAGACAAAAAAAAATCAAAGAATATGGGAAGGGAACTTATTCACAGAAAAAAGGAGCATTATGTATTACCTTTGTGTAGCCATTAAGATTTATTAATATCTGTATTTTGTCTTGATTTATAATTCTAGCAATCATATCTGAGGTCATGGCAGACACATCCATGAAATGCTCAACCTCAGATTGAATACGCTGCCTCCATTCAGTACCATCATTTTGACTCAGTGCATAGCAAAAGACCTGTTTGTGTCCAATCATGAGTCCCACACATAGAGAACCTTGCAAACATAAATGATATGCTTGAGAAAAAAACAAGTGAATGGAAATGAAACAACCTCAATATTGTCGCGATCATGCATTCCAAATACTGAACCCATGAGATGGGAGAGGGGATGATTCCCAAAGTCACTGCTCACATATCTGTAATATTAACAATGGAATCCCAATTACTCTGCTATTGCAAGAGCCCTTCAAATGCAAGAAATGAAAAGGTTTCAATACATACCCCACCCTAAGTCGGCAGTGTTTACCCTCTGCTTTTACAGGAACACGGGGCGGATGCACAAAAGGTGGCAATCCAAAACGAGAAGCAATCAAGGAGCAATGAGCAGCATATTTACGGCTGTGAGGAAATGAAAGGAAACATTAATAAAGAAGACAAACTTTATTAACAATGTAAAAGAACAGCATAGTATAGGATATGCACCTTATTTCCAAGGCAAGCATGGGATCAATGGGATAAGCAATGGCATGGAAAGGTTGCACACTTGGAAGTACTGACATCTATGGGAAACAGACATGAAATATATAAGTTCAGGAACAAAGTTTACTTTTATCTAATTTTTAAAAACAGAATTTTATTCTTTTTTTAAAAGGCTTACCTTTATTTGCCTTCTGATAATTTCTTCAACATCACGAAACATGGCATCTCTGTTTTCCCAATTGCAGACACACTGCAGCGAACACAAAAAAAAAATGATATATATTAGTGGCCCCCTTTACCTTTTGAAGGGTCAATTGCTTGGAGTCACTGGCCTGAAACCTCGACAATATAAAAATTCATGGTAACGCTCAGAAAACTGAGATAAAATTCCAAATAAAAAAGCCTTAAGTTTATCTATTTGCAAGGTTTGCAGATCGTTCCAAGACTAAGGCACTAAACCTATATCATGGCTTTTCAATGTGAGTTTAACTTCCAACAAGAACCAAGAAACTAGCAGCGAACTCTTTCTTTACATCAACATACTTAACTGTCATAACTCGTAACTGTTAAGTACACAACTTTGTACTAATTTGCACATCAGACCAGTGCTCTAAAACTAGGCCTACAAAAGCTAAATACTAGCTGTACACAAGGACTAGGTGCCCTCCCCATTCCAGTTATTGCAAAACAATCAATTTAGTAGGTCTAGCAAGCAAAAGGGCCATTATGCAGACAAATGGGTCAGTTACCTGTTTCAAGACCGTTTAATCCGTTGGTGTTAAAAACATGTATAAATATTTTGACCATATCTACATCTGCATTACTCTTTTGATAAATTGATCTCTTCTTTTCTGTCGCAGCACTAGCCATTGTTGGCAAATGACAATTGCTTAATTTTCTAGCCTATATATGCATGATAAAGATGTATTAGATCTTCGTTTTCCTGTTGTATGAATGTGCCTATATAATTCTAAAATAGTAAAACTGTATACAAGGCCACATACAAGGCTAATTTCTGTATATGTGCTACAAGAAGGGGTGACCGAATGTGTATCGATAGCGGTACTCAGATAAATTAGTTCTGAACATTTTTTCCCGTCATGCAGGTTTACAGCCTTAGTTTGAATCATTATTTCATAAAAGCATGCATGGGAACAGGCAAATTTTCATATATGATGATTGCAGCAACACAAATTGCAAGCGATTACCTGCAAAGTATGCAGAAGGTTGCAGGTCGCTTCTGGAAAATCAGGACGCAGACGCAGAGCCTGTCTGTAGCTAACAATAGCTGTTTCCACATGTCCACTACAGAAAAATTACAATCACAAAATTAATACCATTAGCAAACAATAAATGATGCCAGAAATTAGCAGTACAGTTAACACTACATTGAGGTTGACCTCTGTAGTGTACCTGTCTTTATAAGCCGAGGCTAAGTTGGCATGGGCTTCTGCCATGGTTGGCTTGATTGTTGCAGCTTGAATGTAATCCTGAATTGCTTCGTTAACTCTACCGATCTCCTTGAACGTATTCCCTCTATTAACTAGTGCATCAGCCGCTGTAGGATCTATACGAAGTACTTCAGTATAACATGTGATAGCATCAGCATAGTTTCCCTGGTGCATACACAACATGAACAAAAATAAGGATAAAATGGCAGACATCAGTGTGAATGTTATTGTTCAAGAAACCATTCAATGTGAACAGAAGCAGAGGTCTGTTGTCCACTAAACCACAGGTAAAAATTACACATGATGATGGGAAGAAAACAGCAAGTTACTACCTGTTGCTTGTATATCACAGCCAAATTGTTAAGTGGAGAAGACAATCCAGATGTCACGGATATAGCAGCTTTGTAAAATGAAGCGGCAGCACTTATCAAGTTCCTGCAGTGTATTTTAGTCTTGGTTAGCTTACTCAAATTGTTTTGCAGTCACAGAAAAAGCTTAACATTATTCATAATGTATAAGAATCTCACCACTCCATATATATGTTTCCTAGATTGGTAAGAGCCTGTGGATGGTTTGCTTGCAAGGCAAGGCATGACTGCATAAAAGAAAAGTGGATCACAACCTGACGTGTGTAAAAGAAGTGAAACAAAAAGCAAGAAAACATACTCTGTAGCAGTTAATTGCTTCTTCCACTTTTCCAGCATCTTTAAGTGCATTGCCCTACAAAGATAAAAGCTTGTCATTCAACTATTTATTTTCTACACACAATTGTTAACATAATTTGGTCCAGTGACTTACCATGTTATTGTATGCTTCGACAAACTGTGGGTCGCAGACTATAGCTTGACTGTAACAACCAATTGCCATATCAAGATGGCCTTGCTCATAGTAAATAGTAGCAAGATTACCTGCATGAAAATGTTCCCCCTTCCTTTGTATTACGAGGTATACTAAGGCTCTACTTTGAAGGTAAAGAAAGGACCATTCTCTTGTAAGCTTGTTCGTATCTCACCCATGATGAATATCTAAATAAATGGACTCAAAAGGATAAATATTTAATTAGTATTTACATGTCTTTTGCTGCAGAACTTATCCAGATTTTTCTTTAGGAAAACACTATAAAACGAAGAAAGCAAGGTTTGGTATAATACTAAAATGAGAATTAGAGTCTCACCGTAAGCCATTGCATAGTCAGGACGTGCCTGCAATGCACGCTGATAACACATAATGGCATCTTCAGACATTCCCATAGCCTGGACAAGCAAAAAATAAGATCCACTTTTGCTCCAAGATTCCCAAGTTGTTGCTAGGTTCTCAGGTAAGATGCTTGTGTCACAACGCATGGAACTTACCTTATAAACATTCCCTTGATTAAGATAAGCATCAGCAAAAGATGGCTTAAGTTTAACAGCTTCCTGCAAGTTCAAAAGTAAAGACAGTGTAAGGACCATCAAACACCTATCATTTGCCATCATCTTGACAGGTCAAAGGCTCAAAACAATGAAGGCTTTATTTTACCCTTTGAGACCATAATAAGCAAGCACTATATGAAAATATATACTCCATCCATCAACAAATACAAGCCATTTTTTTTTTACTTTTCACAATTTCCAATGCAAGGCTTTCACCATGGTCTTTTACCAAAATATACTGGTAAAAAATGATTAAATTATATATGATGAAAGTATTTTCCATGAAAAATTTAATGGCCTTAGTTTCATGTGGTTAATGCATACACTTCTATAGGTCAAAGATTCAAAATTTTGACCGCGCTATGTTTTATGGAAGTAAGAGAATATTAGCAGCACTATACGAGCCATTGTGTATAAAGGTTATAAGTAAATAACAATGCACTAAGCTTGACATCATTTCCTCCTTGTTATCACCAGGAGTTACACTGGCATCTGCAACCTTCCAGAAGAGAAATCATGTATTTGTGTTAGGTTATAAGTAAATAACAAGGCATGATGGTTTCTTGTATACTTCATCATTAGGAGACATACATGGTGTGAAAGTGCCAAGCACAGAAGACATCAATGAAGTGAAAGGGAAAAAAATATAAAACGGGGAAATCTCTATACTTAAACAAAGGGTTCTACTATTTGACAGACCAAACCAAAATATCGACATATCTAAAGCAACAAAATAACAAATTAGCTGAGGGTATTTGACAAAACATATTCCATAAGATTCCACCATTCTGATCACATAAAAAACCATCATACCAGTACAAATGCATAGAACAACTTTCTAATGGTATGTGCTCTATACCAGATTACATGTAAATAGAATTGACAGATCTTTACACGCACCACACACCCCACAAAACAAACCAATTCAGGATCTAAGAAACTTCAACAAATCTGTTAAATCAAGCTTAAATGCTGCAAACTAGTGTTGTGATTTCAATATATACAGTTGTAGCATCTACCTTGTAGTATAGTAAAGCTTTATCAAGATCTCCTGCCTCCATGAACAAGCTAGCAAGGTTTGACCATGCGATTGCAAAGTGAGGATCTATGCGTAATGCTTCAATGTAGCGACTGTATGCCTGCAAGTATAATTACTATTTCAAATCATAGCATGTGCCTGAGGATAAGATTTTTACTAGGAGAAAAGTACTCAAATCAAACAAATAACAAGCTCAAGTGCAATAGCAATATTCAGTGTGGTCCTCATGACAGTATAAAGCATGATCTTAAAAGGACAATTAAAACATAATTGATCAATCAACAGGGAAATGTAGAAAAAACATATGTAACAAATGAGAGGATACGGCAACAAAAAAATATACACCACAGTCCTCATGTCAGTATAAAACATGATTTAAAAGGACAATTAAAATGTAATTGGCCAATCAACAACAAGAAAATGTAGAACATATATAGCACATAACAGGACAAAATAAAAAATATTTATGTACAAAAAAATAGTAGAACGGAAAATACGTGGAAATAATGGAAAACAAGAAAAATCAGAGTGCAAACTAAAATATATATATATATAAACTAAAAGAGTAGAGGGAAAGAAAAGTTATAAGTATCCAAGCCTAAAATTAAAGTTGCCTACCTCTTGAATGAAACCTTGGGCCTTCATCAGATTTCCAAGATTGCTGTGTGCGTCAACCTAAATCAGGACACATTGCCATCAGTTCAAAGAAGAGAAAAACAGACCTACCAACAACTTCAGAGATACACACCAATCGAGGGTTGATTGCAAGTGCTTGTCTACAGCATTGAGCTGCCTCATTCAATCTCCCCTTCCGTGTATATGCACTAGCAAGATTTGACCAAGCATCACAGAAGTTCGGCCGCAGCTAAAAGATTCATCCACAAATGCGGGCATATTTCTCAGTACTTTAAAATGTGTTCGCAAAAATCCGAAGTCTACAAAACTGGACAAGGGCAAAGCACATCTAGAAGATTATGGAGACAAATCCCACAGGGCAAATAAAACATGCCTGTAAAGATTACACATGTCCCATAGAGCAGAGATGTGTACCCAAGATTAGACTAGCAGTCTAGATATCACATAAGAATATGTAAATTGCTGTAGTAAATGGAAACATTTACAAAAAAGAAACCCCCCCAATTCCAAAATTATATTAGCAGATAAATAGAATTAAAAGAATTGAGTTGATCAAACCAAAATTGATACTGCTGATTTCAAGATCAGAAGCAAACCTGAATGGCCGTAAGATAGTAACGAATTGCAAGATCAACATCGCCCTTCTCCTGCATGGAAAAATAGAACACATCAATCACGCAATTTGACAGTACGGTTTTCAAGAAATAATCTTTACTCATTTGGCAACAGATTGTTGTTACCCAATTTTTGCCACTACACTACCTTCCAAGCATTTGCCATGTTGCCATAGCACTCTGCAAAGTGTGGATCAATAGCAAGAGCCTCCTCATTCTTTGCAATACACATATCATAATTACGAATCTGCACAATAAAAGAAATCCCAAGCTTGTCAGAAAAATTAGGGTAAAAAAAGGCAAAAATGCATGCTTTAGATAGCATCACGTCAATACTCACCTGATAGTAGATAGCTCCAAGGAGAAGCAGGTTATCAGTTCGCCGTGGATTCTTCTCATAAACGATGTTGCCATGCTCTAATGCCTCTCTGTACTTTCCTGACCTGTAGTTCTGATGGGCAAGTGCCAAGTGTCGCTCTTCATCAACAGCTAAAGTGGTAAAAACTTAATTAGAAATAAGATGATAAAATAAACCTGTCGAAAATAAAATTCTTGTGCAGGTTTTATTGAATTGTTGTTTTTTATCTAAAGAAGACAAGATATTTCATGTAATCATATTTCCCTACAACCAAGTCACAAATAGTTATGCTGCTTACGCAGAACCAGTATCAAGATTGAGATTTGACTGAAACGAAAGAGGTGTACCGTTTCTAATCTAGAGTAAACCACCAGAAACTAAGATATCCTCTTCTAGAACCTTTCCTGTCCACTTATCTCAGTCCAAAACAGCCAACAGATTACCTCCAAGTTGCAATTTTTAATCCAAAATCAACCCAAAAATTATATATTATTGCACTAATTAAAAGACGAGCACAACACCATCGAATCTCCGCAAACACCAACCAAGATTTTTTCCCCCACAAAAGGACATTTTTTTTTTGGCCAAATCTAGCACAAAAAAAGTTGTTATTCGCAGCCCATCCGCAGGGGGAAAGAGGGGGGAAGCGAGACAGATCTTAAAAGGCAAGCTCAAACTCCTCAATCCCCGAAGCCACAGTATTTCTATTTCCGACAAGCGCACCAGGCTAAACAAAGGGGAAAAAAAGGATTCAAAAATCACTCACCTCCAAGCTGCTTGGGCTTGGGCTCGGGCTGGGCCCTGGCGTCGATCGACGACGGCGGCAGCAGGAACGAGGCGGGCGACGAGGCAACGGACTCCTCGAGCTCGGCGCGGCCGCCGAACCCTAGCCAGTCCCCGCCGCCGGCTCCGAGCACCGCCGGCTGCGGCGCGTGGTGGCGCGCGTCGCCGCTCTGCAGCGAGAGCATCTCCACCCGGGTGGGGAAGCCTCCCTAGAACGCGCGGCCGGCCAGATCGCCGGGTGGGGTCGATCCGATCCCTCCGCGCTCGAGGAGGGGTGGAGGGGGTGGGTTGCTCGAGCAAGAACCTTCGAGATGGAAGGGTGGGGAAGAGGAGAAGGGAGCAGTAATTGCGAATTGGAAAACGGAAGCTGCTGCGGCAGAGGTGTAAAATATGGGCATGCCTTCGGGGGTTTATATATGTATGTTCAGACGGAGCGAGAGTAAAAAAGGGAATTTATTTATTTTCCTTTCCATTGCCCGGGCACGCGGCTTCTATTTTACTTCCTCCGGATCGCTATTTTTGTCCACATATTATACGTCGGAGCGAAGAAACATTAAATTTGTAAAATAATTAATCAAAAGTGATCATATATTTCTATTAACCGAAGTCTAACCTAACTATATGACCTTTTTAAAGCATTTAAGTAGGGACGGCGAGTAAAAGATTACAATAATTTTACTTTAGATACTCGTAATGATAAATATATTAAAACAATTGAGAGAACATTAGCATTTTTTCTCTTTCTATTTTCTATTTTGGATTCACTTTTCCATCCTATCGTTACAGATCTTCCTTATTCTTGCCACAGAAGCCGTATCTAACATTCGACGTCGTTTATCATCGTGATAACACTTCTAAAACACTTTAAGATTACAGATAATTAGTAGAAAACATCTTTTTCTGAAATTAGTCATACTCGAATATTGTTATGACTAGTAAAGACTTTATTGTATGTTTGATAGCACATACATCATGGCGCCACATTAAATGACATGGACCCCACTTTTGCCATGCCCATTAACTCGAAACCCGCCCGCTCCACACGGTTTCACACAGCTTCACCTTATGGGTTTTTTCTTTTAGTTTATGTAAATCAAAAGATTTTTGAAATATATAGACGTCTAATTTAGTTTATTTTGATTTTTTGACTTTTTTATCTTTTATTTTTTTCTCTTATTTTTGTTATATTGTCTGTGACGGTATAACAGATTTTTCTTTTTTCTTCATTTTTCTCAGAAAAACTAACAGCAGCTATAGTGCAATTTCAGTTAAAAGGCACACCAGAAATTTAAGCCAAAAGCTAGTTAGAGCACCACCATAATATATGCTTAGGATTTCTTTTTGTCAATTTCTAGCTCTGCTATTGTATGTTCCTTAATTTTATAAAAGGAAGCTTGAATTAATACTTTCTCCATTTACAAATATGATAAATATATCAAAACTATTACAAAACCACGCTTTTAAGTATAGATTTCAAAAGAACACTTTTTTTTGGTCCAACTTTCACCTAACCACATTTTTGTTGTAACCAACGGTTTTGATGCTGTGGGCTCCCTCACCAAAGCCTACCCTACTACCATCATGTTGAGCTAACGCGAAAGGGGGAGGGTTACCACCTTGCTATGCGCACGATTAGCTGGACCACTTCGAACACTCAGAGCCTGCAATTTGTGCCTGGGGCAAGAGGTGTTGAATTGTGTCACACAACCCACTAATCGCAGGCATGGTGAAAAATAATTCTGTGTCCAAATCACAAACGAGGCTAGCCCTGTTTCGTGTCTTGTTGTTCGTTACGACAGAAGTGTGGTTTTACGGAATATTGCACAAAAGAAAAATATGGTTCTTTGAAGGAAAATTTTAAAATGTGACTTTATGGTAGTTTTATTAAGGAAACATGGTTTTAAGAAATATACTATGCTCACGGGGCACATCCTATCAAACTTTCTTCAACTTCAGCCTCTTGTGTGTAGAAAAAATAGGTGTAGTTAGTGTCAGGTGCATTTGTGATGGTAGGTCCTTTCATGATATAATAATGAAAGCCTATCCTGTATTTATACTATTCCTCAATATGAATAGTATAAATGGATTAATTAGTTCTATTGAAAAGATAATAAGGGATTATTATCTTTAAAGTTTGTATGTTTACAGGTGGTGCCTTCACCCGTTCCTCGTTTCGGAGATCTTACCTTTCGAGAGTCCAATCTCGAAAGGCGCTTTAGACAAGGAAATATATAAATGGATATTTTATTTGAATTTTATACTCTGGGAATTAGTAGGTTATTCATGTACTTGAAAAGTTAATAAGGGATTAAGTTAGATTATGGCAATCCCTATTTCCCAACCTTAAGTTATGGCTTGTAAACAAGGGGAATGGAGGGGTTTTAGAACTAGAGGTATAAACCTACAAGGCCTAGGTTAAACGTTTGATATAGAGCTAAGCGTATGGCTTGTTTACCGCGCCATACCGCTCATAAAAACCCATTATACTTCTGTGGGCAAGAAAAGTATACTTCTGTCAATATAGATTCGATATGACAGCTTACAGCTACGTTCAGTGGGCTGGATGGCCCTGTTTTTATTGACATAATAGCCCAGTGAACTCTCTGATTGGTTCGATAGTTGCTCCGAGTGTCACTCGATAGACTAGCTTGTGAAGTGCCATTAAGATCCTATCACGGAAAATCGTCCCCCGGGGCAAGCGGCAATTTATCCTACTTTATCGATACAGCCCTGGGTGGCACTCGCCCGAAACTATAATCTCAGAGAACAAGAAGGCACTGGTTGTGGACTAGGAGGTAGCTAGCTCTCTGATGTCCACTGAGGTCGGTCCAAATGGAAGGCCTCTGCGAAGGTGAAGCGACACTGGCTGCATACCGGGTGGTAAAACACAAATGGTATGGGAGATAAAAACCTGATTGTAAAAAAGTATCATTTTTTGAAGGAATAACTCAGTTGGAAGGGAATCGGGGGTTTTCCCCCCGAGGAGGATGGGCTTATTGCATGGCCTCACCTCCTTCCCCCTTTCCACCGAATGGAATGGTTTAGAAAATCTCTAGTCATTCTTCTCGGACTTGCTAAGCCAACTATATTGGATAGCAATTATATTTACCAAATTGATGGTGAACGATCACAACAGCGTATAGATCCTAAGATGATACCGTATCTTTCACCCTTCAAAACGAGATAGTGCTACGTTTTTTGTAAACAGAAAAGGTGACCGAGGCGCTCAATATCACCGATCATCTTTGACCTGTCCCGGGGTAAAAAATAAATAAAAAAGAAGCTGAGGCCCGAATGTTTCAAGATTTCTACAGAGTTTAAAACGTCTGAGCGAATTATTTTTTAGGCGTGCCATCGAAGCGAATGTGGTTAGGCGGCCGAGCATCTGAGCTGTTCTCTCTTGGAGCCGATAATTCGACCCGGCCCTGCCTGTGCAGAACCATCCAAATCTGACCCGGACACAGCAGCAACCCCCAGGCTGGATTCGCTGTGGCGAGGCCGCTGCCGATCCCCTTCCGTCGCCGCCGACGTGTCACTGCGGACAAGCCGGGACAGCTCGAATAATCCAAAGCTTAGGCTTTACAATTAGAGCGATTGTGCATCAATCAACGAACTCACGAAGGGCACATAGGTGAGTGCGGCAGGAGATCCTTGGTGGCTCTTGGGGCCGACACCTGTAAAGGCTAGTACTCGGAGCCTTGCCGCCATGGTCAAAGCCACCGCACACATCTCTCCACGTTGTATTGTTCTACCAGAAGCTATTTGTTTTTATTTCTGCTGTGACTTGTATTACTTCCAAAAAAAAAGGAGACTATCTAGTACGAATAGATTCGTGCAAAGGTCTTTCTTTTTAAAAAAATATAAAGGAAAAAAACATGGCATGGCTTTAGGTATCTCAATTTTGCTCCAACTTTTAAGGCTACCTCGTCCATACAAAAATGAGAGAGGGAGAGAGATACTTTGCCCAAAAAGATTTAATATCGCCATTTAATATTTTGTATTAGTTCGTGAGGCCAATTTTGGGAGGTCGCCCGGAAAAAAACACTTGTTTGTGTTTTCAAAATTGCAGTATGCACTACTTGTTTACATGAAAGTAGCAACTTGCATCATTTTTATGAGAAACTCCGCTCTGCACTGTGCGGCTTGGACTGATGGCTTGGTTTTGTATCAGGTTCAATGGCGGATACACATCCCGTTAAAGAGTATTCCGTGGGGCAACTCAAAATCTGATACTGGCTAGGTCAACGTGTAAGCTGAATCATTTCGTTGAACCGAGCACCAATGGATACTAGTGTAGGCACCTCTTCCATTTCTCCTCCAGTTCCAATGGATACTTAATAGTGGTAATCTTTATCCGTGTTGATATAATCCTTGTTGCTAGTACATATATGAAGGTATGCGCTGCTTGCTATATCCGTTTCTCCTAAGATATAACCGTCAGCATCTTAAAAAAAGATCTAACCGTCAGCGTGGATGACCGTTGCATCAGTCGAGCCATTAGATTTGCGAAGAGCGGTGTGGATTGATTGTCACATTGATGCAGCTTACACAATGTTTTTGCTAAAATAGTTTCTGCTACATAGTGTCGAGATCCGAATATGTAAATTTAGACTCTCTGTGCATATTGCACTAGTCCAAGATTACACTAGTGCATACAGTAAAAACATAGATAAAATATTAACCACGATCACGATTAACTAAGAAAGACTCAAATGTTATTAATTATCAAAGTTACGACCTTCTGGTCAAGTTTACAATTTAATAGCCTAAAAGACTCTTAACAAAACTAGCAGCGGAAAGACAACAAAAAGGGTAGCAGCCACTCAATATGTCCATAAGCAATCGACTAGGAAGCGAAATCCTAATCCGAGAAATCATCGAAGAATTTTCCTTCAAATACCTCTTGCTGATATGACTCTTCTTCAGTAACTGAGCAAATATAGATATAGTCGTAAGTACATAGAGTATTTAGCAAATCATTTGTAACAAGATACAATATAAGTATGCAATGTTTAACAAAGATAACTGTGTAGTTACTTTGCAGAAAACATCAATTTGAAATAAATACAATAAATAGATTGAAAGCAAACCGTGAAAATAGGTAATAAGCATTAATCAAAGGAATTGAGTAAACCACAACCACAAGTGAACCGAACATCCACCCAATGAACCACTCGTTAAATAACTTTTCACGTAATGAGGTACCAGTAAACTAACTATTCACTTGCCAAATTTAACCCAACCAAAATTTTATAAAAATCTCTACCCATCGTGTAAAATCACCAAGCATTATCCATAACCGAGAATACAGCTATTCGAATAGCTTTACACTCTGCGGAGGTTATACAACTTTACCCGTATGAGATAATGCACTTATCATGTTGACCAATACACACTTCCTTGGACATGTGACAAAGTGATTATTATAAAGTCTTTACAATGCTCAATTTCAAATTAACCTTTACAATGCTCAATTTCAAATTAACTTCACCCGCTAAGGTTTCGCTGCCAAGTATGCTAATCACCTAGTCGGAAACCCCCTCTTGCGCCATGTGGAAAATTACCCACAAATCAATTTACCATTCAATCATCTCAATGACGAAATCAAAATTGAAACATCACAAATTAACTAGCCAGGTCTATCCCATACTATACATGTGATTGTATGATAAGACTTAGATCAATGACGCACAAAGTTAAATTCTTAAACATTACCTATGTGAGACATCCACATCCCAAGAGTACTGACCACACTTCCTCCTTTACTGCACGATCACTCGCCCAAGTAAAAACCAACGACACTATCCATATCATGGTACTCAAATTTTATAATTGTAACTGACTTCCATGATTCAATATTTCATTAAGCCAAAATTAATTAATTAATCAACATGTGGTGACGAGCCTAATGTACTACAAGCATAGCTAAGTATACGAAATGTATGTTAGACCATATGGTGGTCGTGCATTTAATGATGATGAATAATTGACATTTGGGTTTCATTGTAATTTGCATTTATGGGAGTTCTGGTCGATGTGCTTCTGTTGCTGGAAGTTTTAGGTTAGTAGGACTGGTCGATAGGTCGACCACAATAGATAACTGAGGCAAGTTGACCATAGCAGATGACCAATGCAGGTCAACCATAGCCAGTCAACCACAGTAGTCGCTCAAGGCAGATCAATGCATGTCAACCATGACTGGCTTCGACCACGCTCGATAGTCGGTGGTACGAACGACTTTGTTTGATCAGCAGGTTTTGACCACAACTGGCTTCAACCACACTCGATGGTCGGTGGTCCGAACGGCTTTGTCCGATAAGCAGGCTTCTACCATGGTATTTCTACCACGACAGGTCGACCACGGTATTTTGACCATGTCAGAATTCAGCCATGTTCGACTTCGACCACGTCCGATTTTGACCACAACAGGCTTTGACCATATCAGACTTCGACCATGACCATGTTCGGCTTCGACCACGACAAATCAACCACAGTATATCAACTACGGTAGAACGATCATGGCAGAACGCCCGCGGTAGGTAATCGTACATTTTGACCTCGAACAGTGAACTGGAACATTTAACCGGTTATAAGTGACAGTGAACCGGTCTTAGCTATAGTGAACTGGTCAGAGGTTGTAAGATCAACTGCTAGAGTACCTGGTCGATGGTCGTAGCTACAATACTTTTTTATGGTCATAGTTACAGTACTTTTCCATAGCTGTAGCTACAGTACCTGATCGATACTCGATAGTTATGGACTTTACTGGTTGATACTCGATACTCGTAGACTTGTGGTCTGTTATCATTGTCTTAGGCTTTTCGATCGGTTGACATAGGTTTTGCGATTGATTGCCGCAGGCATTACGATCGGTACTTGTAGACTTCATGGTTAGTTCGAGTGCTTCAATTCTTGCTATCTTCGAGTACTTCAAGTACTCATGTAGGGCAGCAGTATGACTGGCTAGTGCATGATGGTCGGTGATCGGTGAACAGTGCTCGAAGGAACAATACTCGAAGGATTTGGTACTCGGAAGATGGAAGTACGCAGTGGTTAGATGGTTATGGTACTCGGTAATCGGAAGGACTCCGTACTCGGTAGTTGGAAGGACTCGGTACTCGATAGTCGTGGTTTTAGCTATCGTGGTCAGTGATCGGTTGTCGTAGGTGTTGTGATCAGTTATCAGAGACTTGTGGTATGTGATTAGTACTTGGTACTCGGTGGTCGATGGAACAGTGATTGATTGATGGGCAGTAGTCGTAGACTGGGAGTACTACAATACTTGTGATTTGCGAGTGTTCTAAGTGGAGCTATAGTAATTCTCGAGTACTTATGTTTTCGAGTATTGGATGAGTTAGCAACCGGCCTGTGCATGGCAGTCATAGCAATCGTAATGAGTGGTATGAAGCTAATGGATGGAAAGCAATAGAATTGGTTGTCGTGATGAGTGGTCTGATGCTAATTTCTAGAAAGTAAGGAAAATGTGGTCGTGGATGACTTGGTTTGTGTGTATGGTTGGATAAAGGTGTCGTTTGAGTGTGTGGATTAATGTCGGTCAAGTTGGAAAAATTGTGCTGGTGAAAAATATTATTTGGTCTTTGCATGTGCAGGTTGGAGTGGAGGCGATCATGGTCGATGACGAGGAAGACTAGGACTAGGATAGGAAAATCTGAGGTCCAGACGATTGAAGATGTCATGCGAGGTGGTCGGGCTTACATTGGAGCACGTGAAGATCAAAGATGGTGATTCGTGGAGAAGCTATGGGCGGTGCGGTCCAGGAGGCTTCGACACGAGCGGTGATGATGCATAGAGAAGTTGAGGTGTGGTTCTGGAAGCTTCGACACAGAAGTTGATGGCGTGTGATGAAAATACAGGAGGTGTTGTCCTGGAGACTTCGTCATGTGGTAAGTTCGGAGTTGTAGATGGAGTCCACAACTGAGAAAATTTGGAGTTTGGTTAAAACCCGTGTTCGGAAAGGTTTTGGGTCTCTTGATTTTTGAAAGAGATAGAGTTGTGTGTTCGTGGTTGAGGCAAACACGGTTTGGACGTTAGCCTATAAAAATAGGGAAAGGCTAAGGGCTAACGTGTATGTTTTAAGAGGGATTTCGTCGAGAAGGCTTTTAGAGGTGCTTGTGAGGGCACTTTATAAATCCACGAAAATCTAGTAATAAAGATCATCTTGAGTAAATTTAGTTCGTGTTTTGTTGAAGATTGCTGGTCAATCTTGAGTCAATACATACCCCACCCTAAGTCGGCAGTGTTTACCCTCTGCTTTTACAGGAACACGGGGCGGATGCACAAAAGGTGGCAATCCAAAACGAGAAGCAATCAAGGAGCAATGAGCAGCATATTTACGGCTGTGAGGAAATGAAAGGAAACATTAATAAAGAAGACAAACTTTATTAACAATGTAAAAGAACAGCATAGTATAGGATATGCACCTTATTTCCAAGGCAAGCATGGGATCAATGGGATAAGCAATGGCATGGAAAGGTTGCACACTTGGAAGTACTGACATCTATGGGAAACAGACATGAAATATATAAGTTCAGGAACAAAGTTTACTTTTATCTAATTTTTAAAAACAGAATTTTATTCTTTTTTTAAAAGGCTTACCTTTATTTGCCTTCTGATAATTTCTTCAACATCACGAAACATGGCATCTCTGTTTTCCCAATTGCAGACACACTGCAGCGAACACAAAAAAAAAAAAAAAAAGATATATATTAGTGGTCCCCTTTACCTTTTGAAGGGTCAATTGCTTGGAGTCACTGGCCTGAAACATCGACAATATAAAAATTCATGGTAACGCTCAGAAAACTGAGATAAAATTCCAAATAAAAAAAGCCCTTAAGTTTATCTATTTGCAAGGTTTGCAGATCGTTCCAAGACTAAGGCACTAAACCTATATCATGGCTTTTCAATGTGAGTTTAACTTCCAACAAGAACCAAGAAACTAGCAGCGAACTCTTTCTTTACATCAACATACTTAACTGTCATAACTCGTAACTGTTAAGTACACAACTTTGTACTAATTTGCACATCAGACCAGTGCTCTAAAACTAGGCCTACAAAAGCTAAATACTAGCTGTATACAAGGACTAGGTGCCCTCCCCATTCCAGTTATTGCAAAACAATCAATTTAGTAGGTCTAGCAAGCAAAAGGGCCATTATGCAGACAAATGGGTCAGTTACCTGTTTCAAGACCGTTTAATCCGTTGGTGTTAAAAACATGTATAAATATTTTGACCATATCTACATCTGCATTACTCTTTTGATAAATTGATCTCTTTTTTTCTGTCGCAGGCGAACGGGCCTCTAGCGCAGGCGAACGGGCCTCTAGCGTAGCGGTTAGAGCGCTCTAGTAGCACCCCTCAGGTCCTGGGTTCGACTCCCAGTGGGAGCGAATTTCAGGCTGAGAGAAAAAAAATCCCCTTGCTTGCCCCATCAGCCAAAGCACAGGTCTAAGGTTCGCCCAGGTCGTTGGTCGCGCCAAGTCGTTGGTCTAGGGATCACCCTGGTTGTTCTCACATGGGCTGATGCCGCTGTGTCAGGGTGGGGCAAGGGTTCGAGAATTTTCTCGATCTGCGTGAGAAGATCTTCTTCTTAATGAAATGCCCGGGGGCTGTCTTACCCCCCGCAGGTGGAGTTTTTTTTTCTGTCGCAGCACTAGCCATTGTTGGCAAATGACAATTGCTTAATTTTCTAGCCTATATATGCATGATAAAGATGTATTAGATCTTCGTTTTCCTGTTGTATGATTGTGCCTATATAATTCTAAAATAGTAAAACTGTATACAAGGCCACATACCAGGCTAATTTCTGTATATGTGCTACAAGAAGGGGTGACCGAATGTGTATCGATAGCGGTACTCAGATAAATTAGTTCTGAACATTTTTTCCCGTCATGCAGGTTTACAGCCTTAGTTTGAATCATTATTTCATAAAAGCATGCATGGGAACAGGCAAATTTTCATATATGATGATTGCAGCAACACAAATTGCAAGTGATTGCCTGCAAAGTGTTCTAAGTGATACTTGTGATTTGCGAGTGTTCTAAGTGGAGCTATAGTAATTCTCGAGTACTTATGTTTTCAAGTATTAGATGAGTTAGCAACTGGTCTATGCATGGCGGTCATAGTAGTTGTAATGAGTGGTATGAAGCTAATGGATGGAAAGCAATAGAATTGGTTGTCGTGATGAGTGGTCTGTTGCTAATTTCTAGAAAGTAAGGAAAATGTGGTCGTGGATGACCTGGTTTGTGTGTATGGTTGGATAAAAGTGTGGTTTGAGTGTGTGGATTAATGTCGGTTAAGTTGGAAAAATTGTGCTGGTGAAAAACATTATTTGGTCTTTGCATGTGCAGGTTGGAGTGGAGGCGATCATGGTCGATGACGAGGAAGACTTGGACTAGGATAAAAAAATCCACAAAAATCTAGTAATAAAGATCATCTTGAGTCAATCTAGTTCGTGTTTTGTTGAAGATTGCTGGTGATTGCGATTGGGTTGAAGTATACTACCACATACAAAGGTGTCGATTTGTTGCTAGAAAAATAGAGGAATTACGAAGTACTTGAAGGCGTTGGTTTTTTCAAAGATACAAGTGATCGAGAGATTTTGTTGCTGGTGTCGACAAATTCGAGAACATACAAACGGTTGCAGATCAAAGCTAAGCAAGCGATCGAAAAATAGAGCAATCAATTGAGCGGTCGAAGCGTTCGAGCGGTCAAAGCGGACGCGTGGCGAAAGATTTCAACTACGTGCAAAGGAAGTCAAGCGAGTGGTCGTAGCGAGCGGTTGAACGCCGAGCGATCGAAGTGTTCATCGAGTGCGTGCTAAAGAGTCAAGAGTGAGCAGTCGAATGACTTGATGTCAAAATCTAAATCCGGTAATTTAGATTGCTTTTCTTCTAGTTTGAGATTTATTTTCAGGTATCAAAAAGCGTAGGCAATCATTCACCCTCTCTGATTGCGGCATACGATCCTACAATGTACAACCCATGTGAATTCTAGTGTTGTATTATTAAATAATTACCAACCCTATGGTGATAATGAAATTATGGCATTTAACTTATCAAATGTGGGCTTAATGAAATTGGATAATAACTACCAAATATAAAAATTGTATTAAATTAGCAATGCATGATAATTTAAAATAAAATAATAAATAATAGATTTGAAAACTAGGCTCAACATGATCAAAGGTCATGACTTTCCTTAGCTTTGCTCAGTTACCAACTCTTGGTCTTCAGATCCTGTTTTTGCTCCTTTGAAAACGTTATCTAACGAGAGATAACGCAAATAAAATACAAATAAACTCAAATAAAATTAAAAAACCATAAAACTAGAACCAAAAGATAGAACTCAATTTTAGATAAATTTAAGAAAATGAATCGGGTCAATCGAAGCTAGAGCGGAGAAGAACGGACCCTTGAAAGATTTAAATCTATGGAAAAAGAAAACTATTTCACTTTTTGGAATTATTTTCCTAAAGGAAATTCGGATTTATGACATCAGCAAGGATTTAATTTTTGGTCGGATTATTTTCTTAAGAAAATTGGCCCAAAGACTGACAAGTGGGCCCATGGTCTATAGACCAAGTCCACGGAGTTGACTCGGTCTACGGTGGACTCGGTCTATGGAATAGTGCACTAGACGCTAAGGTGGTAGGCTCGACTAATGTGGCCAACACGTGGCATGATACGTAGGCAAAAGCGGTGAGGTGGCAATGACACGTGGAAGGTGACGTGGCATGGCATGGTGGCACGGGTTTGCTGAGGTGGCAATGACGTGGCTTGACACTGGGCTTAGAGCTGATGTGGACGCTGACATAGCTGCTAACGAGGCCTAGTGATGTGGCGTGGCTCATAGTCTACAGAATAGTGCTTACTAACACGGGTCCGACATGATAGTGAAACGGCTCAAGGTGGATAAGGTCTATGGAGAAATCCAAAGGGCAACGTGGCACTGGTGATGTCAGGGATGACACATGCGCTGACATCATCTAGTGCGCAGTACGAAGCGTCGTAGAGATCTAATGGTTGACAATGCGCCATATGGGTGAATCTCAATCGTCGGATCAAGGTGTCGGTGTGGATCTAGACGAACGGTCACGATGGCGATCGGACGGACGAGAGGACGACACATGGCACATGGTAATTGGCTGCGGAGGCAAAGCATTGGCATTGTACCAACGAAGCGAGACTGCCTTTGTCGTCTTCTCCAGCAACGGTGGGCGAACGGGCGGCGTGAAGGCGCACGCAGGTGACAGGCTCGTTGGCGACTGAGGCAGACGGCAGAGGGAGATCGGTGCTCAACGGGTGGCTTACCGATAGCGACGAGGATGAATGGCGAAGACGAAGACGACTCGGGTTTTGGCGAAAGTCGATAGCACGAGAGCGAATGGCGGCTTGGGATGTGAAAAAGTAGGGCACGGCTCAGCCTTTTTAAAGAAACATTGAGAAGGCCCGGATAGACATAGGCGAGAGTGCATGATGGCCCCGGTGTGCGACATGTGGCACAACATGTGGCTGCATATGATAGGAGTAGCTAACTGACACATGGCGGATGGCGCGCGATGACCGATGCGTGGCGCAGGAGTTGGCAGGCTAGGCCGGCGCGAGTGGGCTGAGGCACGGGTGAGGGGATGGCCGAACTTGGGTTTCGGCCAAAAAGGCTTTAGAATATTTAATATTTTTCTAATTTCAGAAATTGATTTAATACAAATTGAACTCTAGAAAATAGCAAATAAATCCAAAAAATCTAAGAAAATATATAAAAATTCGTTGCAACACAAGAAACCCAAATAAAATAATTTTGAGATTAATTGAAGTTTAACTTAATCACATTAAACCTTTTATTTTTTAAAAAATTTGAATTAAACTTTAATTAATTTCAGAAAAATCTAAATAATTATTTTTATTTTAAAAACTTCAAAAGGACACTGAAAAACAGAATGCTACACATAGCAGCTTTGCTGCAGTGTTTGCTCTGCTTCTCATTTTCTTCTCCGCCATCGCGCCCCTAAATTGCGAGGACATGAATCCCATCGGCGTGGAGCCGTGTCTCGAGGTAAGAGGCCACCCTGGCCGAACTAGCCTAGCAGTCGACAAATGCTTCGAGTCCGACAATCACTACATCTCTGTGAAGATAGGGTAAACAAATGGGAGTAGAAAAAGCAAAAAAAGGTGATTGGCTGTATTCTTTTGGTTTGCGTTGGTTGGTTTTTTTTTGTTATATCTGATGATTTTCGTCTATATTTCTTAGAATGATGGTGGACAATAGAGACGCTATGATATGAATAATACACACGATTTTAGGTTAAAAAGCCGTTTGAAAAATTGCTATAAAAAACCAAAAAAGCAAAGACAAAAGACAAAAAAAAAAGGCATAGCCATTAGATATCAAAGATACAGAATAGTCAATCCGGAACGAGACACCTTTCGTAGGTTATCGTCAAAAGGATATGCTCTGTGACACCTGTGCTTCCCTCTCACGGGATCACAGCTCAAAGGTCAGAAGATCAGATCAGATTAGATGAGAGGGACGGAAGGAAAGGAACATTCGTCGCTCCTTGGTTGAGAAGCTGCAGCCGACAGACGCATGAGGCCCTCTCCCGTTGGCCGCGATTTCGCCTTGCCTTCTGGTCTGGTGTTTCTACAGTACAGTAGAGCTTTACTACTGTTTTCGTTTTTTTTAAAATACAATTAATCTACGTTAGATTTTTTCAGGGAAGTTGAGTTCTTAGTTGATTTGACTTTTTAAAAGTGGGCTTTTTATAGGAATTCCTCGGGTGCAGAACATGCATGTTTGCCAGTTATGCAGTTCGTCGGAGTTGGTTGCTTAGTTCTTTTTAAATTGAGGGAGAGAGTTGCTTGCTTAAGTTAATTTGGCTATCCATACTTCCATAGGCATTGTGAAATTTATGATGAACTGACAGCTTGGGCTCCATGTTCACGCTGGGTTTCATTTCCAAGCACTTCCGCCCGGTGTGGCCTGCCCCGGCATTATAGGTCATCTGGGACGAGGCCCACTCTCACCCAGGCCAGTACGGTCTAGTATATACCAGCATTGGCTTGGCAAAGAAAACTATTTTTTAAAAAAAATACAAGAGCAAGAGCTCTACTATTCATTTCAATAAATCCATTTTAAGAAGGAAAAAAATACAACATCAGCCCCAAAGTTACATTCAGGGCTGTAAACGAACCGAGCTCGAGTGAGCATACTCTCCCAAGCTCAAGCTTAGTAGAAACTCGAGCCGAGTTCGAGTGAGCTTGAGTTCGGGTCCGAACCTGGACCTAGCCTTAAGCTTGATTCAGCTCAAGCTCGAGTAGGCTCGGGCTAGACTCGAATAAGCTTAATAACAGTCAAAACACTTTAACACACACTAATTTTCATCAATAAGAAAAGCTCGAGCACAAGTAAGCTCGATTACAATCAAAACAGTTTAACACACATTTATTTTCAACAATTAAAAGCTCAAGCTCGGCTTAAGTAAGTTCGATAAAGGTTAATATACATTAATATTCAAGGTCGAATCAAGCCCTAATGAGCTATTCAAGCTTGGCTCATTGAAGCTCGCGAGCTCGGAATCAAGCTTAAGCTCGGCTCGAACTCTAAATAAGCCAAGCTCGAATTGAGCCTAGAGTGAGCCGAGCTCAAGCAGCTCACAAGCCTTGAGCTTTTTTTACAACCCTAGTTACATCGTAGACAGGAAGAGTCACCGCTAGAAACATCAAAAGCAACACAAACACCAGGCTAGAGGCGAACTCCAGCTAGAACCATACAAGATATCTGGGAAGACGCCACGCCACTACAACACCGCCTGTAACTCTGCCACCAACGTTGGGCCTCTCACCTTTGCACAACCATGACCAGGCCCTACCAGCCATGCTGAGGAGGCAATAGGCCCCACGGGTGGCCAGAGGATGGACAAGCAGCAGCAATCACCAACAACAACCAATAGACGACTAGATTTGGCAAGCTCCAACGACGCATGGGGCGATAAGAATGGTGACGGATCTAGAGAGGGAGAAGGCCAAGGACAATGAGGAGGCTCTAGATCCAACGATATTCGATGTTGACGGTGACTAGAGAAGAATAAGAAGGACATGGATGGCACAAAGAAAAAAATAGATTTGAAAAAGGAAGGAGGAGGAGCCTCGGGAGGATGAGGGGCCGTCGTTGCCACAACCGCTGGTCGCGTCGCCCAAAGGAGATATACATGAGTCAAGTGATACTATTCTATTTTTTACTTGTGAAAGAAAACTATTGCCTAACTGATTTGGTGGATTTTTGTGCTAAATACTTGGATGAGAAGGCGAATGAGCTGTGTTGATTTATTTCGTAGGTAGCAGCGTTTATATAGGCAGTTTGTGTGCGTGACTGTATATGCGTTAGTTCTTTTTTATGTAGTTATGTAATGGTTTATATACATGAGTTATTGAGCGTGATTTATTGTATGTTGATATAGGAATGGAACTTTTTTTTGTATCGTATATGTTTTGTTTAGGGATTGGCTAATTTTTCTACTCTATGTGTTTTTTTATCAAAGGTTTATGCAGCTGAGATACATTAGGATTTGCTTCTGTGTGCGAAGCCAAAAAGAACAAGATATGGTATACTTGTTGCAAGAATTAGTAGATCTGTTTTGATAAAGCAACGAAGTGACTGGGTATTAGTATTAAATTTGATATAGAATAAATTGGTGAGATTAAGCTGGGTATACTGATAAGATAAAAGTAATGAATTGTGGTAGACATTAATGGTTGTGGGAAAAAAATGTAGTGCGGAAACAAATTGCGAAGAGGAAAGCAGTGAGCATGTGTATGTATGAAGCGGTATATGTTATCGAAGACAAAGCAAGCGAAGAGCTTTCTGGGTATGCTTAGGTAACCAATATAGTATTTATTACATTAGAACACTATTTAGTCATGGTGGGTTTGCTGGGGGGCAGCATGACTAAAAACAGTTTGTACATCAAAATGTTTTTATCTACGCGAAGGAAGTTTTGCTTCTAACAACGAGCTTAGCGATATTAGTGCAGTTTGTAGTAACATACGTACACCGTCGTAATGTGCTGATGTAAGGACGAAATGTAGGCTATGGCGCGAACAAAATATGGGGCCTCCCTGAAAGAAATAGATGATCCAAAATAAGTAATGTGTGTTGTGTTGTTGTTTTGTTTTGAGTAGCAAGTAGGTGTACTAAAGAACACATCAGTATGTACCTAGGATCATGTCTTATTGTTTTCCAGCTGGGAATAACTCCTTTGCAGCTCTGCTTTTTTTTGGCAGATCGAGTTACTCTGCAAAAAGACATCGAGAAGAAGAATTATAGACCTAGAATATATATCTTTTGTTATTTGTTTGATAATAGTGTTAATAACAATGTGTTATGTCGAAGGAGAATAATTTTTGTTTTCTTCTGTGGATGAGGTTGGTAAGTCAGTTCTGGTAGGCATGCGTGCCGAACACGGTGTTTTCTGACAGTGCACTGGCAATGGTATCTTGTAATAGATATGTAAATGGTTAGAGATGGATAAATATATATAAGAAGCATCATGTATATAAATTGCATAATGTATGGAGAGTTGTTGGAAAGTAAATAGCTATGTATTTTTTACCTGTGGGGTATCAGTAGCCGCTGCTGTTAGTGGAGTAGTTATCTCTGCATATGTAGTAGCAGGAGGTGGTGGCGTTGATGGAACAGGAAGAAGGTGCTGCTTATGATGTCCATAGCTTTGTGTTTCTGTGGATGGTAACAGTGTATCCTCTGGTTTGTTTGGCAACAATAATACATTTTGATCTGGTCGAGCTATTATTGATCGTACATGGAATGTTGGAGCATCATTTTGTAAGGATCCTTGTGATATCTGAACAATAATTTCATATTGTTGGCCAATAATTGTTTTG
This sequence comes from Dendrocalamus latiflorus, assembly GCA_017311315.1. Lineage (NCBI taxonomy): Eukaryota > Viridiplantae > Streptophyta > Magnoliopsida > Poales > Poaceae > Dendrocalamus > Dendrocalamus latiflorus. Next base: position 24,324,526 of record CM029640.1, read on the forward strand.
ATCTCAGCTGGAATACGGTTTGGTTGACCTTCAGTTGTCGCAACTAAAAGCATACGGGGTTTTCCAATTAGTTGCTGGCCTATATCACCAAAAAACATAAACTCTGCATAGACGCGTGTGTTTTCCTCATTGGTGTCAGGATCAGTACTGTAGACGTTTATTTTGTACCTGTTGCAAAATTTGAAAAATATGTTATGTACTATATGTTTTTGATTAAATAAGCACTAATAACAATAAGAATCTGAAGTGTGCAAGTGTGTGAATATTTGTATACCTTGGTTCTGCTGCTGTGCCATCGCATCTTCGACATTTGTATCCATCTCCGTCTGGGAAAGTCTTTTTCTAGCATGCAGAGCATGATATATACCACCATGATTGTGTTGGCACTAAGTCGGTCATAAGGATGGTAAGTTTGTATCGCTAGCCCTGGATGTAATATATTTGAAAGGCATAAGTTTGTTGTCTATGAAAAGGCTGGGCTCTAAACATATGTTTGAACTATAGTTTTTTTCCGTACCAAAACTTCGTGAGGTATGAGGCCTATTAGTTCACGCACTGTTGTGAAAATTGGAGCGTTATGGTTATAAGCATCTTGTCGTAGGGGTGGCCCCCACCTAAGCCCAGCAGGCCTGGTAGGAGATTATAAGGCCCAGAATAGGCCATGTGTAATGACATAACTGCCCCCAGAGGGGATAACCAGATGTAAGGGCATAACTGTAAAAGCACTCATGTGTATATATATATGAGTACAAGCCATGGGGAGGACCCAGGCCATTACATTCATCTTCATCACTCTCCACTACCATCTCTCTCTCTGTTTGGTCTGTAGCCACAACAGTTGGCGCCGTCCGTGGGGAGGATGAGGACAAGCCTGAAGGCCGAAGAAGAAGGATGGCACCGAAAAAGCTTCACCAGCGGCGGCGAAGGGAAAGAAGACGGCTGGGCCAGAGCGGCGCGTGAATACCAGGGCTTCGGCATCGGCAACCGAAGGAGTCGGCGGCGGCGTAAGCGCAGTGGTCGCGGGCATCGATGCTCGCGCTACAACGACCGACCCCGCCAGCACCGCTACAACGACATCCAACCCCGTCGCGGGTACTGCGGCGACAGCCCCCGCCACCCTCGCCGGTAGCGTGGAGCAGACGGCCGGGGGTAACCGCAACGAACCATCCGACGGATCTGGAGCTCGTGAGGCGATGGTCCCTGCACCGACCCGTCCGCTGGGCGTTCCGGCGGACCCGACAGCACCTGTGGTGGAAAGCGCCCTACTAGCAGCCCTCAACGCGTTCCAGCGGGAACTAGGAGACCTTCGCGGAGCCGTCCGCGATATACAAGAGGCTCGGAGCCAGCAGGTCGCGCCAGTAATCGCGCCCGAGCCCGCGCCGGAGAAGGCGGACAGCCGCGAAGCCCCCACGTCCAGCCGCGTGCCGTTGAGGCGCGTAGATCCGGAGTCCCCGTTTTCGGCGGGGCTGCAGCAGGCGGCGTGGCCCGAAGACTTCAAGTTCCCTAGCGTCACCAACCCGTACAAAGGTGACACGGACCCTCGCGAGTTCGTGCGCGTGTACGAAACCGCGATCGAGGCCGCGGGCGGAGATGACACCACGAAGGCGAAGGGACTCCCCCTCGCGCTGCAAGGAGTGGCCCTCTCTTGGTTTTTTACCATAGAGCCGGGCTCCATCTACACGTGGGAGCAGCTTCGCGACCGCCTTCAAAGCAACTTCCAAGGAAACTATGTCGAGCGAGTCGATGCGGACCAGCTCTTCGCTGTGAAGCAAGGACCCTCGGAGAAGCTCCGGGACTACTTCCAGCGCTTCGCCAAGATTCGATGCCAGGTGAAAGACATTAATGAAACCACCGTCATTAATGCAGCCATACAGGGCCTTCGTCCGGGCCCGATGGCCGAGTACAACGCGCGGAGGCCAATCAAGACAGTCGTCAAACTCTTCGACAAAATGGACGAGTATGCGCGGGCGGAGGAGGATGCGCGAAGACGCAGCATCACCGCCCTCGACCTCGTCCAGGGAAAGCGCCCCCCGCGCGAGGCGGGGGCGGGTGGGCCCCCATCGAAGCAGGGCCGCGGCCGAGAACCTCGCGGAGGCCCTCCCCGAGGCGGCGACACCGCGGTACAGGAAGGCTCTTCAAGGAGCGGGCGTAAGCCTCGACGCCGCCAGCGCAGGACACAGGCGGCCCATCATGTCCGCGACACCGAGGGCACCCACCGAGGACCCGACCCCGCCTCACGGAGGGGAGACCGGGGGTCGGAAGGCGGACTCGATTACGGCGGCCAACCCCAAGCAGAACAAGAGCTCCTGCACTATGGCAAGTGGTGCGAGGTGCACGGCTACGGCGATCATTACACAAGGGCATGCGCTGCAGTCATGGAGCTGCGGGGGGTGACGGCCGGGTCTCGGGCTCCGCCCCCAATGGAGGGCGCGCAGCATCGCACCGTAAACGTCATCACCGGAGGCTCCTCCTTAAAAGCTCCCGGGGAGCAGCCGCAACTGTGGATGCCGCCCCGCAACATCACCTTCGACTTGAACGACGCCCGGGGTGTGGAGTACCCTCACCAAGACCCCCTAGTCATCCAGGCCCACATAGCACGTTGTGACGTCAGGCGCGTCCTTGTTGACGGGGGCAGCTCTGCGAATATCTTGTTCGCAGAGGCCCTCGACCGTATGGGGATCCCACGAAGCCGGCTAGAGCAGCCAGGAGCTCCACTTCAAGGTTTCGGGGGTCAACCGCTGCAGGCCTTGGGGCACGTGTCCCTTCCGGTCACTTTCCGTCAGGAGGGCAACAAGGGTAACATCCGGATCGAGCATGTCGTCTTCGACGTCGTCGATATCTCGCATCCCTACAACGCCATACTGGGTTGGCCCGCCATCAACTCTTTCGAGGCGATCCCACACTACGCGTTTTTGTGTGTGAAGCTCCCGGGCCCGGAGGGTGTTATCACCGTCTTCGGCGATCAGGACCTGGCCAGACGGGCCGAGGTCGGCAGCCGCGTTCCGCATCGCCCGGTGCATGCCCTCTCCGGTGCGCGCGCCGACGGGCCCTCCGCCCCCGGATGGACGCCCAAGCCTCGGCCTGAGGGCGAAGTCAAGAAGGTGCCACTCCAAGCGGAGGGGCAGTTTGTGTCCATCGGCGAGGGGCTCCCACCAGGGGTCGAACGGGATCTGCTCCGAGTGCTTCAGAACAATGTTGACATTTTCGCATGGTCCCCGGAGGACATCAAGGGCGTAGATCGAGCAGTAATCGAGCATCGCTTAGCGGTCCGCCCCGACGCCAAGCCGGTCAAGCAAAGGCTTCGGCGTATGTCAATGGATCGGCAGCAGGCGGCCAAAACCGAGGTCGCGAAGCTTCTTCGTGCTGGGGTCATCCGCGAGGTCCACCACCCAGAGTGGCTCGCTAACCCGGTGCTAGTCAAAAAGGCCAGCGGGGCCTGGCGCATGTGCATCGACTTCACAGCACTCAACAAGGCGTGCCCGAAGGACAATTACCCCTTGCCGCGCATCGATCAGCTGGTCGACGCCTATTCTGGCTATCACCAGGTATACATGGCCGAAGACGACGAAGAGAAGACCAGTTTCATCACACCACTTGGGACGTTCTGCTTCGTCAGAATGCCCTTTGGCCTGAAGAACGCCGGCGCTACCTTCACCCGCCTCGTCGCTATTGCCCTGGCCGCCCAGCTCGGGAGGAACGTCGAGGCTTATGTCGATGACGTGGTGGTCAAAACTCGGCAGCTTGCTCTGCATGGCCGGGACCTCCAGGAGACCTTTGACAACCTCCGGAAGGCGGGCATCAAGCTCAACCCCGACAAATGTGTCTTCGGGGTGCAGGCGGGCAAGCTCCTGGGTTTTCTCGTCTCCGGACGGGGCATCCAGGCGAACCCCGACAAAGTAGACGCCATCCTGGGTATGGAGCCGCCCAAGACTACGCGGGAGGTCCAGAGGCTGGCGGGCCGCATGGCAGCACTAAGCCGCTTCCTATCCAGGGCGGCGGAATGGAGCTTGCCATTTTTCAAGACGCTCCGCGGGTGCGACGGATTTCGTTGGGACGGAGATTGCGCAAAGGCCTTCAACGAGCTCAAGGAGCACCTGGCCAGCCTCCCCACGCTGGTCGCCCCAGCACCAGAGGCTCCCCTCCTGCTCTATCTGGCCGCGTCAGCCACCGCGGTCAGCGCCGTCCTCGTCTTAGAGGAAGGCGCCATGCAGCGGCCTGTCTACTTTGTCTCCGAAGCCCTCCAAGGTGCCAAGACAAGATACACGGAACTTGAGAAGCTCGCCTACGCGCTGGTCATGGCCTCTAGGAAGCTTCGGCATTATTTCCTGGCCCACCTGGTCACAGTGCCTTCCTCGTTCCCCCTGGCAGAGATGCTACACAATAAGGAGTCCACAGGGCGCATCGGCAAATGGGCTGCCGAGCTCGCTCCCTTCTCCTTGACGTATGCTTCGCGAATGGAAATCAAATCCCAAGTCCTTGCGGATTTTCTCGCCGAGTGGACCCCGCCGGCCCAACCCGTCCAGACGCACGATGACCCCGTCTGGACACTCACGATCGACGGCGCGTACGGCGTCGCCGGTGCAGGCGTAGGGGCGGTGGTCGTCACGCCCGAGGGGCAGCGTTTGTTATACTCGGCGCGCCTTGCCTTCCCCGCCACCAACAACACGGCTGAATACGAGGCGCTGCTCTTCGGCCTGGCGAAGCTCAAGGCAGTTGGCGCGAGACGGGTGCTAGTCCGCACCGACTCGCGCTTGGTGGCTGGTCATGTGGACAAGTCATATCAAGCCAAGGACCCTGAGTTGGCCAAGTACCTCGCGGCCGTGAGGGCGAGGGAAAGGCACTTTTTGGGTGTAACCGTCAAGGCCATCCCCCGCGCGGAGAACGAGCAGGCCGACGCCCTCGCTAAGGCGGCCAGCCAGCAACTGCCCCCCCTGAGGGGGCGTTTTACGAGATACTGGCGCAGGCGGCCATCGCGCAAGACAACCGGGACGCGGCACTTGTCCACCGCATAGACCGGCCAGGTGATTGGCGAGAGCCCATCTTCAATTTCTTGCAAGGCATTGCCGAGCCCGACGACCCCGCCGAGCTTCGGCGCTTGCAGCACCGCGCAAGGTCCTTCCAGGTGTTCGAAGGGATACTCTACAAGAGGGGGGTTTGCGCACCGCTCCTGCGCTGCCTCTCGACGGAAGGGGGAAAGGAGCTCCTGGCGGAGATCCACGCGGGCGTGTGCGGATCCCACCTGGCGCCGAGGTCGTTGGTCGGCAAGGCGTTCAGGCAAGGCTTTTACTGGCCAATCGCCACCACCGACGCCCAGGACCTCGTCCGTTGGTGCCAAGGGTGCCAGTGGATGGCGCGCATCGTCCGCAGGCCCCCGACGAGCCTCAACCCCATTCCCCCAGTGTGGCCACTGGCACGCTGGGGCCTCGACATAGTAGGACCACTTGCCCGAGCTCCAGGGGACCTCTGATTCGTGGTAGTCGCGCTGGAGTATTTCTCCAGATGGCCGGAAGCGGTTGCCCTGGCCAAAGTAACTTCTGCGGCCATACAGCGCTTCCTATGGCAAAGCATCATATGTCGCTTCGGCGTGCCCCGGGAGCTCACGGTCGACAATGGCCTGCAGTTCGACGCCACCCTTTTCAAAGACTATTGTGAAAGCATGGGCATCACCCTCCGATTCGCCTCGGTAGGGCATCCCCAGTCCAACGGGGCGGTCGAATGGGCGAATGGCGCCATCTCCGCCGCCATCAAAAAGCGCTTGGTCGGATTGCCGAAGGGCAAGTGGCCAAGCGAGCTTCACAGCATTCTGTGGTCTCTTCGCACAATGGTAACGCGCCCGACGGGATTTACGCCGTTCAGGCTCCTTTTCGGCGATGAGGCGGTGACGCCCGAGGAAATCAAGGCCGGCTCGCGGAGGGTCCTCGTCCAAGCACCCGAAGAGGAGCGCCGTGTGTCCTTGGACCTCCTCGATGGGATACGGGCAGATGCAGCCCACCATGTTGAGAAGTACGCGCGACAGACAATACGTGCTCGGGACCGCTCTATATGCCCGCGGGGGTTCAAGCCTAGGGATCTAGTTCTCAGAGTAGCGCTCCAGGCGGAGACTGTTGGCAAGCTGGAGTCCAAGTGGGAAGGCCCGTACATCGTGCTGGAGGCATTGCCGAAGGGGGCGTACCGCCTCGCCACGCTCGAAGGACAAGCCCTCCGGCACACATGGAACGCGGACAGGTTGCGGCGGTACTACGCCTAGAAGCAGGACAGCAAGCGTAGAGCCACCAGCCCTTTGTTATGCGATGCTCGCCCGCGCAAACGGGAGTTCAATAAAGGTTGCTGTTCCCAGAGCATCCCCTGTCCGCGCTGAGCAGAACAAAGTCCACGGACTCTAAATAAGACGTAGCGCTGAGCCTAGCTCCGCACGCGCGAGTCTCCGGACTATAAAGTAAGACGTAGCGTCGAGGTCCGCCTCCGCACGCATTAGTCCACGGACTTTAAATAAGCCGTAGCGTCGAGGTTTGCCTCCGCACGCGCGAGTCTACGGACTATAAATAAGACGTAGCGTCGAGCCTAGCTCCGCACGCACCAGTCTACGGACTTTAAATAAGACGTAGCGTCGAGCCTAGCTCCGCACGCGCGAGTCTCCGGACTATAAAGTAAGACGTAGCGTCGAGGTCCGCCTCCGCACGCACTAGTCCACGAACTCTAAATAAGACGTAGCGTCGAGCCTAGCTCCGCACGCGCGAGTCTCCGGACTATAAAGTAAGACGTAGCGTCGAGGTCCGCCTCCGCACGCACTAGTCCACGGACTTTAAATAAGACGTAGCGTCGAGCCTAGCTCCGCACGCGACAGTCTACGGATTATAAATAAGACGTAGCGTCGAGCCTAGCTCCGCATGCACTAGTCCACGGACTTTAAATAAGACGTAGCGTCGAGGTCCGCCTCCGCACGCACTCTACGGAGTATAAATAAGACGCAGCGGGGGGACGCCTCCGCGCGCACTCTACGGAGTATAAATAAGACGTAGCGTTGAGCTTAGCTTCCGCACGCACCAGTCCACGGACTATAAATAAGACGTAGCGTCGAGCCTAGCTCCGCGCGCACTAGTCTACGGACTTTAAATAAGACGTAGCGTCGAGGTCCGCCTCCGCACGCGCGAGTCTCCGGACTATAAAGGAAGTCGTAGCGTCGAGGTCCGCCTCCGCACGCACCAGTCTACGGACTTTAAATAAGACGTAGCGTTGAGGTCCGCCTCCGCACGCGCGAGTCTCCGGACTATAAAGGAAGTCGTAGCGTCGAGGTCCGCCTCCGCACGCACCAGTCTACGGACTTTAAATAAGACGTAGCGTTGAGGTCCGCCTCCGCACGCGCGAGTCTCCGGACTATAAAGGAAGTCGTAGCGTCGAGGTCCGCCTCCGCACGCACCAGTCTATGGACTTTAAATAAGGCGTAGCGTTGAGGTCCGCCTCCGCACGCGCGAGTCTCCGGACTATAAAGGAAGTCGTATCGTCGAGGTCAGCCTCCGCGCGCACCAGTCTATGGACTTTAAATAAGCCGTAGCGTTGAGGTCCGCCTCCGCACGCGCAAGTCTCCGGACTTTGAATAAGACGCGGATGCCCTCCCTGTGCGCTCTACAGAGTATAAACAAGGTGCGGAGGTCTTCTCCCCTTCGCGTTCGGCGGCAGGTAGCGCCAAGAATAAGGTACTACTCGGATTCATTGCAAAAGCAAAGGGGTTACATGGTTACAAGCGTAAGAACCAGTACATCATCCCCTGCCCTACCCGATCAACCGCTCAGCCTTGGCGCGGTGCGGACGAACCCGCGCCGCCATCGCCGCGACGCTGAAGGATCCTTTCGAGCCACTGGAGGAGGTCCCCCTCCCCATGCAGCGTTTGCTGCACGGCGACCCTCGCTGCACCTTCCCCAAAGCCGCCCCAGATCCGTTGATGGAAGTTCTGCAGGCTAGGCCCGATGGAGCGGATGGCGTCCGACAGGACCTCTGGTCGGTCGGGAAGATCCAGTTGAGGATTTGCTAGCTCATGGGTATGTCTACACCCACGAGTGTGAAGCAGGGCGAGGGCGAAGCACGCACCAACGTAGCCGCAGTGCTCGCTAAACGTTCTGGCGCCACGAAGAGCAACGCCGGCCCCCTCCTCAATCAGCCCGAGCGTCTCCGACAGGGCCTCCGGCTCGTGCGTAGTGTCTAGCACTCTGATGCACAGATCTCGGAGGGCCTGGTTCAGAGACTCCATGGCCCGCCACGCCGACGTGGACGCATTTTCCAGGGCGCGGCTATTCTCGGCAGCTGACTCCACCAGCTGGGCGTTCTTCCTTTCCAGGACGGCGATCTGCTGCACGAAGGCGGCACGCTCCTCAGCCGCGGCACACTTGGCTTCCGTGGCCTCGAGTTCCGCGGCCGCCATGGCGCCCTCCAGCGCGCGAAGTTCTTCATCCTTCGCGGCGAGGGCATTGCTTGCTTCATGAAGGCTGGCTTCCAGAGCCCTCCGCTCCCGAACGCGGGCCTCGTCAAAGGACCGGCTGAGGGCAAGTGTCTGGCAAAAACAACAAATCAGCAGGCGTCCAGCAGTACCTTACAAAGCGGAAGCGCACATATTTACCCTCATCTCGGAGGCCTGCAGCGCGAGCGCTAGGAGGTCCCCCTCGCATGACGACAACATCTCTCGGTCGAGGCCGTTGTCGGCCCGCTCTGCGGCTGCGGTGAGGTCGCAAAATATCTCCGAGCGAGGGAGGAAGTCCGAGCGAGCGAGCCCCGGCCCCAACGCGCTAGGATTTGCTGAGGCCACCGCCACATCAACAACGGCGGACACCTGCGGGGCACCCTGCACAAGGCTTCTGACTTCGCGCATACCTCCGCTGCTCGATCCTTCGCCGCGTCCGGGAGACTTCGTCTCGTCTGATGTGGGCAGAATGAGCGAGCAGATCGGAGAAAGTCTCGCGAAGTCAAGTGAAGAAAGGGACTCACGCCTACCTCCTGCGCCCCTCGTCGCGGTAGGAAGTGGCGCTGGTTCGACCACCCAGGGGGAGGCGGGCGCCACGACGGTCGGGGAGAAGGTCCTCCCGGCCGCGCCAGACGCCGTAATCCCGCGGCAAGGCCCCGCAACGGCGTATCGACCCCTCGCTGGCGGCGGGGACTGAGTCCGAGGGCGTTTCGCCTGCGGTGGCACAGGCGATTCTTCCACGGCAGCACCAGCTCAGGTTACCGTCGCCCCCACGGTTTCCTCTGTAGGGGGCGCGCCCTCGTCGGCTGCTGCGGTTGATAACGCACCTTCAACCGTGGTTTTCTCGCCAGGAATGACGCCACCCCCCGGATTGACGAGTTCCAACTCAGCGATGGCTGCGAGCCCGAGCACGGGCTCGTGGGCGTCGACAGAAGGTGCCGGGGGATCCGAGGCGGCGCGCCCTTCCGAAGCAGTATGGCCAGGCCCACCGCCGGTCGCACGCCCCGTCTCAGCTGCGCTAGCCGCCGGGGGGGGGGGGGGGGGGCTGCCGGGTCGCATACGGCAGCCGGGGAACGAGCCCGGCGTCGCGAAGATAACACCCCCGTAGGGCTATCGCCGTCCTGAGCACCCGGAGTCCTGGCGGGAAGCTCTTCCGGCACCGCGCGCTAGGGCACGGTAATGCCCACAGCCTCGCAGGTGCGGTTTACCCGCCCCTGCTTAGCCGCCTTGACTGCGGCCTCCCGAGCCTGGTGCTCCTTAAGCGTGTACGGGCCGAGGAGCGCCGCAACCGCGCGCTCCGCATCTTCTAGCCGAGGCACTGCGCAGGAGATCACGTTAGTCAGGCGGAAACCAAACAGACACAACGGCGCGCGTAAAGCGTGCTGGGCGACTTACAAGGAGCGGAGGGCGGAAGCAGGCGAGATACGGATGGATCAAACCCGTCCTCGCGGGGGCCGTTCTGTCTAACATACTTCCCCCGGGAGGAGAGTGGCGCCGCCCCATACATTGTGAACTCCTCGGCTAGGTCGTGCACGCTCATTCGACGGGCGACACCGACAAGACTCTGTAGCTTTCGCGTGTCGTCGATCTCCGCCTTCAGACTCGGCGTACTGTTAAACGAGATCGGCCCACCTCGGCACTGCATTCCGCTCTTGTCGGTCACGGTGTAATAGAACCACCGCCGAGTCCAGCCGGACGCCCATTGCCCCGACGAGGCTGGCACAGGGAACAACGTCGCGCATGACGCCCGGAGCACGAAGTCCACACCGCCGAAGTTGGACATCGCCCCGTTAACCTTTCTGGGTCGACACTGTGCGTCGTGCAGGGTGGCGAATAAGCTCGCGCTGGGACGCCACCCCTCTGTCCGCATCGCCCACGTGAAGACAGCTAGGCGGAATATCGCGTGGGGCGTCAACTGGGCTAGCTCCAACTTGTAGGCCCGCAGGACTTCGCCCACGAATAGCGTGCAGGGCATTCGAAGGCCGGCGTCGGAGAACGCGACAAAAACGATCGCCTCCATTGCCCCGAGCTTCGGCTCCGTCTCATCCCGGCGGGGTAGGCGAGCCCCATTGCGATCCACGATCTTCCCCTCATCCACGAGTCGCTGCAGCATCCCTTCAGTCATGCGGCTCTTCTCCAGCACACGGGAGCAGCAGCCTCCCGAGTGCTCCATGGCGTTCCACCACTTGTTGGTGCGCGAGCTCCCCCGTGGCACCAGTTTGTATTCCTTGGAAGGATGGGACACCTCGCCCTGGCTAGGCAAGGAACCGCTGCGGGGATGGTAGGTGGCGTCGTCGTGGCTAGCCATCGCTCTTCGTGACAAGGGAAGAAGAAGCAGGGAAAGGAGCAACTGGCGCGACAATTAGCACGGGCGGAAGCAAGGCGGCAGATCAAAAAGCCAAGCAAGAAAGGGTGCCTCCACCTCAACACTAGCACCTTATAAAGGCCGCTCGCCTATCACACGGCTCAACGCCCAAGATTTGGAAAGAAGAACCGCCGAGGCCTCGAGGGCCGCGCCGGGTAGGTGGCCAACCAGCACACAACGCCCCCACGCCTTCAACACGCGTCCAACTTCTCGGGAGACGAGGCGAACGGCCGCGGTCGCGCAACCGCCCACATCCCACGACGCGCCAGTCGTGAGTCACCACGTGCCCCACCTGCAGAATGGCAGACTGCACGACGCGACAGCCCGACTTCTGCCAGGCCAGGCGTCGGCGTGATTCCAGCCGCCATTAAAAGCGCACTACCAGACTGCAAGGTCACAACAGCCCCGGAGCGCAACCATACCAGCGCCAAGCCCCAATCTCAGCGCGGGGACGGAGCGCGCGCGTCTACTTTGAGCTAGGCGCCAGCCTCCGCTGCCACCCGTTCGAAGGGTAGGGGACGGAGCGCGCGCGCGTCTACTTCGAGCTAGGCGCCAGCATCCGCTGCCACCCGTTCGAAGGGTAGGAAACGGAGCGCGCGCGCGTCTACTTCGAGCTAGGCGCCAGCATCCGCTGCCACCCGTTCGAAGGGTAGGGGACGGAGCGCGTGCGTCTACTTCGAGCTAGGCGCCAGCCTCCGCAGCCACCCGCTCGAAGGGTAGGGGACGGAGCGTGCGCGTCTACTTCGATCTAGGCGCCAGCATCCGCTGCCACCCGTTCGAAGGGTAGGGGACAGAGCGCGCGCGTCTACTTCGAGCTAGGCGCCAGCCTCCGCTGCCACCTGTTCGGGGGGTAGGGGACGGAGCGCGTGCGCCTCGGCTTCGACTCGGGCGCCAGCCTCCGCTGCCACCCGTTCGAGGGGTAGGGGACGGAGCGAGCGCGCCTCGGCTTCGACTTAGGCGCCAGCCTCCGATGCCACCCGTTCGAGGGGTAGGGGACGGAGCGCGCGCGCCTCGGCTTCAACTTAGGCGCCAGCCTCCGCTGCCACCCGTTCGAAGGGTAGGGGACGGAGCGCGTGCGCGTCTACTTCGAACTAGGCGCCAGCCTCCGCTGCCACCCGTTCGAAGGGTAGGGAACGGAGCGCGCGCGTCTACTTCGAGCTAGGCGCCAGCCTCCGCTGCCACCCGTTCGAAGGGTAGGGGACGGAGCACGCGCGCGTCTACGTCGAGCTAGGCGCCAGCCTCCGCTGCCACCCGTTCGAGGGGTAGGGGACGGAGCGCGCGCGCCTCGGCTTCGACTCGGGCGCCAGCCTCCGCTGCCACCCGTTCGGAGGATAGGGGACGGAGCGCGTGCGCCTACGACGGAGCGCGCGCGTCTGCTGCAATAAGGCACCTTCCATCCCAGACCTCAGGCTCCCCAGCCACAAGCTTGGTGAAATTCACAGGCCGCAGGGGACGGAGGGGGCCAAAGGACTCGGCAGCATGGCTTCGGCCCTGTGAAGCCCTTCACCATGAGAGGCTCCTGTCGTAGGGGTGGCCCCCACCTAAGCCCTGCAGGCCTGGTAGGAGATTATAAGGCCCAGAATAGGCCATGTGTAATGACATAACTGCCCCCAGAGGGGATAACCAGATGTAAGGGCATAACTGTAAAAACACTCATGTGTATATATATATGAGTACAAGCCATGGGGAGGACCCAGGCCATTACATTCATCTTCATCACTCTCCACTACCATCTCTCTCTCTGTTTGGTCTGTAGCCACAACACATCTCCTTGCCATTCAATCTTGTGTGAATGGCTGGTGATTCTGCACACCACATTATTAATAAAAGGAAAAAGAATGCAGAAAGAGTATTTTAAAAGCATTTTATTTGTTCAATAACTGGCTAATTGATTGGAGAAAGGATGATGAATAGTACATGCTTTGTAGAGCGTGGATTTCTGGTATTGGTATATTTATATACCAATTTGATGCTGAACTGGTCTGTAATGCGAGCTGACCTTATCATACATATAAAATAAGCAATATGTGTTAGCAATGCAGGGGGAGGAAAAGCAAAAAAGTTAGTTATTGTTTGTGTATAACTGATAAATGAAAGAAGCTATGATATAAACCTAAGTATGTACAAACAGACATGCCTACAAATAAAGCAATGATCGGTGTGGTTTGAGAGTTGGTGAAAAGGAGTTCAGCATTAAACGATTCAGCATGCTTGCCCCATAATGTTATAGTTGCTGCCTCACTGTGAATGAAATATAAGGTAAACTGTTTTATGAAAGCTGATGTGCTAACAATATTGGTATAGATTATCAATAGTAAGAAAATTATCAAGAAGTAAAAAGCTGCAAAAAGTTTCTATACCTTCCATCTGTTATTTTGACAGTGCGTTTAACCGTTGGACCTAGCTTTGTTGTTGTTTGCATAATTGGTGAGACACCAGTTATGAGGACAACGATATCTAACACATATGGAAACTAAATGAGTAGACAAAAAAGAAGACAATGTAAATGTATAAAAATAGCATATTAGCTGTATAATTATAGGCATATTTATACCTGATAGCAAATATTTTTTGCCAACACGACTGTTTAAAACAGAAAAAGGCACCGCATCATATGCATAAAGAGGAAAATCATCTGGTTCTGGTGATATTTGGTTAACCCTAGTATACTTTGAAAACCGAGCAGAAATGGTATTATCAACTACCTTATATGTCTGCTTTGCTTCAAGAACTTTGAAATATTCAAATTCGTAAATAGATCCTTCCTTTAGCAAAGATGCAAATTTATCAAGCCATGTTTGGGGGACCACTCCTTCCATAAGATGTCCCTAAAAAGGATTGTAACTGTTTTTAAATGATAAGAAATAACTCTATTGTATGTATAAGAAAATAGAAAGAGAAATAGTAATTTGATAATAATACTATGTATGTTAAGGAGAGAATCACTGTAAAAGAAAAAAGGGATACAGTTTGCATAGAAGAAATAGGTAAATGAGTTGAGAAATAAAAACCTGTTCATTGAGCATGATGAAGTCTAGATGGTATACATTTGTTGGATCCTGTGGATTGCAAAATTCCCAAAGCCGTCCTAGACGAACAAGGATTTTCCATTTGTGTGAACTTCGATTGATACGATTTAACGGTGTATACATACTGGAAAATCTGCATAAGAGATGAGGTTATAGAGCAAGTATTATAGAAACAGATGTGTATTACAAAATGGTAAAACATATGTTTATAACAGACTGGTAAACAATAAAGTAAAGAAAGCAGTTATGCTATGTATGAGCAAATAAGTTTGCATATATTGTGTTTTTTTAGTAAAAGATACAAATCTGAAACCACTAAAGCCCACCTGTGTTGAATTCTTTTAAGAACACACTGAAGTAGCAGGAAAGTCCATAGAGCAGGAAGGAGGGAGTATGTAATTTATATTTATGATAAAGTATGGACATATAGATTCATATATGGTGTACATAAGGAGAAATCTACTTGTTAAACAGTTTTTGTATAACTAGTCTGGTTATTCTATATGAAGGGGCTTCGAATAGTTTTTTGAAGGACCAAGGTTAAATAAGAAGAGGAAGAAATACTAATAGCAAAAAGTATTATATAGAAGTGAGCACTTCTTTGCATACTATATTTTTTGTTTCAGCACAAACAACACCGTTGTGGTCTTCAATGAGGATCTTCAAGCCTGAACGTGACGTAACACAGGATACTGCCACATATAACTGTCCATGGCAAAAGACTGGGTTTCTTAGATATATGCCAACTTTGTTTAAAGTCTGCCCTTGACTTTTGTTTATAGTCATTGCATATGAAAGTCTGATTGGGAACTGTCGCCGTTGAAGAGTAAAAGGCCAACGAGGACTCGTTGCATTTAGAACAATTCTAGGAATACAAATAGATTGACCAATGTTAGTGCCAGTAATTATACGTCCTTCAAGCACTCAGTCACCAAGCTTTGTTACGATCAACCGTGTTCCATTGCAAAGACCCATAGATTGATTTATATTTCTCAGCAGCATTACTGGAACACCTGTTTTCAAGGAGATAACATGATGTGGAAAACCATTGACTATTATAGAATTCAAAAATTCAGGTGGATATAACAGATCAGCATAACCAATATGGCTGTCAGACTGAGAAATGGAATCAAAACTGAGATATTCTCTTGTATGGCCAGGAATTTTGGTAAAAACAGCCATGTTTAGTTCATCAACAACAATATTAGTTGGGCAAATAATTGCACGTTCTGCAAGATACAGACTATTTTGGTAGTTGATAGAGAATGAATCATAGGTAGCGTCCACAAGTGCATCTAGATTGTTATTAATTGGCAATAACAAAAGATCTTTTGGAATAGTTATCTAGGATGGTTGAATTTCTCCTTGTTTTTTTGTCATTGGTATTTAGCCGTTTCCAATATCAAGTATCTACTGAGCAAAAACAGAAAGAGCATCATGTTCTGTAATTGGAAGATTTGGATTATGAAGCCTCATATTTGTAGTTAGCTTTAGTATTTCAACATGCTGCCAGAGCGAAGATATAATAAGTGATGCTTCGATAATTTCTGTTCTGGTACCATTTTCAATGGGGAGATTGGATCATATACCCTCCCTTTAGTTGGGAAATTGAGGATTTACCCTCCACATCTCAATGACACGTGGGGTCATCATAAGTCACTGACACGTGGGCCAGGAGGGTAAATCCTCAATTTTCATCTAAATGGAGGGTATATGATCAATTTTTTCTTTTCAATGACATGTAAGATTTGTCGGAAGTCTCCACCAAGAACAAGAAGCTTTCCACCAAAAGGTACAGTCATGTAGGTAGTATCTTCAGCAGACATAAGATCACGTAGTGTTCTATCAAGTGCTTCAAAACAATGTCTATGTGTCATAGGAGCTTCATCCCAGAGAATTAGAGAACTCTTCATAATAAGTTCAGCTAGCATTGTTCCACGTGGTATACTACATAAACTTCTTTCATTAATATCAAGAGGTATTCTAAAACGGGAATGAGCTGTGCGACCACCTGGAAGAAAGAGCGAAGCAATTCCTGACGAAGCTACAGGAAGGACTATCTGAGCTCTAGATCTTAGAGTTGCTATAATAGCATTCCAAAGAAATGTTTTCCCAGTACCTCCATGCCCTGACACAAAGTAGAATCCACCTTTACTATTAGCAACAGACGGTAGAATCTTGTTATATATAGCAGATTGTTTAGCATTTAGTTTAGCATACATCACTTGGGCTTCTGTTGCCAAAACAGTGCGGTCATATGCTAACTCTTCGGTTACAAGTCGATTAGCAGAGGTAGGATCAACATGTGCTAATTCACTGACTATATTATATGTACCAAAGTTAAGACCATTCTTTGAGAACATAAGAAACAAATCCTTTATCAGTTGGCACTGTAGGTAACTATCTGGTATTGAATATGTTCGATTCTGTAATCCTTGTCGTATTTTGTATGCTATATCGTCAGCAAGAAAGGTCCAATATCTATCAAATAAGTTCTGAGGATTAATTATACTACAAAAAGAGAGCACCACTATAAAAAGATGTCTAAGCTGATGCGGTGTAGCCCAAACAACTGCCTCATCAAATAGCATATACCATTCTGTATCATCACCAAGTAAACCGCGAGCTCTGCAAGCTTCTTTGAAAGTAGGATAGCATACACCATTGAAAACTCTAACATCTTCATAATTTTGTGCTCCACAGACAACCATCAAAAGCATTCTCAAATAGAATAGCTCACCAGTAGTTGGATGCACATTATATATTCGAACAATCTTTGAGGCTGCTCGTTTTCTTTTTTTCCATTTTCTGTTAGTAACGTCCCATGTCCATCTTAATGGAAACTGATAATAAGTATAAGATCTTGCGTCTTCAAATTGTTGATTAGCAGTAAACCATTCAGTTAGCGTAGTTTTGTAAGCCCTTGGATCAGCAATAATTTGTTCCAGATTTGTTTGTTCATGATACATAACCTTGTTCATACCAGGCATATGCACAGCTAGTCGTTCAATAGAAGGCATTCGACCGTGTATCTCAAATTCAAGTAATCGCCAAATTGCTTCGCACGAAGACAAATATCTATATTTTTAAATAGAGAAATATTAGTTTTCAGTAAGAAACATCTGCATGAAAATAAATCTATATAGTTTCATGCAACAAAGCATCAGCACAACATGGGAAAGTAGAAGTGCTGAAAACTAAAATCTATACAGGCAAACCTGTATGGATTCATATAAGAAAGCACTAACAACAGATGCAAAAAAGGAATTCTAAATAACTTGTTGTAGCAAAGCAAAGTTCATTAAATGCATAAACTATTACCTGCATTTAATATAATCAACAATTTCATCTATTCCTTGTTTAATTTCTGAATTAGGTAAGTTTGATGGCTGGTTAGCACTAGAGAAATTCATCTTTGCTCTATCTTGGCCTTTAGTAAGGTATTTAAACAAATACTTCACAAGATTTGTTTTATTGCACCATTCAACGTTGATATGAGCTTGGAATTTTTTGAGCAAAGCAATATTGTATGGAACAACCCATCTGTTGCCCAATTTGATTCCATTCTTGACAATGAAACGACCATCATCTCGTCGACGATACATTGGAAAACCAGATTTATTAATCGTTGTTTCTAGGTTGAATTTTTTAGGATATCGTTTTGAGCACAAGCCATCTTTCATACATGGACATTTCTTGTTTAAATTTCCACATGGACTGTGCATCATAAATTCATCAACAAGAGCATATCCAAGTGGGTCAATAGCTGGATCAGGAATTTCAGCACATATAAGGCTATCTATATACTCAGCAGTTAAGTCTGTGTCATGATGAGCAAGCCATATAAGAGTATGAACATGAGGTAATCCTCTCTTCTGGAATTCAATAGTGTATAAGACTACTACACACAAAAAAAGTACTTAGAGCGCAAAAAAATGTATTACTTTTAAGATGGGAAAAAGTATATGTATACAAAAAAAACACAGACTAACCTGCTCACACAGGACCAAAAGTGCGGCCAGCTTTAATGTCAGAAATATACTCGGTAAGCTTCATATGGAACACTCGAGTTACAATATCAGAACGATCAATATATTTCTGACCAGGCTCGTATTTCAGTGCGTCAACAATTTCTGGCCATCGTGAATTGCATGTGAAAGTAGAAAACAAATCAGGACTACCATATTCACGGCAGATAGCCATAGCGTCTTGATAATTGAGTGCATTATATCGAGGTCCACCAGTGAAACTCGCAGGAAGCAAAATCTTGACTCCAATGTTTTTGCCTTGCGATGTGCCTTCACCAAGTGCGTCTGAAATACCTTGATATGTTTCTGACCTTAACACATCTTAGTTGAAAAAATTAAATGAAAGACGGTTTGCTTCAAGACATGAATAACAATCGACTTCTATCTGATTTGAATGTCGACCATAACATGTATAAGGATTTGGTTCGTTTCTTCGATAATGACATTCATAGCAATAGTATTCAAGCATAGATACTTCATCTCTGGCTGAAGATACACTATCATCGGTCTCTTTATATTTGATACCAAGATGAAATCCTTTTTCCCCATATGGAAATAACAATGGATATTGAAGAGACATAAGACTGGGATTCAGAGGTGAAACATGCTTTAGTTCACTATAGTGGGTTTCAACAACTATATCAAATCTGTTATTCTCTAAAGACAGGTCACCTACGACTAAAGCAGCTAGTTCCGGAACAGTTGGCAGAGAATAACTATCACCATGATTATCAGATGAGCCAATAAGCCGAATGTAAACCTCTGGGTTTTCTTCAGAAAATAATTGATCACGTGCTAGTCTGAATTTTTTGACTAATACATTGCAACAGTCAAGCATGCTAATCAAGGCAGCAACAATATTAGGATCTGCTTCATCCTGTGCATTATCTTCTTTATTGAACAAAGGTAATCTGTTGTCGATTTCATTAAACGTATCATAAATATATAGCTGAGCATACTGAGGTTTCCGTCCTTGAACTGGGATTAATGAACCAATACGATGATGAACAACACCATTTATACGGAAAACATAAGGACCTTCACCAGTGTTAATGGTTCTATCAACATCTACGCCTAAAGAAGTGAACGCAAATAAGGAATTGTAATGGCGTATCAAACGCATAAATTCATTTGAACGGGGACCTTTATTAAAACCAATAAGTTCTCGAAGTGGATGTGGCAATTCTTTATGTGGTGGAAGGAAGACTTTTCCACCTCGGCAACACTTATTATAAACAATTAGACGATGTTTAGAGGAACTCCTATGCTGAGACCTTTCTTGAAACCAAAAAACAGCACCACACCTATTACATTCGTAATCTGGATTGCCATAATATGATCGATTGGCATACATGGCTGAAACAATATAAGAAAAAGTCTACTGAAAGAAAGAAAAGAAAGAGATGGTATAACAATGCAAAACACATAGAGAGGATGCAGAGAAAAAAACTGAAAAACAGCATAGTTAAAGCATATTGTCAAACCTTTTAGGTTAGAAATTTGTTCCTTAAAAAGAGAAACGCCTGCCTCTCTAGGTGAAATTCGATTAAAAGGGTACATGCTACCTGAAATGAGAACAAAATGCAATAGAAACTATAGAACAAAATATGCTGAAATCTCTATGATTAGAAGAAAGAACAAAATAAAGAACACAGTAATTAATCAAAAAGAAAGACAAATTGCGAAACAAGCTATTGTCAAATCTCTATGGTTGCAAATAAGGACAGAACAGAGAAGAAAAAAATAATTTTGGAAAAACTGTAATAAAGCATGCTTAAATATCTATGATTCAAAGAATAGAAAATCACCTATTCTAGCAACATTGCGCAGCAAATTGGATAACCTCCTTTTTTTCTATTATTGGTTGCATCAATAGAACTAACCAATGACGAGAAATGGTCTCCTGCCATGTTGACAGGCAGGAAAACAAATTGGTAAAAAACAAGAATATAAACCACAAGCTTTAAAAAAACAGAAAGCAAATAGCTATGAAGAATGGACACAACCATGTTGATGCCTCCATGGAAAAAGTGTATTAACATCTGTGGAAAGCACTGTAGAGTAGTAAATGAAACAAAAAACAGTAAGAAATAGAAAGTATTTAAAAAACTTGAAAAACAGAAAGGATTCGGTGTACACAAGTTACGCAATGGTAATAACAAACATACATGAATCACATGTTGCTTGTAAAGGTGCTGGTGTAAAGTCATCAGACAAAACATCTATAAAAGGGACCGATGAAATTGTCGAGACAACTGGTTGTTTTCCACGTAAAATTTCTTCACGGTGGGCTTTAGCAGAGGCCGACAAATCCATAAAATAAAATAGCAAGAACTAACACACAAATAATGCAACCAAAACCCAATGAGAACAACAAAATTATAGAAAGATTTATAGATACAATAATAACTAAAAACATGTACATAAAAACTATTCATCAATCACATACTACTTATATATGGAACGCTAACAGGTGGGCAATCAGTAAATCTATCTAATTACTACAATATGAAAAGTGTTTAAAAAACAGCTAATCTAAAAAATTATGTATTCTCATGTAAAACTTTTTCACAGTGGGCTTCAGGACAGCGAAAAAAATTAGTAAAATAAAACAGTAAAGCACAACAAGAAAACAATTTAACGAAAACAATAACATCCCAAAAGAAAAAATTGAATAATTGAAAAACTATTGTTAAAAATAGTAAAATCGTAGAAAATTGTATAACTATATTAATACGTACAAATGCTAACATAGAGTTTTTTTTGCTGATGCGTAAACAATACTAAATACTATATATAAACCACGATACGAATAACATGTCTAAATATATTATATAACAGAATATGTATCAACTATACCAGATTCTGTAAAAACACCAATGAATGCAAACACATAAACATCGAGTTTTTTTGGCCGATGCCATATTGCAGTCTAAACAGCGCATAAATAATATTAAAAGCTATATGCGAACCACAACATGAATGGCACGTTTAGATACCTTACATAAGAAAATATGCATATTCTATTATAAACTAATATTGTTAGAAATAGCAGAATCGTAGAAAATTGTATAACTATATTAATACATACAAATGTTAGCATAGAGGTTTTTTGCTGATGCATAAACAATACTAAATACTATATATAAACCATGACACGAATAACATGTCCAAGTATATTATATAAGAGAATATGTATCAACTATACCAGATTTTGTAAAAACACCAATGAATGCAAACATATAAACATCGAGTTTTTTTGGCCGATGCCATATTGCAGTCTAAACAGCACATAAATAATACTAAAAGCTATATGCGAACCACAACATGAATGGCATGTTTATATACCTTACATAAGAAAATATGCATATTCTATTATAAACTACATGCTAACGTGTTCAGATATCTTATATGAGAAAATATGCATGTTCTATTGTAGGCTATATGTAAATCACAATACGAACAACATATTAACATGTTCAGATATCTTATATGAGAAAATATACATGTTCTATTGTAGGTTATATGTAAACCACAATATGAACAACATATTCAAACATCTTATATATAAGAAACAAAAGCGTATGAAAAGTCACGCTTACAGAGTGCACAATGGAGTGTTGTCCTCCTGAATAACAGAGCGCTATGCTTCAACAGTGACTTAATACCAGCACACACGAATACTCCTGTGATCTACTCTCGGCCAGGCAATAACAGACGAAAATAGAAAAGCATAAAGTGCCTGCGAAAGTACGTAGATAATGTCATAAAAACAAACTGGAAGTATGTAAAACCAAGCATTCTAATCTAAACACACAATAATGTCATAAAAAACAGCAAGTATGTAAAAACAAGCATTCTAATCTAAACAAACTGGAAGTATGTAAAAACAAGCATTTTAATCTAAACACACGATAATGTCATAAAAACAAATTGGAAGTATGTAAAAACAAGCATTCTAGTCTAAACACCCGAACTGTGAATAAGTATCTTTTGTTAATGCTATAACACAATCTAAATACTGCAAAAACAATGCTAAAAACTATATGCAAATCACAATACGAATAACATATTTAGATATCTTATATAAAACAACACGCATCAAATAACGATACGAACAACATGTTGAGATATCTTATATAAGAAAACATGTATGCCGTATTACAAACTGGATATTACAATCTAAACAATGCATAAATAATGCTAAAAGCTATATATAAACTACAAGACTTAACTACACGAAAAACATGTTCAAAACAGAATATGTATGACGATATGTATGAATTGTAGAAGATTATGTAAATGCATGAATAAAAACGAATATAAACATAAAGCATTTTTTGCCAACGCTGTATATGAATGACATATTCAGACATCTTATATAAGACAATATGCATTTTGTATTATACGCTGAAATAAACAACGGTAAAAACTATAAGCGAAAATGCATGTTCTATGATAAACTACATGCTAACATATTCGGATATCTTATATAAGAAAATATACTCCGTGGTATCCTTCCTAATAACGGAGCGCTACCCTTCAGAAGTGATCTAGTAGCAGCGCACAAAAACGCTCCCTTGATCCACTCTCAGCCAGGACAAACGAGTCGCCAATAAGTATCTGCAAAAATATGCAGACAATGCCAAAAAAACAAAATAGGAGTATGGAAAAACAAGCATTCTAGTCTAAATACGATGTCATAAAAACAAAATAGGAGTATAGAAAAATAAGTATTCTAGTCTAAATACGTAAATCGTGAGTCCAGATGTTAGTCGAGACTAAATACAACAACAGAAACCGCAAATCCAAAAAGTGTTTTACAACCATCAGAAACAAGAGCACATAAAGCGTGAGGCCACATTTTAATCGCAACTAAATACAATAATACGACAATAGGAACCGTAAATCCAAAAAGCAGAACATAACTATCAGAAACAAGCAGCAACAGAAAACGTAAATCCAAAAAGCGGATTACAAACATCAGAAAACAAAACTTTTAGCAAGAACGAAAACGAAAGAACAGACTGGAAGCTTTCAGCAGCAAAATAACGAACACGAAACAAGAACACCAACGAAAAGCGCAAAAATAAAACAGAAACCAAGAAACAACAGGGATCGTAAAAACAACGCTAAACCGCCTAAAAAAGAGCCGACGAAATGCACCAACCAGGTCGCTCATCTTTCAGCAATAGAACGAACAAAGTCCACCCAGCACACGAGGAACACTGGCGGAAGCGCAAGAACGAAACAAGAACCAAGAACAAACGGACGCATCACTCCAAATGAAAAGCGAAACGAAAAACTTCCTGACAAAATCCGCAACCCGTGCGCACCATGGCAATAAAAATTAGAGGAAAACGAGCTGCACGACGGAAAACCTGACCACAACAGAAACCAAAAAGGCGGGACCCAAACATCATAGACTAACCCGTCGCTAAACCGCGTAAAAAACGAAGCCAGCTCGCCCTTCGCCTGGAAGCTTTCAGCGACACGTTTCTCTGGCGCGGAAGAGAAGACAACGACCGAGCGCAAATCGAACCCGCGCGTACCAGTGCGCAGGGAGCGCAACCAGCCCACACCCACAGCGCACACCCACACGGCCACGCGTCAGACAACGAGCGCAGCACGCACACGTGGCACAGGCGAGCAAACGGGAAGTCCCCCAATTTTGATATACGGTAGATTTATTTCCGCTGAGACACAATTGAGTGCAAACAAGCTGCTAGCGTATATGACATTTAGCATCTATGCTTGTTGCGAGGCCTACCAAACATCAACTTAGACCTATGCAACGCATCCCCACTCACCAACACGTCCTCCTAAGCTATAAAATTTGGAAACACACTTTTTATGTAAGATAGGACACACCGGAAGACAAATGCCCTGATCAACTCGGCTTCGGCTTCTGACTTATTTTTCACTATTTATAAGTTTCGTCTTTTTCTGAACTTTTGGCTTTTTGTTGAGCTTTTTTTGCTGGTTCTTTTTTTCCCGTATTTGTTTGTATTATACGTAATGGGCTAACATATTTTTTTATTTTTAAATTTTTTTAAATTTAATTATGCTAAATAAGCCTCTGTCAGCTATAGTGTTTTTTTTAGCCAGCTACAGTGTTTTCAGCCATAAGCCACGACCTTTTCAGCCGAACCGATCACCACCAAAATCGCGAGGAAAAAAAAGCTCTCAATTACATGTAGACAATTGAACAATACTCAGGATAGCATTTGCTACTGCAACATCGTGTGCATTTGCCGGGACACGCTTTAGCCAGTTTAGTTTCGCTCTTGTTCTTATTTTTTTAGCGAAATTTCAGCCAAGGGACAAGGCTATAAACACACTGCACACTTGATCAAAGCAGCAGAGTACGCCAAAGACTTCGCATGTCCCCTCGTTGCCATGTCAGGGGAGCTTGCTGCCTTGCTGCTGGCGGCGGAGAACCCTCAACTGTTCGACGAAATGCTGGGCAGGGAGTGGCCATCGCGGCGAGTGGAGGTGGAGCCGTGCCACCGGTGCCGGCACCATCGCGTGGCCGTGGCCATCAGGTGTTCGGCGAAATGTTTTTAACATGCGCCGTTCGCCGGCGCTTCCGTCCTTGTAAGAGCAACTCCAGCAGGGCCCCTACTTGAGCCCTCAAACCTCATATTTGAGGGCTTGAGACAAAAATAGAGGTCCAGCAGGGCCCCTACTAGAGCCCTCAAATTTGAGGAACCCCTCAAATCCCCCCTTCAGCCCTCATTCCCAGGGGCCCTCTACTCTGGCTCTCATTCTTCCGTTTTTTCCCGCTGGTGAAATTTCCCCCGCTCCGCCCGTCCCCCTCCCTCCCACCCCGCCGTCCCCGACTCCCCGCCTCCCTCCTTGCTCCTTCCCCCGCCGCCGCCCCCTCCCCTGCTGTCCCCGACTCCCCGCCTCCCCCGCCGCCCCCTTCCCCTTCCCCGGCGCCTCCACCCCCTCCACCGCCGCCTCCGCCTCCTTCCCCGCCGCCCCCTTCCCCTTCTCCGGCGCCTCCACCCCCTCCACCGCCGCCTCCGCCCCCTTCCCCATCGTCCCCGACTCCCCGCCTCCGCCCCCTTCCCCTTCTCCGGCGCCTCCACCCCCTCCACCGCCGCCTCCGCCCCCTTCCCCGCCGTTCCCGACTCCCCGCCTCCGCCCCCTTCCCTGCCGTCCCCGACTCACCGGGACCGGGCGGCCCGCGCGGGGCTGCACCTGCCCGCGGCAACCCGAGTGCGAGGAGCAGCGGGCCCAGGCGCGATGCGGCTTCAGGCCGTCGGCGTGGGAGGGCGAGCGGGCGGCTGGTCCAGCCGGGCGGTGGCGTCGGCGCGACGCAAGCGGCCGGGGCCGAGGCGCGGGTGTGCTCGGGGCGGCGCGGCGTGACACCGGCTACGGGCGGCGCTGCTACAAGCGGCGGCGGCGGGCGGCCTAGGCGCATGCGGGCGCGTGGCAGAGAAGCCGAACGGCACGGCTTCGGGCCGGCGGCCGGCGGCGTGAGCGTGCGGATGAGGAGGCGCGGGCGCGGCGGTGCGGCCGCTTCGGGCGTTGCAGCGGCGCGGTGGGAGGTGCCGGGTGTCTGCTGGAGTGGGCCCTACATGTCATTCTCAGTTGGAATGAATTTGAGGGCCCTGATTTGAAGGTTTCTGCTGGAGTTTAACTCAAAAAACAGGGCCCTCAAAAGTAGGGAGAGCCCTCAAATCAAAAGTAGGGGCTCTGATTTGAGAGCTCCTGCTGGAGTTGCTCTAAGCTACTTAACCAACTCTGCCATATAAGAGTTGCTCTAAGCTACTTAACCAACTCTGCCATATAAGAGCCCGAGCGTCGCCTCCTCTCCAACTCCTCGCTTCTTCCCTCCAAAACCCGACTCAAAAATCAAGAACCCACCATTGCAACCCCCACCTCCTCCTTCCTCCTCCTCCTCCTCCCCTGAAGCATCATCCATTGCAAGGGGCGCCTTCTCGTCTGCGCCAAGAGGAGGCAGGAGGCGCAATGGCGGGCAGCTCGTCCTCCACGGGGCTGTGGACGCCGCGGACCCCGTCGCCGCCAACGAAGACCCGCCGCGGCGGGGCGGCTGCGGCCGCGTCCGAGGAGGAGAAGCTGCTCCGCGCCGTCGAGAGGGAGATAGAGAGGAGTTACGCGGCCAAGCGATCCTCCTGCACCTCGCCGTGGAGGCAGCTGGTTCAGAAGGCCACCAAGAAGAGCCCCGCCGCTTCCAAGAAATCTTCCTCGGCGCCTCCGTCGCCGTCGAGAGCGTCGCAAGAAGCCAACAAGGGCGCAGGCTTCGCTGGCGCGTCGGGCTCCGGGTCCAAGAATCAACCGGAAGCGGGCGCCGAGGAAGAGAGCATGCCCGTGGGACAAGCCGCGGCTCTGGCCAGGTCTGGCTGTGCAGCGACGATGAAGTGCGCGTTGGCAAGAATCCAGAGAGGCGACGTCGGCGACAATGGCGAGGCGTTCACCGAGATGGAGCAAGCGATGAAGGGCCTCCTGGATGTCACGTTCAGGAAGGAGAAGGCCCCCGGGGTGCCTAGGAAGTTTGTGTCCAGATGGTCCCGTGGTGATGTAAGTGCCATGGTCTCTGAGTTCATGGGTTCATGATGCTTTGCTTCGTCTTTCTAATTCTTGATAGGAATCTTGGTACATTGGACTATTGAAGTGCTTCGTGCTGTCCTCTACGGGTTTCTTTCTTGTTTGTTTCTTGATGAGAGAAATTTGTGGACAAATCAGTTGCACTGCTTTGTAATGGTTCTATTCTTAGTTTGTTTCATGTTCTTTCTGCAGCTACTGATTGTTTCTTGGAGTAACTTCTGTAGACACTGTCCAGTCTACGCAGAAAAGAAGCTACTTTTGTTTTACATCTTGGGTGTGTATAGGTATCACCGGATGTTTTATTCCTAACAATCATCCAAATCTCGCACCGTTGGATTAGAGATCCAACGGCCTGAGTGTGTATAGGTATCACCCGGATATTTTATTCCTAACAATCATCCAAATCTCGCACCGTTGGATTAGAGATCCAACGGCCTTTTATTTTTGGAGGGGGGAGATTTCTTTGGAAGGGGGAGATTGTTTTTTTGATGGGGCGGGGAGAATTCGTGATCGTTGGATCTCTAATCCAACGGATACAAATTTGGATGATAATTACAAAGAAAACATCCGGATGATACCTATACATGAAACTGATTCCATAACTATAATTTGTTTTCAGAGAGGTCGGTCGCGGAGAGATGTTCTTGTTGATCCTCTCATCCTGCCTTCTGGAGATGTACGTACTGAGCTAGCTTTGCTCTTAATTTACAATTTTGTATTGATACTTACCTTAATTATGGTCATGATGAATCACCCCAGTCCCCACTATGTCACCTAGTTATCCATTTCTGTCTGTAACCTCCTTTTTGTAAACTACTGTCTACTGTCTAATGTCAAGACTCTTATCCAGTTCAAGATGCTACTGGTATACGTTCTTGTATGATTTAACCACATCTGAACGTTTATCATGTCGGGAAACTGATAGGCATAACATTGCTCGCCCTTTAGAATGTTGCTCTGCAATTTTTTCATCTGTTTTGGCCAAGTAAACCATATGCTACTGGTAGTTTACTTCAATACCACTGACCAGGGCAACTGTGAAGTATTCTTACTTCTTAGGAAGTCTCATCACTGACAAAAAAGGACCTGCCATGTTTAATTTTGATGAATTTGCTAAGTTTGTAATGCTCTGTATGCTACGTTTTCCATTACATAAGATGGATATTTTCATTAGGGAATCCTTTCATTAAATAAGATGTATATGCCATCTAGTTTTGCTTGAGCCAATCATCTATTTCTGTGTAATATACTCTACTAATTTTTCTCTTCTATAATAGTAATCAGTTTTATTGATGCTGTCACCAAAGTTTTGCCTTTTTGTCTCCAGTCTATTGACAAATTCTCCCACCATTGGTCCTCCCGAGGGGCTGACCAACCCTCACTCACAGCTCCAAATCACCTCCTCCGTGATGTCATCACTGCATGGTGCCGTGATCACTCAATTCCTCTTCCATCTGCTACTTCTACCTCAACTGCCATTGATGAGGCACCACCTTTAGAGGAAGAGATGCCACTGCTCCTTGAGAAGCTCTCTATGCATTCAGTACAGCAGCAGGAGGCTCTGCACAGGATCCAGCTACTATCAAGATCCTCCAAGGGTGTCCAGCCCTGCCTTGACCATTGGCAGGATCTACTTCCCAAGCTGATAGATCTACACAAGAAGTGGAAGGCAACATGGTCAAAGGAACTGGAGGAAGAGAGGCTGACAATAATCCTGACCTTGTCTATCCACAGGCCCAACCGGGAGTTCCTGGCTAAGCAAGAGCAATTACCAGATGCACTAAAGAAAGCCATCGAAAGGGCAAAGAGGCTTGGATCTCCACTAGCAATAATGGCCAAGGTAGCTGCTGCAATTGCCGTCCTGTCAGAGTTTGACGTTTTCAGGAAAAAGGTTATCGAGATAGGTGGAATCATGATGCTTCGGGAGCTGCTTGACGCAAAGGATGTTGTAGTAAGGAATGAGGCCAGTGCTGCAATCCTCGCGCTCTGCACGGATGATGCGACGGTTGTGATAGCTGAACTGAACCATGTGCCTGATGCCTTGCTGGAATGCCTTTCGGATGGACTTGTCGCTGACGAGTGCTTGCTTCTGCTTGAGCGCACTTCGCAAAGTAACTTTGTTCCAGATTGGATAGCTGCTCGTGTTGTGCACCTGATGAATGTCATCACCCAGCATGCGAGAGGGCATCTCACCTCCAGGGGCATCCAAACTGCGATTTGCTTGATTTACCGTGCCGTTCAGCTGGATTCAGGCAGCGGCAGGCTGAAGAGGGCAGAGAAATTGGATGATTTTGTCGAGGCCTTGAGGAACATGGAAACAAAGGAATTGACCCCGGAGAGAGTCTTTCAGATTGAGGAGATACTCAGGATTGCATCAGAACCTCTCCCAGATTGAGGGTAAGTTGACAACGAACCATGTGCCACTGCCCTGAGGATGTTAGACATGACAGATATTGTTGCTACTGACGTAAGGTTTTAGTTCTTCTGGCTTTCCTGAGAAGTGGGACATGTTCATATTAGACTATTGCTATGTAGCAAATGTTAGAAAACTTTCATAAATGTGCCCTCAATGAACAAAATAAATTTCAGGCTCACTCATCCAACTCAGTTACGAATTAACATTGGAAGGTACTACAAGACGCTATACTGTCCGAATCAATTTTGATGGTGTAGCTCCTACTCCTTTGGCTGCCCTCCTCTCCTCCTCCCTCTCCCTCCCATTTGTTGCCTTCCTCCTCCGTTGCCATTGCTGTCACACAGGTCGCAGCTCCACGCGCCTTCTCCACCATCCCCACCTTGCCTCCCCAACGGCTGGTGGTGAGCTTGCCGCCTCACCGTGCTGCCGGCTCCCCTCCCCTGTTTGGGCACCCTGCTTAACTTGATATTCTCTTGGCCCTCATTTTATCGTCTCATCTTTCGTAGCCGCCTACCGCCCTCTTCTGCCATCGGGGCCACCACAGCCTTGGTCTCCCTCTACAACTAGGAGGCATGATGAACTGGTCAGGAAGTGGCGGCACCACCGCTCCCCTCGCCAAACCGGTCTCACCACAGTCGTACTGGCTTGCTCGGTGCAATGACTAGCAATTGGGTGGAGAGAGAGGGAGGGAGAGTAAAAAGGGATGAATGTGTGTGAAGTGATAAGGGGCTTGTTCTTTTTGGCTGAAATTTATGTCTTTTGGCTGCGGCTTGTGACTTTTGAGCTGTTTGTGCGATAGATTATAGAGTAACAGAAACTCACGTGCGGTTTTTGACGATATAAATAAAGTCAGTACAGTATGTACTATAATTAACTAGTAGACATCATCTTGAAAAGATATTCTATTTGAAAGTTAGTTACTATAGAAAAGCCAAAAGCTGAAAAAGAACATGCCTAAGGTTTGGTTGGACACGAATAGAGGATCAGCAGGGATGGATGGCTACCGTTAAGACGACCCGATGGTGATTGTCTATCCCATTGGTTACGCTCAAATCGCTATGGCGTTACGTAGATTTTCTCATTAACATTTGGTACAATTATTAGAGCTGTTAAGCCATAAGTTTTTCTCATTAAGTCAGCAGAAACTAACAAATTCCATTAAGATGTTGGAATTAAGCTTGATGTTTCTCATGAGCAATTGGGTGCACGTCTTTGCGTTTCTGCATGCGTGTGTTATTAGACCAAAGAAAGCTCTTAAAGAAGAGGAAATGCTGTTACTGTATTTCCTTCTGTTAGAAAGGCAAAGGAGTCTAGACTTACTGTTCCAGCAATTAAAAACAGCAACTAATTTATAGAGATTTAATATTAAAGATATGAATAAAACTAGACGACTACTGGAAGGTTGTATGCAATAAAATGAAGGGCTTCCGGATCGGCTGCATAGGTAGACAATGTGAGGGGATAAAAATAATTAATCCGAAAACTAGTACTATTGTGCATAAATTAGTGTTCACGTAGAGAACACACCCTAATGACATCCCCGTAGATATCAGGAATCTATTGCCTGCTTCGCATGCCCTCGGCTTACATGCAATCGGCATTTAAACTGCACTAGTTAGCACCCCAAGAGAGACAAATCAATTAACTCAGGAGAATTTTGTGGGGGGGGGGGGGGGGGGGGACAAGGAAACCTGATAAAAGCTTTAAAAGATTTTGAAAAAAAAATTACGGGGTGCTTTGGAATGATTTCGGTTTTAAATTGTTGCAAAATTTTAGTCTTTCACAAATACAAACCCGTTTCGTAGCAATCAACCCACTAGAAAGACAGAAAGGGAGAGAACTAGGGTTCCAGAACCAGAAGAGGAGACAGGCGGCCATACAAAACCAAACTTAATTGAAGACTAGTTATATACTCATGCGTTGCAATGAAACTCACTGAATATATATAGAATAGTGCTATAGAAGAGAGTTGCTCTAATCGGTTGAAAAACAGAGATTAGTGAGAAGTTAAGAGAATGGAGCGGTTAGAGGAGAATGGACGTACAACCACCAACTCATTCTTTTATAATAGTAATGATATATCTGTGCGTGGCACAGCGGCTCGAGCAAGCTAACTTGGCGGAGGAAGAGGAGCGGGGATCGAAGCGGCGGCTCAGGAGCTATAGAAGACTATCCAGTCGAGGATGGATTTTATGCGGCGAATTGGCCGCCCCGTCAGAGTTACCGAGCGAAAGGAGCCGATTCTCGGCTGGGATCGCCGTCTCCTCTTCAACCCAGAGAACAACTGTGACCGCATCCACCTCGGCATCGGGTATTATTAACTCTGAATCGTGAAGTTCTGGTGTCATTCTGTAAGATTATTTCATATTTGCAAGTGTCACATAACTAAATGAAATGATTAATAGGAAATGGTGTGGTGCGATAGTTGCCTGACTTAAAAGACTAGAATTGGAAGTGTCGCATGCAATTAAACGAAATAATTCTAATAAGAAATTGTCTCACGTGATGGTTGCCTGACTTAAAAGATTAGAATTGTAGGTTTAAATTTCTCTCTCCTCTCCCTTTAAAATAGATCTTAGCGGTTGTGTGTGTAAATAGTACCTGTACACTGTTGTTCTAAGCAATTAGTGAGTACTCATTGATACTTAGCCAATAGATCTTTGAATTTTGACTTTTTTAGCCGATTTCGGTGGTAAAAGAGCTAACTCCTATCCCTTATACCAATCATCGACTTTGTTTCTTCTTCATTTCTTGGAAGTCTCAACCTTGTTGGTAGAATGGTTAGCAGCCTTTGAGGATGATACCACTATGATTTTCAAACTTTTATATCCATCGGTCCTTATTTCCTCAACAACCTTCTGAGAGATCTCTCTCCCTCTAACTCCTGAATAGTGATCATATTTTTGTTTCTCCCA
This sequence comes from Dendrocalamus latiflorus, assembly GCA_017311315.1. Classification (NCBI taxonomy): domain Eukaryota; kingdom Viridiplantae; phylum Streptophyta; class Magnoliopsida; order Poales; family Poaceae; genus Dendrocalamus; species Dendrocalamus latiflorus. The sequence goes on from CM029640.1 coordinate 24,356,308, forward strand.
ACATTTTCAGCGCTTTTGGTCCTGACTAAGACCCATTTTCACTTGAGATCGACCATGTTAACTGGAAAAGGTTTGGAATTAATTGTAATGTATGTTCTTCTGCAAATTTCAATCAACATTCCTCAATAGCTGATTGGATCTAACGCTAGAAGATATTGCAATCATTAATTTTATGCGACCAAGAATTATACCACTTGCAGTATGATCACTTTTTTAACTCTTCGATCGGCAGAATAGAGTGACCTTCTAGAAGCCTGATCTACTTTTCCTACAAAAGCAAGTCGTAGATATGGTCGAACTTGGTAATATCAAAGAACTTAACCTCTTCTATCCGATTCTTCCTCGTGGGTGGTTTAGAAGCGGATAGATGAATAACTTTGATTTAGATAGTCGAGTTCAATCGGCAACATCAGCATCTAGCTCTCCTTCAAAGTTTGGTTCCTCCTCAGAATCGGCCACCAAAAGTGCATGAGACTTATCGCCCTTGTTGTCTTCGAACCTATTCTTGGCGGTTCGAATCTCTTTGAATTTGCTTTCTTGAGCCGAAGCATTCTGGAAAAGATGATTGAGATCCAAGAATTCTTGTCCCTCAAGCCAAGCTCTGAGAGGATTTGGCAATCCATTACAAGCTAAATCAGTTAGATCCTTATCGAAAATAGCTAGATTAAAGCATCTACTCTAGGCATCTATGAATCTCATGACATAATTAGCAATCGGCTAATTGAGGCATTGCTTGACTGCTGTTACATCACTTAAACACAACTCCATGGACCCAAAATACAAGTACTCATGAAATCTTCATTCCCTATCGGCCCAAGTGATGACTGAATTTGGCGACAGTTTGGTGAACCAAGTAAATGCTATGCTCGGCAAAGACAACAGAAATAACTAAAGTCGCAAACCGTCATTGTTGCCGGCTTCCCCACACCGTGCTATGAATTAGCCGATATGCTCAAGAGTTGATTTAGAACTATCCCCTGTAGACTTAGTAAAATTGGGAATTCTAAAGCCATGCGGGAATGGGATAGTATCAATCTAATTAGGATATGGTTTACGATAAATTGGAGTCTACTGTTTAGGCTCTAAGCTGAATCTTTCCCTGATAGCATGAATGAGTTGATCGACACACAAATCTTGGTTGGGTGGTTGATCGACTTGATGGTGCTGCATTTGTTGAGGATCCTGTAGGACCGTCAATGGCAGTCAGAGAGGGGTGAATGATTGTAATATCTAGTGAAGGCTTTTTCACAACTCTACTGTTTTCTATTTATCCGGACCTGCAATATGGCAATAAAACAAGAAAAACAACTTGCAAAAAGAAAAAGGGAAATAGATTATTACTTCTCACATGTACTGTTGCTGATTGCTTTCTATTTTTCCTTTGACGCAAGCATTCATTCTATGCCTTAATTATGCTCCTTTCCATACACGCAGACCAGCCATCAGATGAAGCAACCAAAAGGAAGTCATGTTTTCTTGGCTTCACGTGACGCAAAAAAATCATGTGCAGCGGCTTGACTCCGTGCTGATCCAAGAAACGAGATGCCACGCGCTTGCTTGACGCTCGCAATGCTGGGAACAATCGAGGCGCCTACGTCCGACACAAACAACCAACTCGTCTCGTACCTTGATCCACGTGCGGCAGAACAAATCAAAGGCAGCAGCTGTATTTGCCTTTGATCCGTGCGTTGGGCTACTGGTGTTGTCGCATGCGGACGAAGGGACGTAGGAGCCGATGCTGGGATCTCGTTGAGAGCTTCTGCTGCGCCTGCGGTCAGCGGCGCTCACCTCCGAAGTGCTGAGCGGAGGCACACGCCGACGTTTTTTTTTTTTGCTTTTTAGATCTAAACTTTATTTTTAAATCATAATGGCTACAAAGTACTCTTCTGGCACCTCTCAAACCCTAGAACAAAAATTGCATCTTCAAAAGCCACGTGGTTAGCCTCTAATCCCACCTCTCTATTTATAGTCTAGGGTCCAAAATCTGAGTTTATCCTAAGCCTACGAGTTCTAATCCAATTCCAACAAATAAGGGACCCGTAACCCTTCCTAACATGGTTTTTCCAAAATTCCAACTACAACTTCTCCAACTCATCGCATGTCGAAACCTCTAGGACCGCACCTCCTGTATCTTCTCCACGCATCATCCACCTTTGATCTCCATGTGCTCTAGTGTGAGCCCGACCACCTCGTGGCATCCTCGACCGCCTGGACCTCAGATTTCCCCCTCCTAGTCCCGGTCTTTCTCGTCACCGACCATGACCGTCTCTACGCCCAACCTACACATGCAAAGACCAAAGAACATTGTTCCGACACAAGTTCGTCCAAACTTGACCAACATCAATCCATCAATCCGCACACACACGACACAACTCGCATAACAATGCTAAACAAAATTACCAATTATTCATCATCACAAATTAAACATTGTCAATTATTCATCACCAAAATATCCTACACCTAGCCACATGGTCTAACAGGTACAGCCATGATCTTCATGTCAATTATCAACTGTGAGTTGTTGTTGGTAGGGTTATCATTGATACATCGGCTGCTTTCCCCTAGGCATCAGATGATCGTTGACTAGGCCTACCCCCAAGCCTAGGTCTTGGTGACCTCGACAATGTTACCTGAGGAGCAAAACATGGCGAGTCGTCCTGATGTGGTAGCCTAGCTTCTTCGGAAAGTGGTGCTAATGGACCTGGAATAAAAGCATTTACATTGCTGGTCAACATACTATTTGATGTACCTACCAAAGCTCCATCAATTTGTCCCTAGATTTGCTTGGTGGTCAGGTGTGTAAGTTCCATCAGCCTTGGAGCTGATGTGCTCTGCCCCATCTTGCACAAAGACGGAACATGACTATTCTTGATAATGCTCCTCGTGAACTCTGTTGTATCAGGAGATAATGTAGGATACCATGGCATTTTAGGAATCGGCTTGAAAAATGTCTTTGGCGACATGATGGGCTCCTATAATAGACCCTTCATATGTGCAGTCATAAGGGGATCAAAGGTATTCACAAATATTGAAGAGTTGTTGATAAGAGCTTGATGCACAGATTGGTTGATAAGATCTGTAACACCCTGGCTCGTCATGAGCCTAGAATGCCACTACTAACTCCATTTCTTCCCAAATTAAACCATCCTTTATGAACTTCCAACATAAATACACTGACCATGCTTCCACAAAATACTCACTTAAACATAAACACGATGATAGTGAATATAACAAATCTTAATATTGAAATGAAGCAATAACAATAACTAAGATAATCCAATTATTGAGACTAACCAATGTTACTTTATTTGATAGCAACCATACTAATAGATTTATGTTCTAAAGGAACTTATTAGCTAATTGCAAGGGTTTGCATAAATCAAATCACTAATGATGATTGACTATTTTATCTAAATGTGATAAGTGTAGTAATGCCGGTCCATGAACTGATCATGTGCTTACTACCTCCCCATGCATGTTACCTTCATCAATCACATAAAACAACAATATAAGTAAGGGTGAGTTCAAAACTCAACAAGTACATAATAAAGTAATAACACCAATATACATGATAATCCGCATTTACCATAATACCCACTACTACAAAAAAGGTCATCCTAGATGCCTCATCATAAACGGTTCAACACAAACCGTTAGTGATAAAGTTACCATAGATAGTTTTTATTCCGAACCGTCTATGATAATATCACAGATGATTTAAAATAAAAACTGCCTATGATGTCTGTACTTATCATAGATGGTTTTTGTTTTGAACCGTTTGTGATATTATTATAGAAGGTTAGGATTAATTAAAACCATCTGTGATATCAACAAACATCACAAACGGTTTTTTTATTTAAACCGTCTGTGATACTTCACAGATGGTTTATTGGCCTGTTTGTTTTAGCTGCGGCTTATGGCTTTTGGCTGAAATTTTTGAATTTTAACTGTTTACGGTACAGATTACAGAGAGACCGATACTCACTTACAATTTTGGCTGGTACAAATGTTGGGCTTTTAACGTGTACAACGTTTAACTAGTAGACCCCGTTTTGAAAAAATACTTCGTTTGAAAGTTAGGTACTGTAGCAAAAGTCAAAAGCCGGCCGGCTTGTGGCTTGCCAAACATGCCCTATATTGGTTTGTATTACAACCATTTGTGATATATTTCCTATCTCACAATCCTCTAAAATTTCAAAATCTCCCGCCTGAGGCCGAGTACGATTCCGTTCCGAGATATTTTTAGTAAAACGGGCATAACTTTTGCATACGATGTCCGTTTTTTTACATTTTTGTACTCATTGGAAAGATAACGATGAGCCTGATCCAAAAAATATGATCTGCTTGCACCAGTCACTCTCTAAGAACCCCAAAATTGTCCATCTTTAACCTTAAATTTGCGTCGCAAGTTTTCGGTTTCTATTTTTGCCAAAATTTTCGATCTTTCATTCGGAATTTGGGGTTCACCTCAGCTACAAAGTTGTAGATCTCATTGAAATATTTTAATGAGCTTATATAAGCCATATAAAACTTTACTATTTTATCTTTTGAGACTAGCTGTTTACATTGTACCGGTATATACATACGTTGTCTTTGATAATTATGTATCACAGACGGTTTATGGTTCAAACCATCTGTGATTATTATGTATTACAGACAGTTTGTTGTTCAAACCGTTTGTGATAATTACATATCATAGACGATTTGTAGTTCAAACCATCTGTGATAATTATGTATCACTGATCGCTGGGCCTGTCGATCCTCCCCAACCCAATCCCTGCCCATAGAAACCCACCAACCCCCACCTCACGGATTGTAGCTCCACCTCTTCATCGCCGGCCCTATACAAACTCACCCAAACTCATCCATTACTGTGCTCAAAATCTCTCTAGCCTCCTCACTTTCCTCCTCCTCGACCCTGACCCTGATGGCCCTTATGAAGTAGATGGCACAAAACGATTTTATGGTATAAACTGTCAATGAAGGACTATCACAGACAGATTGAACCAAAACCGTCTGTGATACTTGCACATCACAGATGGTTCTATCTACCAACCGTCTATGATGTAAAAGTATCACAGATGGTTCTATATACTAACCGTCTGTGATACTCATCCTGGCGGTGGTGGTGCTCCTCCCTCCTGGCGATCCGCAAGAAGGTGGCGGCGGTAGCCCTAGGGCATGGCGATGGTGGTGCTAGGGTTTAGATAGGGAGGCAATGGCTAGGTTGGGGAGGAAATAGGGTAGGTGCCGCTTTCCCTCTCCCCTTTATACATGAGCACGGCCAAGGCATGCACACCAAGTTTGTCCTGGACTCGATTTAGCATGGACCAACCCTTCTTGCTCTTTTTTCTTTATTCCCTTTTCCCTAGCTTCTTTCTCTATAATTCTCTTTAGGTCCTTAGGAAGGAAAAAAAGGATAACATGGTATTACAAGATCCCTATGCTGGCCTTGAGTAACTTGGTAGATTGTCGGTGAAGTTGTCATTGCAGGTAGAATTGGTGGAATAATCAGCGGAGTCGTAATATTCGGCAACACATCCTCCACACTAGGGAAATTCCCCTTTAGTGGAGTAATCGTTCCGTCGTGCTTCTTAGTAAAACATCGCTCAAACTTATTCTTCAGTTCCTCCATCATCTAGTTTAACTCTTCTTGTGCTTTGCTAAAAGTTCTTCGATCTCTGACACATCAGGTTATCCTCAAAAACTTCAAAATTACCCAACAGCTTCCCACCAGCCATGAACATGTCATCTTGATCTTGATTTAGATGATTAGGGTCCCATTAGACGTGCCAAGAGTGTGTTATCATCAAAGAATTTATGACAGTAGCACTGTGTCCCTTTGGATGGTGCTTCCTAGACAAAACATTGATGACATATGCAATGATTCAAAACAAGACTCGAAATAGGGGATTTCCAGCAAATCGACAAAGTTGATGATAAACCTAAATGAAAGTCAATCCTGGACGAAATGTTGATGTGAAGCAATAATGGGCAGAACAAATCTCGAAACAGGGGATAAGTGTAACACACATATTGATCAATATGTCGATATGAAGCAATATTGATCAAAATCAAATTATGGAGGTAACATCCTACTAGCTACTAACTACTCTAAGGTACATGGAAAAGTAGATTCAAATAAGGGTTTTTTTGGATATGTGTGTTTTTACCGGTATATTGATCGAATTCAAATTACAGAGGTAAGATTCGATTAGCTATGAACTACTCTAAGGTACATGGAAAAGTAGATGCAAATAAGGGTTTTTTTTGGATACGTGTGTTTTAGCCAACAAGTATAAGGTATTTATAGTCTAAAACCGCCAACTCAATCTTGGATTGTGCTTCAAATCTTCCCCTTCATGTCAACTCAACCTTTTCTTTTGATAGAGTTCTTGTCTATATTCAAGTCTTCAAATCTCGTTGGCATTTCCAACTTGCATATGTGGTTATATGTACCTTGCGATGCATTGTCAGTGACGTAGAAACCGTTTGTGATATTCTTTTCTATTCACAAATCTATTTCTATTAGTTGGCTAGCCTTAGGAAATGCTAGTCATGCCCTCTGAAATAAACATATCACCACAGTATATATACATCCAATTCATATTCATTCATTTCAGAAAGAAGAAATCAATTTCACAAAATCAATTAACTGAAATGAAATAAATTGCCCATCCATGAACAAATACATGTACACATGAATAATTAAGTTTAATCTTATCCTAGTGAAATTTGTTATATATTGTGGAATTTTTCATCTCTTTTATGACTTTAGACCACAAGAAGTACGCGCACTGTCCTTGAATTTCTGAGAGGTCGAGTTGTTCCAACGGCACCCTCGAGGGAGGAGTAGTTAGATCTAGAATTTAAGACAGAGGGTCGATGGGTCTGTGCATAGCTATTATAGTAGAATTATCACAAACAGTTTTTAATACAAACCGTCTATGATAACTTTATTATCACAGATGGTTCTTGGTAAGAATCGTCTGTGATACTTCACAGACGGTTCTCACCACAAACCATCTGTGATATTATCTCTTTATAGACGGTTTTTGGCGCTGGCAGCAACACAGATAGTCTCTAAACTAAAATCGTCTGTGCTTGTATTTAACACTGATGGTTTTGGGGAACCGTCTGTGATGTACCGTCTAACATTAGGCTTCTTGTAGTAGTGGTGATGCATCCGTAACTCCTGCCTTATCCTCGGAGCGAGACGTGAGTGAAAGGAGTGGAAAACCGTTCTAGAAAGCCAGGTGTTCATATTGACTTTTAGTTTCTCCATGTAGAAGAAGTCAGAAGTAGAAGTCAATATGAACCGGCAGATTGATGCTAGTGCTTGTCCGGTTGTCTATGCTGCTGCATGCTAGAGGGGGAGGAAGAAGAAAGTTTTTGTTTGTTCTGTTATATCTGGATATGAAGGAAATGGTCTTCACTAATCCTTGCGAGTAATTAGGAATAAGTCTAAAGCGTGCTCCTAGCTAGCTAGCTGCTGCGCGCCCACCCTGCGACGGCTACAACAAATCCACTCATTACATCTGGGTCAACAAGAAGCTTTTGTATGTTGAATAAGTCAGATACATGTATGTACTCTCTCCAGATGGAATTAACGGTGGAGCCATCAACATGAACAAATTATAAATTAAGCACAAGTTGGGATAATTTATGCTAGTTCGTTGGAGAACACCTGTTGTGTTTTGGAATGATGTAATAAGCAACACCTTTAGGAAATCTTCCGTGTCCATGCTAGGCAGCTTAATTGTCTGTCGTTTTCAACTTTTGACATTTTCAGCTAGTCTGTAATGGTCTTAGCAGTTTCCTTGGAAGAAAGGGATCGAAAGTGCCACACCCAAGATCCAAAACATAGTTACCTCACTTTAACAAGAAAGTTAACCCAAGTTAGTATTATCGATTTCTTTTTTTCTTTTTACAGAAGTATTATCGACTTCTTAGATATGAACTACTTACAATGGAATAGATTAGGTTACTGCTTACTTTTGGTGAAGCGAGAACGAAACCCCAAATACCTAATTACCTACAGTGTTTCAAATCCAAAGGTGTGGTTGCTAAAACGTTAGTGCGTCGATCAGGCTTGGCAAACCTCCAACAGATAAGATTGCTTTAACACCAGTAATCCGCCTGGGAAAAATTGCTCTATGTGGAGAGCAATTTTTCAAATATGCCTTTCCCATTCAATCACGGTAGTGAGATTTTTCAATTAGACTTCTTCAAACACAAAAAATAAGCCTTTCCCATTCAATCACAGTAGTGCGATTTGTTCTAGCATATATGCAGGCTGCCCCTGCAGCTGCCTAAACAGAACACGCAATATATGACGCTTTCCTACAGGATTTGCTCCTTACCTAAGCACACGTAAACTCACATGCAAGCAACACAGCTAAGGCTTCGCTCCCTATAAATACCAACCTCCTCCATCCCGAGATACCACAACAATCGAAGCAATCAACCATAAAAAAAAACCATACTTCTCATCTCACATCATTCCATTGGATTTCAGTTAACGAAAGAGGGGCACAAATGGCAGCCAGCCATGTCTTCCTCCTTGCCGCAGCCCTCTTGGCTTTGTCATGCTCTCATGTCATCGCCTCCGATCCGAGCCTTCTCCAGGACTTCTGTGTCGTCGACAAGATGTCTAAAGGTGTGTGTGCTTGATTACTTTTACTTCTACATAATGCTACTATAGTACTATGTACTAAGTTTAATTTGTTAGTTTGTGAATATTTTAATGGTAAAAAGGTCTATAATACACCTTGAAAATGAACTTTAGATTTATCTTACACCCCTTAGTAATAGGGGAATATGAATAGAACGTACCATAAAATTTCTATTAGTAAACTAAATCGGTTAATTACTGACCACAGTTCATATATATTTGATGATTCTGTGCATGCATGCAGTGCGTGTCAATGGGTTTCCATGTAAGGACGTAAAGGATGTCGTCGACGAAGACTTCTTCTTCTCTGGCCTACATACGGCCGGCAACACAACCAACAAGCAGGGCTCCGCTGTGACGGCAGTCAACGTCGCGCAGATCGCCGGGCTGAACACCATGGGCATCTCTCTTGCTCGCATAGATTACGCTCCGTATGGCCTCAACCCACCTCACACTCACCCACGTGCCACTGAAATCCTGACGGTGCTGGAGGGCTCTCTCTATGTTGGTTTTGTGACGTCGAACCCCGAGAACAAGCTGTTCACAAAGGTTCTTAACGAAGGGGATGTATTTGTGTTCCCTCAGGGATTGGTCCATTTCCAATCCAACTATGGAACGAAAAATGCTGTAGCCCTTGCAGCTTTGAGCAGCCAGAACCCTGGAGTAATAACCGTTGCCAATGCTGTATTCGGATCGAAGCAAACCATCTCAGATGATATCCTTGCCAAGGCCTTCCAAGTGGACAAGAAGATCGTAGACCGCATTCAAGCTCAGTTCTAGAGAATATATATTCATATTAATTTGTTACTATATAAGAGTTAATGTTCTTTTATGCTTCAATGTATTGTGTTCTTTTGTGTTTACGTGTAATACTTTCTGTCTTGTTGGAGAAAATATTGATCTTTTGTGTGTTGCCTAAGTGAAGTGCTATCGATCTCGTTTCAGTAAGATCCTCTGTCTTAGTATTATGCCCTATACTTGCGCAATTTAATAGTTCTTCGGGGGTGGCTCAACGCCAAAGCACCGTACTTATAGATTCCCACTTGCATCTGCTTGTTCGAAAAATAAAATTTTAAACTAAAGAAAATTGAACTTTTGTCTTGTTACATTTTTATCTTATAATATTTCATGAATTCAGCACTACTGGCTAGCTACATCTTTTGTTTTACGTGGAGACTAAGTTGCTGAAATATTGGGCACAACTTATGTTTAGTTTACATGCTTGCTGCTGCTAGATAGTATATATGCCTCATGCTACGTAAGGCATTGGAAGGTTTGGCTACCACTTTATAGGTTATTACCAAATACTACATTGTTAGCTGGAATGGCAGTGTGTGACTGCCCCTGGGGGTGTAAAATGAATCCGCATAATTTGTTTTATTCGGCATCTGTATCCAGGTAGCAACAAATGTGGTAGGAAAAATAGCATTTGTATTGTAAACGAATACGAATCTAGATATTGTTTGGATTTTTTACCAAATACGAATATAAATATGGTATGAGAAAATGTGGTCGAATACAGATAATATCTTGTCAGACAGTTTTATTATTCCTATCATCTAGCCCACTAATATTTTTGTGTATGTTGTGTTACCATGCTGCCTTATGGTATGGTCGGGAATCTTCTGTGATTGGCAGTGTGTAATTGTGTAGGACTGGTGCCTGGTGGTGCTGGCAATCAGAGCAGGCTATATGATTTCCCAAATTTTTTCCTCCTTTCAGTATTCAAATAATTAGACAATGGCTATGATAGTCACCAAGTTTAGATTACACTACTTAGACTTGGCAAGATGAGGGCCTGTTCTTTACGTCTTCTAAAAGCGACTTTTGGTTTTTGCTATAGTACCTAACTTTCAAACGAAGTATTTTCTCAAGACGGGATCTACAAGTTAATTGTAGTACACGTTAAAAGTTCAATATCTATATCCACCAAAATCGCAAGCAAGTATCTCCCTCTCCATAATTTCTGTCGTAAACATCCAAAATTCAAAAATTTCAGCCAAAAGCCATAAGGCGCAACCATATCAAACAGGCCAGGCAATAGAAATCAACCGTTCAGGCTATGTTAGTCAGACCGCAAGTCAAGGACCGATCTTACCGTAGCCCGATCAGATTGTGGAAGAATGGCTGGTCTGACCGGTCCCCTGTTCCCTCTCTGAAAACCTCTTGGGACAAAAGCTCAAATGTCAAGAACTTTCACAAATATCATTCAAACACTTCCACACTTTATATGAGACTTGCACAAGCCATCAGGAGCCTACATTAATTAAGAATCAAAGGTTCTTGAGCTCAAGTCCACTCAATCAAAGATAATCAAATTTAGGACATAAGAACATTAAAAACCCTAAATCCCAAATTACTTCTTGATCATGAGGATCTATGGCATGTGGACTTCTAGATTTATTCTCACATATCCTAGCAAGGAAAATTATGCAAGAGATAGAGCTAAAGCAGCCATGAACAAAAAATTACAAATCAAGCTTAAGAACCAAAGTCAAGGAAGAACACAAATAAGAGTATGATTGAAATAAAGCTTTCATTGATCCAGCAAGAGATCAAAATAGATAAAAAAAAAGACGAAGAACAAGTGGGCTATGCATATATTTCCACGAGCTTAGATAGATAAGTGTATGAGTTCCAGGTTTACACTCTGGCGAAAATCAAGCACAAGAACACAAAGTTGCCACGCGTGTGTAGCCTATCATGGGCAGGCAGGGAGTAGGACACGAAAATCAAGCACAAGAACACAAAGTTGCCCCGGTTGGATACAAATGGTAACCAAAATGGCCACCACAGCTACACGGGTATGCGCCTGATTGCAGATATGGCACTTAATTGCGGTACAAGATGAGAGATGGATGCTGTATTGGACGATGCACGGCCATGCGCTAACTGCTAAGAGGGTGATCCTGGTTATTTAGTGTGTCAAGATGCCTAGACTGATCAAAAGCGTAGCGCGGTAGCTCCAAGAAAACCCTTACTGTGAAAAATGAACAAAAGTACGAGTATCCATGCACACTTAGCATGTCCTACTTCCTAGTAGGGTTAGCGCTGTAGCGCATTTGAGCTATGGATGTTACAATTGATTGCATGACCCTCAACTAGTGTTTCTATGCTTAGGTTTTCAAAACTCACAAGGGTTTGAAACAATAATCACCGTCAAATCAATCTTCTAGTACTACAATCTTTCTAAGACAGGTTCTTTAGATCGGTTGCATCCTAATTTTTTTTCCTCAACCTCTACCATATCCTCCACGCAATTATTCAAGCAACACACTCTCTGTTAGATCGGACCCTGATCGTATGCCTAGCTCTAATCGGATTTACTCCCCGGACCACAGGTCCAAACAGATTGAACACAAGTAAGCTCACGAAGCAACAGACTTATAAGTGGTATTGTGTCTTCTCCCCTAAAAAACTAGTCTAATGAGTGAAGTCTCCCTTATACTTATAAGTTGTGTTTTTCTTTCCTACAATCAATGTGGAACTATTCCCAACATTCTACATCTCACACATTGGTTGTGCAATTCTGTAACCATGAAGTCCAAAGAGATGTTAGGCGTATAGACTCTGATAACAATTGTTAGATCGGACCCAGGCCGTATGCCTAGTTTCAACCAAGTTTATTTCCCAGGCCACAGGTCCAATGGGCTGAACACAACTAAGTCCATGGAGCAATAGACTTATAAGTGGAGTTGAGTCTTCTCTCCCTAAAATACTAGTCCAATGGGTGAGGTCTGCTTCACACTTATAAGTTGTACTTTTTTCCTTTCCCACAATCAATGTGGAATTATTCCCAACATTTAATGTTGGATCGGACCCTGGCCACATGCCTAGGTCCAATAGGGTTCACTCCCCTGACCACAGGTCCAAATAGGCTGAACACAACTAAGCCCACGGAGTAACAGACTTATAAATGCTATTCGGCCTTCTCCTCAAAAGATTAGTCCAATGGACGAGGTCTCTCTCACACTTATAAGTTTTACTTTTTCCTTCCTACAACCGATGTAGGATAATTCCTAACATTCTCCCACTCACACATATACCAAATGTTGGATCTGACCCTAGGCACATGCCTAGGCTCAACTGGGTTTACTCTCCGGGGCACAGGTCGAAATGGGCTGAACACAACTAAGCCTACGGAGCAACAGATTTATAAATGCTATTGGGGCTTCTTCCCCTAAAGACTAGTCTAATAGTTGAGGTCTCCCTTATACTTATAAATTGTGTTTTTTTTTCTTTTTACAATTTATTTGGGACTATTTCTAACATACATTGTTAGGAATAGTCAAGATTGTTTGTATGGTGGAGTAGTAGAGTTAATGTATGAGTTATTTTTGTTTATGTGTGTACATGTACACGCACGAGTCTAGATGCATGTAGGATAGTTTCGTCAGTTGGTGCGTGCGTGTAATCAAGGTTAGTTGGTGCGTGCGTGTAATCATCTAACAGCAAGACGTCCGCGTGAGTTGCGGCAGCCACGCCAAGCCGTGTTTTGATTTCTCGCATGCACGTCTGTTAGTTTATGCGTCTCGCATGCCTTAGCAGCTAGTTAGTTCATAGCGTGAATATAAGGGATAAGGCCACCGGCCAAAACGTCTCGGACGTGCTACACGAGACGCGCTTATTCAAGGCAGTGTAATCCGTATACATCAAGTGAGGTGTTGGATAATAGAAATAAGAAAAGACGCTTAGCAGTGGCAGCGTCGTCATTTCTATGTGTTTATCGTCTCCCCTATGAAAACACGCATCCACGGGTTAAAATCTTGATATTGTGTTCCAACATTTAGTATCAGAGTCATGATGAGAACAAGATTGGTGTCACCATCGAGTCGCGCCATTGTCACCGGCGGTGGTCCGTCGATGGTACCGAGAAGAGAAAGCAACATCTCTCTTTAATACCCTATGCTGAACAAGAGCAACTATACCACGTGGGCGATCAAGATGAAGATGTTCACGAAGGCCCAAGGCGTTTAGAAAGCTGTTGTTAACTTTTATTCCAAGGCAAAACGTACACATCGTAAATATATGAAAATTTCTGAATTTCTCTATTCTCTTATTTGCTCCCCATTTTTTCTTACAAAACTGGTTACAAGTTTTCTCAATATATAGGTCAATACTCTCCTACTCGTATATGTATTCGGACTTCAAGTTGGACACAACTTCAACTTGAATTACACACGAAGATGAACTCTACTACGTCTTGAACTCGAAGTTAAGATTATTTCCAACAATTTCCCCCTTAATCTTGACTTGACATACTCTAGTTTTAGTCTCAATGCATTATGAACTACCAGCTACACTTCCACATGAAGCGTTTTACATGCAAGTTATATGTAGAAACTCAACTCAACTGGTATGGGTCCAGCCGGATGTGAAGATTCTAAAACATTGAGGGCAGTCGGTCTCAATTACGACTTACTAAACTCATACTTGATACAGAACGGTGACACATCTCCTTAACGTTCCGATTTCTTTTCACCTTACTTGAGTTTGGTCAGCGACACATCTTCTCGACGTCCTGGACTCAACTCTTCATCAGAGCAATGTTGGTTTATTATCACTGAGCGTTTTAGCAAGAAATGCTTCTTCATCCTCGCCTTGGGGCATTCTAAAGCAAGGTGCCCATAATCGTTACAATTATAACACCTCACTTTTGCCTTATCAAACTTCTGATTCTGACGGCCTTGGCCATTACTGCTGGAAGTGTTCTTGCCTTCACACTTCGATGATCAGATCTCCCACTCAGCGCGGGTCAACAAGACATGTCCGTCGCCATTGTTACTATTGTCATGAATGCGTTCCTCATACGCCTTAAGATGACCGATGACCTTCTCCATGATCATTGTCTTTAGGTCTCCAAATTGCTCTATGACCAAAACAATTGGGAGAAACTGTGAAGGAACAATATGAAAGAATTTCTTCACTACGTACAACTCTTCCACCTTCTCCCAAGGGCCCGTATCTTGTTGAAGATGATCGTCAACCGGAAGGCAAAGTCATTGATCAACTCTGTTTCCTTCATACGCAGCACCTCAAACTCAGTCTTGAGAGTTTGTACCTTTGCTTCCTTCACATGATCGACGCCAAGATGCATCGTCTTCAATGCCTCCCACGTGGCTTTGGTCGTCTCCTTTTCGACCAGTAAGAAGAGTATCTCCTCTGGGATACCCTGATAGATGGTCACCAATGCCAATTGATTCTTGTGCACATCAACGTTGCCGTTCTCGATCGTGTCCCACACTCCTTGAGCCTTCATGTATACCTTCATTTTGATTGCCCAGGCTGCATAATTGCTCGTTGTGAGCATTAGATAATGCAGCGAGACAGCGGAACTCTTCTTCGCCATCATACTGGATGATGCTTCGTCACCGGTGACACCACTTTCCAGAGAACGCGACATGATCTTGAGCACGGATCAAGATCTCAGGCTACTTTGAAGTGACTCTTGGACTGAGGGAACGGAGAAAAAACTGCGTTGTTTTCATGCTATTATTTGTTATGCAAATGTATGTTAAGCTTAAGGCTAGATATACACCTAGTTAACATTGTGACATTATTATGTTATCCTTCGGATACTTGAATCACATGATTCTTGTCACCCTAGATATTTAATGGTAGCTTTACTAGCTATAGGTCGTACTTAAAGCATCATGCTAGTCTTGTTTAAGTATCAAGCCACTAGTTTGCTCTGATCGTCATCATTAATCATGAAACTTATTTTGGACAGTCATTGGAAGGAAATGACTGGTATATTTCAGATAACTTAGTTTATACTTCTTAAAACCCCAAAACTCGCTATTACTATATCTAGGTAGATGGTACAATGGTTGGTGCGGATGTAGAACGAGAAATTGTACAATGTGGCATGTACCGTCCAGATAACTTTTAGGACTTAACCCTATGATGATCTTCCAATGTAAAATAGTGTAACCACAAGTCTATAATGGATACAACCTAGCTAAATAATTTGTATCTACCAATGTGGGTTGCACCATTAGAGTTACACACGAGTAGTGTCAATGGATTAAGCCGTCGTGGACACAGGTCGTGTCACTGGTGTAAGCCTCTATGTGGTGCAAGAGGGGGTCTACGTGTGGTGGACGTAACTTTCCTCCTCAGGTGAAACCTTAGCGGGTGTAACTTACATTGGTGGATGCATTGTAAAGGCCTCATGATGATCTCATTGATTCACATGTCCAAGGAAATGTGCAAAACATAACAAGTAGATTACTCTTGTGGGTAAAGTATACGTCTCTGCAGAGTATAAACTGTTCGAACAGCTATGCCCACAGTTAAGGGCGGGCATGGGAACTTACTCGAGGTAGTTTCTATTTCAAAAATCTTTGAGAGTGGGATGAAAACTAGTCGGGTGGATGTAACCCTGAATTTGGCTTTCCCTGGTAGATGTAACGTAGTGATGATATTGAGTGGATGTAACCCTAGTAAACAAAAACTAGCATATGGTAGATAGAATTATGTAATAGGTGGATGGAACCTGTACTGTATTAATACTACACACTTTCACTCCCTTTAATACAATATGGTTTGGTTAAAATGCTAAGTCATAAGACTTTCTAATTACCAGTAATTTAGAAATATTGCCTTTAGCAAATAAAAGAACCTGAGCCAATCCTTGTTAAGCCTTGAATTTATAAATATTGCATTTTGTGTGTTAGCTTATAGAGCACTATTGCTTGCACTCACCCTCACTACAAAGTCCCTCAAAGCCTATGGACCAAGGGCACTACGGGCACTACGATGTTCCAGGAGCTGATGATGAAGAATATGGAGGAGAGTATATTAGTCTCTAATGGTCTAGGCATCACCCTAGTCAGGCTAACTAAGGTAGTGTTTGCGTGCACCAATATTTTCATTAGCTTTCAAGTGACCCAATCATCGTTCACATAATGAGTAACTATACTAAGATAATCCTCGCTAGACTGATAACTCTATATGTCCGAAGTCAAGGTCACCAAAAATGTACAAGTCTCAAAGAGTTATTTTATTTTAGAACACCATTATTGTAGTATTTAACTAAATCTCTTGTTGTTGTCTATCTAGAAACTAAGAAAATATAGGATTATGAGCAGTTCTAATGTAGTTTTTGAATACTTGTGACTTACCAAAGTTTAAAGATAAATCTTGTGTGACAATTAAACAAACTAGAGATTCTCAAGTTACCTCGGTATTATAATCCTTGTTACATACTGTACCATCAGGGTTGAACTAGCTATGTCTGTCTCATGTCTATGCCTTGTTTTTCCTTACATATTTGGACATGTCTGTGCAAGTGTCCAGTTGCGGCTATAGACTTTGCAGATAATTCATGACAACAAATTTTGTAAACAGTATATCTTACCTGAGCTTTGACCTCGTCTTGCTTTATTATCTTGTTAAAATCTTGCCACACCTCCAACGTGCTAGGTCTGGACCTCTTTGCTCCGGTGCTTGCAGACTCAGTGGCACTCGTAGAGCCTGACGATAGTACAGCCAGGGTCTACTCCCCTGTTTGAGGTGGAAGCGAAGGTGAAGACATTTCATTCATGAAGGATAAAAGATCTTCTGGCTCAATTCCATATTTACTCACAGAAAAATTGTCAAAATTTTCCATATAGAAATGTGGAAAACTATAAAATGAAGTAGAAAATTACACTATTACCTATTTTACATCACAACAAAGAAAAGTAAGAACAATATAAATGTATAAAAATTAGTGTTGTTACCTCTTTTCTTCATTGTAGTCAGATTTCGAATTTTCGGATTTTTGGCAAAAATATTTTGAATTTTGCTAATTGTCACAAAGTGTATCAAAATTTTCACAAGAGAACTCAGAGCAGAGATTGTAGGTTTCAGTGTGGTTGAATGAGGAGGAGTGTATTGCCTATTTATAGAAAAATTTGAGATTTTTTTGAATTTTTCGTATTTTAAACTTCCAAATGGCTCTAAAACAGCTAGAAATTTGAAAATTCC
The DNA here is from genome assembly GCA_017311315.1 of Dendrocalamus latiflorus. Classification (NCBI taxonomy): domain Eukaryota; kingdom Viridiplantae; phylum Streptophyta; class Magnoliopsida; order Poales; family Poaceae; genus Dendrocalamus; species Dendrocalamus latiflorus. The sequence goes on from CM029640.1 coordinate 24,373,955, forward strand.
TTCCGTTTATTAGGCCAAATAAGCCACATTCGTGCCAAACGGGGCATGGCCACCATGCCGTGCTAAGCTAAGCATGCCTAATGGTCGGGTTTTTGTGCCAAACGGGCCGTGCCTTACGGGCTAACCATGCTATTGGGCTTAACATGCCTAACGGGCTACCGTGCCAATTGGGCCATGCTATGCCTACCGTGCCCGTACCAAGCCGTGCTTGGCCCGACACTATTTGTGTCGTGCCGTGTTGGCATGTTGGGCTGGGATGGCAGCCCAGGCACAACCTAGTGCCTCGTGCCGTGCCGGCCCAACACGATTCCATCGTAGGTCGTGTCGTACCTAAGCCGTGCCTATAGTAATGGACTGTAGGCTGACACAACCCATTTGGCCACCTCGTCGTCAGGAAGTAGATGGTGAGGAAAGAAGAGGAGCATTCTAGTCTTTTGACATGTGATTTTGGAGCAAAATAAAACTTAAAATAACAAACTACGGTCAGAATGACATCCTATCTTTTTTTTTTTTGGCATAGAAATGGCAAATCATCTAACAAAATCTCATTACTGGCAAATTCTAAAACGAATGCTTTAGGAGTGACAAATCATTAATTTTCTCAAAAAAGTGGTCACCGAATTTCGGATGGGATTTTTAAACAAAATTTGAATGTAAAAGAAATTTGAATGAAATAAACACATCGGCGTGTTCTTGGCTTCTTGCTCACTGGTCATGCGGGCGGCGATGTGGGCTGGGGTGGCCGTGACACCCGAGTGAGGGCGATGCGGGCAGGAATGGGGCGCAGCATGAATGGGGTGCACCGGTGCAGTAGGTGCGAGGAGGAGGTGAGAGGAAGCGGCGGCGGCGACCTGTCAGCGGGAGCCAACAGGTGGCGTTTGAGGGATAGGAAGTGATGGAGATGGTGTTAAATAACTTCAAAATCGTGATTGCATGGTTTTTACAAAGCGCGGTTTGCTTTGGTACGGTCGCTAAAATTGAACTTTGATGTTATTTTCTTTTAGGATATATTGTTAACTAGCTATAAAATCATGATTGTATGAGAGTGCTTTCAAAATAGGTACGGATCTAATACTACATATTTGAATTACCAAACCTACATATTATTGAACTAGTTATTAATCAAATATTAAAAAGTTTAAATCTCAAAGTACGTGGACGTCTTATAAAAATCATCGGACGGAATACATTTATGTCCAAAGCATACTAGTGGTGCTAGCGGTTGCGTGCGTACTCCGATCGTTTGGAACTGTTTCATGGCATCTTTCGATCGGTTTTTCCAGCTGATGCGAGGAATACTTTGCTAAAATATTTTAAGCAACCTGGGATTCCGTTCACACGCTTACTAATTACTTAATTAATATACAGCGTTTTGGTTTGTTCTCTAACTGTATAGAGATAACATGGGAAATGGTCTTCTGTTCGCTACGCTAATGATTAGGGGAAAGGGGTCTAAAGCGCATCGGAAGCCTGCGACGGCTAGCTACAGTACTGGGAGTTTACCATATTATTAGTTAGTGTAATGTTCTAGATGTCGATTCGGCGTTTTCAGAAGTATTTAACGGATTCACGAAGATTTCTCTTTCTTCCGTTGAATTGTGAAGACGGGCGTAAGCTACGGATTTGTCTAAAAAGAAAAAAAAAAGAGAAGAGTTGGTGGGCTGTCCAGCGAGGGAGGCTAGACTTCCCACCCTCCACCTTAGGCCTAGGCCGGCCCAACCTAAGCCCCAGCCGCCCCCTTTTTTCCCCAACCCTAGGGCACCTCCCCCTCCCCTTTTCTCCCCCCACAGCTGCCCCCTCCCTACCTCCCACCTCCCCCACCTCTCCCTTCCTCCTCTGTAATCCCTCCTCCAATCTGCAGCACCTCCACCCCTTGGCAATTATGCAAAAGAGAAGGAGGAGAGGAAGAAGAGGAAGAGGAAGGAGGAGGAGAAGAAGAGTAGGGAGATTTATGTTGGTGGTTAGAGGTTTTTTCTGTGGTCTTTAAGGATAACAAGCAATTTCCTACCCTTTTTATCCTTGGTGTTTTCTCGATCGGATTAGTTTTCGGTTAATCGTTTGATCTACGTAGTCTGCTACGTTCGACGAATTAGGGAACCTTTGGTGCAAAATCTGGGATTTCACTTGCTCGAGATTTATAGAGGACTTCATTATTTTTCTGCAGAGTTGTCATTCACGTCATTCTGATGAATTGTTTAGGGATTATGAGCGTTACCATGTTTCTGTACAGGCTGATCATTCAAGTTTGGGCAGTCGGTGGGAATTAAAAGATTAAAAATAGAAGACGATTTTTCCTACAGAACCTATGAATAGAAAACTTTTAGAGGACTCAGAGACCTAGTTTTTGTTTTTTTAATAATTTTTGGAGAGTGGATTGGGCCCATTAGAGGTTGGAATTTTGCTGTGTAGTAGAGTTGGTTTCAGAATTCAATTTCTGTTTGTGGGCAGGTTCAGAGGCCCTAATGATTTTTTATGAATTTTCTCATAATAACAAAAGTTGTAGAAATGTTGTAATATACCTGCTGGTAAAATTTTATAATTTTTGGAGTAGTGCACTGTCGGTGATGGTCTGTAGAAGCTCGCTAGTTAGAACTCAGAGGGTGTTTCTGTCATCTGTTTTCCATTGTGAATTACACCCTTCTAACAACAGAATAAAATTATGGTGTCTTTCGCAAAAGTTATAGCTTTTGTTCTGTAGATTTCAAAAATGCTATTTGATTCTATGGTCTGTTTAGTGGATGAAAAGATACAAAAAGATAGACAGCACTGTTGTAGTGAGTTGAGCGTCAGAACGATAGTTTGAGAGGGAGTTGTTGGGTTTTGGGCATAGTGGCACTTTACCTTTTAGTTATGAATGTTATATTGAGATTTTGTTCTGAGTGATGACTTGTGAATAGGTGGCTTCACTCTTAACCGTGCTTGAGCTCTTCGCCCTTTCGGTAGAGGCAAGTAAACATAGCGGTTGTTACTACAGTTTAACTTATTAAATTTACCGCCTCCACCATAATTGTTGATGTTTGGTAATCAGTCCATCTTTAAATAAAGATGCCATGCTGCGCTATATGCCTTATTTTACATATTGTTGTCCATGTGGTTATATTCCTAATGAATCAATCGTGGCAATATCATGCATGGCATAGTATGTCATTTGCATTGAAGCTGTGTCACCGCATCTAGCCATGACCGTACCAGTACAGCATCGTACATTGCCGTAGTACAATGCACACTCTTACGTTGCCAGGTAAGAGTTCAGTGGATCATTTGCATACATATACATTTGATGATCGATGATTCTTATTCTGAGATCTTAAGAGGAATTAGCTCATAAGAGTCACTTGTGGCATGAGGTAATATCTTGTGGTTGCTATTGGTGTGAGTTTTGGTTTTAGATAAACGAGACTACATTGTGTATGATGAAAATTAATTGTTAATGCTTTATCAATATACCGCGAGTTGTTAATTTGATGCTTAATCATCCGTAGTTTAATTAATTTGTTAAATAGTTTGCTTGCTGAGATTTCATCTCACCCTTGTATTCTCTCTCCCAGGTGATCCTTGAGCATGTTTGGAAAGAGTAGAGCAGCACGGTACCATTACACAAGTCTTCATGAGTTTTGCTGTAATAAGTTAGAGGATCTATTATTTTAGATCATTTCTTTGTCTCAATCTTCGAGCACTGTAACTTAATGATGCTAGATCATGGTTGACTTTAGTGTGGTTTGAGTACCCAAAGCTAGGTTGATAAAGGATGTTATTGCGCAGTTTTATATTCTTATGCTATTTTGCTATTCCCTATTATGTGTTATACCGTCATGCTTCTGTGTAGCATTTTTTTCTGAGGAGGTGCTGCCAGTTTTCCTTGTAATCCAGCTAGTCGCAAGTGTAGTTTAGTAGCATCCGGGGGTAATGTGGTTCCTGGGGTGTTACAGTTAGTGAGTTCCATCATGAGGGATTGCGTCTTGTCGATCGATATGGATATATACTATGAAGATAGAATCTGAACCGTAGACCTGGTAGTTGAGATAGCAATCTGCACTGATTCAGGTTTGTTGCCGTATTATGAATAGTGACCAAGATATTGCCAGTGTTGTAGGGATCACATCTGTTAGTTTCTGAAGCTGTTGTAATCTTTTCCATGTATTGTATTGAGTACATATATGAGAGATAGACCACCTAATTGGGTGGGCAGCACAAATCTCTTCTCTTCCACATATTTTAACTTGGTATCAGAGCCATGGTTTGAAACAAGGGCTCATAGCTTCTTTGGTGGCTGCCAATGTAGGCACAACTAGCAACGCCCAGGTTCCTTCGTCCGGTACAACGTCTCAATCCCAACCTCTGGTCATCTCGTTAGTATCAAGCTCATCCAGGAGAACTTCCTCCTCTGGAAAGCGTAGGTGGAGCCATATCTGTGTAGCCAAAATCTGTTTGGATACGTGAATGGGAACATTATCGCACCTCCAATGATGTTGACTAAGGGAACCGGTGCTGCTGCGTGACAAGTCCCAAATCTGGCATACCTCCACTGGTTCTGGCAAGAAAAAGTTGTGCTAAGCACTCTCCTATCATCCATGATAGAAGACATTCTTGCCCAAGTTGCACGGCTGACCACCTTAGCCGAGGTGTGGGCGGCTATGACGGACATGTTCTCCTCCTAGAACCTTGCGAGGGTAATGTAGATTTGATATCAACTATTGAATATGAAGAAGAAGGACATGTCCCAAATACTTCCACAAGATGAAGGGTCACGCTGACACAATGGCATCAGTCGGCAAGGCGCTCTCCGATGATGAGGTAATCGGCTACATTTTGGCTGGGCTAGGATCTCAATATGATTCTCTTGTCACCTCCGTGACAACTCACAATGATCCAGTAAGTCTCAACAACTTGTACGCATATCTCTTGAGTTTTGAGCTTCGGCTCGAGCAGCATAACACTTTCTAGGAGATACAGCCGTCAACCAATTTCCTGTCCTGACGGAGGAATTATGGTTCCTATGGTGGCACCTATGGCAACAAACACAATGGAGGCTGAGGTGGATACAATCACGATCATGGCTGAAATCAGTCCTAGAGCCGTGATCGAAGTGGAGGTTGAGGGAAGTCCACATGCCAACTATATGGAAAATATGGGCATGATGCTTTGAGGAGTCGACAACGCTTCAATCATGCTTATCAACCCGAAGAATGGTCAGGCATGCAACTCGGTGAATTATGGGAGTCATGTCAGTGATCAAAAATAGTATGTGGACACAGGAGCTACTGATAATCTCACCAGTGATCTTGACCGACGTGTTCTCTAACATGGGAAATGGTCTTCTGTCCGCTACGCTAATGATTAGGGGAAAGAGGTCTAAAGCGCGTCGGAACCCTGCGACGGCTGGCTACAAGACTGGGAGTTTACCACTATTATTAGTTAATGAGTTCCACCTGGAGGGATTGCATCTTCTCTTTGTCGATCGATATGGATATATAGACATACATGCGACTTGTTCAAGCATAACAACAAAAATAGTTGTGTATCTTATTCTGCTCTAGCCGTCCCAAATGCGCAGCAGGCTGCCCAGATTTACACACGCCATGCATAACACCATATTACAAGACAGCTTGTTCCAACACAATAACCATTTATACGCATTAATTAATTCCCATATTGGCAAGACCATGTGGTTTCTAATCTTCCCTATAAATACCAACCACTTTGATGCTTAGTGATCAATTCGATCTCTCACATCTTAGTAGTGAGCAGCGCTTACAAGCTTAATTAGTTCTTCGGCATTCCGTTACATATTTCTGCACTACTGCTCGCTAATTGAGTTTACTTGAGGAGAAAAAAAGACAAATGGCGACCATTCGTGTCTTCCTCCTTGCAGCAGCTCTCATGGCGTTGTCATGCTCTCGTGGCGCCGTCGCCTCCGATCCGAGCCTTCTCCAGGACTTCTGCGTTGCAGACAAGATGTCTCAAGGTAAAAATGCATACAAAAAAAATTGTACTGCTTGGCATTTAATCGTAGCTAATTAAGCAATTAGTCATATCGGTTATCTTGTATGAATAAATCCATGCAGTGCGTGTCAACGGATTTGCCTGCAAAGATGCAAAGGACGTCGTCGCCGAAGACTTCTTCTTCTCCGGCCTTCACATGACCGGCAACACGACCAACAAGCAGGGCTCTGCCGTGACCGCCGTGAATGTCGCGCAGATTGGCGGGCTGAACACCATGGGTATCTCCCTCGCTCGCATCGACTATGCGCCCTGAAACACCCCAAATTTTGAGCCTTTTTGAAAATTTTTGGAAATTCAATTAAATTTGGTTGCTTTCCCAATTTGGCAAGAAAATAGCAAAACCCGCTTTCCTTTTTCTCCTTCCGCCTTCGCTCCTGGCCGGCGCCGTCTGCGTGCGCGCGCCGCTCCGCTCTCCTTCCCGAAGCCGCCGATGCCCCACGTCGCCGTTCCCCGCCAGCGCGACAGAGGAGACTGCCCTCCAGCTCAAACCCGAGAGGATGCCGGCCCCGCACACCAGAGACGCCGCCCCTGCCCTTCCCTTCGAGCGCCGAACTCCCGGGCAGCCCGCTGCCCTCGCCATGGCCAGCGCACGCCATCCCGAGGCTTCTCTTCCCACTGAGGTCAAGGAAGCACTCGAGTGGGGCAGCATCATCTCGCCACCTCGCCCTCCTTCCCTGCCAGCAGCCCCAGCTCACCCCTCTTCTCTTCTCCTCGTGCGGGAAAGGCCGCCGAACCGCCTCGCAGCCGCGCCACCTGTACACGCCGTATAAAGGCCTAATTCCACTGTAGATCACCTCCAGACCAACCCCTTGCCCTCCCCACCTCGCCGATTGAGATCCCGCCGCCTCCACCGCCGCCAATCCCCACCCCTGCACCGGTGAGCCCTAAACTCCAATTGAGAAGCTCACTCCAATCCGGTCCAATTCCGCGCGTCCCCATGTACACAAATAGCCCCTAAACACAATGGAAGTTCCCCTGGGGCGAGAGTATTAGCCCAGTGGCCGGGCCACAGAGCTCGCCGCCGCCCCAAGGCCGTCACCGTGGCTAGGCCACTCCAGCCATCCCTGAGCTGAAACGCCGCCGCCAACGGGTCCCTGGGATCCCGTAGATGGTTAAACCACGGCCAATCGGGTCGCAAAGCTACCGGACCTCCCCAACGCTGCCGCACACACCATCGCCTTCCCCACTGCCCGCGACCTCCCCTGTCCACCGTACTCCTCCCAAAGGCCCACAAGTGAAATCTACTCACCTAGGCGCACCGATTGGCTACGGCCGCTCTCAGGGAGCGCCAACGCCTTCGCCTCCCCGCACCGGAGCCCGCGCTCTGTTTTCCCGCCTGAGTCGGGGGCGCGGGAGGAAGACGATGACCCCCGACCGTTGATCGCGCCTCATCCAACCGTCGGCCTCCGTGCAAATCCTGGCCGTTCGCTTCGCGCCTTCGCTCCATCCGAGCGCCCGGACGCGTCGCCCCGCCTCCATCCGCACCGTCGGCAATGCCCACGCGTCGCCCATCGACGAACGTACGCCCGCGCCAGCGCTGGACTTCGCCCGCGCGCGCCTGGGCCTCGGCCTGCTCGGCCGAAGGCAGAGCCGGGCCAACAGGCCGGCTGAGCCGTGCGGAAGCCGGCCGCCGCCGCTGCACTATGCACACGGGCTGGGCCGCACTGTTCATCGGGGCCGAGCCCGTTACTGTTCAAAATCCCGAAAAATCCAGAAAATGCCCCAAAAATCATAGAAAATTCTAGAAAATTCCCAAAAATACAAAAATACACCATCTTGACCAGAAAAATACACTGAGTTCAAATCTGGTCTCTGTTCTGCCAAATTCAATTTTGCTAAATTTGAATTTGCCCTTTTTGCCAGATCCAAATGTCGTAGATTTCAAATCTCCAGAAAATCAAATTCCCCATTTCGCCAAATTCAATTTGGATAACTTTCGAATCCGTCCAGTACCAGAATTGACTATCCAACTCTAAATTTCTATCTTTTATTCTCAGAAGTTGTCCAACAACCATATACGTCTTTTAGTAACCCAAGGCCAATCACACTGTTCGCCATTCGCCGAAACCGTAGGAAAGGCTTTATACATTTTCAGCCGTCCATTCTTAATTGTCTGTCCTCTATTTCAAAAATATGTATAATATACTATCTATGCGATCGTCTCTAACACGCCAACCCAAACCTCAAATCCAAGCCCTAAAACTTAATTCGGTCCAAACTCATTTCGTTCACCGAAACCCGTATAATGCCTTTATACATTTTAACTGCCCCAAATCCACAGCCTAAGTTCGACCTCGTTAAGCCAAACTCTTCACCACCTAAACCCTGGCCACCCCGCCTATTTTCTTGACGTCCTTTTGGATTGTGTGTTTATATTTTGTTCCCAGCTTGCATTATGCAAAGCAGGAACTGATGTGTGTTCGTTTTTCTACGCTAGTACACGGACCACGCGAGTTGGTCAACAGAAGGACTACAAGAGCAGTCAAAGAAAGCGATGCTCACCCCGAAGATCAAGTGAAGATAATCAGAGACTAAGGACCGAGAGGCAAGTCACATGTTTTTGATCATATTGAAATCCCATTAAATTACATTATTTATTTAATGTATTTTCATTATTGATAGTTGCGAACTGATAATTTCTTAAAACAAAGATTTAGAATGGCATGCTATCTAGATAATCCTACCACTGATAAATAGCCCTGTTCACCTTGATGGTCATATTCACCTTGACAACCTTAGTAAGAATTAATATATGATGTAAATGTATACAATATCATTTCATTCAACATGTTACACTACTAAGTGACTCTGGCTGTTGGCCGGTAGAGTTGAAAAACCCGGAGAGGGTAGGGTGGTATGGGACACCGTACCCTAGGCCGGTGATGCTGGTATGTACTTCTAAGGTGTTGGCTGTGGGCCGGTAGGATTTGAAAACTGATACTAAGGTAAAGGTGTACTGTGGAAAATCACGCGATGATCTACGCCACGACTTTACCTTAGAGGAATTGATACTAAGGTAAAGGTGTACTGTGGGAAATCACGCGGTGATCTACGCCACGACTTTACCTTAGAGGAATTGATACTAAGGTAAAGGTGTACTGTGGGAAATCACGCGGTGATCTACGCCACGACTTTACCTTAGGGGAATTGAGACTGGGAAGGGTGTACTGTGGGAAATCACGCGGTGATCTACGCCACGACCTTACCCTGAGCCTGAGGCTGCGGACCTCAGGAAAAAGTATAAGGGCAAGAACCTTATGCCAAGTAAAAGACACAGACATCGCCCAACCACAAGCGTTGACTCGTCAAACCTGGTTTAGTAGCTGCTCAAATCGATTGAATATCTACAACTTATTTTGGGGACTCCGATTAAGGGATGTCCCGCGTACACAAAGTTGGTATGGAAACAATGAGACCATACTCAACAACGGTAGGATTACACGGAGTCGATGTGCGACTTTCTGCGTGGGCCAGCGGAATGCCGACTGCCTGTGTTGCCTCGTCCCTACCGGGTAGAGGCTATATAAAGAATTGAGCAGCGGAAAACCATGTTTTCTTAATGTCAGACGTGGAATTAAGAAATCTTGTGGGTAAAGCAGGGCAGCTCTGCAGAGTGAAATAAATGGTATTCGAATACGCCGTGCTTCCGGTTAATGAAGCTGTGTTAATTGGGTGATTCCAACAACAAGGCATAAGTAGTGTTTCTGAGGTTGTTAAATTGAGTAATGATGAGATTTTATCTGATAACAGAAAACCCCTGATCTTAAGGAGCAAATGTTTTAAGTTTTACTTGATTGCAAATAAAACTGCATCCACCTCATAATAAAACCATTATACACCCTCCACCCGAGAACCCTGGCAATTAGTTATATAGTATTTCCACATGTGATTTGCTGAGTACGGGGTGGGAGTGCTCAGGCTTGCCGAATTTTCCCCCAACAGATGGCAGAAGAGAAGAAGATGATGCAAGTGTTCGTGTTAGGGTTGCGTCCGCACTCAAGCGTTCCTGTGGAGTTTTCTTCGGCTCTTCTGTATGTAAGTTACCTTTTGGGCTTGGACGCCCACATTGTTATTAAATTGGCCATTAGGTCTTTACTTCAATTAAATTAACTTGTTTTAATTGATCGTGAGCAGGCTTAATACACTGTTAGGCTGCAACAGAACTCCTGGGCTGTTGCGAGCCGTAAGACGTCCCTGTTCCCGAAAATCGGGGGCGTTACAAGTGGTATCAGAGCTATGCTTGACTGTAGGATGTAACCCTAAGTATAGGTTTGATTTCGATAGGAACACGATTCTACAAAATCTAAATTTATGATACAAAAGAATTACAAAAATCATAAGTAATATTGCTGCCTCACTCTCCCCATGTCTGCCTTATCTTTCTTAGACATGCATTAAAAGTTTTGTATTGAATTTGTCAAAACCCCAAAAATACGAGTAGCCGTTTAGACTAACTCCTTACTGTAAGTTTAAACCAAATGGAACGAAAACTAACTTTAGTAGAAGTACTAAGGATGGTGTTATGAAGAATAGCACGAATGTCCCTGACCAAAACTTTCCTTTTGAAAAGTTGAAGTCACCGTCCGAGTAGATAGTACATCATGCCCGTTTAACTCCCTTGATGTAACGGGTAAAACCAATTGAGTAGACGAAGTTTTCTGATTGTAACAGTGGCCAAATTGCACTACGAGCCTGGTAGGCTGCTATATATAAGCAATTTGTGCAAAGGGTTGAATATTTGGTTTTAAGAAAAATTTATGTGGAAAAACTTTTCTACTCCTACTTCCCTTCGTCTCAGCTTGAATCTATGTTCTTCTGTTCTGATTCTTCTCGTACCTTTTAAAGCTCTAAATCTTGGAGGAACTTAAATGCAAATTCCTGATTGCAATGAATAGGTTAAATTCCATCTAAGAGAGTCATAAGTGGGAGAAAATAGATAAATCCGGAAAGGATTGAATTATGACGTGAGAGATAATCTAAAGTGTTAGAAAAGTTAGGTTGGTTACTAGACAGAATCAATAGTATAAATTTAAGTGGATTAAAACCCTAGCCATAATGCTATGCTCAATTCTCGGTGTATACAAAGGATAGTGAATTAATTTAGAAGCAGGTAATAAGAGTTTAGTTGATGATTGAATGAGCCTAACGAGATTGTGGCACAATGGTGGGAGGAATCAAAACTCTACAGTAGTTTGAAGTAGACAATGTTGATAGACTTAAAACAAAAGAGCTGGACTACGACAAATTTAAGGTCAGATCTGTAGGGTTATGATTGAAATTGTGAATTAGAATGAGGCTAGCTAGTCGTGAAATGATAAAGGAATTTAAAATGTAGAAATATAAAATGGGAGGACTCAATAAATAAAAATGAATGTTTAGAATTTAGCCAACAAAGGTGTTAAGAGCAATTAACGGAAGGAAGTAGTATAGAGGTAGATAGGAGGTGATGGAAATGGAATCAGTATAATTAGTAGAGTGTAACTGTGTAAGTAAGAATAAAATAGGGTTGAATTAATTCCATGAGTGGCATTGAATGTCAGAAGAAATTGGATTACCCTTGTAAATATATAGGAAGTGAGAAATAGTCTTTTAGGAAGTGATCAGGAAAATTTTTAATTTTCCCCCAAGCAATTTCTTTCCTATTTTTGCTCGTATCTTGATTTCGTCTTACTTTCCCTTGCTAGCCCAAAAATGTTACAGAACTGATTCCTAAATAATGGGTGCAGAATACTACTAAGTGGATTGAAGTTTAGCGGCATGTCACATGAAGAAAAGAAGTTCTGAAGGACAATCTACAGTAATGGAAGCCCAAAGTGTCACGAAGAAGAATCAGATTAAAGACAACCGCAAGCAACTCGAGAGTGTAGAACGACAGCTTATTGACACAATGTCACCAGAAGAATCAACACCAACGTCAAGTGCGACAGCAATGAAATTTGCAACTTTCCTGAAGACTCAACCACCTACCTTTTCAACAACAACAGAGCCATTAAGTGCAGATAATTGGCTACAAGATATTGAGCGAAGGATAAACACTATCCAGTGTACAAACCAGGAGAAAGTTCTTTTTGCCACTTATCAACTCTCAGAACCAGCCAGTACATGGTGGGATTCCATTCAATGGATACACCCGAAGGAGAAAGATATCACATGGGAAGAATTTGTAAAGAGATTCCGTAAGACCTATATTTCCCCTAAGGTCATTACGGAAAAATATCAAGAGTTTCTCAATCTTCAACAAGAAGACAAATCTGTTATGGAGCATCTGCAGCAGTTCCATCAGCTGTCACGGTATGCACAAGAAGATATCAATACTGAAGTCAAACGAATGACATGTTTTATGAAAGGCTTGCAACCAGAGATACAACGTCACACTGCAACTATGGGAATTCCAAACCTTCTAACCTTAGTCGATCAAGCCCTTTTGGTGGAAGAACAAATGTCAGGATATGTAACAACTAGGAAGGAAAATAATCTCTTGGTTCAGTCTTCTACAGCCTGTTTTCACTGTGAACAACATGGGCATTATCGTTACCAGTGCCCACTGAAATTCTTACCTAAAGAAGAAGCCAGGAGACAAGCAAGAAAGCAGATATCAACGCCACATCAACCATGCACAGAAGCAGAGAAGCTCTACCTTAAGAAAGCCAGGACTGAAGAGGGAACAAATCCACCCTAAGGTAGCGACAAGAAGTCAGATGGCGAGAAGATGGACAGAAGGGAGAAGGTTTTATGTTATCGACTGCTAGAAATAACCAGTGTAATAAAATCCAGTCCACACTTTTGTGTAAGATTTGAGGCAGTTGGAGAGAATGTCTGTAAATTATTTTAGTTAAGGCAAGTAGCAGAACTATGAAATGTGCGAAATATGTATGTGCAACGTACAAAGAATAAGAAGGTTGTGCTGTGCTAAAACCCAATTACATGGGATCTGGATCTTATCATCAACCAGGGATATTAAAGGCTCAAACAAATGAAGCACAAGTTCAATAAAATAGAGATCCGTCAATTTATAATGCACAAGGATGATATACAGGTGCAGACAGTTAATGGTATAAGGGACCCAGATATGACAAGACAAGGCATAGAAATGCATCAATACAGGATGACAGAATAGAGTAAGAGAACTCTGCCTGACCTTGGTTGTGCTACTACGTGAGCGTCCAAACAGAACCATCCCAGACTAAGCAGCATGAATCACCTCCATACCTTGGGAAAAGTCAGGATGAAGTCTTGAGAATCCAGAGAACCAAAGGGAAACAAAGATTCAACAAAGGCACCAGTTACTAATCCCTACTGAAAAAAAAATACCCTAAATGAAATACGATCTGTGGAAAGGAATCAGAACTGCAACAAGTTTTGTTTTACACCCCAGTTTCTACCCCGGATGAATCTCGAGGACGAGATTCTTTTTAAGGGGGGTAGATTGAAACACCCCAAATTTTGAGCCTTTTTGAAAATTTTTGGAAATTCAATTAAATTTGGTTGCTTTCCCAATTTGGCAAGAAAATAGCAAAACCCGGTTTCCTTTTTCTCCTTCCGCCTTCGCTCCTGGCCGGCGCCGTCTGCGTGCGCGCGCCGCTCCGCTCTCCTTCCCGAAGCCGCCGATGCCCCACGTCGCCGTTCCCCGCCAGCGCGACAGAGGAGACTGCCCTCCAGCTCAAACCCGAGAGGATGCCGGCCCCGCACACCAGAGACGCCGCCCCTGCCCTTCCCTTCGAGCGCCGAACTCCCGGGCAGCCCGCTGCCCTCGCCATGGCCAGCGCACGCCATCCCGAGGCTTCTCTTCCCACTGAGGTCAAGGAAGCACTCGAGTGGGGCAGCATCATCTCGCCACCTCGCCCTCCTTCCCTGCCAGCAGCCCCAGCTCACCCCTCTTCTCTTCTCCTCGTGCGGGAAAGGCCGCCGAACCACCTCGCAGCCGCGCCACCTGTACACGCCGTATAAAGGCCTAATTCCACTGTAGATCACCTCCAGACCAACCCCTTGCCCTCCCCACCTCGCCGATTGAGATCCCGCCGCCTCCACCGCCGCCAATCCCCACCCCTGCACCGGTGAGCCCTAAACTCCAATTGAGAAGCTCACTCCAATCCGGTCCAATTCCGCGCGTCCCCATGTACACAAATAGCCCCTAAACACAATGGAAGTTCCCCTGGGGCGAGAGTATTAGCCCAGTGGCCGGGCCACAGAGCTCGCCGCCGCCCCAAGGCCGTCACCGTGGCTAGGCCACTCCAGCCATCCCTGAGCTGAAACGCCGCCGCCAACGGGTCCCTGGGATCCCGTAGATGGTTAAACCACGGCCAATCGGGTCGCAAAGCTACCGGACCTCCCCAACGCTGCCGCACACACCATCGCCTTCCCCACTGCCCGCGACCTCCCCTGTCCACCGTACTCCTCCCAAAGGCCCACAAGTGAAATCTACTCACCTAGGCGCACCGATTGGCTACGGCCGCTCTCAGGGAGCGCCAACGCCTTCGCCTCCCCGCACCGGAGCCCGCGCTCTGTTTTCCCGCCTGAGTCGGGGGCGCGGGAGGAAGACGATGACCCCCGACCGTTGATCGCGCCTCATCCAACCGTCGGCCTCCGTGCAAATCCTGGCCGTTCGCTTCGCGCCTTCGCTCCATCCGAGCGCCCGGACGCGTCGCCCCGCCTCCATCCGCACCGTCGGCAATGCCCACGCGTCGCCCATCGACGAACGTACGCCCGCGCCAGCGCTGGACTTCGCCCGCGCGCGCCTGGGCCTCGGCCTGCTCGGCCGAAGGCAGAGCCGGGCCAACAGGCCGGCTGAGCCGTGCGGAAGCCGGCCGCCGCCGCTGCACTATGCACACGGGCTGGGCCGCACTGTTCATCGGGGCCGAGCCCGTTACTGTTCAAAATCCCGAAAAATCCAGAAAATGCCCCAAAAATCATAGAAAATTCTAGAAAATTCCCAAAAATACAAAAATACACCATCTTGACCAGAAAAATACACTGAGTTCAAATCTGGTCTCTGTTCTGCCAAATTCAATTTTGCTAAATTTGAATTTGCCCTTTTTGCCAGATCCAAATGTCGTAGATTTCAAATCTCCAGAAAATCAAATTCCCCATTTCGCCAAATTCAATTTGGATAACTTTCGAATCCGTCCAGTACCAGAATTGACTATCCAACTCTAAATTTCTATCTTTTATTCTCAGAAGTTGTCCAACAACCATATACGTCTTTTAGTAACCCAAGGCCAATCACACTGTTCGCCATTCGCCGAAACCGTAGGAAAGGCTTTATACATTTTCAGCCGTCCATTCTTAATTGTCTGTCCTCTATTTCAAAAATATGTATAATATACTATCTATGCGATCGTCTCTAACACGCCAACCCAAACCTCAAATCCAAGCCCTAAAACTTAATTCGGTCCAAACTCATTTCGTTCACCGAAACCCGTATAATGCCTTTATACATTTTAACTGCCCCAAATCCACAGCCTAAGTTCGACCTCGTTAAGCCAAACTCTTCACCACCTAAACCCTGGCCACCCCGCCTATTTTCTTGACGTCCTTTTGGATTGTGTGTTTATATTTTGTTCCCAGCTTGCATTATGCAAAGCAGGAACTGATGTGTGTTCGTTTTTCTACGCTAGTACACGGACCACGCGAGTTGGTCAACAGAAGGACTACAAGAGCAGTCAAAGAAAGCGATGCTCACCCCGAAGATCAAGTGAAGATAATCAGAGACTAAGGACCGAGAGGCAAGTCACATGTTTTTGATCATATTGAAATCCCATTAAATTACATTATTTATTTAATGTATTTTCATTATTGATAGTTGCGAACTGATAATTTCTTAAAACAAAGATTTAGAATGGCATGCTATCTAGATAATCCTACCACTGATAAATAGCCCTGTTCACCTTGATGGTCATATTCACCTTGACAACCTTAGTAAGAATTAATATATGATGTAAATGTATACAATATCATTTCATTCAACATGTTACACTACTAAGTGACTCTGGCTGTTGGCCGGTAGAGTTGAAAAACCCGGAGAGGGTAGGGTGGTATGGGACACCGTACCCTAGGCCGGTGATGCTGGTATGTACTTCTAAGGTGTTGGCTGTGGGCCGGTAGGATTTGAAAACTGATACTAAGGTAAAGGTGTACTGTGGAAAATCACGCGATGATCTACGCCACGACTTTACCTTAGAGGAATTGATACTAAGGTAAAGGTGTACTGTGGGAAATCACGCGGTGATCTACGCCACGACTTTACCTTAGAGGAATTGATACTAAGGTAAAGGTGTACTGTGGGAAATCACGCGGTGATCTACGCCACGACTTTACCTTAGGGGAATTGAGACTGGGAAGGGTGTACTGTGGGAAATCACGCGGTGATCTACGCCACGACCTTACCCTGAGCCTGAGGCTGCGGACCTCAGGAAAAAGTATAAGGGCAAGAACCTTATGCCAAGTAAAAGACACAGACATCGCCCAACCACAAGCGTTGACTCGTCAAACCTGGTTTAGTAGCTGCTCAAATCGATTGAATATCTACAACTTATTTTGGGGACTCCGATTAAGGGATGTCCCGCGTACACAAAGTTGGTATGGAAACAATGAGACCATACTCAACAACGGTAGGATTACACGGAGTCGATGTGCGACTTTCTGCGTGGGCCAGCGGAATGCCGACTGCCTGTGTTGCCTCGTCCCTACCGGGTAGAGGCTATATAAAGAATTGAGCAGCGGAAAACCATGTTTTCTTAATGTCAGACGTGGAATTAAGAAATCTTGTGGGTAAAGCAGGGCAGCTCTGCAGAGTGAAATAAATGGTATTCGAATACGCCGTGCTTCCGGTTAATGAAGCTGTGTTAATTGGGTGATTCCAACAACAAGGCATAAGTAGTGTTTCTGAGGTTGTTAAATTGAGTAATGATGAGATTTTATCTGATAACAGAAAACCCCTGATCTTAAGGAGCAAATGTTTTAAGTTTTACTTGATTGCAAATAAAACTGCATCCACCTCATAATAAAACCATTATACACCCTCCACCCGAGAACCCTGGCAATTAGTTATATAGTATTTCCACATGTGATTTGCTGAGTACGGGGTGGGAGTGCTCAGGCTTGCCGAATTTTCCCCCAACAGATGGCAGAAGAGAAGAAGATGATGCAAGTGTTCGTGTTAGGGTTGCGTCCGCACTCAAGCGTTCCTGTGGAGTTTTCTTCGGCTCTTCTGTATGTAAGTTACCTTTTGGGCTTGGACGCCCACATTGTTATTAAATTGGCCATTAGGTCTTTACTTCAATTAAATTAACTTGTTTTAATTGATCGTGAGCAGGCTTAATACACTGTTAGGCTGCAACAGAACTCCTGGGCTGTTGCGAGCCGTAAGACGTCCCTGTTCCCGAAAATCGGGGGCGTTACACGCCCTACGGCCTCAACCCTCTTCATACTCACCCGCGTGCCACCGAGATCTTGACTGTGCTGGAGGGCTCGCTCTACGTCGGCTTCGTGACCTCAAACCCTGACAACAAGCTGTTCACCAAGGTTCTCAACAAGGGAGACGTGTTCGTGTTCCCTAAGGGCCTTGTCCACTTCCAGTTCAATTATGGGACATGCAATGCTGTAGCACTTGCAGCGTTGAGCAGCCAGAACCCCGGGGTGATCACTGTAGCCAACGCGGTGTTTGGATCGAATCTATCCATCTCTGATGATATTCTTGCCAAGGCATTCCAGGTGGAGAAGAAAACAATAGATTGGATCCAAGCTCAGTTCTAAGTGTCTGATCCCACGCACATTTGTTTGTCCATCGATTCGATTATTTTCTCTTGTCTTAGTTTGCATTTCATTCTTTATATTGTTGCAAGTTGATAACCTTGTGTTGAATGTGTTGTGAAATATTCATATCGTTTATTGGAAAAGTAGTTTAAATTTCTTCTTGGTTAATATAATGTCCTTTATTTTGGAATAGTTATCTCCTGCTATTGAATTCTCGCCCCCCCCCCCCCCCCCCCCCCGCGGGTACTTCCTGCACCTTCGGTCGTTGTAGTCTTGGTTATGAGGTTATGATCGTATGACATCAAATCAATTCTCCATGTCCGATTGAAATTCCCCTCAACTGACATGATGTATCTGTGGAAAGCTATGCTTTATCAAAATAGAGCAGAGTTTAAGAGATGATAATACAAATAAGAATATCCAATATATATTTCAAACCACATATGTATCGTTGTAAAGTGCATGTAAAAATTCTTCACAAGCTCTACTAATTAATGGTATAAGTGAATCTACCGGCCGGTGACCGGTGTGGGTCCGGTAGAAAACGAAAATGGACAGACAAGAGAAATTGGTTTTCTTAATTTTAATGTAATATTAAAGGAATTCACAACCAGAGCTGAAAGATTAATCGATGAAAATTGTCGCTCTTTATCTAAAAATGTGAGAACATGTGGATGCCCTCCCATGTGTTGTTGTTGAGTAAAAGACACTTTCGTTTGATTGGATTGGGCGTTTGAAGTTTGTTTTTGGAAGAGCGAAGAGATTCAAGGTTGTTTTCTTTTGGAGTGGATGATCCAGGTCGGACGGATCATTTGAGTCTGGTCATTAGTCTAGAGAGTACATGAGTTGAGATTAATTAGTATGGGACGGATGTAGAATCCGTATGGCAACAGAGGTAGGGTAAATGATGCCTCAAATTTTCCCTTCAATGTTCACTAATCCTTCACTCCGATGCTACAAAGTTATGAAGATTTAGATGAAATGCTATCACAAAATCCAGCAAATCAGGAAACCAAAAATCCAGAAATTCAAAACCCCACTAGTCATATCACTACAGTAAAATTAGCCAAACTTTTATCTGGGCCGGTACTACAACCCACCATAGGCTGGTACTACCACTCCCCATAACTGGACCTCTCTAGAAAAATGCAACCTGCAAGTAAATCACGGTACTATGGCTCTATTGTCTGAGCATCACGGTACTACCAGTCACTGGTATGACCACTGCAATCATACCAGTTTGCTTGAAAATTTCTAAAATCAGTCCAGACAAAATGCAATATTTGCAAAATCAAATACCCACTCCACAAAACTGGCAATAGATCATTACAACACTATTTTGGACCTTCCAACATGGCCCTTCAATCCCCCATTGATGAACCCATGGGCAATTATTCAGTAATGCAAATAGGATGTGGTTTTAGAATAAAAGAGGGAATTTTGCAAAGAGATGCTCAAAATGGCCACATGAGGAATGCAAAGACTAAAAATGACCATATGAGTTAGAAATGAAGTGAAGCTACTGAAAATGGTAAGTTTTTAACAAAAATCTTCAAATCCACCAAATAAATTGGGAAATCCTACCTAGGTCTATATGAAAGAATAATTGTTCTATTTGACCTTGGTCATGATGAGAAGAGATTAAACGATCAAGAGAATCACAGTAAAACACAAAAGCTCTAACTTAGCAAGAATTTGCATGAAAACTCTAAATCATCCTCTATATATGCACTTTTACAAAACTTTCACCCTTTTGACAATGGAGACATCAAGATGCATGGAAGAAGATAGAGCACGAATGAAATGAAGTGGCTATATTTTATTTCATTTTTTGCTTAAAGAGATATGAAAAGTATCCAAAGTGATTCCATAAGTATTGTACCAAGCTATATTATGTGATGAAGCTATCTAGATCATGGCAAATCATATATAACAAAGCTAAATCCAAATGAGCAATAATCTGAAATTAAATGGATTTTTAGCATGTCAAGTTGCTCAAGATCATAATTTAGCCAAAGGTGTCCAAAAATAAGCCAAGCCATGTCAATAAACAATGAGCTACTCCTTAGTGCATAAGCTATACCCGACCTGAACTACAAAAGCCTAGGAGAAGTAAACTCATGCTTCAATAAAGAACCAACATAGCTCGATCTAAAGCTCAATTTAGATTCGAGACTCAACTTAGCATATTTGATATGACATGAATCATAAGAGGATCACTAGAGCAAAACTAATCACAAGATCCCGTTCAAGTTTCTCATATTTAAGAAAACTAGCATGGCAAAGCTAAGCTATACATAGAAATATAGGATAAATCTAGCAAACTAGCAAAAGACATGGCAAGTTGTAAAAATAAGATATCATATCACAAAAGGATAATAGTTAAAGCCCCATGTAGTTAATTTACAATGCAAGTTGCTGAAATTAAATATATATTATGATACAATTGATACAAAAGAGTCAAACTCCCCCTCAAAACAGGCCAAATGGGCTGATAACCCCCCAACTCTCTCTACAAAGAAGCAAAACAAGAAGAATCAAAAGCCTTAGTGAAAATGTCTGCAACATGGTGCTCTGACTTGATAAAGTGAAGCACAACATCACCCTTCTCTACATGGTCTCTATAGAAATGATATGTAATGTCAATGTGCTTGGTCTTGGAGTGTTGCACTGGGTTTTTGGCAATACGTATGGTGCTAGTATTGTTATAGAGG
The DNA here is from genome assembly GCA_017311315.1 of Dendrocalamus latiflorus. NCBI lineage: Eukaryota > Viridiplantae > Streptophyta > Magnoliopsida > Poales > Poaceae > Dendrocalamus > Dendrocalamus latiflorus. Next base: position 24,394,423 of record CM029640.1, read on the forward strand.
AGAAGAACACTATTTAAGACCAATCCATAGTCTCATAGAGTAGATAAGATATAGAGAACTTGAGAGCAACTTCTAGTAGCAGCTGCATTCTTCGCCTAAGCAGTAGACTGTGCAATAGAGTACTACTTCCTATATAACCAAGGGATAAGAGATGTGCCTAGAAAATGACAAGTGACAAAGGTACTCTTCCTATCTATTCTACATCCCGCAAAATCAACAACAAAAAAGCGTGAAGAGAGAGTGCAGAATCAGAAGAATACCACAGTCCAAAGTCAAGAGTGTCCCAAAGGTACCTGAAGATGTGTCGCACTGATTGATGATGTGAGGCATGAAGGGGAAGCCTAAAATTGAGCTTATAGACACACAGTAAATTATATGTTCGGCCTTGATGCCGTGGGGTAGAGGAGGGAGCCGATCATGCTGCAATACTCATTTTGGTCTACGGGCTCTCCATCCTCATCAGGATCTAGCACGAAGTGGCAATTGGAGTAGACATTAACTTGCTGCTTTCCATATCAAAGCACCAAAGAAATTCTTTTATGTACTTGGTTTTGAATAAAGATCCCTTCTTTCAGTTGCTTGACTTGAGGACCAAGGAACAAGGACATCGCGCCCATCATACTCATTTTAAATTCTCTAGTCATAGAATCTGAAATTTTGGGTACCAAAGCATAAGAAGAACAACCGAATATAATGTCATCCAAAAATCTGAACAAGTAAGAGTCAATACCATGCTTGAGAGTGAACAAGTTTTATCTACCATTCCTATTTTGAAATTATTCTTAAGCAGAAAACTCTTAAACCTAGCTCTAGGGGCTTGCTTCAATCCACACAAGGCTTTAGACAGTTTACACACATGGTTTGTGAAATTGAAAATTTTAAAACTAGGAGGCTGCTTAACATAGGCATCTTGTACTATAAAGCCATTTAGAAAAGCGCTCTTAACATTCATTTAAGAAAGCTTAAAGCGCTTAGACAGTGAAAATGCTAGCAATATGCAAATGGTTTCTAATCTAGCTATAGGAGTAAAGGTCTCTTCAAAGTCTAAGCCCTCTACATAAAAAAATCTTAAGCTACAAGCCTAGCATTATTGCAAACTACCAATCCATCCTCACTTTGCTTATTTTTGAAAACCCTTTTTTGTTCCAATTACATTATGATTAGGAGGATGTTCAACTAAAGTCCAGACTTGGTTTATTTCAAAGTTTTGAAGCTCTTCATGCATGGCATTGACCCAAGAGGAATCAGGTAAAGCATGGGTGACATCTCAGAGTTCAAAAGGCACAACAAAACTAGAATGTGCATGAGAATCTGTAGAGATAAACCTGGAGTGAGTAACTCACTCATGGTAATCCCAAATCATTTGCTTCTGATGGTGTCATCATTGAATATAAAGAGGAGATTCTGGTGCGGACGTGGCCTCTACCTCATGGGCTATGGAGGTAGGAGCAGAGCCACTCGAAGCACTGGTGAAGGTGAGAGGAGGCTTCTATGTTAAAACCAGAGGAGTTCAAGCAGGATGTCCAACTAACTCAGGAGTGACTAGAGGAGGCATTGGATTCTCACCCTCTAAGTTAGGGTCATCATCGACGAAGATGTTATCCTGATCACTATGTACCGGTATATCTACACTATCAGGTCTAGTACCAAGACTAGTCTCATCAAAAGTAACTTCACAAGTCTCAATGATTTTGTTAATATCCAAATTAACAAAAGCACTCCTAATGGCTCGAACATGGCTTCCCGTTCCCATTTCCCTGTTCCCTTCGTGTTCCTGTCTACGTGTCATGCATCTGTTAAATACGGGGTCCCATAGCACAAGAAATGAATTAACAGATACATGACATGTGACAGGAACACGGAGGGAATGGGGAAACGAGAATAGGGAAGCCAAGTTCTAATGTCTCTCAAGGCTCCTAAAAGGTCAACTAATGTCGTGGGGTGTATTTTCTAGTTTCTAGGGATGAGGCATTTGGTTGCTTTAGATAGTTGGTCCCTAGATTAGTAGTTGACCTCCTAGGAGCCTTGAGAGCCATTAGGAGTGACGTGACAGTGATTAATTTGGATACTAACTAGTCACTCATAATGGCTCTCAAGACTTCTAGGAGGTTAACTACTAATCTAAGGACCAACTATCTAAAGTAGCCAAAGGGCTCATCTTTAGAAACTAGAAAATACACTCCAAGAATACCTAAAGAAGTCATCTCACTGCTCAGTTGAGCTAGTCTAATTCACAAATTTAAAATTTAGGTCTTCTAGAGTCTTTTATGTTCATATGTTGAGCTTGTTTCTTCAGTCACTAGTATCTAGTAGTGGAGGTACCTAGTGGTGTTGATTCACTCCTTAGTTTATGTAACATCCCAAATTTGGAAGTATTGAAAAATGAGGAGAATTTAAATTTTTTGTCAATTTTCAGTATTATTTAAAATTTTGGCATTTTCGAGATTCTTGATTGGATTTTTGCAAGATAATTTAAATAATAAAAACAAAATCTTGGATCAAGAGGCAAAATATTTAGAAATTGTTTCAACAAAGTTTGAAATATAAACTCAAATCGAGAATTTCCCTTTCAAAAATCTAATTTTCAATTTCAATTTTTGCCAGCCAATTCTTTTCCCTTTCCTCCTCTTTCTTTCTCTCTTCCAGTTGAGCCCCACCACTTTCCTTCACCCTCTTTTCTTTCTTTCTCTTTCCTATCCCCTATTTTGGCCTCCTGACCTAGGCACGCTGCTCCCACCACTGTGCCATCCTCGTGTGCCACCCACCTTTGGCACCCACGTGCCAGCCGCCCGACCATCGCATGCGCCGCCCCCGTGCACACCACCCCGCGTCGCCTCACCCTGTGGAAGCAAAGCGCCAACGGTCTCATCCCTTGCCTATTTAAGGACTTGTGCTCCCCCATTGCTCCTCCTCCCTTCCCACTTGCTATCGGCTATGCCCGCACCGGCCACACCTCCTCGTCGTTCCCACCTCTTTGGCGAACATCTCCGTGAACCACCCGTGTCACCATGTGTTCCCAAGCTTCTACTTCTCTCCCTCCCAGTTAATTGGATTTTTATGGCCCCCCCAAAGTCATTTCCATTCAAGCCAAAAATCAATTCTTTCCACTAAAGAAACTAAATGCAGCGAAAAATGTCTACAATCGCTGCTAGTAATAAACTCAATTCTGCTTCCAAGCCATTAGATCATCATCTTTTTAGTTTCTATGCATTCAAACCTAGAAACCATCATGAACTTAATTCGCCAATTCAATTCTATTTCATTTGTTCTTACTCTTTAAAATAGAGCAATGTGACAACGTTCAACCTCTACACACCTCTCCCAAACTCCCAATCTCTTGTGCACCTTCATAGCCGTGGGTGACGTCTTCCTGAGCGTCCGCCATCACCCCAACCTAGCCATCTTTCACTTCGGTGAAGTTTTTTGTGATCTTTTCATGTCATATTGTTTCCCACGCCTTAGCAACATACATGCCAAGTTAATTTGATTTTCGTGCAGAGAATCGCACGAAATCGAATTTTCCCCAATCTAAGCCAAAATTGCTTTCCATCATTGATTCATTGCTTCCAATGAGCCATTCTTTGATTCCTCACAACTGCATGGTCACCATCATGCCCTCTACATGTCCATAGCTTGGGTTGTCCAATGAGTCACCGTGGAGGTCCGCCACCGTGCGCCATGACGGTGCTCACCATGAACCGTCGATGATATTATCTCTTAACAGATAGTTTTTAGCACTAGCAACAATAAAGACAGTCTCTAAACCTAAGTCATCTGTGATTGCATTTTACACTAATGGTTTTGGTGAACCATCTGTGATGAGGCTTCTAATATATGCCTTTCTGTAGTAGTGAAGAAAAAGCAAAATGTTCTATACGATGCTAAAATCTACAGGGTTCTAATTTGATGACTTCCAATCTTTATAGTAATCTTCAATCTTGTCTTGAAATATATTGGGTGCATCCTTGATCCATAATTTCACAACAAGACTCGAAGAATTCCAGGCCAACCTCCTCTTTGATTATAGGAAATTTGAGACATCTATGGATATTATGGGAATAAGAAGTCAATTTAAGATTATGAAAACAATGTTTTAGAGAAGGTTATGGAATAGAGAATTACTAGATAGCCATTTTCTTGATTTATTTTAGAAAATAGATTTTCAAAATTCTTGTTAAATTGACCTTTCTAACTAGGGCTTCATCCTACAGTTGATATGGCTCTGATATCACATCTTTCGAGACCCGAATATGCAAATCCAGACTCTTTGTGCACTCTGCACTAGTCCAGGATCACACTAGTGCACACAGGGAAATATAGATGAAATGGCGACCACATCATGATTAACTAAGAAAGATCAGAGTTACGACCTTAAGGCCAAACTTACAAATAATAGCCTGAAGGGCTTTAACAAAAGCTAGCAGCAGAAAATGGAAATAAGTGTAGTAGCCATTTAACATGCCTAGGCAGTTGACTCGGAAGTGAAATCCTAGTCTGAGAAGTAGTCAAAGAATCCTCCTTCAAATACCTATGGCTGCTATTGTTCTTGTTCTTCAACTGAGCAAATATGGATATAGCCGTGAATACATAGAGTACTCAGGAAGTTATTTGTAACAAGATATGATATAATTATGGAAGGCTTACGAAATGATGGCTAAATGGTTATTTTGCAGAAAGCAACAATTTAGAGTAAATACAATAACAGATCGAAAGGAAACTTTGACAACTAGTAATAAGTAATTAAGTCAATGGAATTGAGTAACCACAAGTGAGCTAACCATTCACCCTATGAACCACGCGTTAAATGACCATTCATGTAATGAACCACCAGTGAACTAACCATTCACATCCCAAAGTTAATTCAACCAGGTTTTATGAAATATCTACCCCTCGTGTGAAATTACCGAGCATTGTCTATAACTAGGGACATGGCTACTCGAATAGTTTTACATTCTATAGAGTTTGTACAACTTTACACACAAGACATGCTCATCTTATAGTGGCACTAGACCAACATGCTTCCTTGGGCATATTGACCAAAAAAGATCAAGTCAAGGCCTTTATAATGCTCAATCTCAAACTGATCTTGCCTGCTATGGTTTCGCTACCGATTAGGCTAACCACCTAGTCGAAAAAGCCCCCTCTTGCGCGAACATAACATCTCAATGACAAAATCAAGGTTGAAACTTTATGAATTAATTAGCCAGGTCCATCCTAATGATAGTACGATAAAGCTCAGAACAATGGCACATAAATTTAAGTCCTTAGACATTACCCATGCGAGACATCCACATCCCAAAAAGTGTTAGCCACCCTTCTCCCTTTACTACTCGATCACTTACCCAAGCAAAAACCATTTTGTATAACCAACACCAATGGCATAGTCCATGTCATGATACTCAAATTTTATAACTGTGGCTGACCATCACAATTCAGTATCTCATTAAGTTAAAATTAATTAATTAATCCACATGTGATAATGAGCCCAACATACTGTAAGCATGGCTAAGCTTAGTAAATTAAACACATGTTACAACTATTATGGCATTACTAGACAATTACCTATCTTATGATGATAATGGAATCATGGCATTCAAATTATCAAGGTGGAATTAATCAAGTTGGACAATAACTATCAGATACAAAGGTTTGTACGAAAATAACATTACATGGTAATTTAAAATAAAATAATAAATATATATATATATATATATTTAAAAACTAGATTCAACATGATCAAAGTATACGACTTGCCTTGGCCTTGCTCAGTTACGAACTCTCGAACTTCTAGTCGTCTTGCTTCTACTCCTTTGAAGACGTTATCTAACGTGGCATGCTATGTGGTGATTGACTAGACTCTAAAGATGACGTTGCGATGTTGTGGCATGACACATGGTAGACCTGAGGCATAGTTTGGCTGATGTGGCACACTTTGGAACTGTTTCATGGCATCTTTCGATCGGTTTTTTCCATTTGATGCGAAGACTACGTAAAATTTTTCTTTTTAACCCAAAATTTGAAAGTTTTTTACATATGGACCCCTGGAGAAAAGATTTGCAAAAATGGACCTGTTGTGGCTACAGACCAAACAGAGAGAGAGATGGTAGTGGAGAGTCGGGAGTAAGTGATAGTAATGGCTTAGCCCCCCCCATGGCCTGTGTTCCATACATATATACATGGGGAGTGCTTTTACAATTATACCCTTACATCTGAGTATCCCCTTCAGGGGCATTTATGTCATTACATATGGCCTATCCTGGGCCATATAACCCTCTACCAGGCCTGCTAGGATTAGGTGGGGGCCACCCCTACAACAGGAGCCTCTCATGGTAAAGGGCTTCACGGGGCCGAAGCCATGTTGCCGAGTCCTTTGGCCCCCTCCGTCCCTGCGGCCTGTGAACTTTTCCAAATTTGACCGGGGGCCAAGGCCGTAGCCAAGCGTAGCCAAGTAAACGCGCGCGCGCTCCGTCCCCTACCCTTCGACCGGGTGGCAGCGGAGCTGGCGCCCCGCCGAAGTAGACGCGCGCGCACTCCGTCCCCTACCCTTCGAACGGGTGGTAGCGGAGCTGGCGCCCCGCCGAAGTAGACGCACGCGCGCTCCGTCTTCTACCCTTCGAATGGGTGGCAGCGGAGCTGGCGCCTGGGCGAAGTAGACGCGCGCGCGCTCCATCCGCTACCCTTCGAACGGGCCTTGCACCACTGACGTTGGTATGCCTCAGAACCGTTGTGACTCCGCGACCTGGTAGTGCGCTTTTAATGGCGGCTGGAATCGTGCCGGCGCCTGGCCTGTCAGGGGGAAGGCTGTCGCGTTGTGCAGTCTGCCTCCCGTGGGTGGGGCACGCGGCGGTTTATGCCTGGCGCGTCGTGGGATGTGAGCGGTTGCGTGAGCGCGGCCGTTCGCCTCTTCCCTAGGCAATCGGGACGCGTGTTGGGCGCGGTTTGGCGTTGCGCGCTGCCTGGCTACCTACCAGGCGCGCCTCTCCAAGTGCCGGCGGTTCTTCTTTCCAGTCGTGGGTAGTCGAACCGCTGGGGGTTTGAATCTGGCTGCGCTTCTGGTCGTGGGGGAGGTGAGCGGGCTTTATAAGGCGCCATTCGCTGTGGTGGGGGCGCTCTATCTCGCCTGCCGTCTACTTCTGCTTTTTCGTGTTGATAGCCCTGGTGCCCTAATCTTAGAGCACAATGGCCGGCCATGACGGTGCCTCCCGCCCTGCCGACGGCAGCTCCTTGCCTGGGCTGGACGAGTCATCCTTCCGCTCTGAGGATTACGAGTTGGTGCTGCGGGGGCGCTCGCATGGAGGCGAGCGGTGGGACACCATGGAAAACTCGGGGGGTCACTGCTCCCGTGTGCTGGGGAGGAGCCGCGCGACTGAAGAGATGCTGCGGTGGCTCGTGCTGGAGGGGAAGATCGAGGAATGCGATGGGGCTCGCCTACCCCGCCGCGACGAGATGGAGCCGAAGCCCCAGGAAACGGAGGCGATCGTCTTCGTCGCGTTTTTCGACGCCGGTCTTCGAATGCCCTCCACGACGTTTGTGGGCGAAGTCCTGCGGACCTACGGGTTGGAGCTAGCGCAGTTGACGCCCAACGCCATAGTCCGCCTGGCCATCTTTACATGGGCTACGCGGACGGAAGGGCGGCGTCCCAGTGCGAGCCTGTTCGCTACCCTGCACGACGCGCGCTGCCGACCCAAGAAGATTGAGGGGGCTGTATCCAACTTCGGTAGCATCGATTTCGTGCTGCGAGGGTCCTGCACGACGCTATTTCCCGCGCCGGCCAGCTTGGAGAGGTGGGAATCTGGCTGGACGCGGCGGTGGTTTTACTACGTCGTGACCAGCACGAGTGTCCTGCTGTGCCGGGGTGGGCCAATCTCGTTCAACCGCTAGCCAAGTGTGACGCCGGAGGCTGAAGACGCACGGAGGCTGTGGAGGCTTGCTGGCGTAGCACGCCGGCTAAGTATGCGCGACTTGGCTGAAGAGTTTATGATGTACGGGGTGGCTCCACTCTCCGCCCGGTGGAAGTACGGGCGACGGGGCGATGACCGAGAGGACGGGGTGCGCCCGTCATTGTCTTGTCTGCTTCCGCCCTCCGCCCCTTGTGAGTCTCGCAGCGCGTTGGTGCGCACCCCTTTGTGGCTGTGTAGCCCTTGCCCGACCAACTTGCTATCTTTTGCGCAGTGGCTCGGCTGGAGGATGCAGAGCACGCGGCTGCGACCTTCTTGGGCCCGTACACGCTCAAGGAGCACAGGCTGCACGAGGCTACGACCAAGGCGACGAAGCAGGGGCGGATAAACCGTACGTGCGAGGTTCTGGGCATTGCGGTGCCCGAGCGCGCGGTGCCGACGGAGGCTCCCGCAGGGACTTCCAGCCGTCGTGGTGGCGGTAGCCAAGCAGGGGCCTGCTCCAAGGTCGCCGCGTCCGATCCGCCAGCTAGCTCGGCGGCCGGCATCGGCGGGACAGGACGTGCGGCCGGTGATGAGTCCGGCCGGACCAGCTCGGGAGAGCGTGACGCCCCGGGCTCACTGGTGGCATCCTCCACCGGCGCTGTTGAGCCCGCTAAGACGCCCCCCGTTGTGCCGGATCCTGCCAACCCGGGGGAGGACGCTACCCCTGGCGGTGCTCTACCACCCCCGACGGTCGTCGAGGACGCGCCCGGGGCGATAACGACCAAAGGCGCGGCGGGAACTACAGCAGCTGACATCACGGAAGAATTCCCTGTGGAGCCCCAGGCGAAACGCCCTCGCGTCCAGCCCCCTTCGCCTTCGAGGGGTCGGTATGTCGTTGCCGGCCCCGTGCTCGGAGGTGCGGCGCCCGACGCAGCCGGTGTGGCCAAAAGGTCTTCCCGAGCGCCCACCGAGGTGCTCGCTCCCCGACTAGCGGTTGAACAAGCACCCCCTCCTGTTGCAGCGGGCGGTGCAGAAGGTAGGCGCAGCTCCCTTTCCTCGCACGACTTCGCGAAACTCTCCCCGATTTGCTCTCTCATTCCGTCGACATCAGGTGAGACGAAGTCTCCCGGACGTGGTGAAGGATCGAGCAACGGGGCTGTGCACGACGCGTCGGACCCTGAACAGGGTACCCTGCAGGCTGCTGCCGCCGTCGACACGGCCGAAGTCTCTGCGGCCCCCGACGTGACGGGGGCGCGGCTCGTCCTCTCCGACTTCCTCCCGCGTCCGGAGACGCTTCGCGTTTTTAATGCAGCCGCAAAGCGCGCCCGCGATGGTTTTGAACAACAGATGCTGGCGTCGTGCGAGGGGGACCTCCTAGCGCTTGGCCTGCGGGCCTGGAGATAAGGGTAAGTATGTGCGCTCGCGGTTGTGGGAGCACCGTCGAGCACCTGCTGACTTTTTCTGCCATTTCCAGACGCTTGTCCTTGGCCACGCGCTAGATGAGGCCCGCATCCGGGAGTGGAGGGCCCTGGAGGTCGAGCTCCGTGCTGCGAATGACGCCCACGTCGCGAAGGACGAACATCTTCATTTGCTGGAGGGCGCCCTAGCGGCCGCGCAGCAGGAGATCGCGGAGGTCCAGCGCACCGCGGCGGAGGAACGCACCTCCTTTTTGCAGCAGATCGCTGCTCTGGAAGCGGAAAAGGTCCAGTTGGTGGAGTCCCTTGCGGGGAAGACCCGCACCTTGGACGATGTGTCGACGTCAGCCTGGGGGGCCATGGAGTCTCTAAACCGGGCCCTCCACGATCTGTGTGTTGACGTGCCCGACGCCACCCACGGGCCGGAGGACCTGATGGAGACGCTTGGGCTGATCGAGAAGGGGGCGGGCATCGCTCTTCGCAGCGCCACGACCTTCGGGGAGCACTGCGGCTATCTTGGCGCGTGCCTTGCCCTCGGCCTGCTTCACACCCGCGGGTGTAGGCACTTGCAGGAGCTGGCGAATCCTCACCTGAATCTTCCTGGCCGGCCGGAGGCGCTGCCGGACGCTATTCGCTCCATCGAGCCTAGCCTTCGGAACTTCCACCGGCGGATCTGGGGTCGTGTCGGGGAGGATGCGGCGAGGGTTGCAGTACAGCAAACACTGCGTGGGGGAGGGGACTTCCTCCGTTGGCTCAAAGAAGTTTCCCGAGGCCAGAGCAGCGGCACGGGCCCCTCGGCGCCGCGCGAAGACTGAGGTGCTGATCATATCAGGCGGAGAGAGGGGGGTTCGCACTTGCGCGCCCATACCTGTAACCATTCCACCTCATACTTTTGCAATGGAACGGTGCACCCTTTATTCCTACTGTTGTAAGCCGTGTTTTGGGCCGACGATGCCTTATTTATAGTCCGTAGACTGTCGCGTGCGGAGGCGAACCTCGACGCTACGTCTTATTTATAGTCCATGGACTCTCGCGTGCGGAGGCGAACCTCGACGCTACGTCTTATTTAGAGTCCATGGACTGGTGCGTGCGGAGGTGTACCTCGACGCTACGTCTTATTTATAGTCCGTGGACTGGTGCGTGCAGAGGCGTACCTCAACGCTACGTCTTATTTATACTCCGTAGAGTGCGCGCGGAGGCGTCCCCCCGTTGCGTCTTATTTAAAGTCCGTAGACTGGTGCGTGCGGAGGCGGACCTCGACGCTACATCTTATTTAAAGTCCGCAGACTGGTGCGTGCGGAGGTGAACCTCGATGCTACGTCTTATTTATAGTCCGTGGACTCTCGCGTGCGGAGGCGAACCTCGATGCTACGTCTTATTTAAAGTCCACAGACTGGTGCGTGCGGAGGTGAACCTCGACGCTACGTCTTATTTATAGTCCGTGGACTCTCGCGTGTGGAGGCGAACCTCGACGCTACGTCTTATTTAAAGTCCGCAGACTGGTGCGTGCGGAGGTGAACCTCGACGCTACGTCTTATTTATAGTCCGTGGACTCTCCCGTGCGGAGGCGAACCTCGACACTACGTCTTATTTAAAGTCCGCAGACTGGTGCGTGCGGAGGTGAACCTCGACGCTACGTCTTATTTATAGTCCGCTACATATTGCGGCCCGGCGGTGGTACTTTTGGAAACGGCGAGCTTTATTGAACTCCCGTTTGCGCGGGCGAGCATCGTACAAGGAGTGGCTGATGCCGTTATAATCCCCATCCTGCTTCTAGGCGTAATATCGACGTAGCTTGTCCGCGTTCCATGTGTGGCGGAGAGTCTGCCCCTCAAGCGTAGCGAGGCGGTACGCTCCCTTCTGCAACGCTTCCGCCACGATGTATGGACCTTCCCACTTGGACTCCAGCTTGCCGACGGTCTCCGCATGGAGCGCCGTTCTGAGGACGAGATCCCCAGGGGTGAACCTTCGCGGGTATACAGACCGGTCTCGAGTACGTACTGTCTGCCGCGCGTACTTCTCAACATGGTGGGCCGCGCTCGCCCGCACCCCATCGAGGAGGTCCAAGGATACGCGACGCTCCTCGTCGGGCGCTTGGACGAGGACCCTCCGCGATCCAGCCTTGATTTCTTCAGGCGTCACTGCCTCATCGCCAAAAAGGAGCTTGAAAGGCGTGAACCCCGTCGGGCGTGTTACCGTTGTACGGAGGGACCAGAGGACGCTGTGAAGCTCACTCGGCCACCTGCCCTTCGGCAGCCCGACCAGGCGTTTTTTGATGGCGATAGAGATAGCGCCATTCGCCCTCTCGACCGCTCCGTTGGATTGGGGGTGTCCAACCGAGGCGAACCGAAGCGCGATGCCCATGTCGTCGCAAAACTCCTTGAATGGGGCGGCATCAAATTGCAGGCCGTTGTCGACAGTGAGTTCCCTGGGCACGCCGAAGCGACATATGATGTTCTGCCAGAGAAAACGCTGCATGGCAGCCGAGGTTATCCTGGCTAGGGCCACCGCCTCCGGCCATCTAGAAAAGTATTCCAGCGCGACTGCCACGAACCGCAGGTCCCCCGGGGCTCGGGGGAATGGTCCCACTATGTCGACGCCCCAACGTGCCAACGGCCATACCGGGGGAATAGGGTTAAGGTTCGTCGGGGGCCTGCGGATGATGCGCCCCATCCACTGACACCCCTGGCACCGACGCACGAGGTCCTGGGCGTCAGTGATGGCGGTCGGCCAGTAAAAGCCTTGCCTGAGTGCCTTGCCGACCAATGACCTCGGCGCGAGATGAGACCCGCACACCCCGGCGTGGATCTCCACCAGGAGCTTCTTCCCTTCTTCGCGGGGGAGGCAGCACAGGAGCGGTGCGCAGACGCCCTGTTTGTAGAGCGTCCCTTCAAACACTTGGAAGGATCTGGCCCGGTGCTGCAGGCGCCGGAGCTCGGCGTGGTCCTCTGGCTCGGCGATGCCCTGCAGAAAGTTGAAGATAGGCTCGCGCCAGTCGCCCTGCTGGGCGATGTGGTGCACGAGGGCCGCGTCCCGGTTGTCCTGCGCGATGGCCGCCGGCTGCAATACCTCATAAAACGCCCCGTCAGGGGGTGGCAGCTGTTGGCTGGCCGCCTTCGCGAGAGTGTCAGCCTGTTCATTTTCCGCGCGAGGGATGGCCTTGACCGTGATGCCCAAGAAATGCCTTTCCCTCGCTCTTACAGCTGCGAGGTATTTGGCTAACTCCGGGTCCTTGGCTTGGTATGACTTGTCTACATGGCCTGCCACCAAACGTGAGTCCGTGCGGACGAGCACTCGCCGTGCCCCAACTGCCTTGAGCTTCGTTAGGCCGAAGAGTAGCGCTTCATACTCGGCTACGTTGTTGGTGGCCGAGAACGCGAGGCGCGTCGAGTATAGCAGGCGCTGCCCCTTGGGTGTAACAATTACGGTGCCTACGCCCGCGCCCACGACGCCGTAGGCTCCGTCGGCGGTGAGAGTCCAGACCGGGTCGTCGCGCTTCTGGACAGACTGCGCCGGCGGAGTCCATTCTGTGAGGAAGTCAGCGAGGACTTGAGACTTGATTGCCGTCCGCGAGGCGTATGTCAGGGAGAACGGGGCGAGCTCGGCAGCCCACTTGCCGATGCGCCCCGTGGACTCCTTATTGTGTAACATATCTGCTAGGGGAAATGAGGAAGGCACTGTGATTGGGTGGGCCAAAAAATAATGCCGAAGTTTCCTGGAGGCCATGACCAACGCGTAGGCTAGCTTTTCCAGCTCCGTATATCTCGTCTTGGCGCCTTGGAGGGCTTCGGAGACGAAGTATACGGGCCGCTGTACGACGCCTTCCTCCAAAACGAGGACAGCACTGACCGCTGTGACTGACGCGGCCAGATAGAGCAAGAGGGGAGCCTCTGGTGCTGGGGCGACCAGAGTAGGGAGGCTCGCTAGGTGTTTCTTGAGCTCGTTGAAGGCCTCCGCACAGTCGCTATCCCAGCGAAATCCGTCGCACCCGCGAAGCGTCTTGAAGAATGGCAAACCCCGCTCTGCCGCCCTGGATAGGAAGCGGCTCAGGGCTGCCATACGGCCCGCCAGCCTCTGGACCTCCCCCGTCGTCTTCAGCGGCTCCATGCCCAGGATGGCCTCAACCTTGTCGGGATTCGCCTGGATGCCCCGTCCGGACATGAGGAAGCTTAGCAGTTTGCCCGCCTGGACGCCGAAGACGCATTTGTCGGGGTTGAGCTTGATGCCGGCCTTCCTGAGGTTATCGAAGGTCTCCTGGAGGTCCCGGCCGTGCAAGGCGAGCTGCCGGGTCTTGACTACTACGTCATCGACGTAGGCTTCCACGTTCCTCCCGAGCTGGGCGGCGAGGGCGAGAGCAACGAGGCGGGTAAAAGGTAGCGCCTGCGTTCTTTAGACCGAAGGGCATTATGACAAAGCAGAAGGTCCCAATTGGTGTGATGAAGCTAGTCTTGTCTTCGTCGTCTTCGGCCATGTATACCTGATGATAACCCGAGTAAGCATCCAGGAAACTCATTAGCTCGCACCCGGCGGTTGCATCGACCAATTGGTCGATGCGCGGCAGGGGGTAATTGTCCTTTGGGCACGCCTTGTTAAGTGCCGTAAAGTCGATGCACATACGCCAGGCCCCGCTGGCTTTCTTGACCAATACGGGGTTGGCGAGCCACTCTGGGTGGTGGACCTCGTGGATGACCCCGATCCGGAGAAGCTTCGCACCTCCAGCTTGGCCGCGTGCTGCCGATCCATGGACATACGGTGAAGCTTCTGCCTGATTGGCTTGGCGTCTGGGCGGACCGCCAAACGGTGATCGATTATTGCACGGTCTACGCCCCTGATGTCCTCCGGCGACCACGCAAAAATGTCGGCGTTGTCTTGGAGCACTTGGAGTAGATCTCGCTCAACCTCCGCAGGGAGCCCCTCGCCAATGGACAAAAATTTCCCCTCCGCCTGGAGCGACACCTTTTTGACTCCACCTTCGGGCCGAGGTTTAGGCGTCCATCCTGGAGCGGAGGGCGTGTGCACCGGGCGGTGTACGCTCTGGCTGCTGACTTCGACGCGCCTGGCGAGGTCCTAGTCGCCGAAGACGGTGATCACGCCCTCCGGGCCTGGGAGTTTCATGCATAGGAAGGTGTGGTGCGGGACCGCCTCGAGGAAATTGATGGCGGGTCGCCCCAATATGATGTTGTAGGGGTGCGGGATGTCTACGACGTCGAAGACAACATGCGCGCTTTGGACGTTACTCCCCTGGCGAAATGTAACTGGAAGGGACACTTGCCCTACGGCCTCCAGCGGTTGGCCTCCGAAGCCTTGAAGCGGCGCTCCCGATGGCTCTAGGCGGCTTCGGGGGATTCCCATTTGTTCGAGGGTCCCTGCGAACAAGATGTTTGCAGAGCTCCCCCCGTCGACGAGGATGCGCCTGACATCATGGCCTGCGATGAGAGCCTGGATGACTAGAGGGTCTTGGTGAGGGAACTCCACACCCCTGGCGTCATCCAGGGTAAAGGTGGTGCTGCAGGGCGGCATCCACGGCTGCGACTGCTCCAAGGGGGCCCTTGATAAGGAGCCTCCGGTGATGACGCTGATGGTGCGGTGCCGCACGCCTTCTTGGGCGGAGGCTCGCAGGGGGTCACCTCTTGGCTGCCGCTCCCGGACTTCTGCCAGGGGCCTAGGAGGTGAGGCCCGAGCTTCGGCCACCACCCGCCGCAGCTCCGTGACCGCGGTGCACGCCTTTGTATAGTGACTGCCGTAACCATGCACCTCGCACCACTTGCCGCAATCCTGAAGCTCTTGCTCCGCGCGGGGCCGCTCGTCATGACCGGGTCCGTCTTCACATCCCTGGCCTTCTTTCCACGACATGGGGGCAGGCTCCCGAAGGGCGTTCCCAATGCCGAGGATATGGCGAGCCTTTTGTGGCCTGCGCCGGTGACGCCGGGGCTTGCGCGTGTTGCCTGACGAGCCTTCTAGCGCCCCGGGGCCGTCGCTTCCGGGAGTGTCCTCCCGGGGTTGTCGACTCCGGCTCTGCCTTGGGGGATTATCGCCCGCCGCCCCCTTGTATGGCGAGCGCTTCGCGTGGGCGAGGTCGGGGGCGGGGTCGTTGCGTCTCCGCATGTCTTCCTCGGCTCGCGCATACCCTTCCATTTTGTCGAAGAGCTTGGCAACTGTCTTGATAGGCTTGCGCGCGTGGTATTCGGCCAGGGGGCCCGGGCGGAGGCCCTGTATGGCCGCGTTGATGACGGTTGACTCGTTAACGTCCTTGACTTGGCATCGCACCTTCGCGAAGTGCTTGAAATAGTCTCGGAGGGCTTCCGAAGGCTTCTGCTTTACAGCGAAGAGCTGGTTCGCGTCGCCTTGCTCAGCATAATTCCCTTGAAAGTTGTTGTGAAGGCAGTCGCAGATCTGCTCCCATGCGTAGATGGAGTTTGGCTCTATGGTAAAAAGCCAGGAAAGCGCCACTCCTTGCAACGCGAGGGGGAGGCCCTTCGCCTTTGTGGTGTCATCTCCGCCCGCGGCTTCAATTGCGGTTTCGTACACGCGCACGAACTCGCGGGGGTCTATGTCGCCTTTGTACGACTCGATGACATTGGGGAACTTGAAGTCTTCGGGCCACGCCGCCTGCTGCAGTCCTGCTGAAAGCGGGGACTCCGGATCGACGCGCCGCAGTGGCACACGGCTGGATGTGGGGGCGTCTCGGCTGTCCGCCTTTTCCGGCGTGGGCTCTGGCGCGGTCTTCTGGCTCCGAGCCTCTTTTATGTCGCGGACAGCCCCACAAAGATCCCCTAGCTCCTGCTGGAACGCCTCGAGGGCCGCCAGCAGGGCGCTTTCCACTGCCTGCGTGGGCGGGGCCGCCGGCGCGCCCAGCGGACGGGTTGGCATAGGTACGATCGTTGAGACGATCGTCTCGCGAGCTCCCGAGCTTCTGGCGAGCGTCGCGGCCAGGGCGGCGATGTTGGTTGTCGGAGTGCCGGTGGCGGGGTTGGCCGTCACGGCGCCGGTGACGGGGTCGGTCGTCGCAGCGTGAGCGTCGACGTCCTCGACCACCGCGCCTGCGTCGTCGTCCGCGCCCGCAGCAGCCGATGCCGAAGCCCTGGTGCCCATGCGACGCTCCGACCCAGCCGCCGTTTTCCCTTCGCCGCCGTCGACGAAGCTTTTTTCGGTGCCATCCTTCTTCGGACTTCAGACTTGCTCCTGTCCTCCCCACGGACGGCGCCAACTGTTGTGGCTACAGACCAAACAGAGAGAGAGAGATGGTAGTGGAGAGTCGGGAGTAAGTGATACTAATGGCTTAGCCCCCCCATGGCCTGTGTTCCATACATATATACATGGGGAGTGCTTTTACAATTATACCCTTACATCTGAGTATCCCCTTCAGGGGCATTTATGTCATTACATATGGCCTATCCTGGGCCTTATAACCCTCTACCAGGCCTGCTGGGATTAGGTGGGGGCCACCCCTACAACAGGACCCTTACCACGACGCCAAAGCATATGTCACCCAGGGTACATATCACGCCGCCATATGCTTTGGCGCCGTGCGTGGACACGTAGGATCCACGGTGGCACAGCATGGCGCCAAAGCACATGGTGCCGTGCCATATATCAACAGGCGCTAATGGCCGTGGCGCCGTTCCCTGGGACTTAAGCCCGAGCGCAGCCCCTGGCACCCACCCCCTCACTCCTCTGTTCTAACAGACCGAGCAGAGAGCAGCCGCCGTCGCCCGTCTCTCCCCTCCACAAATCCATCCCAATCCATCGATTTGTCTCGCGATTTTGCTTCCAAACCGAGCAAGCAAGGTGAGCTCCCTCTCCTCCTTTGATTTTTTTCCAGTAGATATGGATTATTTGAGGTACATTTCATGGGGCAAGATTTGAAACCCTAGATGAAATTAGTTGGATTTGGCTCGGTTTTAGGTTGGATTCGCAATAGATATGCGTAATGTATTAGTAGTAATGTGTATAGATTCTTTTTTAGGTTGAAATTAGTTGGATTTTAGGTTAAAAATTATAAATCTTATTCGTTTTGCATTTTAGGTTATCATGGGCTTCACTCGTTTGCCACTTCCACCCGGTGTTCTCGTGCCGATGTGTTATTGCGGTGATCCTTGCAAGGTCGAAAGGTCGGATGACCCGGATACATATAGGCAGAGGTACTGAATGTGCGCCAACTGGGCGTTCGATCCGCCACGTGCCGCCGTTGTCCTCGGCAAGATGGTATGTATTGTCGATTCATCGACTTGGTATTAATTGTGTTGCTTTAACGAATCCGTACATTTGCAGGAGCCTCCACCGCTTTGTGATTTTGAGCAGTGGATCGACACTTCGATCGCTGAAGATGACAAGGAATACCTTAACGCCACTAAGAAGTGGGATTAAGAAAGAAGAGAGAGGTGGGAAAGGGAGAAGAAGCAGGAGGAGGCCGCGAGGGAACACCGCGAGGAGGAGCGTAGGAGGGCCGCGGCAAGGCGCAAGGGTGAAAGGCAGAAGAAGCTAGAGAGAGTGCGACGTGCCAACGCAGCCCTTGAGGAGTACCCTGATGCTCAGAGGAAGGGGAAGTGGCCTCGATGCACTCAGTAGGTTATTGCTATGTATATTTAATGTTTGATGTATGCAGACGTATGTATTTTTTGAAAATTTATAAACTATGTATGTGGACTATGTATGTATGTGGACGTATGCACTCAGTATGTTATTTTGGGTTGTGCTTATTCATTTGGTGAATGTCAATTAGTATTGTTTGTGTGAATGGAATGAAACAGCTAGGCTGGGCTTGCAGTTTTAATGCAAGTGCAGTCATAACGACGCCAATCACCCTGGCGCCGTATGTAAGTAGCACGGCCCAAACACCCTGGTGCCAGATATTCAACTATGGTGCACAAAAATTTGGCGCCATATCCTAGCGCCAAAGGTCCTGGCGCCGTAGTTCAATACCTCGGCGCCAGTGTGTTTGGCGCCGTGCTACGCAAACCTACAGAAAAACAGCAAAGAGCTGTCTGTTTTTTTGCATATACAAAACACATGCACATACACACATATACATACATATACATTCACATATACAAATACATTCGCATAACTCTCAATAAAGTCTGGATGCATACATTCACATATAAATCTCAAATCATACATACATACATATATGCACACATACACATACATATATGCACACATACACATACACACAACTCTCATCATCATGGGTTCGAGGACGCAGTATGGGAATCTCCTGGCCGTTCTCCGTGAGCTTGTCGCGGTGCTCCCTGTCGTAGAACTCGTCCACCAGCCGGTACCTCGCCATCCTGTGCATTCAAAATTACGTTAGTGATAAGAATAACAAAATATCTAAACATTATTCTCTCTAGAACGCTGCTAACCTGAGTGGAACGACGTTGACACGTCCGTGAATTGTGACCCATTAGACCACACATACCACAGTGTGTCTCCTGTGGGTCCTCAACGAAGGGATTTGCCCTACCCCTCTTGGTGCGACCAGGTATCCGATCCATGTCCATCTTGTACCTTGATCGCTTCCTGCTGCCCCTCTTGTGCCAACGTAACCCCTTGTTCGCTATGTACCTGGGACCCGAGTAAAGTGGCCACTCGCTTTCATCATGATATGGCTCGAACCGTGGGGCCCATGTCCTCACCAACGCATCCACGCTGAATAGTCTTGGGATTTTGGTCTCAACATCGACATTCCGGGCCCTACATGCGGTCACCATGTGGGAGCATGGAAAATGGAACTTGTCAGGAACACCGCATGTGCATGTGAAGGATGTAATCACAACCTTATGCTTTCGGGCCTCTCGGAGCTCTCCATTCTCGGTTGTCCCTCCACCCTCAACAACCTGATACGTGCCTGTCACATGGTCAAAACAGTGGTACTCCTGTTCATTGGCTTGCATATTCGCTTTGGTAAGGAAGCCGTGAGGACGAGGTGGCCAACGTGCATGTGCCTTTAACATGTCTGAGGCTTCCCGGTGCCGGTTGACAAACCATGCAACACACTTGTAGAAAGTGAACGTCGTAATTGCGGTAACTGGCAATCCATGTGCCCCCTTAAGCAGCCCGTTGAAGCATTCTGCCATATTGCTAGTCATGAACCCATACCTCCTTCCCAATGGGTCATGAGCCCTTGACCATTTGTGCATATCCCTCATTAAACCCCTTATCCAATCATGACCCTCGGCATTAGTTTTTGTTTTCAACTCCTCTAACTTCTCATCGAACAGTTTTACCTCCCTCTGGCGACATACCTCCTCGAAAAGTGCAAAGTTGGCCTTCACCCCATCTTTTTTGAACAAGTTCTCTGCAAGGTGCCTTGTGCACCAACGATGATGCACAGGTAAATATCCTGGTATCACTTCCTTAACGGCGCTCAAGATCCCAGCGTGCCTGTTAGACAACACACATACCTCCCTCCCCGGGCCAACCACATGGATCCGTACAAGCCGTAGAAACCAAGCCCAGCTAGATTTGTCCTCCTTCTCCACCAAAGCAAAAGCCAACGACACAAGCGAGTTGTCCGCATCACAACCAATAGAAATCAACAACGTCCCCTCATACTTGCCCAACAGGAACATCCCATCAATTGATAGAACATGCCTACAATGTTTGAAAGCCTCGACACACTGACCAAAGCACCAGAATGCTCGAAAGAAAATCTGTCTTCCATTAACCCATACATCGGGCTTAGGCACGTACTCATACTGCATTCCTGCATTGGCCGCTTTCATTGAGTTCAACATGGCCGGCAAACGCTCATACGCCTCCTCCCAATCACCATAAATCAACTTCAAAGCATGTTGTTGCGCCCTCCATGATTTCCCATACTTGATTGTGTAGTGCCACTTTAGTTTAACGGCCTCTATCACTGCTGCCACGCGTATCGTCAGCATGTGCTTTATCATGGGGTACAGGCGGGTTGCAATGAACCGAGAAGTCAACTGACGATGTTTCTGGCTGGGCTCGGAAGACCCACAGCTGTGCGGTCCATCCACAGTTGTAATCTTAAACCTCTCCGTACCCTTCACCTTCCTGGCACAGACTTTCCATGCACACTCTGTGCTCTCACATTTGATGGTGTATCGACGTTTGGCGTATGAGTTCTTAACCCGGTATGGACGGTTGTGCACGATCGAGTACTCTTTCAACCACATCTTCAATGCCGACATATCCTCAAAGACATGACCCTTCTGAATTATGATACTAGCCCCCGGCCTAGGTACGTCCCTCTGCATTTGCCCTCCATCCGCGACACGCTATGTGCGTTGCTTAGGTCATTATAATCGGACACTAGTGGATCATGGCCAGAAAACATTCTTCTCAACAGCTCAATTTCGCTAGACGTCAAACCTGTGACTGGTTTGTCATCATCTGAGTCCACAACCCTCGCATCCTCATAAGCAGCCTCGTCTCCCGCAAGCTGTACATCCACATGTTAGATGCTACACAAACCATGGGTTCCTTAAACACTGTCTCCTTGTCGAATCCACCAACAAAGCGGTCATCGACATCCTTAGAGTCAGCTTCTACATGAGTCAATGGATCCTCACATACTTGAGCCGAGGATACAACTTGCACCTCGACCTCTTCATGATCCGGTGACCCAACCAACGGTGAGTCATTGAGATCCAATGCAGCCCTAGGAGGTGATTGATCTCTCACCACCCTCTACACAAACAAGTCAGGTGCTCTGACATCTGAGTCCAAAATGATGGCCACATAGTTATCCCATTCACCGTCGCTGCCAATCAAAACCAATCTCTTTATACGCGGCCCCTTTGACGACCCAACATCAATCAATCCTTGCATAACGACATGACCATGCTCATCTGTCCATCCCAACCTCTCCTTCAATCGACAAATGACCTCACCATACGACGGACGTGAACTAAAAAGCAATGTAGTCTCTTCCATGCCTTCCAAATCAACACCCCCATTGGCATTTCTCTTCACAGTACCACCATGGTGCAAAGTCACAAGCTTATCCATCTATAGCACAACAAACAAACATACCTCAGTCATTACGTACAATAATCAAACCCTAAAAACGAATCTATACACATTACTACTAATACATTACGCATATCTATTGCAAATCCAACCTAAAACCGAGCCAAATCCAACTAATTTCATCTAGGGTTTCAAATTCTTGCCCCACGAAATGTACCTCAAATAATCCATATCTACTGGGAAAAAATCAAAGGAGAAGAGGGAGCTCACCTTGCTTGCTCGGTTTGGAAGCAAAATTGCGAGAACAATCGATGGATTGGGATGGATTTGGGGAGGGGAGAGACGGGCGGCGGCGGTTGCTCTCTGCTCGGTCTGTTAGAACAGAGGAGTGAGGGGGTGGGGGCCGGGGGCTGCGCTCGGGCTTAAGTCCCAGGGAACGGCGCCACGGCCGTTAGCGCCGTTGATATATGGCACGACGCCATGTGCTTTGGTGCCGTGCTGTGCCACCGTGGATCCTACGTGTCCACGCACGGCGCCAAAGCATACGGCGGCGTGCTATGTACCCTGGGCGCCATATGCTTTGGTGCCGTGGTAAGGGTCCATTTTTGAAAATCTTTTCTCCAGGGGTCCATATGTAAAAAAAACTTTCAAATTTTGGGCTAAAAAGCAAAAATTCTACGAGATTCACACGCTTACTAATTAATTAATACACAGCGTTTTGGTTTGTCCTCTAATGATAACATGGGAAATGGTCTTCTGTTCGCTACGCTAATGATTAGGGGAAAGAGATCTAAAGCGCGTCGGAAGCTTGCGACGGCTAGCTACAAGACTGGGAGTTTACCACTATTATTAGTTAATGAGTTCCACCTGGAGGGATTGCATCTTCTCTTTGTCGATCGATATGGATATATATATATAGACATACATGCGACTTGTTCAAGCATAACAACAAAAATAGTTGTGTATCTTATTCTGCTCTAGTCGTCCCAAATGCGCAGCAGGCTGCCCGGATTTACACACGCCATGCAAAACACCATATTACAAGACAGCTTGTTCCTACACAATAACCATTTACACGCATTAATTAATTCCCATATTGGCAAGACCATGTGGTTTCTAATCTTCCCTATAAATACCAACCACTTTGATGCTTAGTGCTCACACAACAACATAGCAAGTCAGTTCGATCTCTCACATCTTAGTAGTTTTTCCGCATTCCGTTACATATTTCTGCCCTACTGTTCGCTAATTGAGTTTGCTTGACGGGAAACAAAGACAAATGGCGGTCATTCGTGTCTTCCTCCTTGCAGCAGCTCTCTTGGTGTTGTCGTGCTCTCAGGGCGCCATCGCCTCCGATCCGAGCCTTCTCCAGGACGTCTGCGTTGCAGACAAGATGTCTCAAGGTAAAAATGCATACAAAAAAATTGTACTGCTTGGCATTAACTCGTAGCTAATTAAGCAATTAGTCATCTCGGTTATCTTGTATGAATAAATCCATGCAGTGCGTGTCAACGGATTTGCCTGCAAAGATGCAAAGGACGTCGTCGCCGAAGACTTCTTCTTCTCCGGCCTTCACATGGCCGGCAACACGACCAACAAGCAGGGCTCTAACGTGACCGCCGTGAATGTCGCGCAGATTGGCGGGCTGAACACCATGGGCATCTCCCTCGCTCGCATCGACTATGCGCCCTACGGCCTCAACCCTCTTCATACTCACCCGCGTGCCACCGAGATCTTGACTGTGCTGGAGGGCTCGCTCTACGTCGGCTTCGTGACCTCAAACCCTGATAACAAGCTGTTCACCAAGGTTCTCAACAAGGGAGACGTGTTCGTGTTCCCTAAGGGCCTTGTCCACTTCCAGTTCAATTACGGGACATGCAATGCTGTAGCACTTGCAGCGTTGAGCAGCCAGAACCCCGGGGTGATCACTGTAGCCAACGCGGTGTTTGGATCGAAGCCATCCATCTCGGATAATATTCTTGCCAAGGCATTTCAGGTGGAGAAGAAAACAATAGATTGTATCCAAGCTCAATTCTAAATGTCTGATCCTATGCACATTTGTTTGTCTGTCAAGTCCGGGTCGGTTCTTGGTTGCCTAGCATATCTCTCTCTTTATGTACAGCTACCTCCACCTTCAAAGCCTCACATGACACAAGAGTCATTTCCAATCTTAGAACAGAATGCACAAGTAATAGAATCAATGGAATTCTTAGATGCAGTCAAGGATAAGATTTTTTTTCATTTTTATCTTCAAATGTCTTGTTAAAAGCTTTTATTTCATTAGTGAGTTTCGGACAGTTTTCACATGATTCAGTTTTAGCATAATGAATCATTTTAGTCAATTCATTTAATTTTTCTTCTCTAAACTCACAGTGAGAGCATGAATATTTGGGACTGAATTGAAGCAAACTTTTAGTGGCACTATCAAGTTTTATTTCAAGTAAGGCACAGTTGGAGCAAGATGAAGCAATAGCTCCTAAAGCAACAACACCCATGCCAACATGATCATTACTAGACTTGAGTGTCACAAGCTCATTCTTAGTATCTACAAGTTGGCTAACTGCAAAAGAATAAGCAATCCTAAGCGTAACCAACCCAAAGTGTAAAACAAGACAAGCATCACAATTTTCATCATTAGGAATAATGATTTTGAGCCTAACAATTTCTAGGTTCAAATTGTCAATCATGAAATCCTGATTCTTGATTTTCTTAGCTTTTTTCCCCTAAGTTCTCATTTAGTTCAAACAAGAGCACACTTCATATGCTCGGTCGAGGGATATACCTCATCGGGATCACTGTAGAGATTGTTGCCATTGATGGTTTCATTGGTGATGTCCTCATCAGCCATGAAGCACATACCAGTAAAGTCTTGGTTCTTCTTCTTTCCTCTAAAGTTGTCATCTATCCCCGAGTCTACATCACTCATGTTGACTATCTCGAGAGCGAAAAGGATATGGTTGATGAACTTGCGGTAGTTGGTCTTCTTAGACTTTGTATCATGAGATTAAGGACACCTTCGGGAATACTTCTCCTCCTTGCCCTTGAGCTTGGGGCACTTAGCCCGAATGTGGTTTGGCCCACCACACTCAAAACAGATGAAGGGGCCACTCCTCTTACAGTTCCTTATATTGTGATAGGCTTTTTTAAATTTGGTAGATAGAAGTGCTAGGTCCTCCTCTAGGAGTCTCTGCAACTGCTTATCACTTAGGGAATGCAAGATAGACAAGAAAAACCCAGAAGTGTTAGAAATAATCTTGACTTCGAGTTCAAGACGTAGTAGAGTCCGTCTCCATGTGTAACTCAAGTTGAAGTTGTGTCCAACTTGAAGTCTGAATACGTATGCTATTAGAAGATTATTAGCCTATATATTGAGCACGCTTGTAGCCAGTTTTGTAAGAGAAAATTAAAGTAAGAAAAAAGGGGGAGCAAGTAAGATAATAGAGAAATTCATAAATTCTTCTATGTTCTCTCCATTTATTTGCGATGTGTGTGTTTTCTCCTGAATCAAAGTTTTAACAAGTGGTATCAGAGCCTAGGCGAGAAACGAGTCACTGAAAAAATCATCTCGGCAATTCCGTTTCACGCTCATCTCGCATGGCACTCAGTCTGTCAAGAAAGTCATAGACAAGCAGCAGAGCACCCATTGCGCGGCTTCGTCCGAGGCCATCGTCCAGCAACAAACTCAAGTAAGGTTGAGGAGATGTGTAACTATTCTGTATCAAGTATGAGTTTAGTAAGTCGTCGTTGAGACCGACTACCTCAATGTTTTAGAATCTTTGCATCCGAATGAACCTGTCCTAGTTAAGTTGAGTTCCTATATGTAGCTTGCATATACAACGCTTCATGTGGAGGCGTGGCTGGTAGATCATAATGCATTGAGACTAAAACTAGAGTATGTCAAGTCAAGATTAAGGGGGGGATTGTTAGAAATAATCTTGACTTCGAGTTCAAGACGTAGTAGAGTCTGTCTCCATGTGTAACTCAAGTTAAAGTTGTGTCCAACTTGAAGTCCGAATACGTATGCTAGTACGAGATTATTAGCCTATATATTGAGCACGCTTGTAGCCAGTTTTGTAAGAGAAAAGAAAAGTAAGAAAAAAGGGGAAGCAAATAAGATAATAGAGAAATTCAGAAATCTTTCTGTGTTCTCTCCGTTTATTTGTGATGTGTGCGTTTTCTCCTGAATCAAAGTTTTAACAAGAAGAACCAATGTTAAAAGGACTAGAAGAACTACTATGAGTAGGGTCAACTACAAGAACCATAGACTTTGTCTCTGGAAGATGCAAGACGAAGCCAATCTCATGCATCATCAACATCAAGTAGAGCTTATCCATGGTAAGCTCACTCATGACACTGTTGTCATTGATGAATATAATCTTCTCAAGGACAATGTAAGAAGGTTAAGGGTTTTGTTGTGATGAACAATTACCATTTTGGAGGAGTGAAGTTTTGGAATTGGTAGTTTTGCAAATTTTTCTAGACAACTTGCAAAGGTGACGGTCTGACTGGTCAACTTGTGTTGTTTCGTCCAAAATGGATGATTTTGGGAAATTTAAGTCACAGGATGATTTGGATTGACCTTGGTCTATGCATATGTGTGGTATGATGCATGTTTCAACTAATGTGGGTAAGTTGTCAAGAACTTGTGTCAAAAAATAATTTCCTAATAGTTGGATGTGCAGGGGTGCTTGGAGTCAACAATGGTTAACTCCAAGGATTGGGGCAAGCTAGTGGTGCATCTACACGTGGCAAGCATTGCGATTGCTTGCAATGGAATACGAAGAGCGGGTCAAAAAATGGTACTTTGGTAAGTTGATCAAAATACTATGAACTACCATGGACCAAAACCAAGGTACATGGGATGCCAGTTTAGGTCAAGAATTAGCTAGGATGATCAACTGGATCAAAGGCTAAGGACTTAACGGATTCAGGCTTATGTGCTTTCAAAAGCATGCATAAGTGTCGTGTGTGTGTAAAACCCATGTTATGTGAGATTAACGAGTTCCCCCATTTGTTCTAAGTTGATGGTATCCATTAAGGTTAGATAGGTTTGGTTGCCTTGTTTATTTAGTGGGTTGGGATGGAGACTTGCAAGTTAACCATCCTAGCTTTATTTATTAAAGCCAATTGTTCTAGGATTAGGGTTTGAGAAGCGTGAGTTCTGTGGTGTTCAGTCTTGTCATCTAGGTGGAGTGGCTATCAAACCTTCATACTCAAGTCGCAATATATCAATTTTGTTCATTTCTCATTTATCCCTCATATTTTGGCTGATTTGCTCTTGTTTTGGTTGGTTTTGATCTTGCCTCTTTCCTATTTTGATCTTGTTGGATGCGAAGGATGAGGTAATGATGGAGATATACCTTGAAAATCAATCCCTATCCATCTTGGCACCAAGTTTAGCAAGTTCTTGAAGTTGTCTGGTTTTTCCTTGATTTGGCCTCTCTGAGTGATCTGTTGATCTAGTTGTTTTTGTCATGATTCCCTAGATATTCTAACTTGCTGTGATATATGGATTATATCTAGAGCCATATTGGCCATCATTCACCCACTAGAAAGTTATATTCACCGTTTCAACTTTTGCTCGGTTTTGGTGCAACCATCCTTCAAATGGAAAAGTTCAGAAATTTGGCAACAATATTCTTAATCATTGATTGGAATAGGTTTTTGACATCCTATACAAGGTGCATATGAAATTTTAAGTGATTTAGAGCCTTGGTTTGAGAGTTTGGCTTAATTTGTAGTTTTGCCCCTTTTTTGCAGTACAGCTTCCTGAACCAAAACATCCCAATTCGTTTAAGTTCTTTGAAGATTTTTGCTGGGATAGGTTCTTAAGGTCATGATCTTTCTTTGGTTTAAGTTGCAAGTCTTTTTTGATCTACGGTTCAAAAGTTACATGGATTTTTATATTTGAAGTAGTGTTGCTTTAATGTTCACCAAGCTGATTTTACTCTAGCGTAGTGAATTTTTAGAATCTTGGTTTCTTGATCTTCATAGGTTCTCCTAGCTATTGGAGTAAAGAATTGGTGAATACTTGGGGAACATTTAAAGGTCCCATTCACCTCCTCAGTTGTCATAGCGGTCCTACATCTTCATTCTCCAAACCTTCACATCTAGAGTACCAAGCACATGACGTGCATTCTCAGACTCGAAATAAGTAAGTCATGTAAAGACTTGAATATGCAAATCTGAAATCTCTATGTACTCTACACTAGTCCAGGATCATATTAGTGCATACAGGGAAACATAGGTGAAATATCGACCACATCACTTAGGTTTCACTACCGAGTAGGCTAACCACCAAGTCGAAAAGCCTCCTCTTACACCAACATAACATCTCAATGACAAAATTAATGTTGAAATTTTACAAATTAATCAGTTAGGTTTATCCCATACTATATATGTGGTTGTATGATAAAGCTTAGATCAGTGGCACACAAAGTTAAGTACTTAGATATTAACTAGGCAAGACATCCACATCCCAAAAAGTGCTAGCCACACTCTCCCATTTACCGCATGATCAGTCGCCCAAATGAAAACCATTTTGTATAACCAACACCAATGACACTGCCCATGTCATGGTACTTAAATTTTATAACTGTGGCTGACCACCATGATTTAGTATCTCATTAAGTCAAAATTAATTAATTATTCCACATGTGATAATGAGCCCAACATACTACAAGCATAGATAAGCTTAGTAAACATACAACCCATGTGACAACTTGTATTGCATCACTAGATAATTACCCATTTGATGATAGTGACAATGGAATAGTGGCATTATAATTTAAAATAAAATAACAAATAAATAGATTTAAGAACTAAGTTCAATATGATCAAAGGACATGACTTGCCTTGGCCCTGCTCAGTTACCAACTCTTGAAATTCTGGTCTCGCTTCGAAGACGTTATCTAACGAGAGGGAAAGTGAACAAAGTATAAATAAATTCAAATGAAATTCAAAAACTATAAAACTATAACAAAAATATAGAGCCCAAATTTAGATAAATTTAGAAAAAAGAATGAGGTCAATCAGAGCTAGGATGGAGAAGAACATGCTCTAGGAAGATTAATTCTAAGAAAAGGAAAAAAGAGAATTCTAATTGGTTTTTGGAATTATTTTTCTAAAGGAAATTTGGAATCATAATGTTAGCAAGGTCTACTGTGCTGTGGACTAGGTCTATGAAATTGTGTTAGTCGACGGTGGACTCGGTTCATGGAACAGTGGATGTGCTGAGATGGCGGCTGATTAGACTCTACGGCTGATGTAGCGATGATGTGGCATGAAACGTGGTAGACCCAAGGCATAGTTTGGCTGATGTGGTAGTGACATATGGTGCTAACATGGATGATGATGTGGCACCAACACATGGCTCCTAGGGCTGACGTGGATGCTAGCATGGCAATGCTGATGAGGCTCGATCTATGGCACAGTGCTACTGGCATGCAGGTCCCACTTGTCAGTGGCTCGTTGTACGTGGACTGGGTTCACGAAGAAGATGAATGGGTGGCCGGTGTGGGGTGATGCTAGCACTAACATTAGCTCGATGCATGGCTCGGGGCGATGGTTCGACAGCCAAAGGGATGCTTGGGCGAGACGAACGAGGGGGCGACGAAGCATGGCGGTGAGGCTACAGGTGGCGAGGCAGAGGGCGGGGAGGGAGGACGGCTTGGTGGGTGCTCACCAACGGCAGGATGACGGTGACTCAGCATGATTAATGAGGCTCAGGCGACTTAGAGGAGAGGGAAAACGAGTGGGCTCGGCACTATTTAAGGCACAGACATCGAGGTTGTCAACTCAGGAATAGTGCTGAGTCTAGAGCCAACACGCCAGGTGGCGACGTCGCACTGGACATTGAAAAGGGAGTCCAGATCGGAGATAGTAGCCTAGCAGGAGGCCCCACCCATTAGTGGAATGGAGAGGAGAGATGACTGAGCGACAAGGATGTGTGATGTGTGGTGAAGCAATCCAACGGATAGGTGCCAAGTGCCACGGGCGAATGGGCGCGGCGAACAACGCGAAGGGCAACGCGTGGCGCATGGGGGGAGGTAGGCCAAGCCAGAGAAGGACCAAAGTGAAAAGTGGGCCGAGCTAAGGGCTTTGGCCCAAGAGGCTTGTTTAGGCAATTTAGATAATTTTCTAATTTTAGAAATTCAATTGTGCTCTAGAAAATAGCAAATAAATCCAAAAATCCCAGAAAATTCAGAAAAAATCCTTGCATCACAAGGAATCCAAATAAAACAATTTGAGAATAATTGAACTTTAAAGTTGTCATATTAAATATTTTAAATTTCTAAAAATCCAAATTAAACTTTAGTTGATTCTAGAAAAATCCAAATGGTGAATTTTATTTTAAAAGCTTCAGAAAGCACTGAAAATAGGATAGTACGAATCTCCCCCCTAAACAAAATCTCAACCTCAAGATTCAGGCTCATTTAAGAGAACAAATTTGGAAACTCCACTCTGAGATGCTCCTCGCGCTCCTAGGTTACTTCCTCCTCTGAATAATTGCTCCACTAAACTTTGCAAAAATGAATGACCTTACTCCTGGTCACACATTCTCTGTAACATCCCAAAGAGGGAACTATTGTAAATATGAAAATTTTAAAATCTTTTATTTGTGTTTTCCAGTGTTGTAAAAAAATTTGGCGTTTATTTGAATTTCTTGATTTGGGGTCCTTGCTAAAAATCCAAATTAATAAATTGTAGATCTTGATCAAGAACCAAGACTGAAAATCAAAGAAAGGAAATATCAAAATTCCTTTGCATGTCCTATAGTTTGGAGAGAAAAAAATATAATAATTAAATTAACACTGGAAAGCTTAAGATCAGGAATGGGAAATTTAAATCAAAGTTAAAATTAATTTTTTTTCGCCATCTAATTAATTTAACCAATTTACCAAATTCTGGAATTTACAAAAAAGAAAACATCTTCTTGGGCCCAGCCCATATTTTTTTCTTTCTCTCGGCCCATTTCGTTTTCTCTTAGCCTGCCGACCTCTTGTTTCCTCCAGGTTTTCAGCCCACCCGACGCCTCACACCTCCTCCTTCCTCCTCCCTTCTTCCCTTGCCCCTGCCATTCACAGCCAACGGCCCAGCCGTGCTCGCGCAGGCTACGCCACCCCAGTTTTTCCTATCACCACCTCTGCTCCCCTCTGGCCGCCGTCACCGTGCACGTCACTGGCCCACCCTGGCGCCCCTCTCTTTCTCCCTCCTCCCTCCGTTTCCCCCTACGCCAGCAGCAGCCTCGCTGTCGTGCATTGGCCCTATGCCAGCCCGAGCCGTCGCATCCCGCAAATCTCGCTGCCACTGTTCCCCTGCTGTGCATATGCCCACATGCGTCTGTGTGACGTCGTACCCCGCGCGCTGTTTGTCAGTCAACGACAACAGTAGTCGCTCGCCCCCCCCCCATGGTGCCATCCCTGCTCCAAGCCATGCACACCCGTGACACCTTGCCCCACATGGCCTGGTTGTCTTTGCACGCTGCTTGCCAAACAACCTCAACAGAGCTGCTAACCACTGGCTATAATTAGCCCCAACGCTACTGAGCCCCTCTGTGCCCGCATTGGCCGACCCGTGCCTCCACATCGTCCCGCCTCGAGTACCCTTGTGAGCCAACCACATCATGCCATGTTCCTGGGCATCACCTTCCTCACTGTCGGGCCCCCGGATTATCAAACCCGGACCCTCTGTGTATTACAGCACTAGTCCAAGATCAAAACTAGTGCACACAGTCAAACAGAATGGAAAACATCACCATCAACGATTTATTACAGTAAATAAGAGTACTGACCACAGGGTCTCATTATTACAATGGAGGTTTAAGACCTCGCACACAAGAAATAAAGCGGAAGCAAATAAAACTCGAGGACGACCCATCAATTCGCCACAGGAAATTGACTGGGGAAGCGCGACCTAGTCCTCCGGGAAGAATCCATCGCAGCCACAAGCGAAGCAGTAGTCGTAGTCACCTTCTTGAGCTTCAACTTCCTCTGAGATTTTATTTTTAAGTGTAGCATGTGAGTACATAAAGTACTCCGCAAGTCTTGGGAAAAATGCATAGATGCAAGGCTTAACAAAGGAGGGCCATATGTTTCTTTTGCACAAAGCAATATTTGAAATCTCAATTAGTACTAGTTATTTTCGAAGGCAACATTTAATGAAGTAAATGTTTTAACAGAATTAACTTTCTAGTGAAGGTTCCAACTACCAACACTATCTAACCAATTACCATTGGTCAAGTTTTAAACTGCGGGTTCCATCCACCCTCTCTGGCTCCATCCGCCAGGATTCCCTTCCGAGAGTTCCCTCCACCCTCGGAATACAAATCTTTTGTTTTTAAATCCAAAACCAGAAATCTACCATGTGAATGCATTCCTTGCCAGCCCTTGACCGTGGGCACGGCTATTCGAATAGTTTTACACTCTGCAGAGGTTGTACAACTTTACCCACAAGAGATAAATTATCCTAAAAGTCAACACGCTTCCTTTGGCATGAGACCCAGATAAAATATCACAAAGCTTTTACCTTACTCTAATCTAGCTAGATACCACCCGCTGAGGTTTCACCGCAGAAGGGTTAAATCCGCCCAATCTGAAGTCCCCTCTTGCGCCATATGAGTACAGTAAATCCCTGTCCCTCACTGTGAATAACCAGTCCATCCCTGGCACCCACTTTCCACTGGTGGCACCTAAACTAGACTATCATAAGTTAGTCAGCTAGGTCGTACCCATATAGACTTGTGGTTGTACGGTTAATGCTCAGTTTGGACAAACACAAGCGTCGGTCCTTAATTGACTAGGGTGGAACATACACTTAACAAGTTCTCGTGCTTACTGCACCAACCCAAACAGCCATCCACCCTAATCTAAACCAACTTTCACATTTTTATTTTATTTTAAAATCACAGTGACAACTCCAGTTGCCACTTCACTTTCAAACACAAGGGTTCAATAATAAATCATAATTTCCCATTTTCAAGATTTTCCAAAGTTATTAGATAGCAAGACTAAGCATTAACCTACCATTCTAATATTCACAAAGATTAATAGTAATCTCATTATTGAGACAAAGGGAGTTCTAGGGTGACAATGTACATGGCAATCAGAGTCAAATGAGGGCATAACAAGGTTGGAATAACTAATTCCTAAAGATTTGAACTAGTGACTTTAGGTAAATAGCAATGCACATAATTTAAAATATTTTAAAAACATTTCAAAAGCATAGGTTCAAGATGATCAAAGGAGACTTGCCTTCTTGCAGGGTTTCTGGGTCTTCTTGCTGCTGTGAAGAGGGATCGTCGACAACGTTGGAATCTACGCGAGGAAAGACGAAGCAACAAAACAAATAAATACAAACGAAAAATTCAAATAAAATCCAAAAATTCAACAGAGGCCATAGTTGGATAGATTATGATTTTAGATGAATTTAGAAATTTGAATGGCTGGATTTGGAGGTAAAATGAGAAAGTTATGCTCATTTGAAAATCTCAGATTTGAATAAATCTAGAAATTCTGAAATTTCTGACAGGTGGGACCCACTGGAGAATTAAATTTTATTCTTTTATTTTTATCTCGGGAGACTGACAGGTGGGACCCACGGAACAGTATTCTCTGCTGGTCACTGACATGTGGGACCCCTCTGTCAGTGACCTCATTTTCTTCGGTCACTGACAGGTGGGACCCACTGGCATCTGGACCCACTTGTCAGAGGCTGACGCAGACTGGTGGGGCCCAGGCGGCAGTGGCCAGCGCAGACCGGCGGCCGCTGACGGGTGGGACCCACTTGTCAGCCCGGAAAATAAACGAAAAACTCAACCTCCGCGCGCGGAGCCGGAGGCTCGAACGCGCGCCGAGGGAGTTACGAGCGAGCGCTGCTAGCCAAGTGAGCGGGGAGGCGTTGCCTACCCAATAAGGGTAGGTAACCCTCTTGAGGGGTACCTTCGGGTGGTCCGGCAGCCGTGGACGGAGGCAAGGTCGTCGGCGGCGAGGGGAGGCCGGAGAGGTTCTGGCGGTGCGTGATATGTAATCCTGGTGCGGAGGGGGTCCGGTTGGAGGGGTCAACGAAGTGCGGCGACGAGCGGAGAAGGCCGGCGACGAGGAGGTGGCGGAGCTGGCTCGGGTCCTCCGGCGCGACGGCGCTCCGGCGGCGGGGAGGGGCGGCTGAGGTGTCGGGGAGGTTCGCCCGGGCGCGAGGAAGCTCGAGGTGGCGACGGCGGGCTCCGGGGACGACCGAGGCGGCGGCGAAGGCTCGCCGGAGTACCTACCGTGGGCGCACGGGGAACTCGCGGTGCGACGGCGCTCGGGGCTTAGGGAGAGAGGTGGAGTGCTCTGGGAGGTGGTGCGGGAGGAGGCGGAGCCGAGGGAGGTATTTATAGGGGCGGAGGAGGGGACACGGGCGCGGGATTGCTCGCCGGTGTGTCGGCCGGAAAAAGGAAGGAAGGGGGGAGAAACAGGAAAGATGGGGCGCCGAGGAAGGGGAGCACGGGAGATCGGGGATTCGGTCGCGGCGGCGTCCGGGACTTCCAAAACCGAGGAGGGCCGGGTAAGGCAAGGCGGGATCCGGCGTGGTCTCGGTCGGCCGGCGAAAAAGGAAAGAGGGGGAAGGAAAAGGAAAGAGGCGGCTCCGCGGAGACGACGAATCCGACAGGTGGGCCCCGCGTGCAGTGAGAGAGAGGAGGGAGCGGGCGGGCGGTGCGGATGGCTGCCACGCGGCTCGGGGAAAAGATCGGGCGGTGGATTGAGGCCGGGCGCGAAGACGCGGCTCCTCCGAGCCGTCCACGCGTCGGGCGAGGAGGAGGGGAAGGCGGGGCTGCCGGCTGATGGGCCGGGCCCGCTGGACAGCGAGGGGGAGGGAGGTGCGGCCAGGATCAGGCCGAGCGGCGACGTGGGCGGATCTGGGCCGTCCACGCGTCGGCTGGAGGAAAAGGGAGGGATTTTATTTTCAGAATTTGATTTTGATTTTCAGAAAAGGCTAGAAAATTATTTAGGCCTCAGAAAAATAAGAAAATACCTCCAAAAATTCCAGAAAAATTCACAGAAGCTCCTGGAGATATTTTGGACTTAATAAAATTATTTCAAACTATTGTTGATATTTAATTTTCATATTTTGAATTACTTTTTAAACTCTAAAAATAGTTTTTAAATTTCAGAAAATCCAGAAAGGCAAATAAAAGCCAAGTAAAATCCAATTACCTTAAAATAATTAATTTGAATTTAAATTTTTCAAAAAGCCAAATTTTGGGATGTGACACTCACCTACCAATTAATTGGAGTCTCGGCCACCAAGGATCGCCGGAGTCGCCATTCCTCCCATACTGGCCACCACCGCCTTCCTCGTCGCTATCCCCAACTCGGCGCAAGGCTCCTTGATTCATCGGGTGTGGAGCATCACCACGTGGCCCTGAAGCTTCCCCAAGCACCACTTTGGTCTACCCCTCACCTTAGCTCGCTGGCACCATGCCCCTGCCTGCACCGCCACCGGTCACCAATGCCAACGCTCCTCGTCGCCTCCTTGCCACCATAGGTAGCATGGTAAGGTTCCCCACGACTAACTCTTGCTCGTGCTCCCCCTATTTCTCTCTCTCCTCCCTCCAGCCACTGTCGCCATTAAAGGTCTCCCCCACCGTTCACTCTCCACTATCGCCGGCCCACCATAGCGCCCCCTGGCCGAAGCCGCCACCTCCAAGGGCATCCTCGCCTTGGGGAGTTCCCGTTTTGGCCACCGCTGGCACCTCCCCAGCCGACCCCCACCAGCAACGCCACCCTACCCCTTCGCCGTGCACCTCCTCTGTTTTGACCAAACCACTACCCCCTCTGTTTCTTCTTGCTCTGCCCTCTCTCTCTCTGTATGACTGGTGGGCCCAAGTGCTAATCCTCATTCCATTCCAGGAATTTAAAATAGTTGCATAAGATCAAATAAAGTATAATGACAAGAAATCAGTTAAGGATAAGAAGAAAATTATAAAACCAAATCAGGAATATGAAGTACCAGTCTATACAGCATAAAATATAGAAATTTATTCTCGGACTAATGTCTTATCAATAAAGATTAATATATTACCTCTCTTGTAAGATTGATAGATCATTCCATGAATCGTTCTTCCAAAGTGAATAGTAATGCAAATAATTAACATAACTCCCCTAAAAAGGATGTTGAGACAAAATTCAATGGTGAAACTAAATTAAAAGGTTTCTGTATTTTAAAAGTGCTATAATTTAATGCCAAACAAGAGATTAGCAAGCTAATCATTGTGGGAAAAATCGATGTAAGAGTTTTAAAAAGTTACATGTTATCATGAGATCTTAAAACTATGCGAAGGACATCTCGATGCTCTTAGTTATGCCTCGACAAACTTACATCCAAATTACACACCCTATTAGATCGCCCAAATAATAGCTATCAAATCTTTACCCCCAAGATTTGGATGTTCCATACAAACAAAAAGCTAATTGGTATAACAAAATTCCGTCATATAAGATAACCATAATCTGCTCATCTCAAAAAATCATGAGGCCCCTCTTTTAAAACAATGCTTAAAATAATTTTTGGTAAATCATTTAAATCTAAGTCTCCAAAAATTATCTATAAAATGTCAAGATTTAAACCAAGGGTCACCTCATATTTGTTTAAAACACTCTAAAAATAGCTGAAGCATCAATAATCTTTTTGTCAGTACCCTGTTTAATCTCTGCCATCCATCCATATGCCTTGCC
Source organism: Dendrocalamus latiflorus (assembly GCA_017311315.1). Lineage (NCBI taxonomy): Eukaryota > Viridiplantae > Streptophyta > Magnoliopsida > Poales > Poaceae > Dendrocalamus > Dendrocalamus latiflorus. The sequence continues at coordinate 24,430,378 of CM029640.1, forward strand.
TAACCCATAAAACTTCCTTAATAAATATAAAGTAAATAAAGCAAGATCGAGCCTCGGTATCTTGTAATCGGCTGTGTCTAACCACATTCTAATCTAAAAATTGAATATCCTCGTGCATATTCCTTCTACACCGATCCTTCCTTTATATCCTTTCCCAATGAAGTTACTCCGTCACTTCGCTTCCACTCAAAAATTCGTTTGACTCCATCTCTATCCTGCAATTCACTACATCTTCCCTCATACCCTTAATCATAGCAAATTATAAATAAACTAAATTAAACTTATTCTGACTTTTGCTGGATTTGTTGGAGTTGCCAGTTGTTAGTCGTGTAAATAGTCACTGGAGCCACGAAGAGACGACAAGTTCGAGCAGGATCAAGACTTGGAAAGAGACGAAGATCAATAATCCAAATAATTAACTGAGAAGGTTTTGAGTAAGATCAAGGTCATGGTAAATCGAGCAAGGCAAGTCATCACTTCGGTAATATTGATCCTACATTTTATGCAAAATTATGTTCCTTTAAATTAGCAAATTGCATGCTTAATTTATTATGCAAATGTATGTTAAGACTTATGGTAGTTACATGCCTATTTGATGTTTTAAATACTACTATGCCTTTCCATTGACACTTGAATTACTTGGCCATTTCACCCTAGATGTTAATGATAACTTTACTAGCTATAGGTCATATTGAAATGTCATGCTAGTCATATCAAGTCCAGGGCACTAGTGGCCCTGATCATCAATCTTTAAATATGAAAACCGGTTTTAGGAAAGTCACAAGATGTAAGTGGCTGATAATTTGTGACAACTTAATTTATGCTTCTCAAAACCATAAAAACCTGCTATAGCTGTCTGGGCGGATGGTAAGAGGGGTGGGTGTGGATGTAACACGAGGACTTGTGGTTTGTGGAATGAACCACTTGGACAAATTAAGGACTTCATCCTGTGATGACCTCTACGTGTACAAAAGTGTAACCACGAGCTGGCAAAATGTAGGCTTGGTTGAATAATTTACTAGACCCTCTAGTCATCTCGCGGAGGACGGGTATAGGTCGATAATAAAAACCCCGCATTGAATTGGACACTGGATAGAGGTGACGTTGCGAAGGCTAGCGTTTGTGGACAGTGAAGTCCGACTGCGCTAACCTATGGTGGACATCCCGCACAACTTATGGAAGCAACCCCATAGGAGTGAGATGCTAAAGGGCGAGGTATTGTAAAGGCCTTCTGATAATCTCTTGATCTGCGTGACTAAGCAATCACGTAGACCCATCAGGATGATTGTCTCTTGTGGGTAAAGATGTACAGTCTCTGCAGAGTATACAACTATTCGAATAGCCGTGCCCACGGTCAAGGGTGGACATGGGAACTTCCTCGAGTTAGTTCTATTTCAAAACTTTTGAAGGTGGGAAGAAAACTATCAGGCGGATGTAAACTTGACTTTTATAATTTTCCTAGGGATGTACTCCAGAGTTGATAATGAGGCGGAAGTAACCTAATGATCAAAAGCTAGCATAGGTGGTTGGAACCATGTAATCGGTGGATGGAACCTACACCGCTATAAATATTACACAATTTCAAATACTTTAAAGCATGTTTGTAAAATGCCAAGTCATAGGAAATTTTAATTATGATTATTGTAAATGTCGCTTTAAGCAAATAAAGGAACCTCAAGCCTCACTTGATAGCCTTGCATCTATTATTATTTGCATTCTGTGTGTTGGCTTGCTGAGTACCGTTGTACTCACTGTTGCTCAATTACCATTATTCAGTCAATAAGAAAAAGAAGACAAGCCCTATGGTGTCTTAAGGGGATCGAAAGAGCTAGAAGATGAAGATGCCAAGATCTAGGTTGCGAACCCCAGTTGGCTGCCTATGGGCAAGTCCTGAGGGTCCCACTTGAGTGAAGTTTCCGCTACTGCATTTTATTGATTTTTGCCTGATCGACCCATGAGTAAGTTGTTACCATATTATCTTTGCTTCCACACGATATGTTTTTGACATACAATAATGTATCTGTGAACACTATCTACTGATCCAGGTATAGTGTGGTAGAATTACAAAGGATTCCGGATTGCTAAATCCAGGGTCTTACATTCTAACACTTCTAAAATCCTTTCAGGGTGCTCCTTGTAAGTCAGATCCTCCTAAAGATCAATGGCTTTCGCTGGCACTGTCTTTCTGGTACTCTCAAATACTTCTTTAACTAAGACACATGGAAGACATTATATATCCCACTGAGAGACACATGTAACTATAGCTGATAGGCAACCTCCCCTTTACGCTTCAAAACCTTGAATGTTCCCACGTATCTTGGTGCAAGCTTCCCTTTCATCTGACATCTCTTGACTCCTTTGAATGGCTTAATCTCGAGATACACATAATCAAGATACACATAATCATCTGGCTCAAAACTCAACTCTCGATGAAGAGTATCTGCATAACTTTTCTATCTAGTCTGAGCAGTTCTTAAACTTTCCTAGATTAATCAAACTTTTTGCTCGGCTTCTCTTAAACATTCCAGACCAAAAATTTGACCTTCCCAAGTCTCATTCTAGTTGAGAGGGGTTATGCATTTTCTACCATACAAAGCTTCAAATGGTAACATTTGTAGACTAGTCTGATAACTATTATTATAGGAACACTCTGTGAAAGACAAACAACTATCCCACTTGGCTCCATGGTCTAACACACAAGTTCTTAGCATATCCTCAAGAATCTGGTTCACACACTCAATCTGTCCATCGATCTAAGGATAATACACTATATAGAAATTCAGATGAGTACTCGTGGCTTCATGGAAACATCCCCAAAATTGTGACATAAACTACGATCCACAATCAGACACTATCTTCTTAGGCACACTATGGAGACTTACGATTCTTGACACATATAGATCTGCCAACTTATCGCCTGCATAGGTTGTCTTGATCAGGATGAAATGAGCAACTTTCATCAAACGATCCACAATTACCCAGATTGAGTCAAATCCTTCCTTTGTCCTAGGCAATCCTGTAATAAAGTCCATACCGATTTCTTACCACGTCCACTCAGGAATTCTCAATGGTTGCAACAAACCTGCTACTCTCTGATACTTAGCTTTAACTCTCTGGCACATGTCATAAAGTGCAACATACTCTGCTATCTCTTGCTTCATGCTAGGCCACAAATACTTGTCCTTGATATCCTGATACATCTTAATACTGCTGGGATGAATCGAATACAAAGATCCATGGTCTTCCTTGAGTAACAACTCCTTTAGTTCCTTTTTTATTTGTACACACAAATGCTCCTTGAACCACAAGGTAGCTTGATTATCCTCGGTAAAACCTGAAGCTTTACATTTTCCCAGGTTAGTCTTGATATGCTGAATACTTTAATCACCAGCTTGCGCTTTGCGAATCTGAGCATCCAAAGTTGGCTATAGCTCCATTGTGGCTAGGAATCCTTCTTCAAACAACTCCAAACTAAGCTTCTAAAATTCCTCATGTAAATCTGCCTGACTTTCTTTGATCATTACAGTATTGTAACAATTCTTTCTGCTCAATGCATCTGCTATCACATTGGCCATACCTAGGTGATAATGAATCCAAACATTATAATCCTTTATCAACTTCAGCCTTCTTCTTTGGCTACGATTAAGATCAGCCTATGTGAAAATATACTTTAGGCTCTATGATCTGTATAGATCTCACAACAATTACCCGTAAGATAATGACGCTAAATTTTTAGAGCATGCACGACATCTGCTAACTCCAAATCATATGTAGGATAATTTTCCTCTTGCGGCCTTAAATGATGTGAAACATAAGCTACTAATTTTCTGTCTTGTATCAACACACATCCCAAGTCTTTATGGGAAGCATCACAATAAATATCAAAATCCTTGTTAATATTTGGCAACACCAATAGGGTATAGTGGTCAAGCATTCCTTCAATTTCTGGAAACTCGTCTCACATTCTGGCATCCAAACAAACTTTATTTCTTCTTCAATGGCTACATAAGTGGCCTTGCTACACTGAAAAACCCATCAATGAAGCGACGATAATACCCTGCGATACCAAGAAAACTCCTGACTTGTGGCACTGAACTACGCGACTTCCGATTAAGCACATTCTTAAATTTTTCGGGATCAACTGCAACACTTCCTGCTGACATAATATGACCTAAAAAAGCAACTTCCTTCATCCAAAACCCACATTTCTGAAATTAGCAAAAAGCTTATGCTCTTTGAGCTTTTACAACACTAACCTCAAATGCCCCTTTTGTTGTTTTACAACACTAACCTCAAATGCTCCTTATGAATAGTGACCAAGATATTGCCAATATTGTAGGGATCACATATGTTAGTTTCTCAAGCTGTTGTAATATTTTCCATGTATTGTATTGAGTATATATATGAGAGATAGACCACCTAATTGGGTGGGTAGCACAAATCTCTTGTCTTCCACATATTTTAACTTGGTATCAGAGCTGTGATCCGAAACAAGGGCTCATGGCTTCTTTGGCGGCTACCAATGCACGCACAACCAGCAGCGCCCAGGTTCCTTCGTTCGGCAACAACTTCTCAATCCCAACCTTCAGTCATCTTGTTAGTATCAAGCTCACCCAGGAGAACTTCCTCCTCTGGAAAGCGTAGGTGGAGCCATATCTGTGCGGCCAAAACCTGTATGGATACGTGAATGGGAACATTGTTGCACCTCCGGTGATGTTGATCAAGGGAACCGGTGCTACTGTGCGACAAGTCCCAAATCTGGCATACCTCCACTGGTTCCAGCAAGACAAAGTTGTGCTAAGCACTCTCCTATCATCCATAACAGAAGACATTTTTGCCCAAGTCGCACAGCTGACCACCTCAGCCAAGGTGTAGGTGGCTCTGATGGGCATGTTCTCCTCCTAGAATCATGCGAGGGTAATGCAGATTCGATATCAACTGTCAAATATGAAGAAGAAGGACATGCCAGTGTCCGAATACTTCCACAAGATGAAGAGTCACGCTAACACAATGGCATCAGTCGGCAAGGCTCTCTCCGATGATGAGGTAATCGGCTACATTTTGGCCGGGCTAGGATCTGAATATGATTGTCTAGTCACCTTCGTGACAACTCGCAATGATCCAGTAAGTCTCAATGACATGTACACATATCTCTTGAGCTTCGGCAGCATAACACTTTGTAGTTTGACTATAGTAGTTGTATCCTAAATCATAGAGTTACTCCTAGGTAGGCTTTTGTAGCATAGGTCAGATATAGCTTACGGACTCAGGAGTAACTCTTACTCTTTTAATCCTTTTGCGGGTGTGGTAGGATGAAGGAGAGGAGTGTGTAGCCACGGGCACCAACGGCAAGTGGTGTGCAGTAGGTGTGAGGAGGCGGCGAGAGGAAGCGGCGGCGGCACGGTGTCATTTGAGGGACACGAAGTGATAGAGATGATGTTAAATAACTACAAAATCGTGATTGTATGATTTTTATAAAGTGCAGTTTGCTTTGGTACGGTCGCTAAAATTGAACGTTGATGTTAATTTCTTTGTGCCCAAAACATACTAGTGATGCTAGCTGTTGCGTGCGTACTCCGATCCTGAGGCATAGTTTGGCTGATGTGGCACACTTTGGAACTGTTTCATGGCATCTTTCGATCGGTTTTTTCCGGTTGATGCGAGGACTACTTTGCTAGAATATTTTAAGCGACCTGGGATTCCATTCACAGGCTTAATACACAGCGTTTTGGTTTGTTCTCTAATTGTATAGAGATTACATGGGAAATGGTCTTCTGTTCGCTACGCTAATGATTAGGGGAAAGAGATCTAAAGCGCGTCGGAAGCCTGCGACGGCTAGCTACAAGACTGGGAGTTTTTTTTTTTAGATAAAGGATTTTTATCCACTATTATTTGTTAATAAGTTCCACCTGGAGGGATTGCATCTTCTCTTTGTCGATCCATATGGATATATAGACATACAAGCGACTTGTTCAGCAAGCATAACAACAAAAATAGTTGTGTATCTTATTCTGCTCTAGCCGTCCCAAATGCGCAGCAGGCTGCCCAGATTTACACACGCCATGCAAAACACCATATTACAAGACAGCTTGTTCCTGCACAATAACCATTTATACGCATTAATTAATTCCCATATTGGCAAGACCACGCATTAATTAATTCCCATATTGGCAAGACCATGTGGTTTCTAATCTTCCCTATAAATACCAACCACCTTGATGCTTAGTGATCAATTCGATCTCTCACATCTTAGTAGTGAGCAGCGCACACAAGCTTAATTAGTTCTTCGGCATTCCGTTACATATTTCTGCACCACTGCTCGCTAATTGAGTTTACTTGAGGAGAAAACAAGACAAATGGAGGCCATTCGTGTCTTCCTCCTTGCAGCAGCTCTCATGGCGTTGTCATGCTCTCGTGGCGCCATCGCCTACGATCCGAGCCTTCTCCAGGACTTCTGCGTTGCAGACAAGATGTCTCAAGGTAAAAATGCATACAAAAAAATTGTACTGCTTGGCATTAACTCGTAGCTAATTAAGCAATTAGTCATCTCGGTTATCTTGTATGAATAAATCCATGCAGTGCGTGTCAACGGATTTGCCTGCAAAGATGCAAAGGACGTCGTGGCCGAAGACTTCTTCTTCTCCGGCCTTCACATGGCCGGCAACACGACCAACAAGCAGGGCTCTAACGTGACCGCCGTGAATGTCGCGCAGATTGGCGGGCTGAACACCATGGGCATCTCCCTCGCTCGCATCGACTATGCGCCCTACGGCCTCAACCCTCTTCATACTCACCCGCGTGCCACCGAGATCTTGACTGTGCTGGAGGGCTCGCTCTACGTCGGCTTCGTGACCTCAAACCCTGACAACAAGCTATTCACCAAGGTTCTCAACAAGGGAGACGTGTTCGTGTTCCCTAAGGGCCTTGTCCACTTCCAGTTCAATTATGGGACATGCAATGCTGTAGCACTTGCAGCGTTGAGCAGCCAGAACCCCGGGGTGATCACTGTAGCCAACGCGGTGTTTGGATCGAAGCCATCCATCTCTGATGATATTCTTGCCAAGGCATTTCAGGTGGAAGGGAAAACAATAGATTGGATCCAAGCTCAGTTCTAAGTGTCTGATCCCATGCACATTTGTTTGCCTATCAAGTCCTATTATTTTCTCTTTTGTCTTAGTTTGCATTTCATTCTTTAAATTATTGCATGTTGACAACCTTGTGTGGTTCGTGTATGTTTCTGTTTATCAATGGAACCTTGTGTTGAATGTGTTGTGAAATATTCATATCGTTTATTGGAAAAGTAGTTTAAATTTCCTCTTGGTTAATGTCCTTTATTTTGGAATAGTTATCTCCTGCTATTGTATTCTCGCCCCGCCCCCTGGTACTTCCTGCACCTTCCACTACTACAAAAGAGGCTAAACTAGACGCTTACATCACAGACGGTTCCTAGGAACCGTCTGTGCTGCAAGTATCACAGGCGGTTCAAACAAATAACCGTCTGTGGTATTTTCACAGACGATTTTTAATACAAACCGTCTATGAAGTATCATAGACGGTTCTTATCTAGAATCGTCTGTGATAATGGCAGACATCATAGATGGTTCTTATCAAGATAAGATCCGTCTATGATATTTCATACGCGATTTGTATTAAAAACTGTCTATGATAATGAAGTTATCATACACGGCTTGTATTAAAAACCGTCTGTGATATGTTATTGACACATTTGATCTTGTGCAACATTATACCTTGTCACCCTAGATAAAACTCTAGTTAGTATACTAGTATTGGCTAGATAGTTTTATATCAAATGCTTAGACCTGTTTAGATATAATCTTTGTTTTGGGATAACCTTTTCACATAAAATGATGAGCTTTTCAAAGATATTCTTGATTTCGCTGAGTCAAAAAGGATTACAAAATATTTCAAAATAAAATATAAAATCTGGTTTAGACTTAGCCAAATGGTTAGGTGGTCGGTGCAGGTATGCATTGTTGTTCGGTGACACAGTGTTGATTGTTGGGCACAAGGGTATGTGGTTTGAGCCTAAGTCAAATTAAGTACCGGTCTGTGAGCTATTATTGCAAAGCCCTATCGTACTACAATAAGGCTGTTATGGGATAGTTCTAGCTGATTAATTTGTGAGTCCCAACTTGAGTCTCGTCATAGGTTGAAAGTGAGCGTGGCGTAGGCCATGAGAAGTTTCACTCGGCTCAAGAGGAGGTCCCGGTCTAGTGGATTCCTTACTGGGGTGAAACCTTAGTGTTGGTTTGGCCAGGTTGAAGGCTTTGCATTGTAAAGACCTTGTCATGATCTCTCCACCGCACACCTAAGTAAGTGTGTTAATCGCGTGGCAATATGAGATGATCATATCTTGTGGGTAAAGCTGTACAACCTCTACAGAATGTATAATCGATCCTAGATAGCCGTGCCCACAGTCATGGGCATGCTGAGTAAATTTTTTCATGGATTAGACTTTGTTTTTCAAAAATGGTTTTCTCTTTGCTGCATCATCCTTCTCTTACAAGACTCTTCCAACTCACTGTGACTCTCTTCAAAGAGTATTACTTTACCCACCATGTTATGAAAACTGGCATAGTCCTTACCCACAATGTCCTTCAAAGCATAACAAACTAGCTGAATGAACTTATTAAGATATTCACTCACCGACATGTTCTTCTGCTGAAGCTTCTAGAAGTCTTCTTTCTTCATCTCAATCACCCCATCCAGGATGTGGGTATGATGAAAAGCTACGATAAACTTTGCACAAGTAATGCGCTCCTGATCCTCATGAGTGGCACAATAGTTTTCCCACCACTCGGTTGCAACACCTTCTAATTAGCAAGTGGCACAGAGAATCTTTTCCTGTTCTATGCTTTGAGTAAGATTCAACTCATTCTCTATAGAACGAATCTAATCATCTGCCTCGAAAGGTTCAGAAGAATGAGAATATATAGGCGGTCTTATCCTCATAAATTCAGTGAACCTTGACTGTTATCATACTGGCTGGGTGCAAAAGCTTCATGATTCCACCAGTTCATCATGTATTTATGTTCTACATCATTGTATTCATTAGCTGAGTCTAAGCTACCGTAAATTGACTCAATATCATATCCAATTCTAATGGTGTTGACTGCTACCCCTGAGTTGATGGATCTACAGCATTGCTGCCTGGTTCCTGATGCATCTGACTGTGACCAGCTGAGTTCCAAGTATCAACCATCTTTTAATTGCTGTGGATGGTGACAGCTACTAAAAGACTGGCCCCACGGGTCTACAAACAAGAGAGGGAATAGCAAAGATAAGCGGTAAGCTCGTCTAAGGGAGATAAACTAGTGGCAACCTGAACTAAGAAAACACTTAGCTGGCAGGCTAACAAAAGAAGAAATAAACTCCACAAAAAAGATTTTTGACATGACTACAGCATAATACCGGAAGCAAAAGTGCAGCTCACATCACATACAACTACAAAGCACTACTACAGAATAGGTCATCACGGACGGTTTAAAAATGTCATCAGAGATGGTTTCGTTAGCTGTTTGAGTTTATGAGTTAGTAATAATATTAGGTCATCACAGATGGTTTTTGAACTATCTGTGATAAGCCACAACATAGATGGTTCATATTAAGAACTGTCTGTGAAGGATACTATCACAGACGGCTCTAACCAAAAACCGACTATGATACTTGCACATCACAGACGGTTCTAGCTACCAACCATCTGTGATGGGCGAGTATCACAAACTATTGGTAGCTAGAACTATCTGTGATACTCGTCCATCACAGATGGTTGGTAGCTAGAACCGTCTGTGATGTGCGAGTAGCACAGACGATTTTTGGTTCGAGTCGTTTGTGATAGTCCTTCATAGACAGTTTATACCAACAAACTATCTGCGATAGTTCATGCTATACCTAAATTTTTCTGTTTCTCAGCTAGCCTCAGGAAATGTTACCTATGCCCTTCGAAAACAAGCAAATACAGCAGCAAACACAACAGCACATTCTATTTTTATTAAGATTAGAATCCACTATTATAGCATTACAAGATACCTACCAATCTAACACAGCAAGAACATGGAAAGAACATATCTCCTAATCCTACAAACCCAACTCTTAAACATAGTAAGAACACATCTCCTAATCCTACGAACCTAACTCTTAAACATGACAAGAATAGGAAAGAAGCAGAGATCCTAGGAGCATGTGAGCTGGATGTCCTTGATGCCCACTATCGCAAGCGCCAACTTGAGTGCCATCTTGGTAGCCAGCTGCTTCCGAGGTGCCTTGCTGCCCGAGGACTTGTGTGTCATCTAATTCGTAAGGGCCATCGGGGTTAGGGTCAAGCAGAAGGACGTTGAGGAGGCTAGAGAGATTTTAAGCACATGCAGCAATTTTAGGGGATTGCGTGGTAGAAAAAATATCATAGATGATTTTTAATACAAACCATCTATGATAACTTCATTATCACAGATGATTTATAATACAAACCATCTATTAAGTATCATAGACGGTTTAAATAAAAACCGTCTGTGATACTTCACAAACGATGCTCACCATGAACCGTCTATGATATTATCTCTTCACAGATAGTTTTTAGCACTAACAGCAATAAAGACAGTCTCTAAACCTAAGTCGTCTGTGATTGCATTTTACACTGATGGTTTTGGTGAACCGTCTGTGATGAGGCATCTAATATATGCCTTTCTGTAGTAGTGAAGAAAAGGCAAAATGATCTATACAATGCTAAAAACTACAGGGTTCTAATCTGATGGCTTCCAATCTTTATAGTAATCTTCAATCTTGTCTTGAAATATATTGGGTGCATCCTTGATCCATAACTTCACAACAAGACTCGAAGAATTCCAGGCCAACTACCTCTTTGATTATGGGAAATTCGAGACATCTATGGATGTTATGGGGATAAGAAGTCAATTTAAGATTATGAAAACAATGTTTTAGAGAAGGTTATGGAATAGAGAATTACTAGATAGCCATTTTGTTGATTTATTTTAGAAAATAGATTTTGAGAATTCTTACTAAATTGACCTATCTAACTAGGGCTTCGTCCTACAGTTGATATGGCTCTGATATCACATCTGTCAAGACCCGAATATGCAAATCCAGACTCTCTGTGCACTCTGCACTAGTCTAGGGTCACGCTAGTGCACATAGGGAAATATAGATGAAATATCAACCACATCATGATTAACTAAGAAAGATCAGAGTTGCGACCTTAAGGCCAAGCTTACAAATAATAGCCTGAAGGGCTTTAACAAAAGCTAGCAGCAGAAAATGGAAATAAATGTAGTAGCCATTTAACATGCCTAGGCAGTTGACTGGGAAGTGAAATCCTAGTCTGAGAAGTCATCGAAGAATCCTCCTTCAAATACCTCTAGATGTTATGGTTCTTGATCTTCAACTAAGCAAATATGGATATAGCTGTGAATACATAGAGTACTCAGGAAGTTGTTTGTAACAAGATGTGATATAACTATGTAAGGCTTACCAAATGATGGCTGAGTGGTTATTTTGCAGAAAGCAACAATTTAGAGTAAATACAATAATAGATTGAAAGCAAACTTTGACAACTAGTAATAAGTAATTTAAGTCAAAGGAATTGAGTAACCACAAGTGAACTAACCATTCACCCTATGAACCATGCGTTATATGACCATTCATGTAATGAACCACCAATGAACTAACCATTCACATCCCAAAGTTAGTCCAACCAGGTTTTATGAAATATCTACCCCTCGCGTAAAATCACCGAGCATTGTCCATAACTAGGGACATGGCTACTCGAATAGTTTTACACTCTACAGAGTTTGTACAGATTTACACACAAGACATAATCATCTTATAGTGGCACTAGAGCCACATGCTTCCTTTAGCATATTGACCAAAAAGATCAAGTCAAGGCCTTTATAATGCTCAATCTCAAACTGATCTTGCCTACTATGGTTTCGCTACCGAGTAGGCCAACCACCTAGTCGAAAAAGCCCCTCTTGCGCCAACATAACATCTCAATGACAAAATCAAGGTTGAAACTTTATGAATTAATTAGCCAGGTCCATCCCAATGGTAGTACGATAAAGTTCAGATCAATGGCGCATAAAGTTAATTTCTTAGACATTACCCATGCGAGACATCCACATCCCAAAAAGTGTTAGCCACCCTTCTCCCTTTATTGCACGATCACTTACCCAAGCAAAAACCATTTTGTATGACCAACACCATTGGCACAGTCCATGTCATTATACTCAAATTTTATAATTGTCACTGACCATCACGATTCAGTATCTCATTAAGTTAAAATTAATTAATTAATCCACATGTGATAATGAGCCCAACATACTGTAAGCACGGCTAAACTTAGTAAATGTACAACTAATGTGACAACTATTATTGCGTTACTAGACAATTACCCATCCTATGATGCTAATGGAACCATGGCATTCAAATTATCAAGGTGGAATTAATCAAGTTGGATAATAACTATCTGGTACAAAGGTTTGTACGAAAATAGCAGTGCATTATAATTTAAAACAAAATAATAAATAAATAGATTTGAAAACTAGATTCAACATGATCAAAGGATACGACTTCCCTTGGCCTTGCTCAGTTACGAACTCTTGAACTTCTAGTCTTACTTCCGCTCCTTTGAAGACGTTATCTAACGTGGCATGCTAATGTGGCGGTTGACTAGACTCTAAAGCTGACGTTGCGAGCAGTTTGGCTGATGTGGCAGTGACATGTGGCGCTAACACAGATGATGATGTCGCACCGATACATGGCTCCTAGGGCTGACGTGGATGCTAGGGAGGACGGCTTGGCGGGGTGTTCACTGACGGTGGCCTAGCAGGGGCACCACTCATCAGTAGAATGGAGATGGGAGATGATTGGGCGGTGAGGACACGTTACATGAGGTGAAGTGAATCGACGGATACGTGCCACGTGATAGAGACGAACCAAAGGGAAAAGTGGGCCAGGCTGAGAGCTTCAGCCCAAGAGTCATTTTAGGGAATTTAGAGACTTTTCTAAATTTAGAAATTTACATAAATCCAATTGAGCTCTAGAAAATGGCAAATAAGTCTAAAAAACCTCGAAAATTCAAAACAAATTCCTTGCATCACAACGAATCCAAATAAAACAATTTTGAGAATAATTGAACTTTAACTTAATCACCTTAAATTTTTAAAAATTTTAAAAATCCAAACTTAGCTTCAATTAATTCTTGAAAAATCCAAATGGTGAACTTTATTTTAAATGATTCAAAAAGGGACTAAAAAATAGGCTGTTACAAATCAACTACACGTAGGTTGCTGAAAATCTTGGTGAACCTAGCAAATAACTCATCCAAAGATTCACCAGGCTTTTTCTCAAACTTTGAGTGCTCTTTCTTTAATTCATTTTGTCTTACTTCCTTGATTGCACTGGAGCCCTAATGATAATCAACGAGGTCCATCCAAACCTTTTGAGCAGATGTTGAATAAGATACCCAATCAAACTTAGATCTTCTAAGCCCCTGAATCAAGAAGTTACATGTCTTGTTGTTTGCCTCTACATCCGTAGTATTTGCCAAAGTGATCTGGTCATCGGTAGACACAACATAAGGTTTCTTGACTTTTTGTCAAATTGATTGCCCTTGGGCTCAGATGTAGGCTGTCATCTGAGCCTTCCAATAAAGATAGTCAATCCCATCGAAGATCGGTAGCTTGGTGGAGTACTTTTTTAAAGCAATGACTCCTCCATGAGCGTAGCCCTGGTCCTCACCATTGACCATAGTTGACTCGAAACTTCCCTGTACATGCAAAGACAAATAATTCATTTTCTAGTATGGCAATCTTCCGATCGCTCGTTCTTAGTTATCTGAACTTCGATCCAGTTATTTGAGTTTCTAAATTCATATGAATTCTTAATCTTTTTTGTGGTATATATTTTATATTTTTGTGATTTCATTTGTATTTATTTATTTGGGTTTTTCATTTTGCGCAAAGAACCCGACATCGCCGAAGAAACTCTCAACCTACAACAAGAAGGTCTAGTCAATATCCAAGAAGGCAAGTCTCCTTTAATTATTTTGTACCTACGTTTACCAAAATCATTTTAATATTTCAAATTTAATTGCATTGCTATGTTACATAAAATGTTAATTTCTGTTTTAAGGTAATTAGTTAATCCAATAATTGTTATACCCTTACTCATTTGACATTGACAACCATGTACCTTTGTCGCCCTAGGCTTCCTTATCTTAGTATTGAGATACAATGTTATTTGATAATTTTAGAACGGTAGTAACTACTTAGACAAGCTATTCGGTCATTATAACCCTATGAGTGGGAATAGTATTATCAAATCTCTAAACAATTATTTTATCGAGTATTTGGCAATAAGTGTTGCCATTGGTTTATAAAATAAAATAAAATAAAATGGTGAAAATCAGTTTTAGACTTGGGCAGATGGTAAGATTGGGTTGGTGCAGATGCCCAAGGTATCGTGTTGCTCTAGTGTCACTATGAGATAACCATACCATGTGGGTAAAGTCATGCAACCTCTTCAGAGTGTAAAACTATTTGAATAGTTGTATCCCTGATTATGGACAATGCTCAGTGATTTCACATGAGAGGGTAGATATTTCATGAAACCTGGTTGGGCTAAGTCTGGGAAGTGAATGGTTTGTACAGTGGTGATTCATTACGTAAATGGTTAGTTCACGGGTGGTTCATTGGTTGGATGGTCTGTTCACTTATGGGTTATTCAATTCTTTTGATTATTTACTTATTAATTATTTTTTAAGTTTGCTTTCAATATGTTTATTGTATTTACTTTAAATTATTGCGTTCTGTAAAATAAGCACTCAGCCATCATTTGATAAATCTTGTATAATTATATTGCATTCTTATTACAAACGACTTGATGAGTACTCTATATCCTTCTGGCTATATCCATATTTCCTCAGTTGAAGAAGAAGAATTATATCAACTGGAGGTACCTGAAGGAGAATATTTCGAGGACTTCTCGGATTAGGGTCTTGTTTCCCAGTCGATTGTCTGTGGCCATGTTCAAATGTAAATTTAGCAATAAAGTGGCAACTCTGATAATTAATTATTTTGAGTATTTTCTTAATTATTCACGAATATAGTCGATATTCCATCTATGTTTCCACTGTGTGCACTAGCGTGATCCTGGTCTAGTGAAGTATATACAGAGAGTCTAGATTTACATATTCTGGTCTCGACACTCATACCCTCGTGTCTTTACATACATGATGATGTACTCTTTTGGCAAGTTGCCTCTCTAGTGACTGTCGTATGATATATACCGTGTGGAAAATGCCTGGTTAGATCTTGATGCTTAGTTGAGCTTTAGTTTGACTATACTAGTTGTATCCTAAATCATAGATCAGTTACTTCTTCTAGGCTTTAGTAGCTTAGGTCAGATATAGCTTACGGACTTAGGAGTAACTCTTACTCTTTTAATCCTTTTGCGGGTGTGGTAGGATGAAGGAGAGGAGTGTGTAGCCACGGGCACCAACGGCAAGTGGTGTGCAGTAGGTGTGAGGAGGCGGCGAGAGGAAGCGGTGGCGGCACGGTGTCATTTGAGGGATACGAAGCGATAGAGATGATGTTAAATAACTACAAAATCGTGATTGTATGATTTTTATAAAGTGCAGTTTGCTTTGGTACGGTCGCTAAAATTGAACGTTGATGTTAATTTCTTTGTGCCCAAAACATACTAGTGATGCTAGCTGTTGCGTGCGTACTCCGATCCTGAGGCATAGTTTGGCTGATGTGGCACACTTTGGAACTGTTTCATGGCATCTTTCGATCGGTTTTTTCCGGTTGATGCGAGGACTACTTTGCTAAAATATTTTAAGCGACCTGGGATTCCATTCACACGCTTAATACACAGCGTTTTGGTTTGTTCTCTAACTGTATAGAGATAACATGGGAAATGGTCTTCTGTTCGCTACGCTAATGATTAGGGGAAATAGGTCTAAAGCGCGTCGGAAGCCTGCGACGGCTGGCTACAAGACTGGGAGTTTACCACTATTATTTGTTAATGAGTTCCACCTGGAGGGATTGCATCTTCTCTTTGTCGATCGATATGGATATATAGACATACATGCGACTTGTTCAAGCATAACAACAAAAATAGTTGTGTACCTTATTCTGCTCTAGCCGTCCCAAATGCGCAGCAGCCTGCCCAGATTTACACACGCCATGCATAACACCATATTACAAGACAGCTTGTTCCTACACAATAACCATTTATACGCATTAATTAATTCCCATATTGGCAAGACCATGTGGTTTCTAATCTTCCCTATAAATACCAACCACCTTGATGCTTAGTGATCAATTCGATCTCTCACATCTTAGTAGTGAGCAGCGCTCACAAGCTTAATTAGTTCTTCGGCATTCCGTTACATATTTCTGCACTACTGCTCGCTAATTGAGTTTACTTGAGGAGAAACAAAAGACAAATGGCGGCCATTCGTGTCTTCCTCCTTGCAGCAGCACTCATGGCGTTGTCATGCTCTCGTGGCGCCATCGCCTCCGATCCGAGCCTTCTCCAGGACTTCTGCGTTGCAGACAAGATGTCTCAAGGTAAAAATGCATACAAAAAAAATTGTACTGCTTGGCATTTACTCGTAACTAATTAAGCAATTAGTCATCTCGGTTATCTTGTATGAATAAATCCATGCAGTGCGTGTCAACGGATTTGCCTGCAAAGATGCAAAGGACGTCGTCGCCGAAGACTTCTTCTTCTCCGGCCTTCACATGGCCGGCAACACGACCAACAAGCAGGGCTCTAACGTGACCGCCGTGAATGTCGCGCAGATTGGCGGTCTGAACACCATGGGCATCTCCCTCGCTCGCATCGACTATGCGCCCTACGGCCTCAACCCTCTTCATACTCACCCGCGTGCCACCGAGATCTTGACTGTGCTGGAGGGCTCGCTCTACGTCGGCTTCGTGACCTCAAACCCTGACAACAAGCTGTTCACCAAGGTTCTTAACAAGGGAGACGTGTTCGTGTTCCCTAAGGGCCTTGTGCACTTCCAGTTCAATTATGGGACATGCAATGTTGTAGCACTTGCAGCGTTGAGCAGCCAGAACCCCGGGGTGATCACTGTAGCCAACGCGGTGTTTGGATCGAAGCCATCCATCTCGGATGATATTCTTGCCAAGGCATTTCAGGTGGAGAAGAAAACAATAGATTGGATCCAAGCTCAGTTCTAAGTGTCTGATCCCATGCACATTTGTTTGTCCGTCGATTCGATTATTTTCTCTTGTCTTAGTTTGCATTTCATTCTTTAAATTGTTGCAAGTTGACAACCTTGTGTGTTTCGTGTATGTTTCTTTTTATCAATGGAGCCTTGTGTTGAATGTGTTGTGAAATGTTCCTATCGCTTATTGCTAAAGTAGTATAAATTTCTTCTTGGTTAATGTCCTTTATTTTGGAATACTTATGTCCAGCTATTGAATTCTCGCCCCCCCCCCCCCCCCCCCCGCCAAATAAGAATTTCCAACATATATTTCAAAGCACATATGTATAGTTGTAAAGTGCGTGTCAAAATTCTTCACAAGCTCTATTAATTAATGGTATAACAATAAGTGAATCTACCGGCCAGTGACCGAAACGGACAAACAAAAGAAATTAGGTTGTTTGATAATTTTAATGTAATATTAAAGGAATTCACAACCAGAGATAAAAGATTAATCGATGAAATTGTCGCTCTTTATCTAAAAATATGAGAACATGTGGAGGTCCTCCCATGTGTTATGTTGAGTAAATGACACTTTTGTTTGATTGGATTAGGCGTTTGAAGTTTTGAAAGAGTGAAAAGATTCGCGGTTATTTTCTTTTGGAGTGAATGATCCGGGTCGGGTCTTGGTTGCCTAGCATATCTCTCTTTATGTACATCTAATTCCACCTTCAAAGCCTCACAAGACACAAAGACATAATTTATCCTACCTAGCTGCTTCTCAAACTTGATTGTAAAAGCCCCAAGCATCTCATGTAAGTCATTTCCAATCTTAATACGGAATGCACAAGTAATAGAATCAATGGAATTCTTAGATACAGTCAAGGATAAGATTTTTTTTCATTTTTATCTTCAAATGTCTTGTTAAGAGCTTTTATTTCATTAGTGAGCTCCGGACAGTTCTCACATGATTCAGTTTTAGCATAATGAATCATTTTAGTCAATTCTTTTAATTTTTCTTCTCTAAACTCACAGTGAGACCATGAATATTTGGGACTGAATTGAAGCAAACTTTTAGTGGTACTATCAAGTTTTGTTTCAAGTAAGGCACAGTTGGAGCAAGATGAAGCAATAGCACCTAAAGCAACAATACCTATGCTAACATGATCATTATTAGACTTGAGTGCCACTGGCTCATCCTTAGTATCATGAGTTGGCTAACAACAAAAGAATAAGCAATCCTAAGCGTAACCAACTGAAAATGTATAGCAAGACAAGCATCACAGTTTTCATCATTAGGATAATGGTTTTAAGCCTAACAATTTCTAGGTTCAAATTATCAATCATGAAATCCTAATTCTTGATTTTCTTAGCATTTTCTTCCTAAGTTCTCATTCAGGTCAAACAAGAGCACGCTTCATATCCTCGGTCGAGGGACATACCTCATCAGGATCACTGTAGAGAGTGTTGCCATTGATGGTGTCATTGGTGATGTCCTTGTCAGCATGAAGCACATACTAGTAAAGTCTTGGTTCTTCTTCTTGCCTCTAGAGTTTTCCTCTATCCTCGAGTCTACATCGCTCATGTTGACGATCTCCAGAGCGAAAAGGATATGGTTGATGAACTTGCGGTAGTTGGTCTTCTTAGACTTCGCAACATGAGCTTAAGGACACCTTCAGGAATACCGCTCCTCCTTGCTCTTGAGCTTGGGGGCACTTGGCCCAAATGTGGTTTGGCTCGCCATACTCAAAACAGATGAAGGGGCCACTCCTCTTATGGTTCCTTATATTGTGATAGGCTTTTGTGAATTTGGTTGATTGAAGTGCTAGGTCCTCCTCTATGAGTCTCTGCAACTGATTGTCACTTAGGGAATGCAAGACAGACATGAAAAACCCAGAAGAACCAAAGTCAGAAGGACTAGAAGAACTACTATGAGTAGGGTCAACTAAAAGAGCCATCGACTCTGTCTTTGGAAGAAGCAAGATAAGTCAATCTCATGCATCTTCAACATCAATTAGAGCTTATCCATGGTAAGCTCACTCATGATAATGTTACCAATGATGAATGTAACCTTCTCAAGGACAATGTAAGAAGGTTAAGGGTTTTGTTGTGATGAACAATTACCATTTTGGAGGAGTGAAAATTTGGAATTTGTAGTTTTGCAGATTTTTTTGGACAACTTGCAAAGGTGACAGTTTGACTAGTCAGCTTGTGTTGTTTTGTCCAGAATGGATAATTTGGAAATTTTGAGTCACAGGATGATTTGGTTTGACCTAGGTGTATGCATATGTGTGGAATGATGCATGTTTCAACTAATGTAGGTTAAGTTGTCAAGAACTTGTGTCAAAAAATAATTTCCTAATCTTTGAATGTGCAGGGGGTGCTTGGAGTCAACAATGGTTAACTCCAAGAATTGGGGCAAGCTAGTGGTGCATCTACACGTGGCAAGCATTGCGATTGCTTGCAATGAAATATGAAGATCGGGTCAACAAATGGTACTTTGGTAAGTTGATCAAAATACTATAAACTACCTTGAACCAAAACCAAGGTACATGGAAAGACAGTTTAGGTCAAGAAGGAGCTAAGAATCTTGGTTTCTTGATCTTCATAGGTTCTCGTAGCTATTAGAGTAAAGAATTGGTGAATATTGGGGAATATTTGAATGTACCATTCACCTCCTCAGTTGTCATACCAGTCCTACATCTTCATTCTCCAAACCTTTACATCTAGGGTACCAAGCACATGACGTGCATTCTTAGACTCGAAATAAGTAAGTCATGTATAAACTTGAATATGCAAACCTGAAATCTCTGTGGACTCTGCACTAGTTCATGATCATGCTAGTACACATAGGGGAACATAGATGTAATATCGACCACATCACGATTAACTAAGAAAAAGACTCATATATTATTAATTATCACATTTGCGACCTTAAGGACAAGCTTACAAATAATAGTCTAAAGGGCTTTAAAAAAAAGCTAGCAATGAAAAATAGAAATAAGCATAGTAGCCATTCGACATGCCCATAGACAATTGACTGGAAAGTGAAATTCTACTCCAAGAAGTCATCGAAGAATCCTCCTTCAAATACCTCTGACTAGTATGGTTCTTCTTTTTCAATTGAGCAAATATGGATATAGCTGTGTGTACATATAGTACTCAGCAAGTCGTTTATAACAAGATGCAATATAATTATGTAAGGCTTATCAAATGATGGTTGAATGGTTATTTTGCAGAAAGCAACAATTTAGAGTAAATACAATATATAGATTGAAAGCGAATGTTGATAACTAGTAATAAGTAATTAAGTCAAAGGAATTGAGTAACCACAAGTGAACTGACCATTCACCCAATGAACCACCCATGAACTAACCATTGACGTAATGAAGCACCTGTGAACCTAGGGTTCAAACCGGCTCAGACCTAACCACATTCTGGATAGGCCACGCACACGTAGCAACCCGCTTGCACTTTCATCCTCGCTTCACGCAAAACGGTTAACCGGGGGTGCTACCATTGGAACTCCTAAGCTTATATGTAAGTGCTTCTCAAGGTAAGCTAGCAAGGTGGGGACTAACCCAGAAATTCATGTGCACACACACATGGGCCAACATGGGTCGGGGTGTCACATACACCCCCCTCAAAGGACCCAACATCCTCGTCGGACCAACATACCCACACCGAGGCAAATGATAAGGATCTCCCCTCTTGGCACATGTCCGTGCGTTCAGTGCCAGCACATATGCCATGCCGTGTGTCCACTCCGGGCCCACACGCGCCATGCGCCATATGCCCGCGCCCCTGACCCACACACGCCCATGTAACCGCGAGAGTCGGCTCTGATACCATTTGTAACGCCCTAGGGTCAAAACCAGCTCAGACCTAACCATATTCTGGATAGGCCACGCACACGTAGCAACCCGCTTGCACTTTCGTCCTCGCTTCGCGTAAAACGGTTAACCGGAGGTGCTACCATTGGAATTCCTAGGCTTATATGTAAGTGCTTCTCAAGGTAAGCTAGCAAGGTGGGACTAACCCAGAAATTCATGTGCACACACACATGGGCCAACATGGGCCGAGGTGTCATAGAACTAACCATTCACTTCTCAAACTTAACCTAACTAGGTTTATGAAATATCTACCCTTCGTGTAAAATCACTGAGCATTGTCCATAACCAGGGACATAGCTATTCAAATAGTTTTGCACTCTGCAGAGTTTGTACAACTTCACCCACAAGACATGATCATCTTATAGTGGCACTAGAGCAACATGCTTCATTGGGCATGTTGACCAAGAAGATCATGTCAAGGCCTTTACAATGCTCAATCTCGAAATGATCTTGCCCACTTAGGTTTCGCTACCGAGTAGGCTAACCACCAAGTCAGAAAAGCCTCCTCTTGCACCAACATAACATCTCAATGACAAAATTAAGGTTGAAATTTTACAAATTAATCAGCCAGGTCTGTGTCATACTAGATATGTGGTTGTACGATAAAGCTTGGATCAATGGCGCACAAAGTTAAGTACTTAGACATTAACTAGGCAAGACATCCACATCCCAAAAAGTGCTAGCCACACTTCCCCATTTACTGCACGATCACTCGCCTAAGTTAAAACCATTTTGTATAACTAACACCAATAACACTACCCATGTTATGGTACTTAAATTTTATAACTGTGGCTAACCACCATGATTTAGTATCTCATTAAGTCAAAATTAATTAATTATTCCACATGTGATAATGAGACCAACATACTACAAGCATGGCTAAGCTTAGTAAACATACAACCCATGTGACAACTAGTATTACATCACTAGATAATTACCCATTCGATGATAGTGACAATGGAATAATGGCATTCAAATTATCAAGGTAGAGTTAATCAAGTTGTACAATAACCACCAGGTACAAAAGTTTGTATGAAAATAACAATGCATTATAATTTAAAACAAAATAACAAATATATAGATTTAAAAACTAAGTTTAACATGATCAAAGGACATGACTTGCCTTGGCCTTGCTCGGTTACCAGCTCTTGAACTTCTGGTCTCGCTTCTGCTCCTTCGAAGATGTTATCTAACGAGAGAGAAAGCAAACGAAGTACAAATAAATTCAAATGAAATTCAAAAACTATAAAACTAGAACCAAAAGATAGAGCCCAATTTTAGATAAATTCAGGAAAAAGAATGAGGTCAATCAGAGCTAGGATGGAGAAGAACAAGCTCTAGGAAGATTAATTCTAAGAAAAAGGAAAAAGAGAATTCTAATTGGTTTTTTGGAATTATTTTTCTAAAGGAATTCAGAATTATGATGTCAGAAAGGTGTACTATGATGTGGACTAGGTCTATGAAATTGCGTTAGTCGACGGTGGACTCAGTTCATGGAACAGTGGATGTGTTGACATGGCGGTTGATTAGACTCTAGGGCTGATGTAGCTATGATGTGGCATGACACGTGGCAGACCCAAGGCATAGTTTGGCTAACATGGCAGTGACATGTGGTGCTAACATGGATGATGATGTGGAACCAACACATGGCTCCTAGGGCTGACGTGGATGCTAGCGTGGCAATGCTGACGAGGCTCAATCTATGGCACAGTGCTACCGGCATGCAGGTCCCACTTGTTAGTGGCTCGGTGTACGTGGACTGGGTTCACAGAGAAGACGAAGGGGTGGCCAGTGTGGGGTGATGTTAGCACTAACATTAGCTGACGCATGGCTCGGGGCGATGGTTCAACAGCTGAAGGGATGCTTGGGTGAGACGAACGAGGGGGCGGCGAAGCATGGCAGCGAGGCTACCGATGGCGGGGCAGAGGGTGAAGAGGGAGGACGGCTTGGTGGGTGCTCGCCGATGGCACGATGACAGTGACTCAGCATAGATGATGAGGCTCAGGCGACTCAGAGGTGAGGGAAAACGAGTGAGTTCAGCACTATTTAAGGCACAGACACTAAGGTGGTTGACTCAGGCACGGTGCAGAGTCTGGAGCCAACACGCCGAGTGGCGACGTCACACTGGACACTGAAAGAGTCCAGATCGGAGACAATAGCCTAGCAGGAGGCCCCACCCGTCAGTGGAATGGAGAGGAGAGATGGCTGAGCGACGAGGATGCGTGATGTGTGGTGAAGCAATCCAATGGATAGGTGCCAAGTGGCACAGGAGAATGGGCGCGGCGAACAATGCGAACGGCGATCCATGGTGCGTGGGGGGAGGTAGGCCAAGCTGGAGAAGGACTGGAGTGAAAAGTGGGCCGGGCTAAGGGCTTCAGTCCATGAGGCTTTTTTAGGCAATTTAGATACTTTTCTAATTTTAGAAATTCACATAAATTCAATTATGCTCTACAAAATAGCATATAAATCCAAAAAATCCAGAAAATTCAGAAAAGTCCTTGCATCACAAGGAATCCAAATAAAACAATTTTGAGAATAATTGAACTTTAAAGTTGTCATATTAAATATTTTAAATTTCTAAAAATCCAAATTAAGTTTTAGTTTATTCTAGAAAAATCCAAATGGTGAATTTTATTTCAAAATCTTCAAAAAGCACTGAAAATAGGATGGTACGATTCTTCCCCCTTAAACAGAATCTCAACCAAAGATTCAGGCTTACTAAGAGAATAGGTTTGGAAACTGCGCTCTAAGATCCTCCTCGCGCTCCTAGGTTACTTCCTCCTCTGAATAATTTCTCCACTAAACTTTGCAAAAATGAATGACCTTACTCCTGGTCACACATTCTAACACTTCCAAAATACTTTCAGGGTGCTCCTTGTAAGTCAGATCCTCCTAAAGATCAATGGCTTCCACTAGCACTATCTTTTCTGGTACTCTCAAACACTTCTTTTACTAAGACACATGGAAGATATTATGTATCCCACTGAAAGACACAGGTAACTCTAGCTGATAGGCAACCTCCCCTTTACGCTTCAAAACCTTGAACGTTCCCATATATCTTGGTGCAAGCTTCCCTTTCATCTGAAATCTCTTGACTCCTTTGAATGGCTTAATCCTGAGATACATGTAATCATCTGGCTCAAAACTCAACTCTCAACGATGAGTATCTGCATAACTTTTCTATCTAGCCTAAGCAGTTCTTGAACTTTCCTCAATTAATCAAACTTTTTCCTCGGCTTCTCTTAAACATTCCAGACCAAAAATTTGACCTTCCCAAGTCTCCTTCAAGTTGAGAGGGGTTCTGCATTTTCTGCCATACAAAGCTTCGAACGGTGACATTTATAGACTAGTCTGATAACTGTTGTTATAGGAACACTTCGTGAAAGGCAAACAACTGTCCCACTTGGCTCCATGGTCTAACACATAAGTTCTTAGCATATCCTCAAGAATTTGGTTCATATACTCAATCTGTCCATTGATCTGAGGATAATACACTATATAGAAAATTCATATAAGTACCTGTAGCTTCATGGAAACATCCCCAAAATCCTGACGTAAACTTTGATCCACAATCGGACACTATCTTCTTAGGCACACTATGGAGACTTACGATTCTTGACACATATAGATATGTCAACTTATTGCCTACATAGGTTGTCTTGATCAGGATGAAATGAGCAACTTTCATCAAACGATCCACAATTACCCAAATTGAGTCAAATCCTTACTTTGTCCAAGGCAATCCTGTAATAAAGTCCATACTGATTTCTTCCCACGTCCACTCCGAAATACTAAATGGTTGCAACAAACTTGCTAGTCTCTGATACTCATCTTTAACTCTCTAGCACATGTCACAAAATGCAACACACTCTACTATCTCTTGCTTCATGATAGGCCACCAATACTTGTCCTTGATATCCTGATACATCTTAATATTGCTTGGATGAATCCAATACAAAGACCAATGATCTTCCTTGAGTAACAACTACTTTAGTTCCTTTTTTATTGGTACACACAAATGCTCCTTGAACCACAAGGTACCTTCATCATCCTCGGTAAAACCTTAAGCTTTACCTTTTCCCAGGTTAGTCTTGATATGCTGAATACTTTCATCACCAGCTTGCGCTTGGTGAATTTGAGCATCCAAAGTTGGCTATAGCTCCATTGTGGCTAGGAATCCTTCTTCAACCAACTCCAAACTAAGCTTTTAAAATTCCTCATGTAAAGCTGGCTGACTTTCTTTGATCATCACAGTATTGTAATAATTCTTTTTGCTCAATGCATCTGCTACCACATTGGCCTTTCCTAGGTGATAATGAATCCCGACATTATAATCATTTATCAACTTCAACCATCTTCTTTGCCTAAGATTAAGATCACCTAAGTGAAAATGTACTTCAGGCTCTTATGGTCTGTATAGATCTCACAATGATTACCCATAAGATAATAACGCCAAATTTTTAGAGCATGCACAGTAGCTGCTAACTCTAAATCATGTGTAGGATAATTTTCCTCATGCGGCCTTAACTGACGTGAAACATAGCTACTAATTTGTTGTCTTGTACCAACATACATCCCAAATCTTTATGGGAAGCATCACAATAAATCTCAAAATCCTTGTTAATATTTGGCAACACTAATAGGGTGCAGGTGGTCAAGCATTCCTTCAATTTCTGGAAACTCTTCTCACATTCTGGCATCCAAACAAACTTCATTTCTTCTTCAACGGCTATGTCAGCGGCCTTACTACATTGGAAAACCCTTCAATGAAGCAACGATAATACCATACGATACCAAGAAAACTCCTGACTTGTGGCATTGAACTACGTGACCTCCAGTTAAGCACATTCTTAAATTTTTTGGGATCGACTGCAACACTTCCTACTGACATAATATGACGTAAAAAAGCAACTTCCTTCATCCAGAACTCACACTTGCTGAAATTAGCAGAAAGCTTATACTCTCTAAGCTTTTACAACACTAACCTCAAATGCCCCTTATGTTCTTTTACAACACTAACCTCAAATGCCCCTTATGAATAGTGACCAAGATATTGCCAATATTGTAGGGATCACATCTGTTAGTTTCTCAAGCTGTTGTAATCCTTTCCATGTATTGTATTGAGTATATATATGAGAGATAGACCACCTGATTGGGTGGGTAGCACAAATCTTTTGTCTTCCACATATTTTAACTTGGTATCAGAGCCTGATCCGAAACAAAGGCTCACGGCTTCCTCGGCGGCTACCAATGCACACGCAACCAGTAGCGCCCAGGTTCCTTCGTCTGGCAACAACGTCTCAATCCCAACCTTCAGTCATGTCGTTAGTACCAAGCTCACCTGGGAGAACTTCCTCCTCTGGAAAGCGCAGGTGGAGCCAGATCTGTGCGGCCAAAACTTGTATGGATACATGAATGGGAGCATTGTCGCACCTCTAGCGATGTTAACCAAGGGAACCAGTTCTGCTGCGCGACAAGTCCCAAATCCGGTATACCTCCACTGGTTCTGGCAAGACAAAGTTGTGCTAAGCACTCTCCTATCATGCATGTTCTCCTCCTAGAACAGTGTGAGGGTAATGCAGATTCAATATCAACTGTCAAATATGAAGAAGAAGGATATGTCGGTGTCCAAATACTTCCACAAGATGAAGGGTCACGCTGACACAATGGCATCAGTCGGCAAGGCGCTCTCCGATGATGAGGTAATCGGCTACATTTTTGCCGGGCTAGGATCTGAATATGATTCTCTAGTCACCTCCGTGACAACTCGCAATGATCCAGTAAGTCTCAACAACATGTACGCATATATCTCTTGAGTTTTGAGCTTCGGCTCGAGCAGCATAACACTTTCCAGGAGATACATCTGTTAACCAATTTCCTGTCCCGACGGAATGATGGTTCCTATGGTGGCACCTACGGCAACAAACACAATGGAGGCCGAGGTGGATACAATCACGATCATGGGTGAAACCAGCCTACGGCCGTGGTCGAAGTGGAGGTTGAGGAAAGTCCACATGTCAACTATGTGGAAAATATGGGCATGATGCTTTGAGGTGTAGACAACATTTCAATCATGTTATCAACCCGAAGAACGGTCAGGCAACTCGGTGAATTATGGGAATCATGTCAGTGATCAAAACTAGTATGTGGACACAGGAGCTACTGATAATCTCACCAGTAATCTTGACCGACTTGTTCTCTAACTATAGAGATAACATGGGAAATGGTCTTCTGTTCGTTACGCTAATGATTAGGGGAAAGAGGTCTAAAGCGCGTCGGAAGCCTGCGACGGCTAGCTACAAGACTGGGAGTTTACCACTATTATTAGTTAATGAGTTCCACCTGGAGGGATTGCATCTTCTCTTTGTCGATCGATATGGATATATCGATATACATGCGACTTGTTCAAGCATAACAACAAAAATAGTTGTGTATATTAATCTGCTCTAGCCGTCCCAAATGCGCAGCAGGCTGCCCAGATTTACACAAGCCATGCATAACACCATATTACAAGACAGCTTGTTCCTACACAATAACCATTTATACGCATTAATTAATTCCCATATTGGCAAGACCATGTGGTTTCTAATCTTCCCTATAAATACCAACCACCTTGATGCTTAGTGATCACACAACAACATAGCAAATCAATTCGATCTCTCACATCTTAGTAGTTCTTCCGCATTCCGTTACATATTTCTGCCCTACTGCTCGCTAGTTGAGTTTGCTTGACGGGAAACAAAGACAAATGGCGGTCATTCGTGTCTTCCTCCTTGCAGCAGCTCTCTTGGTGTTGTCGTGCTCTCAGGGCGCCATCGCCTCCGATCCGAGCCTTCTCCAGGACGTCTGCGTTGCAGACAAGATGTCTCAAGGTAAAAATGCATACAAAAAAATTGTACTGCTTGGCATTTACTCGTAGCTAAATAAGCAATTAGTCATCTCGGTTATCTTGAATTGTATGAATAAATCCATGCAGTGCGTGTCAACGGATTTGCCTGCAAAGATGCAAAGGACGTCGTCGCCGAAGACTTCTTCTTCTCCGGCCTTCACATGGCCGGCAACACGACCAACAAGCAGGGCTCTAACGTGACCGCCGTGAATGTCGCGCAGATTGGCGGTCTGAACACCATGGGCATCTCCCTCGCTCGCATCGACTATGCGCCCTACGGCCTCAACCCTCTTCATACTCACCCGCGTGCCACCGAGATCTTGACTGTGCTGGAGGGCTCGCTCTACGTCGGCTTCGTGACCTCAAACCCTGACAACAAGCTGTTCACCAAGGTTCTCAACAAGGGAGACGTGTTCGTGTTCCCTAAGGGCCTTGTCCACTTCCAGTTCAATTATGGGGCATGCAATGTTGTAGCACTTGCAGCGTTGAGCAGCCAGAACCCCGGGGTGATCACTGTAGCCAACGCGGTGTTTGGATCGAAGCCATCCATCTCGGATGATATTCTTGCCAAGGCATTTCAGGTGGAGAAGAAAACAATAGATTGGATCCAAGCTCAGTTCTAAGTGTCTGATCCCATGCACATTTGTTTGTCCGTCGATTCGATTATTTTCTCTTGTCTTAGTTTGCATTTCATTCTTTAAATTGTTGCAAGTTGACAACCTTGTGTGTTTCGTGTATGTTTCTTTTTATCAACGGAGCCTTGTGTTGAATGTGTTGTGAAATGTTCCTATCGCTTATTGGAAAAGTAGTTTAAATTTCTTCTTGGTTAATGTTCCTACAAGCTCTACTAATTAATGGTATAAGTGAATATACCGGCCGGTGACCGGTGTGGGTCCGGTAGAAAACGAAAATGGACAAACAAGAGAAATTGGTTTTCTTAATTTTAATGTAATATTAAAGGAATTCACAACCAGAGCTGAAAGATTAATCGATGAAAATTGTCACTCTTTATCTAAAATTGTGAGAACATGTGGAAGCCCTCCCATGTGTTGTTGTTGAATAAAAGACACTTTCGTTTGATTGGATTGGGCATTTGAAGTTTGTTTTTGGAAGAGCGAAGAGATTCAAGGTTGTTTTCTTTTGGAGTGGATGATCCAGGTCGGACGGACCTTTTGAGTCTGGTCATTAGTCCATAGAGTACATGAGTTGAGATTAGTATGGGACGGATGTAGAATCGGTATGGTAACAGAGGCAGGATAAATGATGCCTCAAATTTTCCCTTCAATGTGCGCTAATCCTTTACTCCGATGCTACAAAGTTATGAAGATTTAGGATGAAATGCTAACACAAAATCCAGAAAATAAGGAAACCAAAAATCTAGAAATTCAAAACCCCACTAGTCATATCACTATAGTAAAATTAGGCAAACTTCTACAGCAGAATCAGCTCGTTGAACAGTGAAATCATCACTATTTCAAAACTAAGAATTCATGTAACTTTGATCCATAGATCCAAATAATTTGAAACTTAGCGTGCACCTTCTCTAGAATATCAGGAACATATTCCAATCAACAATTAAGAAAATCAATACCAAAGATCGGACCTTTTTCCGTTTAAAGGAAGGTTGCACCAAAATCGGACAAAAACCAGCAAGTACTACCGCTCCCCGTAACTTGACCTCTCTGGAAAAATGCAACCAACAAGTAAATCACGGTACTACCACTCTATTGTTTGAGCATCACGGTACTACCAGTCAATGGTATTACCACTGTAGTCATATCGGTTTGCTTGAAAATTCTAAAACCAGTCTGGACAAAATGCAATCTTTGCAAAATCAAATACCCACTCCACAAAACATGTAATAGTTCATTACAACACTATTTTGGACCTTCTAACATGGCCCTTCAATCCCCCGTTGATGAATCCATGGGCAATTCTTCAGTAATGCAATTAGGATGTGGTTTTAGAAGAAAAGAGGGAATTTTGCAAAGAGATGCTCAAAATGGTCATATGAGGAACACAAAGACTGAGAATGACCATATGAGTCCAAAATGAAGTGAAGCCACTGAAAATGGTAAGTTTCTAAAAAATCTTCGAATCCGCCTAATAAATTGAGAAATCTCACCTAGGTCCATATAAAAGAATAAGTGTTCTATTTGACCTTGTTTATGATGAAAAAAGATTAAGCGATCAAGAGAATCACAGCAAGGCACAAAAGCTCTAACTTAGCAAGAATTTGCATGAAAACTCCAAATCATGCTCTATATGTGCATTTTTACAAAACTTTCTCCCCCTTTGATAATGGAGACATCAAGTCTATGGAAGAAGATAGAGCGTGAATAAAATGAAGTGGCTATATTTTTCATTTTTTGCTTAAAGAGTAATGAAAAGTATCCAAAGTGATTCCATAAGTATTGTACCAAGCCATATTATGCGCAGAAGTTGTCTAGATTGTGGCAAACCATATATAACAAAGCTAAAGCCAAATGAGCAATAATCTGAAACTAAATAGATTTTTAGCATATCAAGTTGCTCAAGATCATAATTTAGCCAAAGGTATCCAAAAATAAGCTAAACCATGTCAATAAATAATGAGCTACTCCTTAGTGCATAAGCTATACCTGACACGAGGTACAAAAGCCTAGGAGAAGTAAACTCATGCTTCAATAAAGAACCAGCACAGCTCGATCTAAAGCTCAATTTAGATTCAAGGCTCAACTTAGCCTATTTGACATGACATGAATCATAAGAGGATCGCTAGAGCAAAATTAGTCAAAAGATCCCACAAGACATGATTTTAGTTCAAGTTTCTCATTTTTAAGAAAACTGGCATGTCAAAGCTAAGCTATACATAGAAAGGTATGATAAATCTAGCAAACTAGCATAAGACATGGCAAGTTGTAAATAAGATATCATGTCATACAAGGATAATAGTCAAAACTCCATGTAGTTAATTTACAATGCAAGTTGCTGAAATTAAATATATATTATGATACAATTGATACAAAAGAGTCAATCTGCCCCTCAAAACAGGCCAAATGGGCTGATAACCAACAACTCTCCCTACAAAGAAGCAAAACAAGAAGAATCAAAAGCCCTAGTGAAACTGTCTGCAACATGGTGCTCTGACTCGATAAAATGAAGTACAACATCACCCTTCTCTACATGGTCTCTGTGGAAATGATATCTAATGTCAATATGCTTGGTCTTGGAGTGTTGCACTGGGTTTTTGGCAATACGTATGGTGGTAGTATTGTTATAGAAGAGAATAACACTATTTAAGACCAATCCATAGTCTCGCAGAGTAGATAAGATCTAGAGAATTTGAGAGCAACTACTAGCAGCATCACATTTTTTGCCTAAACAGTGGACTGTGCAATAGAGTACTACTTTCTAGATGACCAAGGGATAAGAGATGTGCCTAGAAAATAACAAGTGACAAAGGTACTCTTTCTATCTATTCTATATCCTGTAAAATCAGCAACAAAAAAAGCGCATAGAGAGAGTGCAGAATCAGAAAAATATCACAGTAAGTCAAGAGTATCCTGAAGGTACCTAAAGATGTGTCGCACTGATTGACGATGTGAAGCATGAGGGGAAGCCTAAAATCAAGCTTACAGACACACAGTAAATTGTATGTCCGGCCTCAACACCATGGGGTAGAAGAAGGAGTTGATCATGCTGCAATACTCCTTTTGGTCTATGGGCTCTCCATCCTCATCAGGATCTAGCACAAAGTGGCAATTGGAGTAGACATTGACTTGCTGCTTCCCATATCGAAGTACCAAAGAAAGTCCTCTATGCACTTGCTTTTGAATAAAGATCCCTTCTTTCAGTTGCTTGACTTGAGGACCGAGGAAAAAGGTCATCTCACCCGTAATACTCATTTCGAATTATCTAGTCATAGAATCTGAAAATTTGGGCACCAAAGCATAAGAAGAACAACCGAATATAATGTCATCGATATAAATCTAAACAAGTAAGAGTCAATACCATGCCTGAGAGTGAACAAGTTTTATCTACCGTTCCTATTGCTTCTACCAATTGTAAGTTTTTATTGGCCTTAATTCACTTTGGAAATGTGAGAACTTAACTTGTGAAAGAAAAGAGTGAAATCGAGTGAATTATACTAATCATCCATATACCATGTTATTGCTTTGTGTTTTCTTTACACAATCTAACAATGTCCAGTGGAGAAGATAACTATGGTGAGGAGCATGAAGTTAATCTTAATGCCCCGGTGACTCGCTTTCAACATTAGGCATTGAGAAGCATATTGCAACAAGAATTTGTAGCTAGCACCTGCAATGGGGGAACAACTCAAGTCAGATATACAGGATCTTCGCATTCAACTCAAAGCGGATATGCAGGATCTCTACATTGAGCTCAATCAACAGATGAACATGTTACATGGAAACATTGTGAACAATGTTGTGCGAGCACTTCGACCACAACAAGAAAAAGTGTTCATCTTGCGGTTGTCCTTATTCCACGTGATGAGGGATTGACCGTTGTCCGAGGTGGTCAAGAAGCTCAACAAAGGCAAGACCGTGTGGTGCCAAATGCCATTCGTCCATCCCCACCTGGGAATGGTGAAGGGGGCGGCTTCCATGGTTCAGGGAGGGGCCATGTACATGGAAGCCATGGTGGGGGAGCACCTCACTTTGACGATAACGACTTTCTTCACTACGATGATGGCTATCGCCACCGTAACCATTACAGTGATGATCAACCAAACGAGAAGTTTGGTAAGTTTAAATTTACTATGCCAATATTTTCAGATACTCACTGAGGATGACGAATCGACGGCGGAAGTCAAGAACGGTTGATTCCATGAAAAGCTCAATTCCCGCTAATTGGCTGCACGAAGAATTTAATAAAAATGGTGGATGAGTTGCTTGGATGCTAAGACAGGAGATGACGCAAGCAAAAGTTGAAAAACTTCACCAGAATGACGAATGCCCAAATTGACTATGATGGCCGATGTTTTGGGAAAATGAGAAATTATTCGCCGTTGGAGCTCCGAAGGTTCTGAGATTCTAAGGGAATGAAATAGGGTAGAAGAGGTGTTGGTGTGCCAATTTATAGCCTCTCTCATGATTCGAATCGCCGGGAATGTGAGTAATTTCGACGATGGTTTTAGTTTTTAGAAAATTGCCAAATAAAATGGCAGCGAAAACATTAATGGAAGGTGGTAACGGATGCATTGACTCCAGCGATGAATGCACGGTGTTGCTGGGATCATAACGCTTCAGAAGGATTTGAATTCAGACACTTGAGTGGAAAGATATGAGGGAAAGAATGAAGACTGTTGTTGCTGGAGTTCAGCTCATACGCACGCCTGGAGGTGGAAGACGATGAACAGTATTCACGTGCACTGTAGCATGAATAGTAACGGAGAGGAGAGAGAAAGAAAGAAATGAGAGAAAAGAATATGCCAAGAAGAAAGAAAAAACAGGTTGGGCCCAGAAAATAAAACGGATATTTTTCTAGAGATTTGAGATTTTTAGAGATTTGATTTTGAATTTTCGGAATTTGAATTTGAATTTGAAAATTCAAAATTTTGGCAGGAAATTGAAATTTTGGAATTTTGAGATTTCTTCCAGTACTTCACAAATAATCCTAATAAGATCCAATTAAAATCCCAAAAATTTTGAATAATTAATTGGAATTAGTTTTCAAAGAAAATAAATTTTGGGGATGTTATAAACCGCCAATCAACTAGTGTTGGTGGATGGAACCTTCACTAGAAAATTCTTGATAGTTTCTGTTAAAACAATTACTTTATTAAATTAATGCCTTCGAACATATTTAATGGTATTTGAAATAAAATATTGGTTTGTGCAAAAAAATCATATTATCCTCCTTTGTTAAGCCCTGCATCTACTACATTTTTCCCAAGACTTGCGGAGTATTTTATGTATGCACATGCTACACTCAAAACAAATCTCAGAGGATTATAAAGCTCAAGAAGGAGATTATGACTACTCCACATATGGATATGATGAAGGCTTTCCGGAGTACTAGGTTACGCTTCCCCGGTCAATTGCATGTGTCGTATTGATGGGTCTTCGTCATAATTTCTTTTTGCTTCCGATGTGTTTTGTGAGTTTGAGAGGTCTCGAAACCTCAGTTGTAATAAAGAGGTCATAAGGTCTGTACACTCTTTTATTGTAATAAAGCGTTGTTGGTTATGTAATCATCATTATTTGACTGTGTGCACTAGCTTTGATCTGGGACTAGTACAGTAATACACAGAGGGTTCGGATTCGGAAATCCGGGGTCCCGACAATTAACTCCTTCTCAAACAATACATGATAACACGCAAAAGATTAAGGTAAAAGTAGAGAGTGAGCGAGAGAGAAGGAGCAAAATAGCATGATTCCACAAAACGTGAGTAAGAGCCACAAGTTAAAACTGAGTAGAAAAGGCAAGAATGAGAGAAAGAAAAAGTTAGTCATGGTAGCCACTAAATTTGATTTGTCAATTCATCAAGAGAAGGTTAGTAATTGTTAGAACTCTTTGAATCAAATGGAAGTTCCGCATTCTAAATTTTATATGCTTAATTTACATAATGTGGAATTGATTACTCATAAGGAAGTACTTACTCGAATATCTCCTAGCGATTCTTTGTACTATATTATGTTTGATGATCCTAAAACGCTATCTAGTGTGATTAAGAATCTTGCTAAAATTTTATGTTTCAAATCACTAGTTAGTACTTATACCTACACTTTTAAGTTCAACTTAATTAGAAATTATGGTGTAGATAACAAGTTTTATATCTATCGAATGTGCATTACATGTGATAAGGTTGCTGAATTGATATTGCATATTTTAGATAAACAATCTTTTGTGCCATGTCATGATCACAATGAGATGAGTTTCAATAATAGTGATTGTTGTTTTAAAAGATTTCTTAAGACTACTTGTTTACTCTTTGATGTGCAATCATGTACAAGTAATCAGAGTAGTTCAGTTGAAGCATGGAATGCACTAAAAAATTTCTCCCTTATATTTGAACAACTTGGTTTAGTTTCGCCCATTAATGACTTGTCCATATACTTAGGAAAGTAGATGATGTCTTTTTCTCATGGGAAGGAGAATGATGTGAAAGACACTATTGCAATGTATACATCTTATGGTTGGTGTTATACTAGTTGGTTTCTACAAAACAACGAGAATGACATAATAATTGATTCATGCATGTTCCATGATTATGTGTTTTTCTTTTTGTTTACTACGCCTTCAGATGTTCATGATGTGCTACACAGAAGAAGTGTTGATGACAAATATATATACCATGCATACATGTTGTATTCTTTGTTTAGTATATTTTCATACTATCAAAAGCCGAGGATGGCTTTTTTGAAGAAGGGGGATGATGCAGATACACTCATGTCTTGTGCTTTTTAGTTAAATATATTATTTAACTGGAAAGAATTATTGAGCTGATCAAACATTATCAGGTTTGAATCAAGAG
This sequence comes from Dendrocalamus latiflorus, assembly GCA_017311315.1. Lineage (NCBI taxonomy): Eukaryota > Viridiplantae > Streptophyta > Magnoliopsida > Poales > Poaceae > Dendrocalamus > Dendrocalamus latiflorus. The sequence continues at coordinate 24,465,855 of CM029640.1, forward strand.
AAGATGGAGAATCCGGCCATTTAGTTTCACAAGAAAGTTGCATGCATGCAGATGACATGGGAGAAGGCGCAAAACATGATGAACCAGTCCATGATGAGAAAAGAAAGAAGCAGCTAGCCAAGCCCATGATGAGCTGCTCATGGCCTGCATGTTCCTTGCGTGAAGGTGCACGTAGAACACATGTGCATCACCGAGTAGAGACGGGCCTGCTAGTCAAAGTCGGACCGAAGTCATTAAGTCGGCCATGTAAACTTATTTGTCAAGTTGAGACTGAACACTAGTAATAGTGTTAGTTTGTGATTTGTGGCCGACTTAGGGAAGGATTCGGTCACCTCGGTCTGACCAAAACCAAACTGTGGCCTGCTTAAGCCCATTGCTTTGTGTGTGAGGGTTAGGAGGGCACCTTAAGTAGCAGCCGCCTCCCCATGTAACCACCATGTTTTGACTAGATAATGAATACACATGAATAGATCATTTTGGTTTGTTTCTTGATGGTCGACCGTGTCCACGAGAAATTTCGGAATTCTTTGCTACTCAAGATTGTCCAGATTTTTCGCTGGGAATTGAGAGTGTGATAGGGTTTCGCTTGGTGGTCGTGAAGTTCAACGTATGTATTCTTGCGAATTAAAGAGTGTTCATTCTTACATTGGCAACAGAGGATCACTACGATTCGAGAGATTGCATGTGAGTATCTTAGTTCTACGTCAAAAAGATCGAACGACCACGCATCATAACGCCTTGGACAGCCACAGGGCGACAACGCAGACCGCAACATACAACATTAATCATCCCGACCAAAGGATTCAGCAAATTCTTAAAAATAGATTTTGGGACTCGCCTAATATAAATCAAATTTGTTGTAAATTTATTTAAGATATTTCAAGATACAGAAGATCCAAGCACTTCCATTTAAGATATTTCAAGACACAGAAGATCCAAGCACTTCCACTCATTGAACCCGCATAAGAAACAGATAAGACTATAGGCAGCTGTATCACCTCCCAACCTTATCAGTTAGAGCAACTCCAGCAGGGCCCCTACTTGAGCCCTCAAATCTCATATTAGAGAGCCAGAGCAAAAAACTGAACTCTAACAGGGCCCCTACTTGGCTCTCAAAAATAGGAGGCCTCTCAAATGAGGCCTCCAAGCCCTCATTCCTAGGGGCCCCCTACTCCGGCTCTCATTTTTCAGCTTTCTCGTTTTTTGTGGAACATTTGTGCTTTCAATTTAAATTCGGAACAAATTTGAATATTCGTATTTGAATTCGTATTTGAATATTCGTATTTGAATTCATATTTGAATCCGGAACAAATTTGAATTTAAATTTGAATGTTATGTGATGAACTTTGTGCTTTCAATTTAAATTCGGAATAAATTTGAATTTAAATTTGAATATTCGTATTTGAATTCGTATTTGAATATTCGTATTTGAATTCGTATTTGAATATTCGTATTTGAATTCGAAACAAATTTGAATTTAAATTTGAATGTTATGTGATGAACTTTGTGCTTTCAATTTAAATTCGGAACAAATTTGAATTTAAATTTGAATATTTGTATTTCAATTCATATTTGAATATTCGTATTTGAATTCAGAACAAATTTGAATTGAAATTTGAATGTTATGTGATGAACTTTGTGCTTTCAATTTAAATTCGGAACAAATTTGAATATTCATATTTGAATTCATATATTTAAATATTGTCCCTCATTGTGAAATCATAAATATTTTATTGTGTATTGTGCTTTTGTCCCATACATATGCATATAGTGTGTGAGGAAATAGAGGGAATTGAAAAGTAGGGGCCCTGTTTTGAGAGCTACTGCTGGAGTGCAGCCCAGAAAACAGGGCCCTCAAAAATAGGGGGAGCCCTCAAATGAAAAGTAGGGGCCCTGTTTTGAGGGCTACTGCTGGAGTTGCTCTTACAACCATCGAAGACTCGACGGAACAGAAAAACTTGTCACCAACGATATAGATTAAAAAATATATTACACTTTGATATCTCTTCTTATAGACAGTAGCTCCTAGATCAGATCAGAGAGATACGACACGAGCGCGCATGGTATCAAAAATAAAGTATATGAATCATGTAAAGGGAACAAAAAATAACAGAGTTGAAGCAACCATGACGAGAGAAAAGATTTGATGAAGCTGATTACAAATTCTAAGTATAATCTCAAAAAAAATACAGAAGATTATCGTTTTCTCGTAACATCAGAAAAACTAGTTGGGACACGATCTACTCTATGATGTTAAAGGCGACATCTGACCTGAAATTTAGTTCTCATACAATAGTTTTAGTTACCCCATTGTAGTTACGAGTATCCAAACAAGATTTTGTTAAAACATGGTTAAAATTGGTTTGGTATAATCTTGTTTCATAAATCCACGAGAGCTAACAAAAGGCCTATAATTCATGCAAAAGTTGTTTTAGAAACATTAGGGAGGCGACACAGTTCCGTTTTTCGACCTAGTACCATTGGTTTCCAAACCAAAAACCGCTTCTTTGTTTTACATATTTGGAAATTTTCGAAATCTAATGGTGATTGGTGCAATGCACATGCCCTAGAGTTATACTCCAAATCTATCCGGCGGATTTCACCAAATCTGGGCCATTGGCTCTTCTCTATGGAATAGATTAGTCCATGTCACCTTTTAAAGTAGGAAAATTTTACGGAAACTTCTGAATGTCCATTGATTAAGAAAGGGTAATTTCAACTTTTCTTCTTAACCCTAAATCTCCTTGCAATCAGAATAACCGTATTATCTTGACTTAATTTCGGGAAATCAACGAAAAGAACTTTTCCTTTCCTTCGTTGGCGCTCTCATTCTTCACCTCGATGCCCGTCGCCATAGCATGATGCCGGATTGCCAGCGCCCAACACATCCGAATAAATCAATGGGCAGATGATCCAAGAAGGAATTGAAATTGAATACTTGATCGCATTGTTGGCTAGGTACAAACAAAACAACTTTGAGTATAATTGCAATCTAACCGATCAAACGTAGATACGCGTTCGTTCTTGGTCGCTGCTCGCCAAGGCCTCAAGACTAGATCAATTTATGGTTAATTAGGTGCTCCAATGCAAGGATCGATTACGCCCTTTTTTTGTAATCATGCACGCTGCATGCTGTGATTTCATAGGAACATTTCTCTTCTTTGCTTGCCTGTTACGGATTTGCGATCACTGAGGCTGTCAGGCATGCAGCACGATTGCCTGTCACAGACATGCTAATCAAGGCTGCATGAGATTATGGGAGTTTGTTGCGGCGTTTAAAGAACGGGATAAGAGGTCAATCCCATTACATTTTCACCCCTTGAGAATGATATTTCATCGTACTTGGTGTAGTATAACCAAATTCTAACTAATATGATCTATTGGATTGAATAGAATGGACGGTCCATAGTATTTGGTAAAATAACTCTTTAATTAACCTCTCCCTTGTTAAAAGACAAAAGCCTAAAATGCCTAGGCGAATCAACTTACAAGCGCCATGGCCGGCCAGCGGCCGGAGCCGAATCCACGTATACGACTGCACTGCCCAACTGGAGGCGATATTGAAAGCAGCAAACATAAATAGGAAGATAGAAGATACAGAGGATCGAGGAGTGCAAGCTTGTTGTTCCATGTAATAGCAGAAAATCTGCCTTTTCATTTAACATCGATTTGTTTTTCTCCTCCATGAAATGCTCTGGTGTAGATTAGTAGATAGGATTGGAGTAGATCCATAAAAGTTCTCCATTCCCAAAGGTCGGTCAGGAAATGTTTGTTTGGCTGTGCTGCCTCTTCGCTCACATCAGAACATCAATGGCGCACCTGAACAGAGCTTTCTCTAATGTGCCGCCGCTTGCAACTACCTCTTGACAAATGGCAATGGCGCTCGTTTGACAATGTACACAGAAGATTTCGATTGCTTTGGGATCTGATTTGGAAAGGTAAGTTGTATATAGAATCTAAGAGGTGAGGTGGAATAATCTAGTCCATATTCGGCAAAATCCACCGGGTGGATTTAGAGTAATTCTAGGGGATCTCCACCCATGAGTGGTGATCCGCGCTACATCCCCTCCGCCACCTCCTCTCTCGTGTACCTCTTCCACCCCTAAAAATTTTAAAATTCTCTAACAAAAAAATCACCTCATAACAAACAAATTAGCTACTCAAAAAAATGAACACTAATCCCTACAACCTCTTCCCTTACATAGGTCTCCATCGTCCTCTCATCTTTCCAGTCGGCACCAAGAAGGCTACAACACACCTTGTTGCCGTTATATCATCTTATTCCCCTAAAATCCCAACCCCCCTCTCTCTGACGCGACCACTCCCCGCCGAGTGATGCTTCCATGATGGCGCCGCGTCACCACAAGAAACGTAACTATGGCGAGTCGCCGCTAGAGCCCTCCCCTCGGCACGATGGCCTCCATGGCTCCACTCTCCCATTCCCCACGCGGCGCGACCATGGCGAGTCACCGCTGGAGTCGTGGGCTCGACTCACTCCCAGCCCTCGCTACCGTTGTCGTCTTCCTCCTCGCCACCATCATAGCTGCCGCCGCTGGTGCTCTCACTTATGCTCTCCTACCCCAACGCCAGCCGGCTCACCTCAACCTGGCGCGGGATCGGCGACGGTGCCCGCCCTAATGCCCGCATGCGCCTCCATGATGATCTCCTCACCAACAGGTCGGTACAGGTCAACCCCCCCCCCCCCCCCCCTTCTCGTTGTTTTGTTGCTCTATTGGACCTGAGGCGAGGAGGTTTATACTTGTTGTCGTGTTGGTTAGGTATTACATGATGAGGCTATACATCAGGACGCCACCGCAGGAGTTCACGCTGATCGTGGACTCTAGGAGCACCCTCACCTATGCCCTACGCCACCTACGACCAGTGCGGCAACCACCAGGTGGGGCTTGATTCCTGTGCTTCTTTGTTTAGGTACCAATTTGAAACCCTATATGATGATTAGATTAATTAGGATGGTCGCAAGCATAGATATGTGATGCCCACAGGTGAATCTATAGCTGGACCATTCAATATAGCTAATTGACTCTATGATTATGCGGCTGAAACAAGTTTTTGGTGCTACTTGGTGTGAATAGATATGTACTTACGTAGGGAGTCTATTTGGTACTGTTTTGCATTTCTAGTTTTAAAGTATGTTGAAGGAAAGATGGTCTGTGATAATGGTCTAGGAGAAACTTCTTTCATAAAATATTTGTGAGACATCATTTCTGGTCTCATGTACATCCATTCTCATGTAAGACTTGGACTTCGAAATTTTCATTCTTCTAATTGTATCCATGTAGTGGTTTATGAATTAGACTGAGTGACTCTTGCCTTCACTCAAAGATTTTTCTGGATGGAATATTGAAGTCTTCTTTCATTATTCATAGAACATCATTCATGCTGACATTAAGCCAGACAATCTTCTAGTCACAAGTAATGGCAATGTGAAGATAGGGGATTTCAATGTTAGCCAAGTCTTTGAGGTAGTCTCTATGCTCCTGTTAATACCATGTTGTTAAATCAACTCTGATAAAGTCATCAGTTTAATGACAATATCACAACATGGAATAAGTGCCTAGCCCTAGATTGATGGTTTTCCTTTGTTGCTAAATTGACCTAGGTCTAGCATTTGGTTGTTCTTTATTTAAAAAATGGTCCCTTTCTAAAAGAAGGATAATAACATAATTGTAGAGTTTCTAAGGTTAGGTTTGCACTAATCTGGACTATTGTAAAATGGTTCTTCATTTCCAAATTATTTTACAAATAGATTGAGTGGGCAATCAAGTTTGGTGACTTCAAGCTTTTCCTTTGGAAGTATAGCCATCATGAGTTAAACAGTTTCATATCCTTTGTTTTGTAAATAAACTACTTAGCTATTTTTAGTCTCTCTTGCTCTATGCTCAAGACATGCCCTAAGGATAGTCTAATCTTACTATAGTGTTTGGCACTTGCTAAGAAGTTTCATTTGTATGGTTGTATTCCAGGACGATGATGATATGCTTCGGAGATCTCCAGGAACTCTAGTTTTCACTACACCAGAGTGATGTCAAGGTAAAAAATACTACCTATGTTTTGGTGGTAAATACTACTTGTACAACAGCCAAACTCTACCTTGAATTATGTAGATGCAAAATAGGGCACGAGTTGTATGTAGTTTGGATCAAAGGATATATGATGTCCAAATAAAAATGGTCCAAAATATTTGATTTGGCCATTTCGTCAATGATGGATATTAGATGATGTAAGACTATTTATCCTACAATTGGCCCATGCTTTATAAATCTGACCAACATTTTTTATGTCTACCATCCTACGGGTTTTACCTATCATGGTAGGGCAACCGATGCATGGGCTATCGGTGTTACTCTGTACTCTATGATTTTGGGTCAATATCCGACGCATGGGTTGCAGTTGTGTGGCTTTACACATTCTTCCTGACTGTTGGTGGGGCATATAAGAACACTGCTCCAAAAACCCAATTCCACTGTCATACCGATTGATCTGGGCTTGTTAGGGGTGATCCCTGGTAATAACACGTATCTGTTTTCATATCATTCCCCACAGTGAAGAGCATTATATATTTTCATTCATATTATCGATACTAAATTGGCAATTTACACTAAAGTTCAGCTAATGAATAGATCATTGCTCTACAATTTGTAGGATAATTGTACCTTACCCATGCCAATGGGGAGCACCAACGTTTGATGCTGGTGAAGCTTTTGCCATGACGGAAGCTTCTTTGGTTGCTCCCACAAGCATAGCTCCTTCAAATGGGTCAGATTTTAGGTGGCCTTTATGAGATGCATAAGCCCATCTATAACTATAAGTCCATGATTAACAAGTTCGAGTCACTTCAATGCTATTTTCTTCATAAAAAGCCATCCTTTGGGTCTTCTTAGAAAAGTTCAATTACTCTCAAATGAGCCTTTGAGTTCTTCGTGTCAAACGCTCTGTTTAAAGATGTTTAACTCTATTGTATACTTGTTGCATTTTTGTTACCTTTGTCGTGTCCTTCAAATTTTGCAGGTTATCATAATGCTCTTATGTCTAGCTGATAAGTGTTGTTATGACCTTATTACAGTAGTAAAAATGGAATGTTGTGTTGTTCGTTTTCATATCTCCCTATGTGGCACTAATATTAATCATTGTATTAGTGCTATCCATGCTTTTTTATCTTTAGTCATATTCTGACTTTATTTTGTGCCTATTCTAGTGAAACTTGCAGCCATGCCAGACTTACTCGAGTACACAACTTTCTAGGAAGCATATTTGATCCAGAGACAAGTGGGCATTTGCAGAGGTTGAGAGAGATGGATCATATTGATGTTGAAATGGTACATCCTACTCTATGCTTCCCTTTTAAATCAATTCATCTGCCTTCCAGATCTTCTGCCATATAACTACTCTTTTCTACAAGCATGAAGGTCATGTTACAGCAATGCTATTTGTGTAAGTTCTATTTGCATGAAAACTATTCTTGATTTTGTTGGCATGTCTTTGACTACAGATGTAGGGTGGAGCCGGAGGAGTGGTTTAGGTTGGTAATGGGGGTAGAGGCACTACACGAGATGAGGTGGGGCTCGACCAGATGCTTCAACGAAGTCATGCCGTTGTAGTAATATGATTTTTTTCCTAGAGCAATGCATGCGTTCCTACAGATTTTAAATTTTTTTAGAACATGTTGTATGCATGTTCTAAAAATTTTTACCACCTGTGAGTTTCAGAACTTTAGTGTGATAAATTTTTAAATCCATAGCAACGCACGGGCATGTCGTAGCCAGTGGTCGTGGCCAATGGTCGAACACTGCGGTCATAGCCAGTTGTCGTAACCTATAGATGTAGCCCGTGATCGTAGCCCATGGTCGTAGCCTATAGTCGTAGCCTGTGGTCGAAGATGGTGGACATAGCCCATAGTTGTAGCTAGTGGTCGTAGCCAATGGTTGAACACTGTGGTCGTAGCCACAATGGTCGTAGATACAGTGGTCGACGGTCGATTGTCATAGCTACAGTCGGCCTCGCTGCTAGAAGACCTGTGTGGTCAGAGATGTAGTCGAGGTGTTGTTGTCATAGCCAATGGTCGAAGATTGTGGTCATAGCCAGTGGTCGAAGACGGTTGTCAAAGACTGTGGTCGTAGCGAGTAGTTGAAGACTATGGTCGTAGCGAGTGGTCATAGCCTGTAGTCATAGCCAGTGGTCGTAGCATGTGGTCGTAGCTAGTGGCCGAACACTGCGGTCGTAGCCCGTGGTCGTAGCCTGTGGTCGAACACCATGGTCATAGCCCATGGTTGAACACCGTGGTCGTAGCCAATGGTCGTAACTCGTGGTCGTAGCCTGTGCTTGTAGCCTGTGGTCGAAGACGGTGGTCGTAGCCCGTGGTCATAGCCAGTGGTCGTAGCCTATGGTCGTAGCTCGTAGTCGTAGATGGTGGTCGTGGCCAGTGGTCGAACACTGCGGTCGTAGCCAGTGGTCGTAGCTCGTGGTCATAGCCCATGATCGTAGCCAATGGTCGTAGCCAGTGATCATATATGGTGGTCGTAGACAGTGGTCAAACATTGCAGTCATAGCCTGTGGTCGTAGCCCGTGGTCGTAGCTTGTGGTCGAACACCGTGGTCGTAGCCTGTGGTTGTAGCCGGTGGTCATAGCCCGTGGTCGTAGCCAGTTGTCGTAGCTCGTGGTCGTAGCCTATGGTGGTAACCCATGGTCGCAGCCCGTGGTTGTAGCCTGTGGTCGTAACTAGTGGTCATAGCCCGTGGTTGTAGCTAGTGGTCGTAGCCACAGTGGTCATAGCATGTGGTTGTAGCCCGTGGTTGAGGACGGTTGTCATAGCCAGTGGTCGAAGACTGTGGTCGTAGCTTGTGGTCGTAGATGGTGATCGTAGCCTATGGTCGTAACCCGTTATCGTAGCCAGTTGTCAAACACTACAGTCGTAGCCAGTGATCGTAACTCGTAGTCGTAGTCTGTGATCGTAGCCCGTGATCGTAGCCAGTGGTCATATCGAATATTGATATGTATGATGATGATATGATGTTTATTTGTATCATAATATACTGAGCACCTTCAATTCCATTGACTCTTTTGCTACTGCTGTTGTTGCTATTTATATTTGTTTTGTTTCCTTTGGAGTATACAATAAACTAGCATTTTCAAAGGAAGGCATACATGTTAAAAGAGTTATGATGAATATACTGAAGTGATGACTTACCTCTATCTTCTTTTAATAAAAAAACTAGGAGGCTACAACAATGTTTTTTTCGTTTCTTAAAAATCAGTTCATCATCAAATGTTTTCCTTTGTTAATATTTCATGAGCTGTCATACATATGTTTCTGCTATATATCTATGTCTGTTGAATATTTTTATTCCGTAGCAACGCACGAACACTCAACTAATCTTTACTATTTAATAAGTTTGAGTTGGTGGTTGGTGCATTCTCCTTCATCCCTTCTCAACCGTCCGATCTGAATACTGAAATTTTGACCATCTATCTAACATCCCTCTCCTTCTCTCTCATATCTAACTACCCCTCCTCTCCACTTCCACCAACAGTTACCATCTCCCACCTCCTCTACTACCCGGCTTCTCTCGCCCCTCTCCCCTCCTGCTCCGCTTGCTTCCGCTCCCTCTCCGCTTCACCTCCCCACGCCACCTGCCCCTCCTACCACGCCACTGCCTTCTGCTCCCCCGGCGTCGGCGTCCGCCCACGACACGCGGTGCAGGAACGGGATGCACGACGAGGACAACGGTGCGGGGTGGGGGAGGAAGGAGGAGGCGAGGAGGTGGGGCAGGGAGGGGAGGTACGAGGAGAGGTGGACACCGATGGCGAGGGAGACGAAGAGCGCGCCAGAGAAGGAGAGCACCTTGTTGCGGCTGAGGTGCCAGCCTGCGAGCCCCATGGGGACGAACAGCACCACGCAGGCCGAGAGCATGCCCCGCCTGCGCCGTGGTGGACACCATCAACCGGCCAGCCTCGCGCGCGAGCAAGAGGCCACCAGATCTGGGCCTCGCTAGGGGGGACGAGATCGCGGGAGGAGGTTAGGTGGGCGAGCGATCGAGCGGCACGGCGTGGAGCGGAAGCGAGAAGCAGAGTGGGGGAGCGGAGCAAAAGGGGGTCGGCGGGATGGAAATAGCGGAACAGCAAGCGAGTGCGGTGGGGAGCTGGCTGGCTCCAGCCCTTTGGCGCGTGGAGTCGGCCGGAGTCAGTACGATGCATGCGCCGACATGGACCCAAGGGCGTTGGCACCAAGCCGGCTCAACCCCAGTTTTCATTTGTAAAAGATAGTGATATAGGAGAATGGTTATTCAGATTAGTGAAGTTATCGTTTCATTCATGGCGTGTGTTTTTCTTCTGCTTTGTTAAGTGAGAACAAAAATAATGACAGGTCAATTCCAATGCTACTCTCTCTGCACCATAATACTAGCTGAATGCCCGTGCGTTACTACATATTTTAAAATTTTATCATACTTGGTGGTAAAATTTATTGGAACATGCATACAAATATATTCTAATTTTTTTAAATCCATAATAACGTACGAACATTCAGCTAGTACACCTTTAAATAGAAGTTACAATGAAATGGAGAGGTTAAGGGGGAACCGGCCCATGGTTTGGAAAACTGAAACCTGACTAGTTTCGGTTTGTTAGGCGATTGCCGCCTGTTTTCTAAACTCTACATGCGAGTGCACGACGAGCATTGAACATCCATAGGGTGTTACATCCGAGTACATGCACAGACACACCACGCATCCTTGATACAGCTGGTAGCGCAACATGGGCTATCCAAGTTCCAACTCAACATCCAACTGTTGAGATTCCAGTCTCCCTGTTCATCATTACCGCTAACAGTTGAGCAACCATTGCGACGGCATTCCCAGGGTAACATAATATGTACAAAGAAAAAACTTGGCAAGTCCTCAGGGCCAATAGACGGTTATAATTACAAGACCAGGTGGAAATATTGATTCTTGAGGACCCGCTTGATGGTTTAGTATGATGAAGTCACAATTAGAAAGCCAGGTGGATCTTTTCAACTGAACACGTCTTTGCACATAAGGAGGAACCAGCAAAAGTAAAGCTACTCTTTACAAGTTTTTTTCTGAGCATATGGTAATTCAGTGACCCTTTTTGGCAGCATGAGATATCTTCAAGGAGTTGAAAGCCTCCCTGCATAATCAGATTAGGACAATCACTACAGTATATATACAAGTGCCATGAAGGCATAAAGTAGAAAGAAATGTACAGTGCATAAGTAGATAATTCTCTTTAAGGGTCCAAACAGGAGACAAAAAAATATCTACATGATACACGTTTTCATGAGATAAAAATAATTAAGCTGAATTTAACCATTGGACAAGTCACCATATGTATGTTTCAATATGATGCAATAGATGAGATTTGTTTCAACATGGATTTATTGACACCAGAGTGAGGTTTATCGTTGCAAACAAAAACTTCAACAGACAGAATAAGTAGGGTTACCTTAATGCGTTCTCAATCTCAACATTTCCTGGGTCCAATTTGAGACCATCGAGAAATGCATCACATGCCTTTTCGTAGTCCTGAAGACAGAAGGGTCATTGCGTCACTAAAAAAGGATTTGCCACAGTACACAGGAGCAGCAGCAAATTTATACGTTTTATCTCACCTTCAGCAACATTTGAGCAGCTCCTTGCAGGTAGCAAGCCTTTGGCCAACCAGGCCATTTTAGCCTGCAAATCTGAGCATCCATCAAAGCCCGGTCTCCTTCGCCCATCTTAAGCCAGCAAAGGCTCCTATTGGAGTACAAGGTTGCATCATCAGGGTCAAGATTCGCCGCCTACACCAACAAACCAAACCCACAATTACCACATTTACTATTTGGTACCACTTACGTAGAGTACTGCACTTTTTCTAAGGTCAGTAGACAAGAACTTGGTGGGGCAACTGTACGACTAGAATTAGGGTGGTAAACTGGATTTAGATTACCTGAGAAATCCAATAACCGACTCACTACCATGCAGATTTGGTTAAGACATATCCATCCAAATATCAGTCTTTTCCTCTATCCAAATTCGGATTGAGGGTTTGGTATGACCACTGTTTGAATTCACTCCACTAGAATGATAATTACTTGTTGAGGTATTATTACACGCATACAGTTTGACATGGTAATTATAATAGCGGTTTTGTAGCAAATCTACAATGTGATATCCTATTGAGGTTTTCTAGCAGTGTTAAGAATGGTGGCAACATTCTTTATGGTATTCGAGTTACTAAATGCAGAAAACTTAATAGCATTGACTCATTATCACAACGACAATAGTTTTCTTTAACAGCCCATGCAGGACAGTAGAATTATTGAACTTTACACATAAATGCGAAGTTCTGAACACACCAAAAAATTGTGAATTAAAGCAGTTAAGGAACAAACAAAAAGAGAGCACATGCATTCTACTATTATCTCCTTAGAGGGATTCAAAATGATGCAAACCATACCAACTGTGAATTGACACATTGTACAGTGATGAATTAGTATTAAGAGTAAAGAGAACATGGTGCGATAATATACCATAGAGTAGAGTTTAACTGCAGTAAAATAATCTTTTTTCTTGTATGCCTTGCTTCCTTCTAACTTGATATCTGCTGGCTTCATTTTGTACATAGGGTCATCCTGAAATATCAAAAAAGAAGCATTTGGCATAAGGAATGCGGACATGTCAAATGTATGTGAATAAGATAGCAGTTACAAGGAGTTGAGAAGAATTTTGAAAAAAATGAAGGAAATATTTGTATCAATTTACTCATTCGTATGCTTGTGTAATTGAGTACTTCTTTTTCCTACCACACTAAACCCTTGGCCACCAATCTATGCATCACCATTTACAATTACATTTCAAACGTTGCACGAACCACTAAGTCTTATGTAGTACTTATCATTTAGACATTTACCATATCAACATAGTATAGTACATACAGGTAACTGTTCAGTTATATATGTCTTCCACCTCGTTGCCGCAACATATTCCTACAATTTCATCTCGTATGCATCCTAATAATCAGCATTACCTTCTCTTCTATTCATTACATAGCCATCAACAATGATTACTCCCTATTGGCCCATTCAGCGCATGGATAACTTCCTAAAATTATTGCAGCTCTCCTTCAGGTTGGCAAAGATAAGCATGCGACTCTACATCTCATTATGTACATCTTTTACACAAACTTGATGAATTAAGAACACTGGTGGTCTGGTGCTTGGTTTGGCTCCGACAAAACCAAGAGTTCACCCTTGCGAAATTAGAAGTGAGAATGAAAAGGCACACATTCAATTAGCAAACAATTGAAATTACAGAATAAAAGGAACTCAAACAGCATATTGAGAAACAAAGCATATGTCACTCAAAATGACAGTCTTTCCTATCACTACTTCTAGGCCCTTGCATCTAGACGAATTTCCTAATTAATGTTTCACAGTGAACGCATTGCTGCCTTTCAGAAGGATTGGTGGAAATGTGTGCTCTAGCTTGCTTTCAAGTCAAGAGTATGCATTGAAGAGGCTATAGGATAGGAAATGCTTTAGTGCCAAGCAGTAAGCGATTGTTCACACCAAACAACAACATGAACTCAAATATGAAAGTGATGCCTTAGTTCATACCTCCACTGTTGGCATTGATTTCACATAACTAATTATCCCATCAACACTCCAATCACTCACAAATGGAATACGAGAAGTTACTGGAAGTAGGATCTCAACATCTTTCCGATTATTGTTATACGCAGCAATTTCTATTGGAAGGTGACCAAACTGTTAAGCATAAAAACAAAGATAAATCTTATTGAAGCATTTGCAGAAAGGCAAGACAAACTAACAGAAGTGCAGAGACAAGTGTTAATACAAAACACTTAAGTGTAAATGATAATATCTAGCACGTGCAATTAAGAAAAATACTATACAAAGATATTCTACTGTGCATATATGGGATTTGAATAAACATGAATTACTACTATTGTAAAAAAGAGGAACTCATTGAGTAAACAATCAACTGTGCACACAAAATATGAGCCCTTTATACTGATACTATCATCTTCAGAGCCATTGAAAGGTAGTACTTGACTACTCGTTAATCACTCAATAAAAACATGTGAAGGGACAATCACTCAATGCATCACCTTCTGTTATGAACGCGGTGGCTAGGGCAAACGGCGGAGTAGAACAGGGGACTCCGTAGGGAAGCCGGCAACTAAACGTTGCTCTGCTTAATCTCAATAGCATGCGGTAGCCCTCTTATATAGATGGGCTCCCCCTAACAGATCAAATCTAATTCCAATCCTATCTCTAATAATATGGAAACTCATATCTCTAATTATATCTCTAACATAAGAAAACTAATCTCTAACTCAAATAGAAATCAATCTCTAATAATAAACCGACTAGGCCTTGGGTCCATCTCTATGACATTACACCCTTCCCGGACATGCAGCTCGTCCTCGAGCTGCTACGTGGCGGTCAATGGAAGGCCTTCGACGCCGATGTAGAAGATGAACGGTGGCGGGTTGCTGCAGCGGATGGAGACGACTGACCCGATCCAAGCGGAGCTTCTTTTATAATGCCTTGGAATATAATGCCTGCAAAATAAAAAAAAAATTGGTTTTTTTTTTGATTTTTTTTTTTTGGATTTGGATTTTTTTTTTGGGTGTGGCCTTAACTATCTGGTCGGTTTAACCGATCGATACCCACGAGGCCGAACGCATCGTCGAAGCTCGAAGGCGGCGACTGAAGGAGCGGCGGTGCGGACCGGCGGCGGCGGCTCCAGGTGGCGGCCGGCGGACCGGCGGCGGCGCGCGGCCAGAGATGGGCCGAGCAGTGGCGGCGCGCGGGCAGAGGCGCCTCCGCGGCGTTGGCGGCCGGCGGCTGAGGTCGGCGGAGCGGTTGGCGGCGGAGCGGCGGAGGCAGACCAGGCGGTGGAGGCGAACCGCGACCGGGAGCGACGACTCCGACAGCGGCGGCGGCAGATCAGCTGACGGCGGTCGAGATGGCGGCGGATCTGGCCACGGCTTGGGCGACCACGACCCGGACGACGGCGGATCTGGCGAGGTGGCCCCGGCGGCGGCTGCTGCGAGCGGAGGCGAAGGAAACCCGAGCGACTACGGCGGCTCGCATGGATCCGACGGAGCGGCCGTCTGCGGAAGCGGCGGCCCGGGCGAAGGCGGAGGTGGACCCGGCGGCGGCGGTGGCTGCGGAGCGGCTGCAGATGGAGGCGGCCCGGGCGACGACGGCGCGGCTTCGGCGGAAGTGCCCCGGGCGGCGGCTTGGCGGCGCAAGCAGAGACGGCCCGCGTGACGGATGGCGACTCGCGACCGACGACGGCGATGGTGACCCGCGGCGGCCGGCGGAGCAGCTGCCGACGGAGCGGCGGCCCGCGGGGGCGGCGGCCGACGGATGACGGCCGACCTCGCTCGAGCGGATCTAGGGCTCCTGGCGGCGGCAACGACTTCAGCAGATCGCCGGCGACATCCCTTTTTGCTGGGGCGTTGGATGGAGGCGCTACGGCAATGGGAGATGGCAGCAGATGAATCGAGGGTTTTTGGTCTTGTTGTTGTTGACGATCTGGTGATATGGTGATCTGGGGATCTGGTGTTGGATGATCAGGCTGGTACTTTGTCTCTTGTTTCTCCTCCTCCCGCTCCTTCAAGATCTTCTCTAATACAGCATGCAGGTTGAGGAAGGCTTCCCCCATCCCTTTGCTGAGGTTGCCGCTGGCCATCTTCTCAGCGGTAGCTTTCATTATGGCCAATGACTCGGCAATAGGAGGAATCGCAGAAACCATGGTAGCAGAAGTCGTGGGAAGGGATCGACGGCTCTGATACCAAATTGTTATGAACGCGGTGGCTAGGGCAAACGGCGGAGTAGAACAGGGGACTCCGTAGGGAAGCCGGCAACTAAACGTTGCTCTGCTTAATCTCAATAGCATGCGGTAGCCCTCTTATATAGATGGGCTCCCCCTAACAGATCAAATCTAATTCCAATCCTATCTCTAATAATATGGAAACTCATATCTCTAATTATATCTCTAACATAAGGAAACTAATCTCTAACTCAAATAGAAACCAATCTCTAATAATAAACCGACTAGGCCTTGGGTCCATCTCTATGACACCTTCCGTTTGCATAAGGACAAATTCAGCTCCTAATGCAATGGATTTGGAACTAAGCTTCAACAAGAAAGTATGTCGGAATCAGATAAAATTGCTTCTGATTTGGTTGCATACATATGTGATACCATACATAATGCCCAGAGTTATTTAAACAGAAACAGAGGTAATAACTACGTGAAAGGGCAGCATGCCAAAGCACCTGTAACAAAATAAAGAGAACTGAAAATTATTTGTGACAAGTTACCATAACAGTTCAATTTTTCCGAGAATATGCAATACAATCTGAACACCAGGTAATATGGATCGATTGTGCACCTGGTAATGATGGTGCACATTCGTGCAGCAACTAGGACAGTTTGGAATCAGTCGTGGAACTCAAAGATTGGCCTTAAGAAAAATATCTAGATTGCTAAATTTGACAGATTATTCTTAACAAAAATTCACAATTTGGAATTAGCTGTCCAACAGAACATTCCGTGGAGTGAAGAACATGCATGTAGCGGCAAACGGGCAAAGTGGAAAGTAAAAAAACTTACATCATCGGGAACATCAGGATCTGCACCTGCCTCCAGTAAGCACTTGTAGAAGTCAGTTAAACCATTGTTTGCAGCGATTATTAAGGGGGTTACAGTACCAACACCCTTCACATCAGCACCAGCCTAACACAGAAAATATCGCAAGCCTTCACTAAATAAGCATGTCATAATTTGTACAATTTTGGAAATGATATATCCATCTTAGTGTGGCCTTCTCAAGAGGAATTCAATAAAGTAAATTTTCAATTGGATGTGAGATGAATGTACCATACCTTAATCAGAAGCTTCACACATTTCAGTGAGCCCACATTGAGAGCCACAATGAGAGGTGTGTAGACAGTACAAAATACTTTGTTACACTGACAAGAATAAATAAACAAAGTTAGTACTCTTACACGATTGGTCCTAGCAAGTCCAAAAATGTTTCACAACCCATCTAGGCTCCACCCAGTGTTAAACATATTCAATAAAATATCATTAATTTGCTCCATGTTTGGTAGAGTTGTTTTTTATCTAATTACAAAAGTAAATTTCAAGCTGAAAAATAAGAGCACTAATGACCTAAAGTGTTACGCATTCTTATTGGGGCAAGTTCTACAGGAGGAGGTCAAAACCAGAGTCTGATTCCAATAAAAATTAGTTATTCTATTAGGAAGTTTTCTTCCTGCAGAGTTATATTAATATCTTTAGTTCCTATCTATTAGGAAGGTTTTCTATCTTTAGCAAGAATAGGATAGGAATTAAACAAGAGTTGTAGCCAAATAGGACTTGTTCCTACGGCAATAACTCCTTTTATATAGCCAACTGCGTTTGTGCAGAAGAGGCAAGAAAGAAATAAACAGTCTTTTCTCTAACCTAATTCTCTAAACCAGTTTCAATCACAGCGAGAAAAGAAGACAAACAACAAATCTGCTATATCACTGAGCAAAAATCCGGGTCCTTCATGATAGAAGCAAGCATATAGACACAAGATACCATTTTATCAGAGACTGCATCGAAGAAGGAAGGATCGCGATCGACTACATCAGTACAGAAGAACAGAAGACATACATTCTGACAAAACCACTGGGGCGAACAAAGTTTTCAAAGATGAGGAAGAAAATCGGTATGGTTGAAGTCAAAAAACAAGATTAGGGAGAGAATGTTGTAAATAATCTTGTTTTTTACAAGTTTGGAAGTGATCGAAGTCGAGACGGAGACGAAATCGGAAGTCGTAGCCGAAACAGAGTTTTTCAGCCAGACCGGTTAGACCGAAAATGCAGTTATATTTGAAGTCGAAAGTTAGTAGAAGTCGAAGTCCTAAATTAGAACGGGAGTCGGAGTTGGAGTTTGGTTTTGTAATCGTAGTCGAACCCGGGTATAAAAGGGGATGTAGACTTGTAACCAAGATGTATCAAGTAATTGCAAGTAATAGAAAAGAGAAAAGCAATCCCTGAGAGTTATTTTCATTGAGCAATCTCGCAGACGTGGTCGAAGTCGACTTACGACCACGGCAAAGTAACAGTAGACGTGGTCAAAAGGCGTTCGACCACGACAAAACATTGGTGAAGGTGATCGAGAGGTGCTACGACCACGGCAAACAGATTTGAACGTGGTCGTAGAGGTGTTCGACCACGTTGAAGGAGCGCAAAATGTGGTCGTAAAGGCTATCGACCACGGCATAAAGCGTTCGACCACGCTGTGAAGGTTACAACCACGGTGTAAGTGGTCGTAAGGAGCTGCGACTACGCCGACAAGACTAGAACGTGGTCGGAAGCGACTCCGACCACGTAGAAGGGAAGTGAACGTGGTCGAAGCGGGTGTTCGACCACGGTGAACAGTGATCGCCAGCATCACTGCGTGATCGTAGAAGGTTGCGATCACGGTAACTCCAGCACAACAGTAGAGAGAAGCGGTCGAACGGCTACCTGAGTGGTCGTACGACAACGGGAGGTGGTCGGAACCGGTCGTAAGCCTTCAAAACCAGTCGTCATCGATCGTGAATGTTCTGGGCGAAGTTGTAAGACTTCCAACATTCCAAATAGAATTCAATCCGGAGAAGTTAAATACAGTGCCTAATTTTTTATCTCGCCGTGATGAGCATATTTTTCCTTTCGGCAATATCAATGCCCACCCTTCATGTATTGAATCAACTACGCGAGGTCACTTCACTAGATTTTCAGCAATTATTACGCAACTGGCAGCAGAACAATTGCCTATAGGCTGGTATGGCGCTGATGAACTTCTTATATAATGGTCGTATCTATATTCCATCATCATCTTGTTTGGACCTCATTATTTCAGCAGCCCATGCATTAGGACATGAGGGTATTCAAAAGACTCCATCGTATCTGCAAGGATATTTATATCATTCAAATTAAACAGTTGGTTCGTAACAATGTTAACAGTTCTGTTGTTTGTCAACGAAATAAGGTGAGGCATCTTCATCCAGCAGGTTTGCTTCAACCCCTTCTGGTGCCTCATCAGTCTGGTCCCATATTTCAATGGATTTTATTGATGACCTTCCTAAAGTACATGGGAAATTAGTAATTCTAACGATGATCGTCAAATTTTCTAAATATGCTCATTTTGTGTTGTTAGCACATCCTTACAGCCCAATCTATAGCACACGCCTTCTTTAATGCTACTATAAGATTGCATGGTTTTCGAGACTCCATTGCGAGTGACCATGATACCATCTTTATTGGTCACTTCTGGAAGGAATTATTTCGTTTGGCTAGTGTTACTCTTAATGACTTCAACTTTTCACCCCCCCCCCCCAATCATACCATTGAGATGTATCTTTGTTGTTGTCGTAGGGGTGGCCCCCACCTAAGCCCAGCAGGCCTGTTAGGAGGTTATAAGAACCAGAGTAACATGTGTAATGACATAAGTGCCCCTAATGGGGAGCTACGGAAGTAAGGGCATAACTGTAAAAGCATACTCCATGTGAATATATATGTCAGGATGAGGGGGAGGCTGAGGCAGAACACTCCCACCTCTCCACTACCATCTCTCTCTCTCTCTGTTTGGTCTGTAACCACAACAGTTGGCGCCGTCCGTGGGGAGGACGAGGACAAGCCTGAAGACCGAAGAAGAAGGATGGCACCGAAAAAAGCTTCGTCAGCGGCGGCGAAGGGAAAGAAGACGGCTGGGTCGGAGCGGCGCGCGAATACCAGGGCTTCGGCATCGGCCGCCGAAGGAGCTGGCGGCGGCGTAGGCGCAGTGGTCGCGGGCGTCGACGCTCGCGCTACAACGACTGACCCCGCCAGCGTCGCTACAACGACATCCAACCCCATCGCTGGCACTACAACGACATCCAACCCCGTCGCTGGCACTGCAACGACAGCCCCCGCCGCCCTCGCCGGCAGCCCGGATCCGACGGCCGGGGGTAGCTGCAACGAAGCATCCGGTGGATCCGGAGATCGTGCGGTGAGGGTCCCTGCACTGACCCGTCCGCTGGGTGTTCCGGCGGCCCCGACAGCACCCGCGGGGGAAGGCGCCCTACTAGCAGCCCTCAACGCGTTTCAGCGGGAACTAGGGGACCTTCGCGGAGCCGTCCGAGATATACAAGAGGCTCAGAGCCAGCAGGCCGCGCTAGTAATCGCGCCCGAGCCCACGTCGGAGAGGACGAACTGTCGCGAAGCCCCCGCGTCTAGCCGCGTGCCGCTGAGACGCGTAGATCTGGAGTCCCCGCTTTCGGCAGGGCTGCAACAGGCGGCGTGGCCCGAAGACTTCAGGTTCCCTAGCGTCACCGACCCGTACAAAGGCGACACGGATCCTCACGAGTTCGTGCGCGTGTACGAAACCGCGATCGAGGCCGCGGGCGGAGACGACACTACGAAGGCGAAGGGACTCCCCCTCGCGCTGCAAGGAGTGGCGCTCTCTTGGTTTTTTACCATAGAGCCGGGCTCCATCTACGCGTGGGAGCAGCTCCGCGACCGCCTTCACAACGATTTCCAAGGGCACTATGTCGAGCGAGTCAATGCGGACCAACTCTTCACCGTGAAGCAAAGACCCTCGGAGAAGCTCCGGGACTACTTCAAGCGCTTCGCCAAGATCCGATGCCAAGTAAAAGACGTTAATGAAACCACCATCGTTAATGCAGCCATGCAGGGCCTTCGTCCGGGCCCGATGGCCGAGTACAACGCGCGGAGGCCAATCAAGAGAGTCGCCACGCTCTTCGACAAAATGGACGAGTATGCGCGGGCGGAGGAAGATGCGCGAAGACGCAGCATTACCGCCCTCGGCCTCGCCCATGAGGAGCGCCCCCCGTGCGAAGGGGGGGCGGGTGGTCCCTCCCCGAAGCAGGGCCGCAGCCGAGAGCAAGGCAGGATCAAATCCACAATGATGACATACGTGATACGGTAGGGGTAGCGCCAATTGAAGTGAAGCTTGTCCAACATCGCTTAAGATAGTGCTACCGGTATATAATGGAATTTTAAGACGTACCGAAAACATAAGAAGAGGCAGAAGCCGACCAAGACTAATGTGGGAGGAAACAGTTAAAAGAAATTTGAGGGATTGGAATACATCCAAAGAGTTATCTTTGGATAGAAGCGCATGAAAGTTACGATCCACATACCGGAACCATGACATAAGAAGAAAGATTAGGAACGGTGTTTTAGGCTTTCGGTTCAAATAGCAGAATGTAGGTCTTAGGGTTTTAGTTTTGTATGTTTTATTACAATGCTCTCATTTCTTTGACCTTGAGAAGGAACCTACTCCAACTTATTTTGGACTTGGCTTTGTTGTTGTTGTAAAATGTTGCCTACTTGCCTTGTGCAAAAGAACCATAACAAGCCCAATTTGGTTAGTTTAAGCTAAGCCTTTTAGTTTTTGCAGACCCCTACCAACTATTAACAAATATTACATGACAAAAGATGACCAATAGAAAATATATTGGAGAAAACATTCTAGTAACAATTAGCGGAAATCTGGTTAATGAAACCAGCAAACAAGGGTAGAAAATCATGCAACGTACATCTGCATGGTGATCCAATAAAATCTTCACAATACCATCATGCTTACAGAAAGCAGCAATATGCAGTGGCGTCCCACGGTCAGAAAATGGATCAACATCAGCGCCTTTTGAGAGTAAGACTTTTACTATTTCACTCTCTCCTGGATCAGAAATATATATAATATGCAATAGATCATTGTTATACAAGTATAACAATACATTATTATATACGAGTATAACAATACCGAATATTTAGTGGCACAATACAGAGTATCCAACGTAAACATATACTAGAGACAATTACCACTGGAATCTAAGCTTGCACAGAATATCTACACTCAGCAAGAGTGAAATATATGAGTTTTGGAATTAGTTGAATGGGTAGAAAACTAGAAATATAATCTTCAACAAATACATGGAAATCTTTGAACATTTAGAAATTCACGTATAGCAGTAAGAAACTAAGGCCTAAAAAAGGAAGGACACACTGGTTCTTCCCTGTATCTAAACATCGAAATATGTGAAAATGACAAAAAAATCTTCCCGTGTGTACACTATCTCCAATGTTAAGAGGCACATGCTAATATGTCTTTCATGTTTAACATCAGATTGGTAAATATATTCCGTTTCATTAGTTATTAACTCAGGAAATAATTATGATGCAAACATGGAGGACAAATAAATCCCCAATGGACAGAGAAGCTATTATATTAGTACGAGTATATGACAGCATCATGTGTTAACGATCACGCCGGTTCAAATAGTAGGTGAAATAATTCATTTTTGTTACTTTTTGCCTTAAAGGGGCACAAATTAGATCACTTCTGGATTTACATAAATTGAATTGAAGTCAATAAAACTCAAATTTTGAACAAATTCAGAACACAGAAACAGCAATTCTAATACAACATGGCACTTACAATGTATACCATTGTCTTGTATGAAATATAAACAATTGTCTTCAACTATACTGAAAACACAGTACTTAAACAAAATAAAGGCATGATTTGAATATAGAAGTCCAGGTAACCTACAGAATGGTAACTCTTCAGGTTGAATGATCTCTGCCATAGGTCTATAAAATACTGATAACAGCATTTTTTTTTTTAACCTGAATGACAGCAATTAGAGAAATATAGACAACACCTTTTCCTGGATCTAATATACTGATCGTATCCAGCTGAATTTGGCATATTGAACATTTGAATGATATCTGCTCAGTTTAGACCCAAAACATCATCTACTAGTGCGAACATAAGGCAATTTTTGAAAATCATTCACCCATCCAATTCATTCATTATGGAAATCTTTCTAAATGCTGAGAGGATACTATTGCAATTTACAACTATGCACAACCAACTATGACATGGGGCATTCCCTATTTTCATGCCTACAATGGATACCAACAATCTGTTGCAGTTTTCATTATCTACATCCCTCCAACACACATAGTGACATAAACAAAGAATTTAAAAAAGTAGTGTCATGCATAGAGAGGGACCTTTTCCAGCTGCCAAATGGAGAGGGGTACACCCTTTATTATCAGGCTTATCTGGATTCGCACCATGATCAAGAAGATAACTCACAGTATCCACGGTCCCACCACGAACTGCGTAAGCCAGAGGTGTATCGCCTATCGAGAATATCATCAAAGGAAGAAGTTTACCAAATCAGAGGTTCTTACAGCAAATAAAAGAAAATGTATAACAAGTTTTTTGCTATCTAAACACACCCCTGTCTCCAAAATACACATAAGAAGTTTTAACATAACAATAGGACATTAAGATTTACAAGAGAATGTCATTCATAGGTTGCCTTCTGAAAGTATAATACATGAAAAAATATCTTTGCACCTGGTACTGACACTTTTCATTTTGATGAGCCTCAGTAGCACAAAATATCAAAAATAAAGTGGGTGCTGTTGATTTAAGCTGGATAAGCACAAAATAATGATATTAAATATTAATAAGAAAACTGCACAAAATAATGAAATTAAATATTAATAAGAAAACTAGGATAGCAGTATCTATGTGCAAATAATTCACCCTCGACAAGGTGCCTGTTTGTGCCAGGAACCATTATGTTAAAATGTTGGATTAGAGAACATCAAACAATCAGATACTGCCTACTTAACACCCAGATTACTCGACACAGAAGAAAGCAAGAAATAATTGTTGAGTTCAAAGTTGATTCATCGTAATTCAGAAGCTTGTGTTCAAACTAAAGCAAGCTATCTCTGGTGGTATAATGTATAAAAAAGAGAACAAGCTAAGAAATCATTTTTCCTTAAAAAGAAAGCCGATGCTTAGAAAAAAAATGGATAGTATCTTTTTAGGGAAAAGTGGATGGGAGCTAGCATCAATGGTCTTTCTAATGAAGCAGCTTTATGTCCAAAAAGTACATGCTGGTACAAATGAACTTTAAAATTAGCAAAATTTTACAGCACAAGTTAATTTCCTGCACGTTGTTAAGTCAGGGCCGATCTTGCCTAGTTATCTAATTTTCTCAACAAATAAGCTGATATAAAGCAAGGGCCAAACCTGCAGGTTATTTTTTGCATAAACAAATTCAACCTCACTGCTGGTTCCCACTGCCAGTTCAACGCAAAGGCTTAAGGTAGTGGTTAATTTAATTAACAGTTTCTATGATAGTTATAATAGGTAGTGGTTAATTTAATTAACAGTTTCTATGATAGTTATAAATTGTGCCAAAACAGGCCTGTAGAAACACGTAACATGGAAACCATTGCTAGAAACACGGTTCTGCATGATCATGCATCATGCGGATCAGATGAAATTAAACCCAACCAAATGGCCAATTTCATACATGCAATGATGCAAGTGACTACTGCATTGAATCAAGGAAGCACACAACCAACCATTCGATCATCACATTTTAAAATGGGAGATGAAAGCAACTAATAGTTAAACAACGGTGCCTTTGAAATATCAACTCAGGAAACTCATTGCAAGTCAATTCAACCAAATATTTAGTTTCTCTGCACAATCCTACCTAGTGAAAAACAAAGTGACACCATGAGGCAACCCAAATCAACCACCAGGAAATCTCCATCACAACAAAGCATGCTGCCGAACAAGCAGCCTACAAATCAACTTAGCACGTCAAAAGTACTGCGAAATCCGACAAACCCCAAACTCCCAGTAGTGCTGCTGGGTTACGGACCTCTAGATGTAGAGACGCGACTAGACCCGCAACCTCTAAAAAGTCTAGGGTTTGAATTTGCAAAATGAGGACAGAGTAGACGACCTGACTCGTCGGCGGCGTTGACGTCCACCCGGAGCTCCTCTACTAGGTACGCGCACACCGGCATCCTCCCGCGGCCGGCGGCTACGTGCAGCGCCCCGGCGCGACGGTCCCTCACGGCCTCCACCGCCTCCCTGAGGTGGCCCTTCCCGCCGTCCAGCTTGCTCGCGATCCCTGCCACGACACCCCCCCCCCCCCCCCCCCATATTCCAAATCAGCGCCCGAGCATGCACCAAAACCCAACCAAACGGAAGTCGGAGAGAGGGGCAGAGCGGGGCGCGCTCGTCCTTACTCTTGAAGAGGCGGATGTTGCCGTCGGCCGCCGCCTGGAGGAGCCGCCGCTGCGGCGCGCTGGGATCTGCAGGGCGAGGAGATCGACGAGGTGGCGTTAGGGTTGGTAGCCGGGAAGGTAGGCGTTGGGGGTTTAGGGTTTGGGGGTCGCTTACCGCAGGTGAGAGGCGGCGCCATGGCGATGGGTGGGTGGGTGTTGGTAGGGTTTCGAGGCGACGTTTACTTCTGGATTTTTGAATGGAAGTGGATTAGTGAAGGTGGGCGGGGGTAGGGGCGAAAACGGCTCCCATAGTTTTCAATTGGTTGCAACTAGTGTGTCCGTGCTAACGCTACGGCAAAATACAAAACAAGATAAAATTTGTAAAAAATAAAACGAATAATCAGATTCATTAAGATTCACGTCTCATATATTGTATAACCAAAAAATAAATTAGTTTATTTGTGATATGTCTTTCACAAATTTCTATGGTAGCCCGATGTTCGGTGTATTTGCCATTGTATTCATACACCTCCAGGTCGCCCCAGGGAGTTGGGGAGATTTCATTGGTCATGTTAAACCATCTTGGAGTAAATAGCTTCTTAGGTGCCGTATCGAAGCTATTTATTTTGTGTGCGAAGTATGTATACTGGTACTTGTCATTTGGAGGAGTAGGAGCAACTCTCCAGATCTGGGATAAGTATAAATTTGGGTAGTTCAGTGGATATCCGCGAATAAGACTGCACTATTGCCTGAAAATTGTGCTTTTAACGCTAATTAACAACAGAATCTCATGAGATTATTTGACTCCTGATTTTCAATATTTAACTTCAGACATTACAGTTAACCAAATTTGTACTGCCAAACACCCAAAGAAGACAATTGACATGGTGTCAAGCCTTATTGATCAAGAGTAGATTGCAATGGTTTCTACAACATGCTTCGGTTTTCACTTATCACTGTCCTAAATTCCTATTTCCAAAACCTAAGATGTAGAAATACAAGTACAAAAAACATACTCAGCACGTGGTATATAACTATACATGTAAAAGGGGAAGAACAAGACCAGCGTTACAGTCGAAAGACAGATCAGTCATCTTTATCTCTGATAAAGCTTCTCGGTAGTCTGCTTATCACATTTTCGTCAACTATCTTGTAATGCCTTGAGATATTCCAATGGACCATCCCAGCATACTTGTCAACGTGCTCCTGGTTTCTATTGTATAATGCAGGTATTGTGACCAAAGCAATGGTTCCTGTCATCCACGCATTGTAAATTAGCATTGAATTTCACACAAAGGACGAACCATAGCCAAACATAATACAGAAGATACCTATATAAGCAAGTGTTATATATAGAAGAGCAGAAATTGCCAATAACAGATAGCAGCCAAAGGACAGACACAACCTGTGAAGAATTTTCCTAATCAGCAACCGTAGTAATCTCATGTAATCAAGAAAGACAAACACTGGCATGGTAGCTAACCTGGAAAAAGAGCCGGAAATCCTTGCCAAGAGTAATGTCATGCGCAATCAACAGTATGTTATTGATTTTAACACGGAATGAAGCCGCAGCATTGCTAACCATCTCCTCTGATAAAACTAACTCAGGTAGTGGCCTAGGCTGCCTATGAATAATTAACAGATAAGAAAAACACAGATACACTTCTATCCAAATTTGAAATAACATGAAGGCAAGGATGTAGGTTGCTTACTTATTTAGCAACCCAGATATTCTAACCCGTATGAATCGTACAACTATCAAAATGAGCAGTACATCACAGCAGATCGTCAAGAATGACAGTTCAGACTTCTCAAACAACAACCACGCCATAGTAGCACCAAATATAACACCATCTGTAACACGTCTACGCTTCCATAAGATGATATCAGCAGCTGAAAGATAGGAACAACATCGTGAAACATGAACAAGACAAACAGAAGGAAGCATGAACAAGACAAACAAAAGGCCAATTGAACTTTGAGACAAAAAAAAAAGAGGAAGAACCAAAGAATTAGTAAACTTCAAAGAGAAATCAAGCTTATAACGTGTATATTATCAATTTATCATTATCAGTGCAGAAGAAAGATAAATAAATACCATATCACTTGAAGTTAAGCTGATCAACTAAATTTATCATATGATAAACACAAGAAATAGTCATCTGAGCTAAGTGTAGCAATCATTTTGCAACAAGCCATTATGCGGGGGTAAAATTGAGAATGGCGTAGGCAGACAAAACAAGGAAACAAACTCACATGTATGATGGCGGGGGCGGCATGGGAGGCAGGGTACCAGTTCCGGTCGACACATTCTCACTGCTAGTTGAAGACGACATGCTTGCAAAGCCCTTTGTGCTCAATCCATCCAAACATTCTCACTGCTAGTTGAAGACCACTGCAAATACTCCTTTTTTTATCGTTGTATATGTGTGCAGCCAATTGTTGGACTGTGCTGTGGTGCTCATGAGAACAACAAACATTTGTAGAAATTCGTAGAGGTATTTATTATTTAAACACAGATAACAGAAAATTCTTCTGATCATATCTATATAGACATGATATGAACATTCTGGAGCCAAATATTTCAGTGTAGATAATAAGTTTCACCTTTAGAATGGTAATATTAGTAGAAAACGTAGCTAATTTTCTTGTAGCTTTTCCTTATCATAGTCAGAAGTGCTTTGTTCAATTGCAGACATCAGCTGTTTCAAAAGAATGTTACGGTGATAAGCACATAACATAATAAGTGATTCACAGGAAATTAAACTAACATAGAATGGATCTGCTCAGCTTTCTCCTTAATGGCCTTCTTATCTCTAACTCCATTAAGGATAAGTGTGTTATCTTTAGATAGTGTAATCCGTATTTCATATACTTCCATTCAATCATAGAAATAGTCTGAAATACGAAGATCATGTACAGCCTACCAAAACACATATTTGAGTCGGTTTCTGTAATTTAGAAGTTAGCTAAAAAATGTATCAGTCTAGCTAGAAGCATGGGTTAAATCAAGTTTGAGTAGTTTAAAAAGGATTGGTGCATAAAGTTCTAAATAACAATCAAATTACAAGTACTGTTTTAGATGCCCAAGAAGAACATATGTCATGTAAGATGATCAGCGATGATATAGTATCTTTACAAAAGTATAATATCAATTATCAATGGAAGTTGGACTTTTCAAGCGAAACAGGGATGGCAATTCTATAGTTCACAGTATCTATATTGTGCTGGAAGGTGTTTTTTTTCTCTATGGCGGCATACTATTCGGTTTGGTAGGGTGTAGAAAAAACTGTACATTACAGAGATGCAGTCCTTCACCAAATTGCACGGAGATAGTGCTACTTGATTGCAAGTACTCAGAATTTGAGGTTCAAAGTTCTTAAGGTTCATTTTTAGTTGTTCAGTTATGACCTGGTTTGAGGAAGGTGCAAAATTCAAGGAAGTAAATTTGATGATTTGGTAACAGTGAAATGGGCAAAGGAAGAGTTTGCAAATCCTACAAGCATCAGAGGCATAAGCAGGGTAGCCATAAAACTTGCATGTCTGTAATGTCGTAATTCATTTGTTTCCTTCCATGTAAGAAATAAACTGAAAGAGCATTTCCAACATCTAACCCAATTTTCAAATTCAGACTATTCCATATACAATGGATGGTCGAATTACCGTTTGAGCAAGTCGAATTACCATGCTTGTACACTTATGCAGATATTTTTTACATTTGCTAAGGATGGCAAAACAACAGAAGAAATAATTTTTACAGGAAAATGCCTGCCTGATAAGGATATAGACACTTCAAGTGAGAAGTTAACAGAAGCACATGCAGAAAAAACAAACCATAGGACCTCTCCAAACAATTGGAGCATCTTTGTCTACAAGAAACCCAATGGACATACACCGCACTACATGGTTCTCAACTGGAATCAGACATGGAAAACATGTGCAAAAATGGCAAGAAAAAAATATTTGAACTACAGTAAAAAAAATTCCGCCAATATACGCATGTTAGTATCCAACTATCCATAACACTATTAGTAACAGGGTAGGGATAAGTTTTTTTTAAAAAAAGGGTAGTGTGTGTTTCGAGAGAGAGAGCAAATACACTTACTTCAGGCTTCGCATGGAGATTCATCATTGTGGGAATGGATGGTCCATATATGTCAGCATCTAGCAAACCGACCTTAAGCTGAAACTCCTTGGCAAGTGCTACAGCAATGTTAACTGCAACATAATACAGCTGTAGGATACACAAACCGGTCAGAGTACCAGTTTAATTGAATTGTGACAAAATAACAAAGATATCATGACAACAAGGAACATGCATAGCCAGTGGCATTTTTATCCATTCATTAGTGCATTTGGAAGCAGAGGAAAAGATCTATATGCATTGGAGACGCAATGCAGCACAAAAAGGGACAGTAAAGGAAAGAGTCTCGAAAGTGACAAGAAGAATATTATATTTTCATGCTCTTCCAGATCATGAACATTGAGAAATCCACCAAGAGATATAAATAGAACAAGCGTACATACAATATCAAATGGAGCTAAAAAATGATGAGTGGCAATAAAATCAACAAAGATGTGGGTAACTCATACTATGCCAGAACGGACGATAAGTTATACAATCACATCTGAGCAATCACAATAAACAACTTTGAAACGGTGTTTGCTTATTCATTTGTAGTCGTGAGGAAGACCTAGGTTTACCAAACCCACGGAATAACCAGAAAACTAACGAACAAAAGTAACATCACTAAAATGAAGACAGCTGTGATATAGTATCATTAGTTTTCTTCGACAGCATAAAAACAGTAAACAGTAAGCATAAAAACGACTGCTGGAGGACTCTGTTCAGTATGAAATGTGATGCCCCTTAAAGACATCTGTTCAGCAATGAAATCTCTGACCTAAAAATCCAAAACTGACGAAATTAACCTGGAAGCACAAGGCACTTCATTTGGTAAATCCTTTTTTTTTTTGTTATTCTTAATGTTTGCTCACCTCCTCATCAAACCCTCTTAAAACTTGCTTCTGCCGAATAAACACATGAACCTCACTTTTTAAGCCATTGAAAATGCCAGCAAACTCCAAAGCGATATATCCATCGTGATGTGCAGTACCCGAGCTGCGGTAGCGCGGCCTCTGGACGATGTTGCGGAAGGCGACGTGCGGCTAAGCCTCGCCCGCCCACCTGCACGGAGCAACCACCGCGTTACATCACCCGCGGAGTCTTGCTAGGGTTAGGGTTTGAGTGAGTTCCGGGCGGCGGGCCCTCCTACCCGATGCGGAAGGTGGAGGCCCCGTTGTCGATGACGATGGGTGTGGACGACGGGAAGCGGGCGAAGTCAATCTCCCGCGGCGGGCGGTACACCGACGACATCTCGCTGATGGCCGCCCGTATCGCCGCGCACTCCCGCCGCACCACCGCCCGCTCCTCCGCTGTCGTCTTGCACGCGCGTATCGCCCATATCATGTCCCTGCGGCAGCGTCACACACGTCTCAGTTACACCACGCACAGATCTGAGGGGGGGTGGGGGAGGGGGTGCGATCCGAGGCTGACCGGAGGCGGGTGCCGGAGGAGAAGGGGTTGATGGCGAGGTCCATGGCGAAGTCCTCGACGATCTTCTCGACAGAATCCAGGGCGAGGCGGCGGGGGATCTCGTCGTCGCGGGGCGTGTGAAGGGAGCGGAGTGGAGGAGGAAGACGACGACGACGATGGCCGGGTGGATCTGGGATTGGGCGGAGCAGAGGAGTAGGGGAGGAGGTGGCGGCGGCGGAGTGGAGGAGCGGGGGAAGAGGAGGCGGAGCGGAGGAGTGGGGGGAGGAGGAGCCGGCGGCGCTGGGTGGGGAGGAGGAGGCGGCGGCGGAGCGGAGGGGTGACGGGGGAGGAGGCGTTGGCGGAGCGGAGGAGCGGGGGAGGAGGCGGCGGCGGAGCGGAGGAGCGGGGGAGGAGGAGGCGGCGGTGGCGGTGGAGCGGAGAAGTGGGGGGAGGAGGAGGCGGCGCGGGGTGAGGAGGAGGAGGCGGCGGCGCGGCGGCGGCGCGGCGGATGAGGGAGGGGAGGAGGCGGCGCGGAGAACGGGAGGAGGGGAGGAGAACGTGGGGAGACGGGGGAGAAGGTGGGAGGAGGCAGCGCGGTTTCGTGAGGAGGCCCACGCGGACTGCAGAGGAGAGCGGGCGCGGGAGGGGTACTGCAGATCCATTGAAGGATGACCGTCGGATATGGTTGAGTAAGGAGAGAGAATGGAGGAGAGTTAATCTGGTGCGGAGGATTTTAAGATGGTGTAATTCTGGGTGCATATTGTGGTGTGGATGTAGTTAAGTTCATGACTGTGGAGTAGGTAATTGTTGGGTGGATGTAGGATAATTTGAACTGGTGCTTTATTAGTTTAGATGAAAACGAATATGGATTAGATTAGATTTTTTTTATAATTCTTAGATCAAAAATAAATATGAATTTTTTTTGTTAGAAATAAATACGAATACAGTAGGCCTGATATCGGACGAATACGAATACAGATTATCCAGATAATACAGATCCGAATATCCGAGATTTTAGCCCAACATTGCCCAGCTCGAGCCAGCCTCTCTCATCTCCCCTGTCACTAGCACACTAGCAAATATTTATATTTATTAAAAATAAATTTAGTATTGTCGGTAGATTAAAATTTGTATTGATTAAATTGATGTACTACCGTTTAAATCATTCTGATGCAAATTTAAATTCTTAATTAATTTATTAGTCATATGTATATGGTAGAAATCCATTAAAAATTATTTAGGACTTTAGAAAAATTAACTGCCATTTGAAGATTTAAAATTTGTACAGTGATATGACTATTGTGGATAAAAAGACTTATACTTGTTTAGATTTATTTAATGTTTTGACAAGATAAACTATTTATATGTTCATGGTTTTCATGTTCCGGTAAATATTTGTGACCGTATTCATTTCAATTCGTATTAGCTCTGTATCTATATTCGATATTATTTATATCTAAGGTATCTGTATTTGTATCTGCATCCAAGGAAAAATATGAAAACAAATATGGTAGAGATATTATCTGTCCGTATTCGACGCCTAATAGCAGTGAAGACGGATTGAACTTCAAACAACAACCGCCTGCACCCAGTGTCAACCGCGGCGAAAATTGATTACCCTAGGATGTCCAAGAAAGCTTGATACGAACAGAAATCAGCACAGTACACAAGCAAAAAAATGATTAATTTCTAAATCACTTATCTAAGTAGAATGAAACTTGGAACAAATCCTTCCTAAAGTGTCAGAAACATATTTCAATCATAGTTCGTGAAGAACGGTATCAGTGTTTCGATCTTTATCCAAAACAAAACAAGGAGGTTTACATCAAAACTAGAAAAAAAGAGAGAAACATCAATATGCTCTTACTCGTGAGTCTTTGATTATCTAGACAACCTTGATTGAGTTCTCGCATGTCATAGTAAGTTAGATCATAGCATTAACTCAACCCAAAACGCCCTTAAGATCAAAACCCAAAATCACCCCTCTTTTGAGTAAAACCGGATAATCACAACAAATTTTTATAGAAAGTATCTAGATGGATGGGATCTAAATTCTAAGAGATATCTGCACTTCTTATACGTCCTTGGCACCAAGAGAGATCAACAAGAGATGAACCAAACATGAAAACCAGGTAAATCAAAAGCACAATGAGAAACCCATGGCACAACGCACTTAGACGAAATTTAAATGTTCATTTTACTTTGAGATTAATGTTTTACAATTACTTCCTCAAGGAGGATAGAACTCTAAACCTAAAACACACATACAAAGCTTCCGATATAAGAAAACCTTAACCTCTCTCCAAGCAATCCAAAAGAGTTCTCTCTCTCAAAATACATAAGGGCTTATATGGTAGAGCCTTCTTACCTCACACAAGCCCTATAACTAGCACACTCTTAGTGGAACCACTTATAATTGAGAAAACCCAATAACTCACCACAAACAAGTTTTATACTCACACATTTGCACGTTTTTCAAAGCACAACTTTCACATAATTCCAATAGCATGATAAGACGCCCCATCTTCCAAGACGTGACATAAACCACTTAGACCACCGTCGTGGTTTCGCAAACCACCTCTTCACCTGGTATCAGACAATTTTCTCAATTGACACCATCAACCTTCACAGTGCTTCTCCTCAAAGTAACCACTACAATGAAGTCCGTAATACCCAATGACTTGCCATCAAGATCCTACGACTATTCCAAAGACCGTCACCACTTGCAATGCCCAAGTCTAATAACACATTACATATATGCACTTATCTCATCATGATCCTTATCTTTCTCCTATGCTTGTCTGCTTAAGCTGATGCTCCATCCAGACTTATGTGACCCTCTATGGCCTTAGAGCACCTCCCCTAGTCTTGATCTTATCGTTAACCGCAACAATCACAAGTGCTCCGCACATTAAAGAACAAGCAATCATCACAAACACAAGTGATGTATACTTAACTCTCATCAACATAATCGATATAAACATACACCACTTTACACCTATGTCCAAATTCACACAATGCATGGACTCCTACCATGGATGACACTTGCATGGACTGACGTCATGACTAACACAGCCGAAACCTATCTCAACTCACTCAATTTTTCACAGGCTGGTTTGATTACCAATCAACGGTTGGTCTAATCACCGAGAACTAACTTAAAACCTCCCAGCAACAGGGGACAGTTTAACTGCAGCAACCATACTGGTCAAACCGCCCGACGACCTTCTGTCAGACCACCATTACATGGCCAGCCATACTGCTCTCAAAAACACTGGCTCAACGCAACGAGCACATCTTTGGAAATAGCTACCGCTAATTATGAGCCGGTACTACTGCATTTCCAATGGGACCATTTGCACAACCGATCACACCAGACAACGGTTAGACTGCTTACCACAATCGATCAAATCGCTCCCACCTGACAGCAAAACTAGAGAGTGTAAAAGATACAAAATCAAACCCAAACTTCGACAATGAAGCACAAGTAAAATCAAATATTCATCACACAAAATAGGGTGGCATCCACATAGTCTCATAGGGTCGCTATAGAGATCATCCTCACAAGAGATGTCATTAGTGCTCGCCACAAAGCACATGGTAGTGAAGCCATCCACCTTCTTCTTGCCTCACAGCTCATCCTCCTCTTCCTCGATCCCTGAGACTAAGTCACTCAAGTCAAACTGCTTGAGAGCAGACGGGACATAGTGGACTGCCCTGTGGTAGTTACGCTTCTTCAGCTTGACATCTCGAGGTGATGGACGCTTGTGGTACTCCTTATCCTCCTTGCCCTTGAGCTTAAGGTAGTAGACCTGAATGTGGTTGAGCTCACCATACTTGAAGCACCAGATTGAACCTTCTCCTCCTCTCTTTCTCATCCTCATAGTGTTTAATACTCTAGTGAATTTGGTAGATAAGAGGACTAAGTTATAGCATGCAAAGCAGACAAGTAGAATCTAGAAGAGGTAGACTCCACAGAGGCAAAATGGGAAGAACACATGGCAGGATCTATCAAAAGTGCTATCAGTTGTTACTTGTTCTTGCAAGAGAGCAAGTCAATCTCATAAGCCTTCAACCTTGAATAAAACTTATTCAAAGTGAGCTTGCTCGTGACAGTGGTGTCATTGATGGAGATGACCTTCATCTCCCAAACCGACGTGTCCAAGGCTCCAAGAACTTGACGTGCATTTTCAAAGTCAAGATAAACCACACCAACAACACGTAAGTCACTGAGAATCTTATGAAAGTGAGCAAAGAACTCATCCAAAGACTCTTTAGATCTCATCTCAAACTTCTGGTAAGCTTTCATGGTAATCGGTGAGAGTCTGCTAGATATCATGCACCGAAGTGAAATGAGACACACGATCAAACTTATTTATACCGAGTCCCTAATTCAAGGGGTTCCTAGCTTTGTTGTTTGCCTCCACATCCAAATGATTTGCCCAAGTGATC
The DNA here is from genome assembly GCA_017311315.1 of Dendrocalamus latiflorus. NCBI lineage: Eukaryota > Viridiplantae > Streptophyta > Magnoliopsida > Poales > Poaceae > Dendrocalamus > Dendrocalamus latiflorus. The sequence continues at coordinate 24,500,990 of CM029640.1, forward strand.
TAATCATCGGTAAGAACAACATATGAACTCTTGACCTTCTCCCAAGTAGAATAGCCTTGAGCCAAAATGTGTGTAGTCATCCTCGCTTTCCAATATGGAAAGTTGACCCTATCGAAGACGGGTGGCTTGGTGGAATACCTATCTGATGTCATGACTCTTAAGATCAGTTAAGATATATGAAGAAGAGCTTAACCGAGCTTTGATGCCACTTATTGAAAACGATGCCAACAATAACAGAGGGTGAATTATTCTCAAAACATTTTCCCCCAATGGTATTAAAATTTTTACTTAAGTGAGTATGAAAGTCACCAAGTTCAGATTACACCAACTGAACTATACAAAGCAAAACTAGAGACCAAAATAAGCAAATTCAGTAACCTTCAGCACAAATGCCAGTCAAACTACCATAGATGAGCCGATCTAACCACCAGTCTGGTCGAACTACACAGATAATGATGGTCTGACCACAAAGTCGGTCCGATCGTAGGTCCAATGCCAATTTGACCGATCCCTTGTTCTAGACCTAAAAATGTCTTGGGCCAAAACTAAAAATCAAGAGTTTACTCAAATCTCATCCAAACACTTCTAAATTTTGCACGAGACTTGTTCAAGATATTAGGAACCTAAACCAATCAAGAATCACAAAGTTCTTAGGCTCCAATTCACTAAATTGCAAAAAATCAAATTTATTTCACAAGAACACCCAAACCCTAAAATTCAAATTAGTTTCTACTCATGAGGATCTAAGACATGAGGCCTTTTAGATCTACTCCCACATGTTCTAACAAGATAAACTAGGCAAAGATTCAGTGCAAACCCACCAAGAATATGATTTCGAATTTCTTGCTCATGAATATGAAAAACTAAGCAAATAACAAGTGAAACACCAAGAATAAATTAAAGATCACCCTTGACAGACAGTAAAACTAAAATTTGCCAACGTTTGTAGACCTCATATCACTACTAGAAAACGGATCATCCCTCACGGTTCAAAACCGTCAGGAAAATACAAATAACCGTCAGGTTAAATATCCCTGACGGGTTCCCGTCAGGCAAAACCCCTCAGGGCTGGCTGGAAAGGAAAATTAAATTTGGCTGACGGGTGCCCGTCAGGGATATTTAACATGACAGTTTTACCCGTGAGGGAAATTATTTAACCTGACGGTACTATACCCATGAGGGAAATTATTTAACCTGACGGTACTATACCCGTGAGGGAAATTATTTAACCTGACGGTACTATACCCGTGAGGGAAAAATTAATTTTCCTCACGGGCCAAACTGTCAGCAAAATTTATTTCCTTGACTGTTTATGTTACCGTCAAGAAAATATAGGCTGACAGTTTGAACCGTGAGCAAAATTGATTTCCTATGGCAGAAAATTTTGCATTCACTTATAACAGATTTTTTCAGCCACAATGAATTAGCAAATAACTTACAAGATAAGCATTGATATCTAAATCTTACACATCCGTGCATCATATAATCAAATTAATCACAACACCATCCTTGCATCGATCAAGAAACATATAATTAAACAAACATATAAAAAGTTCAGTTTTCATAAACAATCCCTAGATTGATTCATGTTAACACAAGCATACCAATTCATAAACATCACCTCCAGATTGGTTCATCCATCCAAAAGACATCTAAAATGAAGTACCACATACAAAAGTCTCTATTTCCATTACATTCAACTTTAGCTAGTCAAAAGAACTACAAGAGATGACTGAAAATCACATGGCAGCATGGTTGTTATCGCCATCAATGTCGCCACTGCAGTTGTCCCTGTCGTTTACACCAACGTTACCATATCTGGTGAATATTAAAGTTCATCTGCCTTGATTCATCCATTATAATTTGAACCTGTTATCATAATGCCCATGAGATGTCTAGCTCAAAACTGCTTCCAAAAAGAACCCTCAATAGCACACAAATGTGTTTTTGTAAATAATATCCATGAAAATGAGAAATATCTGATTGTACCATGATGACCTTTGCAGTTTGTACAATTGTGTGAATGATGAAACTGGAAAAGTGGAAATCAGATTGAAAATTTCACACTATGAAATCATCATGATGAATCCACAAAAAAATCATGACAGGTATTAGAACATTCACCACGACAATAATGATACACATTGAAATTTCTTGACTAAGTAAGGTAGCACAATAGTCTGAACCTTCTTATGTACTAAGGTTTGAAAGACAAACTATTAGTTTTTTTAAAAAAATTATTCAAATATCAAATTCTACTATCTGGCAAAGATCTAAATAAATAATACGTGGAAAGGAATAGTATAAAAATGTTTCACGACTTGTGACTAACTGTAATGGATAGATATTTAAGTTGACAAACTGACTGACAACCCTATCTAATGAGAATGCTGGCTGTTAATCTCTTGCCACACTTGGAGGCTGCGGCAGCTGGTGCTTGCGTGTGCCCAACTACTGCTTCCTTGCCGCACAGCCGCTGCCCACAAGGACCAAAGCCCATGGCACAAACTCAAGACAATTATAGCTGAGATAACCTAGAAGTAGATACCTTTTTGACATCTGAATGTAGAGCTTCGACCCTTTTCTCGGTGTCCTTTGCCAATGACCATATCTGGTGAATATTAGAGTTCATCTTTCTTGATTCATCCATTAGAATTTGAACCTATAATCACAATGGCCATGAGATGTGTAGCTCGAAACAGCTTTCAAAAAGAACTCCAAATAGCACAAAAAAGTAAGGATGGATACAGAGGAACATACAATGATTTAGGCATGTTTGGACTTGAGGATTTTCATAGGAATTTGAAAGGATTTGTTCTATTTCTTGCAAAATCTCTGTGAAATTCCTATATTCCAAATGGACCTTATCTACCATGATTTCCCTACATTCCTATATTTCTATTAACTGTTTCAATCCATGATTTCCCTACTTGTGTATCTACTGAGAACCGCCCTTAACATAGGCACATTGGAATTCTTTGATTCACAACACGAAGTCATTGGGAACAGTTCTAAAAAAATTATGATGATAAGGGCAAGAAAATTAGTCACAAGCAAAAATCTCACAATTTAACTTGAAGCCGTGGCTTTGCCAGTCTATGCTCATCAGCACATTGAAGGAGGACTGTGAGATGGGACAAGGTATCAAGTCTTCAAAATGCAAAACCTACAAATAGGCCAAACAACAGTGCCATAAGCAATGGGCTCAGTTGAATCACACCATTAGCATAAACATGTGATGACATGCTGTTTTACTTCCTGTAAGCTCACCGAATACAAGCAAGAATACATCTCATGATAGATATTCTTGCTTCTATACTCTATATTACATCCAAAAAACATTTATGCATCACACGAACAAGTAATTCAACTCCACCTTCCTCTAAACCCCATCCCAGTTTTTTAATGCATCATGAAGATTCTTTTTGAAACAGCTATGAACTAATTAATACACGTTATGTTGAGTATATATCTTTCTCTGTACATCCATTTTCCGTGACCAGTAATTCAGCATAAAGCCCATTTTTCTTAACTTTCTGAGGCCTGAACCACACAACACTAGATGTGCTAACAGAGAATGATCGAGTGATATCTACTTAATTGCTACCTATAGTACACATAAAGCTGACTTAACATCATGTTTACTCCAACCGAAATGACATCCTCAACAAGCATGATGCAACAGAATGACAGAAATTCACATTCTCAATTCTGAACTACCTAAAGCAATAAACAAGTCCAGGAAACTTGATATACAGAAATGAGATCCTTAAAAAGCATGATGCAACAAAATGACATAGATAGCCACATAATCAATTTTGAACTACCTAAAGCAATAAAAGAAAGTCCAGGAGACTTGACGACTGGAGGGGAGCAAGACTTGCGAGGCATCGGCGGAGGCTGCAGCCGAGGTGACGAGCGCCGGGCGGAGGCGACGGGCAACAGGCGACGCGGCGACCGGAGGGGACGGGCGACGCCTCGCACGAGGCGGCGACCGGAGGCGACGGGCGACGCGGCGCGCGAGGCGGCGACCGGAGGAGACGGACGGAGGCGGCGGGCGAGGCAGACCGGCGGAGGCGGCGGGCAAGGCAGACCGGCGGAGGCGGCGGGCGAGCAGAGGCGGCGCGATGGGAGCGCGTGGCGGCGGACCTGGGGCGTCGGGGCGGACCTGGGGAGGCGGGGCGTCGGGGCGGACCTGGGGAGGCGGGGCGTCGGGGCGGACCTGGGGCGGCAGGGTTAGGGGATGGGGCGGATCCGAGGAGGCGGGCGCGCGAGGGTTTGGGGCGGAGGAGGCGGGCGAGCCGGCGAGAGGATGGGGGCACGCGAGGGTTTGGGGTGGAGGAGGCGGGCGAGCCGGCGAGGGGATGGGGGCGCGCGAGGGTTTGAGGCGGAGGAGGCGGCTGCAAAAATTTGGGGCGGAGGAGGCGGGCGATGGGGTGGGGAGCGGCGGCTGCGAAAATTTTGGGCGGAGGAGGCGGCGAGGGGGTGGGGAGGAGGCATTTCTTAGGGTTTCGGGCGGCTAGATCAAAAGCCTCACGGGCTGGAGAAGCCTCACAGGCTTATGTTCCAATTATCCTCACGGTGCATAAGGAGCCCGACAGGAAAATGTATTTTTGCGACGGTGCTACGTGGGCCTGTCACAAAAATTGATATCCCTCATATTCTATGCGGGCCCGTCAAGAAAATTAAAGCCCGTGAGGGATGATGCGTTTTCTAGTAGTGTATAGTCCATAGCTCTACATTGTTCGGTCAAGCCAACCATCCATTTTTAGGCTTGCTTTGAAAAGTATTATGATTCAAATCCAGTGACATGTCAATGTGCTATTCTCGGTTCTCATATTTTTATAGAAAAATCAATTATTTGCCGCGCCAAAGATTGTCTTTCATGAATTACCATGCCGTTCATCGAAATGGTCAGTTTTTGCCACAAAATATTGCCACAAAATAAGTATTCTGGTATTATTCATTTTTATTCAAAAAGGCACATGTGAAATGTCAAAAATGCCCCTGCCCTAAACCGACATTATTCATTTTTTAAAGGAACGGCATGACTTCTGCCATGCATTATAGAAGAGAAGCAAATATTACAGCAACCGCTTTCAAGTTTCACAGTTTCGCTGTCTGAAGAACAAAGTACGAAGCCACAGCCAGCAGAGATGAGGATTACTAGAGCTTTTGCACTCAACTAACTACTAGATCGATGTCCTTATATCACCTATGCTATATTATATTCCGTATTTCTTTCTTGAAGTCGAAATCAAATATAGATAATACCGGATACCTATTTCTCATTTCCGTATTCACCCTGCGAAACTTCGGTTGATCAAATGGACAGAAACAAGAGCGAATCTACGAAATTGGGTCATCGGTGTCATCGCGTGCTAATTTCACTTGAGCAATTAAGGTCACTTCCTGCATATATAGAGTATTGTCTTTGATTACGTTGAGGTCGCTGGGTCATAAGACCCCAATGGATGAAAATTATCAACTTTCTTTGCACCTTACGTAGGGCATTAGATAGCAAAAGTGCAATCAGAGTATATATGGACAGATATCTCTTATCTCATATCATATTCCTCATTTTTTTACTTGGAGTTAGAATCGAACACGGACAGTACAGAGTACCTATTCCTCTTATCCATATTCAGTTCGCATGCCTTTCAATCGGATGATTGGACGGAAATTATCAGCTCAGTCTGCACCAGTCAGTCCATGCGCTCTCTTAACGACATCCTCCTGCATCTTACCAAGAACTTGATGAGGACTCTGGCATTTGTGCTCGAAAATTCTGCCATTATGCTCCTTCCACAAGTTCCAGCACGTGTAAATTACAATGCCATCAAAAGGAATTTAAGATCTAAGGACTCGTATTTACAGTTAGCACTCAGCACCACGGCAATCTTCACCAAATCGTAGAAAGAGCACATAACGATCGACAAATAGAGAAGCACGCTCCAAGTCTCCAATCAAGAACACTCCCAAGAACAGATGGACACCAATGCACGCACGTAACAAACGTGTCAGGACTTGAAAGCTGTGGAGTCATCGGGACTTCTCCTCGGCGCGCCTGGCGGCGCCGGAGAGCACGGCGGGCAGGTTGAGGTGGTGGTGGTTGATAGAATAAATCCCGCGCACACGTCAGTCATGGCACTGTTCACGTGCATGGCACTGTTTACGTATACGGTTCCTGTTTATGTATACGTCCGTACACGTTCGTTGCCGGAACGCTGCGACGCTTCAGCGTACGGCGAAGCAAGGCGTTGCTTCCGCGTAAGGCTGGCAACGGTTGTGCTAACTGATGTGTTATGTTGTATATAAATACTTCAAAGGAAATTGAAAAGTATCGCATGATTGCAGAACAAGCAGACCACATCCATTCGTGTGCGTGAGTTTGTGGTTGTTCTTCACGTGAGTCTCTATTTCCTGGCGGACGAGAAGAAGCGCGTGAGCGGCGCATCGCCCAGGAAGAAAGGTTCGTCCGAGCGCGGGCGGTGGCCGAGGTCCTCAAGATCCTCGACGTCGCGGACGGCGCCGCCGGAGAAGACGTGAGAATCTGCCGCGCTGGGCGTCATTTCAAGCCGAAATCAATTTTCAGTTTCTACACGTGGTATCAGAGCCGTCATGTCCATCCAATTGACTCCCGTTGGTGGTGGTGATCGTTCGCCATCACCCCCTCCCCGACGACGGTATCGCACTCGCCTGCGCCGCGCCGAGGGCGCCACCGCGGCGGCGAAGTCGTCATCGAGCGCTTTGTCAAGGAGTCAGCGGCGTCTGTCCAATACCCGATGCTGACGAAGATAAACTGCCCGGAGTGGGTGGTGATGATGCGCATCAACTTGCAGGCACAAGGCCTGTGGGGCGCAATTGAACCTGGCGACATCGAGTACAGCAAGGATTGGTTGGCACTAGGAGCGATCGCTCGCTCGGTCCCGACGGAGATGCTGAGTTTGATCGGCAGCAAGGAGACCGCACAGGAGGCGTGGGAGACGGTCAAGGTCATGCGGACGGGTGTCGAGCGGGTGCGCGTGGCGAACGCGCAGAAGCTTCGGCGCGATTTCAACAACATCGCTTTCGAGGAAGGCGAGAACGTGGATGACTTCTCGATGCGAATTGCGGGTCTTGCCAACAATCTATGTCTTCTCGGCAACGATATCGACGAAGCCGAGGTTGTTCGCAAGTTTCTCCAGGTGGTCCCTGATCGGTTCATGCAAGTCGCGATCTCAATCGAGACGCTGCTGAACATCGAGGACTTGTCCATCGAAGAGGTCACAGGCCGTCTCCGGTCCATGGAGCAGCGGCTCGACGCGCGAGCTGTGGCCGCAGAGTTGGGTTCTCGGCTGCTTCTCTCGTCGAAGGAGGAGGATCTCATCCGTCGCCTACGCAAGCGCGACGAGGAGGGTGCGTGCGTCGGCAGCGCTGGCGCCAGCGGAAGTGGTACGAGCGGCGGCTCGGTCCTGCCCCAACGCGACACGCAGCCACCCAAGCGCGATACCGACGACGCACGCAAGGACGATGGCAGCAAGGTCATCGACAAGGATACGTGCAAATACTGCAGGAAAACTGGGCATTGGGCCCGGGAGTGCCAGAAGAAGAAGAGAGACGAGGCGGCGGCCGCAGCGCTGCTAGCCAAGGTGGACGATGACCTCGAGCCGTCCCTCTTGATGGCCCAGGTGGTCTCTCTTTCACCAGGGTTCGCGCGGCTTCCAGAGCGTGCTGCACCTGTGCACGTCGGCAGACGGTTTTTCCTCAACGAAGAACGCGCGATGGTGCAGTTGGGTGACACCGACAACCACACCGACGGCCAGGACGACGGCGTGTGGTACCTCGACACGGGCACATCGAACCATATGACGGGAAAGGCGCGGCTTTCTCCGAGCTGAACCGCGACATCGCGGGCACGATAAAGTTCGGCGATGGATCAATGGTGGACATCCTCGGGCGCGGCATGATCATGTTTGTTGCAGGGGTGAACACCATCGTCTGCTGTCGGACGTGTACTTCATCCCACGTCTGCGCAGCAACATCATTAGCTTGGGACAACTCGACGAGGTTGGGTGCCAAGTGTTGATCGAGGACGGTGTACTGCGGGAGCGTGATCCGAGGAGGAAGCTTCTGGCCAAGGTACGACGATCGGCGAATCGTCTGTACGAGATCTCCCTCACGCTCGCTCGACTGATCTCGCTCCTGGCGCATGCAAACGACGATGCGTGGCGCTAGCATGAGCGGTTCGACTCCGAGCGGTCGGGGCCGGTGCCAAGGCCGAGCGGCTGTAGGCTGGTTCAAGTGCGGCGGCGGCGCAACGCTTCGGGCGTAGCTACCCCGGGCGGTGGCTAAGTGGGGATCGAGTAGAGGGGGCCGCATGCGGGCGGCAAGTGAAGAGTCCGAGGGCGAGGCCGGCTGTGGGACGGCGAGGCAGCGCGCAACGGCATCGGCCGGTGGTGCCCCGAAATCTCACTAGTGAATCGCACCGACGCCCGGCAAGCCACCCACACCCCAATTGCTTTGGTGAGCCCCACACCGCCGGCAATCGACAAAAATCCCCATGTAAGCCCAAAGTTCAATTCTCCTCTTTTGGTCTATTTCGTTTCAATCGCGTTCGTCCCTAGCTCCCTCAAGCTCCCAGAAACACCCTCAAACCGTCCCCTTAGCACCCCGAGCCTCCTTCTTCCCCAACCACGAAGCTCGCTGCCAGCTGCAACCTCTTCAGCGCAAACCGCCACCACTTGGACCTCCCTGACCGCCCCAAGATGGTTAAATGTCTGCCAATTTCAAAGACAACCATCCCTATAGCCCCCAAGCTATCAAAAACCGTCCCGAGTTCTTGAGCTTGCCGCCGACGAATGCCGCCTCCTCAGCCGCCGCTAACCCCAAAAATGGAACCCTCTAGGCCCCAAGAGTCCATTCATAGTACCAAATTCCGTCGCAAGTCCCTAGAACATCTCCTAAAGCCGCCGCCATTTTGCCTTGTTTTCGGGTGATTGTGTGCGCGCGAGAGGTGGAAGAAGAACAGTGACGGGTTGTCACTGTTCACTCGACCTGTTAGCGCCAGAACCTGAATCTGATGAATAGTAAAAACCCGATTTAAACAGTAACTCGACCCACAATGAATAGTAAAATATCCGTTACTGTTCACCCGTACCCAAAAATACAAAAATATACCCGTTTTGACCGTTTCAAGCCCGCTGATCCATTTCTCAGGCCCATTTCACCTTTTGGACCCTCCTAAAAAGCCAAAACCTTATTTATTTGGATTTTTCAAATTTTCTTTCTTTATTCCTAGCTCATTTTCTTCGAGCGTGGAATTAAATTATTATGCGTCACATAGGTTCTGCACAAATATGAGGGCCAACGCAGCACATAAAACCTGATCACCTACACAAGCATATTGACATGTACACAGCTCATGCATCTCACAAAATAAGACCAGAGCTTCAATTTTCACACCTCAACTTTAAGCATGAACTAAATCCACCCATAAAACAAAGTCGACACATAACATGTAGTTGGTGCATATTCTACCATTAATTTGAATTCACATGCTTTTTTTTTAACAAATAGCTCTTACATCTCTCAAAAGCTCCATGAGCCAAAGGCACTTTGCAAGCTTGAGTACTAAACATACCAAACCTGACAGTGAACCTGCTGCCCCATAAACTTAGGGCCTGTTCTTTTTGGCTGAGGTTTATGTCTTTTAGCTGCGGCTTGTGCCTTTTGGACTATTCGTGCGAAAGATTACAGAGTAACAAAAACTGCGGTTTTTTGCCAATATAAATGAAGTCGGTACAGTATGTACTACAATTAATTAGTAGACCCCATCTTGAAAAGACACTCTGTTTAAAAGCTAGTTACCGTAGAAAAGTCAAAAGCAGAAGCCAAAAGTTGAAAAAGAACAAGGCCTTATATATCAGGGGTGGATCTGGGCTTTGGGCTAGGTAAGTTGTAACCCAAGGCCCAAAAAAATTAATAGGGCAAACTTTTGATATAGGCCCACTCCTCTAGTGCCACCTCCCTCCAACGCCCGCTCCTGGCTCCCTCAGCATTGCATCCATCCCTCTAGTGCCGCTGCCTCCCTCTTGCGTGGGCTCCTGGCCTCTATTGACTGTCACCACTAGTGTCACCTCCCTCCCACGCCGGCCGGACCATAGGTGAGCCATTAGCATCTGAGCGAGACGACGAGCAAAAACTTCAAGCTTCGATTGAAATTCGAATACTTGATTCGGTTTCTGTTAGTTTGTTCCCCGTTGCTTCTGAGATAGATAGATACTGATATTGTATCATTGTATGGCTGTTGAATGTCGATCATAGGAAAAATTACAACACTTCCTTAAGTAACATGGCTTTTTTGATAACACCCATAACTCCAGATTAATCACTGTTCTATTAAATATAGACATAGTCTGATAGTCATATTGTCCATTGACCATTGTGTATGTACTAGGCTACTAGGGTAAGAAGTTATGCAATGCTTGCTTTATAGACTGTAAATATGCATATGCCTAATCAATTCTTATATTAACATTGTTAGTTTGTCACTGGCTTGTGATACATCTTTTATATGCCCCCGACTAATTAGTGATTTTATTTTTAGAACACAACTTGGTTAACTGAATTGAAATATTTAATGCCGATGTGAATTTTGAATGAGAAAATGATTTGAAGTATTGAATGCTATGTGTTTTGCATTTTCTATTTAGGAATTAGGTATACAAAATGAAGAGAAGCAAATGATAGCTTAGGATGAGAGCAAATCTTCATTATTTAGGTACTCAAATTGCATCTTCACTATGCTACAATATTTATATTTTGCTATGTTTCTCTTATTATATTTAGTGTTGAAGCATTGAGCTAAATTTGTATTTGCGATATACTTCTATTATGATATGATGTGGGTATAAATCTATATTCATTCTTAAACTGTTAGCTTGATATAATTTAGCCAAGATGCCATAAAATCATAGATTTGTCACTGCTATGTATAATTATAAGTCCTACAGATAACCTAGTGTCAAGACCCGAAACTGCAAATACGGACTCTCCTGTGTATTCTGCACTAGTCCAGGATCACACTAGTGCACACAGTATAAACAAAGATAAAATATCGAACATATCACGATTCACTAAGAAAAGACTCAAATAGTATTAATAATTATCGGAGTATGACCTTATGGCCAAGTTTACAATTAATAGCCTAAAAGGCTTAAAAAAACTAGCTACTAGATTCCGACCCTTTAGCCACGAAACGCATCGCAACGACACTAAATTAGTTGCAATAGGTATGTGCTATTGCAACGTTTTGCCAAAATCGCGGCGATATGTGCACAATATTGCCTCTAAACTATTGCGTTGCGATAGTCATTGAATTCGTTGTAATAAGGTGGCTTTATCGCCACCATTTAGAAAATGGTTGCGAGTAGTATGACTTTATTGCCACGGTTGTCTTGCGTTGTGATAATATTGATTTTCGTTGCAATAGTTAGGAGGTATTGCCACCTTATAGAATTTCGTTGCGAGTGGGTGACAATATTGCCACAATTTTATTGCGTTGTCATAGTCATCAATTGCATTGCAAAAGGTTCCTGTACAATGTGTATGAAATGAGTTTGTATTGCCACAAAATAAATGTGTTGCTATATATGATGATTGTTCGTGGCAATAATCTGTTATTACAACGCTTTGTTTTCGTGGGCCTAATTGCTCAACGCAAGGGCCGAATTGGTGTGGAGGAATTATATTATCTATAGTTATTAATTTCTAGAGGAGATAAAAAAATTGAAAAGTGACAACTAAAATGCAGTTGAGGAGGTCTCACTTGACAAAATAGGAGAGGATAAAAAATTAGAATAGAAAAAATAAAAAACAAAAACCATGGGGTGTGGAGGAATCAAACCAGCAACCTCCTAGCTAGGAGGCCAAGGCGTTTACCACCAGACTATTGTACCCCACTGTCAATTATAATTATAAATTTATATTTATCTAAGCATGGTAAGCACCTGTCATATAAAACCTTGGGCACCTCCCACCGCACGCCCAGCAGTCACCCCGCCTCCACCATCCGCGGCCGCAGCGCAAACGCCGCAACCTAGCAGTCGCCCCGCCTCCACAGATGACGCGGATACACTCATGTCTTGCACTTCTCAGTTAAATATATTATTTAACTGGAAAGAATTATTGAGCCGCATTAAATATTATCAGGTGAACTCTAATTTAATTGGGTCTTTAATTATTATATTTAGAGATACAGATTTACTACTATTTTATTTAATTATATACAAGCCCATACTCGATCTGTACAAGGCTAAAGTGAAGATGCGTTTAGAAGGTCTCGTCGACACTAGTCCATTGTCCATCATTTCGAGTGTACATGATAATGAGGACATTCTAATCGGACCGATTACGCGAGCACGAACTAAAAAGATTAATCTTTAATGGCTTGTTATATGGGTTCATGTCTTCATATAGTTATTAATTAAATCTACCAAGAGGTTTGTTTAATGGCGGTATGCTATATGTTAAAACATATATTTTAATTTTATGCAGGGGCAGTCTTTGTTAAATTTGGACATTTGGCGAAAGTCATAATGTCTTTAATTAATATTTAATCTTCTAGATAATTATTCAAATAATATTAATTAATCGTGTGAACTAATCCAAATTTACATCACAAATAATCTCATTTTCATCCTAGTTAAGTTTTATTAGCATATGATGATTACTCATGATTAAAATAGTTGAGAAGCTCATTTATATCCTAATAAAATTTATTAGTTGCTCTAAATTATTCTAAAATTTTCCTAAATTTTTACTAATTAAAATGGGTCACAATTTTCCTAGCAGTCGCCCCGCCTCCACAGATGACGCGGATACGCTCATGTCTTGCACTTCTCAGTTAAATATATTATTTAACTGGAAAGAATTATTGAGCTGCATTAAATATTATCAGGTGAACTCTAATTTAATTGGGTCTTTAATTATTATATTTAGAGACACAAATTACTACTATTTTATTTAATTATATACAGGCCCATACTCGATCTGTACAAGGCTAAAGTGAAGATGCGTTTAGAAGGTCTCGTCGACACTAGTCCATTGTCCATCATTTCGAGTGTACATGATAATGAGGACATTCTAATCGGACCGATTACGCGAGCACGAACTAAAAAGATTAATCTTTAATGGCTTGTTATATGGGTTCATGTCTTCATATAGTTATTAATTAAATCTACCAAGAGGTTTGTTTAATGGCGGTATGCTATATGTTAAAACATATATTTTAATTTTATGCAGGGGCAGTCTTTGTTAAATTTGGACATTTGGCGAAAGTCATAATGTCTTTAATTAATATTTAATCTTCTAGATAATTATTCAAATCATATTAATTAATCGTGTGAACTAATCCAAATTTACATCACAAATAATCTCATTTTCATCCTAGTTAAGTTTTATTAGCATATGATGATTACTCATGATTAAAATAGTTGAGAAGCTCATTTATATCCTAATAAAATTTATTAGTTGCTCTAAATTATTCTAAAATTTTCCTAAATTTTTACTAATTAAAATGGGTCACAATTTTCCTAGCAGTCGCCCCGCCTCCACAGATGACGCGGATACGCTCATGTCTTGCACTTCTCAGTTAAATATATTATTTAACTGGAAAGAATTATTGAGCTGCATTAAATATTATCAGGTGAACTCTAATTTAATTGGGTCTTTAATTATTATATTTAGAGATACAAATTACTACTATTTTATTTAATTATATACAGGCCCATACTCGATCTGTACAAGGCTAAAGTGAAGATGCGTTTAGAAGGTCTCGTCGACACTAGTCCATTGTCCATCATTTCGAGTGTACATGATAATGAGGACATTCTAATCGGACCGATTACGCGAGCACGAACTAAAAAGATTAATCTTTAATGGCTTGTTATATGGGTTCATGTCTTCATATAGTTATTAATTAAATCTACCAAGAGGTTTGTTTAATGGCGGTATGCTATATGTTAAAACATATATTTTAATTTTATGCAGGGGCAGTCTTTGTTAAATTTGGACATTTGGCGAAAGTCATAATGTCTTTAATTAATATTTAATCTTCTAGATAATTATTCAAATAATATTAATTAATCGTGTGAACTAATCCAAATTTACATCACAAATAATCTCATTTTCATCCTAGTTAAGTTTTATTAGCATATGATGATTACTCATGATTAAAATAGTTGAGAAGCTCATTTATATCCTAATAAAATTTATTAGTTGCTCTAAATTATTCTAAAATTTTCCTAAATTTTTACTAATTAAAATGGGTCACAATTTTCCTAGCAGTCGCCCCGCCTCCACAGATGACGCGGATACGCTCATGTCTTGCACTTCTCAGTTAAATATATTATTTAACTGGAAAGAATTATTGAGCTGCATTAAATATTATCAGGTGAACTCTAATTTAATTGGGTCTTTAATTATTATATTTAGAGACACAAATTACTACTATTTTATTTAATTATATACAGGCCCATACTCGATCTGTACAAGGCTAAAGTGAAGATGCGTTTAGAAGGTCTCGTCGACACTAGTCCATTGTCCATCATTTCGAGTGTACATGATAATGAGGACATTCTAATCGGACCGATTACGCGAGCACGAACTAAAAAGATTAATCTTTAATGGCTTGTTATATGGGTTCATGTCTTCATATAGTTATTAATTAAATCTACCAAGAGGTTTGTTTAATGGCGGTATGCTATATGTTAAAACATATATTTTAATTTTATGCAGGGGCAGTCTTTGTTAAATTTGGACATTTGGCGAAAGTCATAATGTCTTTAATTAATATTTAATCTTCTAGATAATTATTCAAATCATATTAATTAATCGTGTGAACTAATCCAAATTTACATCACAAATAATCTCATTTTCATCCTAGTTAAGTTTTATTAGCATATGATGATTACTCATGATTAAAATAGTTGAGAAGCTCATTTATATCCTAATAAAATTTATTAGTTGCTCTAAATTATTCTAAAATTTTCCTAAATTTTTACTAATTAAAATGGGTCACAAAAATTGGATTAAAAATGGGGTGGAAATAGTGCGGGTGGCTATAATCGAACTCAAGACCTCACGGAAAGCGGATGTGTAGCTGGCGCTGGTGACCATCTGGGCAGAGGCCCTGGACTGATAAAGAAGGCGCACTTAATTAGTTATGCTTGGTAGTGGCTGGCTCAAAACAGAGTAATCGTCGCCGGTGGAGAGCAGTCTTGCCGGCGGCGAGCGGCGGCCGGAGTGTAGCTGGGGACCACCAAAATGGAGAGTGGGGGAGGTAGCCGATCTATAGGAGGCGGCGTGTTGGCCGGAGCGGCGGCAGGGGAAGCGGGCGGCAGCCCGAAGCGACTGGCCGCGAGGGGGCTACGGGGCGGCGGCGCCGGCGTGGGGGAAGATGAAAATTGACGTGGGCGTGAGCTGGAGGAGGGCACGGGGAATCTTACCAAAGGGCTAGCCGTGCGGGAGGTGTGCCGAGGGGAGCTGGCGGCGGAGGCCGGGGTCGGGCGGCGCTGGCGGTGCACCGGCGGCAATAGCCTCGGCCGGCAGTCGGAGGAGAATCGGGACGTTGAGTGGTTGCTCTCAGGGCGGGGAATTGGTCCGGGAGTCGCCGAGGAGGGAGCGGCGGCGAGATTGGCAGCGGCGGCCGCTTTCGGGGAAGAGAGCCTCTCCGGCGATCTCGGAGCTTTGGGGGCGATTCGTCGCGGTGGGTGGATGAGGGAAGCGCGAGGAGGACATTGGTGAGCTCCAATGGCTTTTATAAGCGACGGACTTGGCGGGGAACCGGGCGGCGACAGGGCAGGCGGCGCGAGTCGACGGGGGCCGGCGGGGATCGCGCGGCGCGTGGGCGGCAACCGGGATTCGGGGGCGCGTGCCTCGTGGCCTTTGACAGGGCAGCGCGGAGGAGATGGGGGCGTCGTGCGCACGCGCAGGCGGGACGACGTGCGCACAGGAGCTGCGGTCGGAAATCAAAGAAGCAACGAGTGGGGGAGGAGGGAGAAAGAGGAAAGGAGAAGGGCGCCGTGCGGGGGTTCGGGCCCACTGGCAGGGAGAATGAGAGGGAAGGGAGAGAGAAGGAATGGGGATGAGGCCCACTTGGCAGTCATGGTGAAGATGAGAAATAGGAGAAAAGAATGAGAGATAAATAGACGACTTGATTATCTCTTGAATTTTTGAATTTCTAATTCAAATATGGGTTCAAATATCTAATTACAAATTTAATATTCCTCTACTTTCGATTTTTATTTTCCTTGATTAATTCTTGAAATTTTAATTTGCACTCTGATTATTTTGAGACTTAAGTCTATAATTGAGTTTTGAATTTTAAGTTTGAAAACCTCGAAGTTGCACCTGAGTTTGAGTGCACTTTTATTTAATTTGATGTTCCAGGTTTTGGTTCTTATTATTTTAATAAGAACCAAAACCTGGAAATTCTTTTTCCGTGTCTACTTGATGGTCGGGTAGACGGGATCACGAGCGTATGGTTGGGCAAATTCTTTTGCCGCAGGTTACTGTTCTAACAGTGGTTGCGCCATCGATTCATCAGGTTGCACGGATCCAAACTATCTCCATCGATCCTACGCCATGAAGATCGGGCAACTTGGTTTACTCTTGCACTAAACCTAATTAGTAGTAAATAATTACCTAAATCAAGTATCATAGTACTGTGCTATACTCCATATTTGGTCGGCTGATTATTCTTGCCCCTTTATAGAATTAGTGTGTTTTGTTATGCTGTGTGGTTGATAAGCTTTTTCTGACTCATTAATAAGCTTTTTAAATTGTGTATGTTGTGGTCATAGTAGTAGTCATAACCTATTCATCCCCCTAGAGGTAAAAATTAGGTTTATGTAACAAAAATCACCCTCCAACAGTCCCTGTGCAACCAGTGGTGGACTTAGAATTTCAAAGTTGGGTATGCCCAAACCAAAGAAAATAAATCATAAATTGAGCAAAGGTTAAAGGGGAATTTGAGATCTTACCTCTGAAATCAGAAGAAATTACATTGGATAAGGACCTTATTGCAAACCCTAGAAATTTGGAGGGCTAAATCGAAAAACAGACAAAAACCCTCATCCCCTCAAAACCGTGCGCCGCCAGGGAAATCACTGAGCCCGACATCCTATTCTTCCCTCAGCCCCTAGTGCTCCTCTCCTCCACCGATCCTTCTCCACGCCCGACCGCCGGCGAGCGTCGGGCCGCAGCTCGCCGGTGCGCCCCCGCTGCGCCCCCGCTGCTCCTCTACCACGCCACCACCCCACCTCCCTACCGCGCCACATCTCGCCGCATCCACCGCCATCCTCAACCGCACGCCGCCGTCCTCTATCAGCGCCGCCACCTCCCTTCTACGTTGCGCCTCCTCCTGTGCGCCGCCGTCCTACTCCTCTGCTGCGCCTCCTTTCTTCTCCACCCTACTCACCGCGCTTCCCTACTCCGCCGCCTCTCCCTCCGGCGCGCTGCCCTCCAGATCCACCGGCGCCGCCTTCTCCCATGTGCGCCGGCGCCGCCTTCTCCCATGTGCGCCCCCGCTCCCCTTCTCCGCCTTCCTCTACCGCGCCGCCTACTCTCCTCCCGGTTCTTCTCTCTCCGCAACCTACCTTCTCCCTTCTACTCCCTTCGGCCGCCCCCCTTCTTCACATCCAGCGCCGACCTCTCCCATCTCAGCATCCACCTCTTCCCACCGGTTCGGCATCCCAACTCCCTCCTCTGCTTTGCCTTCACCGGCCACCACCCCACATCAGAACCATCGCCCCAACTCCTTCCCTCCACTGCGACGACTTAGGCGACCACGACTACGTCGACCTCTTCTTCATCTTCTCCGACGTGTGCTCCTACGCCTGCTCCGCCTACTACACCGCCGGCAACCACCTCCTCTGCTTCCACGACTTCCCTCTGCAACTGCTCCCTCTCTCGGTTCACTCCCATCCCCTCTCTACTTCAGCGTTTCATCTATTTCTTTGCTTTCTTAATTACTGTTCACCTTAATTGCTTTTAGTAATTGTTATCTCTATTGTACTTTGCGATTGTGAAATTGAGGATTTATATCTTTCTACCATATGTATGAGATGTGATTGTGGTGATATGATCTTGTGTTAGTCATCTTATTGCTATCTGTGATCAGTATCTATTGTCGAGTAATTAGTTGTAGTCTCTATTCAGTTTTCATGTGTTTTATGTGTAAGAATTTAAGTTCGTAATATTAGAAATCTATAATTTGACATGAGAGCACATGAACCTTTATAGGGAGCAGGGAGACATTACAAGTTTATGATCTTTAATAAAACATGAGACAAATAATAAGTTGCACGAGTGCATAACATTACAATTCCACTGGCCTAATTGGCATTATCATTCCACATTACAATAAAGCCCACATTGATAGGAAAAATAAGAGATTGCAAGTCCATAACACTACACATCCACATCGATAGCAAAATAATCACCAAGAGTAGAAAACACAGATCATGTCTCATGTGACGGAGTCAATCAATTAGCAACTTCTTCCTTCGAGTCCCCATGGATGGGCTGTCTGGTGGTGGTCTCTTCCTGCTTCTAGTCCCCATGGATGGGCTGTCTGGTGGTGTAACTATGGGTTTCCTCTTGCATTTCCCCTTCCCATTGGCAGGTGGTGTGGTAGCTTGCACAACTGGGACAAGGGAAATTGAGGCACCTTCAAGTTGGTTTGAGCCACTAATTAGATGCAGACCTGCAAGAATTTTTTTCACTTTTTGTGTGTTTGAATTTACTAGAAGTCTGAATTGGTGTGTACCTCACTGATGCGGATTTAGGTTTTTGTGGCTAGAGTTTTTGTGAGAAATGGTCCTTTTTTTGCTGGATTAACATGCAAAGTGTGTTACAAGTATGTTATAAGATAGCTGTTTTTTAGATGAATAACAAGCTGTCCTATGTTACCTCGGGCCAGGCAAAACTTGAGTTGATGATGCAGTAGCAGCATTACCATTACTTCTAATAGCACATGAACTTGAAGTAGTAATTGTTTTCTTTTTCTTTGGCCTACAAATTAATAAAAGAAAACTTTACAGTGAAGTGTTACACGCAGTGCTAAGGGATGCAACATAGCTTATGGGATGTGTAATTCTGCTTTGCCAATATGGCATATGCTTCTTTGGCTTCTGGATCAGCTTCTTTGCAATTTGCCATCTATACCCATAACCCTTGCAAACAACCCTTGTGCTCTGATTCTTAGGCCTCCCTGCAGATCTCTTCAGTTTTGGTGGGTATAGAAAGAAGTCATGGGTCCATCCTGTGGATGCACACATCGTAGAAGTGGAAGTCAAGATATTAAGAACAAATATAGTTGATCAAAATTGTGTTTCCTCAATTAATAAAAAAACTATAGTTCAATCCTGCACACTTCTTATTTAGTGTTTCCTCAGTATTTAAATTAATTATCTTTAGTTTGGTTGGGAATCGAATGCCTACATATTAGTATTGGTTATCAGCACATAATAGTTTTAGATCCTGTCATTTATTTTCATTACAAAGTTATTGTTTCCTTCTGATCATCTACTATTTTCCTCTCAGATTTTGCATACTGACAACTGCATTTTGACTATTTAACCTTTCTCTATGTAAACATACAGAACGAAACATGGATGACTACAGGGATGAAACAATCAAAACATATAAGGAATGGTTAAGGAGGAAAGGCAATCTTGATGATATCTGTAATTTTCAAATCTTTCACTGAACTATGCAAGCATATTATTAGTTTTACAAACTCACATATATTTCTAAACTTGCACTATGATGTACTTAAGTATGTGCTGCTGGACAATACTCATATTAAGGTCACTCTTTATTGTTCATGTTCTATCAGGATGAAACAATTTGATCAGAGCAAAAAGAGTCGTGGCGTCGTCAAGTCAGGAAATTCAACATGGCAAAGAAGCAAGGACAAATGGAATGGAAGTGATAGTACTTTTGTTATTAGTTACAAACTTTGTAGTTTAAGTTTGGAGATTGATATGTAATTCCTGCATGAGTGGTGGCACTTTTAAATTATTATGTGTTGAATTAATATATGTGTTTTTGATCCAGTCGTGTTTCTAATTTGATTATTAATTTGCAACAACAAATTATAATAAAATATCATATGCTCAATATGCTATCACAAATTTTACCGTTGCGATAAACCTGTATGCAATATTGGTATTTCGTTGTGATAGGCTGTTGCAACGCCGCAATGTTCGTTGCTATAGGATCTATTTGCCACAAAACATATTTCGTCGCAATAACTTTATGGCAATGAAACGCCTTTCGTGGCAATAAAACATATTGCAACGAAACACCTCCGGTGGCAATTAAACATGCTGCAATGAAACGTTTCCGTAGCAATATATCCTGTTGCAACGAAATGATCTCTGTGGCAATAGGTCTATTGCCACCATTGGTGTGGCAATAGAACCTATTACCACGCAATATTTTTGTGGCAAATGATACTATTGCCACGACCAAACTTTGTGGCAAAAGAAGCTATTGCCACGGAGTCAGCTGTGGCAATAGCCTATATCGCCACGACATCATTCGTTGCAACAACAAACAATTGCCACAACACATTGCATGGCAATAACCATAGGTATTGCAACGAAACTACAATCCGTTGCACAATCTTTTAAGCACGCAAGTACTTGCCACGCTTGCCAACGGAAGTGATGTGTTGCAATAGGTACATATTGCATCTATTTTGGTCCTATTGCAACGATTTCGCTCCGTTGTCCTAGACCTGAAAACTAGTAGCAGCGGAAAATATAAATAAGCGTAGTAGCCATTCGACATGCCCACAGGTAATCGACTGGGGAGTGAAGTCCTAATCCGTGAAGTCGTCAAAGTATCCTCCTTCAAGTAGCTCCTGCTGATCTGGTCCTTCTTCCTCAACTGAGCAAACATGGATGAAGCCGTGAGTACATAGAGTACTCAGCAAGTAGTTTGTAACAAAGAATGCAATATAGTATGCAAGGCTTACCAATGGATGGCGGAAATGTTAACTTTGCAAAAAGAGCACTTTAAGGTAAATACAATAAATAGATTGAAAAACAAACTTTGAAAATGGTAATAAATAAGTAATCAAAGGAATTAAGACAAACCACAAGTAAACTGATCATTCACTCCAATGAATTACCTATGAACCAAGATTCATGTAATGAACCACCGGTGAACTACCCATTCACTTCCCAACTCAACCCAACCAGGTTTTATGAAAACTCTACCCCTCATGTGAAATCACCGAGCATTGTCTATAACCTAGGACACGGCTATTCGAATAGTTTTACACTTTGTAGAGGTTGTACAACTTTACCCACAAGACATGATATTCTCATATTGGCACGCGATTGACACACTTCCTTTAGTGTGCGGTGGAGAAATCATAACAAGGTCTTTATAATGCTCAATCCCAACTCGGATCCGCCCGCTAGGGTTTCGCCTCACACCCCCCTTGCGCCTTATGGAGATCAACGACCATGTTCATCCCAATGGCGGAATCGAAATTGAAATTTCACAAATTAGTCAGCCAGATCTATCCCATACTAGACATGTGGTTGTACAGTAAGGCTCAGATTAATGACACACAAAGTTAAGTCCTTAGATTTACCTGAGCTAAACATCCACATCTCAATGTGCAAATTGTTCCCCCTTTACTGCATGATCATTCGCCCAGATGAAAACCAATTTTGTATAACCAACACCAATGACACTACACATGCCATTGTACCCAAATTTTATAACTGTGATCGACCACCATGTTCCAACATATCATTAAGTCAAAATTAATTAATTGATCATATGTGATGACAAACCCAACGTACTACAAACATGGCTAAGCAGTCTAAGTGTACAACCCATGTGACAACTATTATTGTATCACTAGATAATTACCCATCCTATGGTGACAATACAATCATGGCAACCAAATTATCAAGGAGGAATTAATCAATTTGGACAGTAACTACCAATACAAGGGTTTTATAATAAAGTAGCGATGCATGATAAATTAAAACAAAATAAATAGATAATAGATTTGAAAACTAGGTTCAACATGACCAAAGAACACGACTTGCCTTGGTCTTGCTTAGTTAATGGCTCTTGATCTTCAAATCTTGCTTCAGATCCTTCAAACGCGTGATCTAACGAGAGAGAAAATGAAACAAAACACAAAAATAAATTCAAATAAACTCTAAAAACTTAAAAACCAGAACCAAAAGATAGATCTAAATTTTAGATGAATTTAGTAAAAAGAATCGGGTCAATCTGAGTTCGGACGAAGGAGAACGGGCTCTCGGAAAATCTAATCTAAAGAAAAAAGGCTGAAAATCGGAAGCACACCACGTCATGGCACGGTCGCGCGTCGCAAGTCACAAGTCACGCGATTTTCACGCGAAAATACGTGAATACACGCGTGCGTGACTAGATAAAACCCTCCTCATACCATCTCTATCCATATTCAAGGAGTGGTGAGGATTCCACCTTAGGGCCTGTTTGGGACTGCTCTGCTCCAGTTTTTCCAGCTCTGCTCCACCAACTCCACCATGGAGCAGCTCCACTGTGGAGTTCCTGGAGCAGGTGGTTCTGTTTGGCACGCAGCTAGCTCCAGCTCCAGGAATGTGAGGTTTCCCTGAGAAAGGTCCAATGTGCCCCTGAATGATGTTTGGTGTATGTTTTGATGTCTGCGGAGCATATGTAACTGAAATTTTTTTGTTGCCAATTGAAATATGATGTAAAATATTATAATCGCAATTAATTTATTCGAGAAAACCAAAAAACAAATATTTTGATCAAATAATTCCATCCTTTTGTCCCATAAATTGCAACGTGCATGATAGATAATTAACAAAGTCCATCATTCGAATACAAATAATTGTCCATAGATAACTAGAGAGTAGTTTAAACCAAAATGACTACGAATACAAGTGTTCCGATACATAATTCTAGCTCCAAGCTAGAGAATTGAATTGCTGATGTTTGCTGCAGATACATATACAGCTTGTGCCTCATACTTCAGTGTTACAGCCTTCCAGGTAATGGCAAGGTTGCTGCACTGCATTGCCAAAGTTTTCTCAAATGTTCAGAATTTTCTGAACTCATTCATGTCACGCTTTTAAATCTACTGTGAACAAAATCTACTCCTTGCCAGCATGCTCATTTGCATTGCTACCCATACTTGAGATCAATATTTTATTTGATATGATTAGAAGTTCAGAACATAGCTAAAAATTTTACTGCACTGCATTGTTAATGTTTCATCAAATGTTCAGAAGTTTTTCCAAGTCCAGTTATGTCATGCTTTTCAAACCTCCTGTATGAAGATTTCAATTGTACCCCATATTTGAGACAAATCTTTCAGATGTCATGAAAAAACAAAACTCCGGTTGCCAGCCTCATCATGTGTAATCGTTTTATTTTTATGTAATTACAACACAGAACATAAGCCATGCTAAAAAAAGATTCAGGACATAAGAATTGGCTCTATTGATCAAGCTAAATGATACATGACATATACATTACAGAATAATTGTAAAGCTTCAAAGAAAAAGGTCATCTCTCTGTTTTGCTGAATTGCCTTGATGATAACACAGGCATAGAGATCCATCCCAGCCATCACCTCGCCGGAGCGTCGCCTGGGGTGGTCGGAATAGGGAGGCGGCACGGGTGGGGGGCGAAGGAGAGGGGCGGAGCGGGTCTGAGAGGCTGTGGCCGGCCGTGGCCTGGGCTGCTGCAGGCTGGCCAGCAGCGGCCACAGGTTGGCCTGCGGGGCCTGGCCGCTGGTCGCCCGCCTCTGGCCGCTGGCCGCTCTCTCCAGGCCACTGGCCGCCCGCCATCCCAGCCATCACCTCGCCGGAGAAGAGGGGCGGCGCGCGGGTGGGTGGGCGGAGAGGAAGAGGGCGGCGCAGGTGGGTGGACGGAGAGGAAGAGGGCGGCGCGGGTGGGAGGGGGGCGGAGAGGAAGAGGCCCGGCGCGGGTGGGGGGGCGGAGAGGAAGAGGGCGGCGCGGGTGGGGGAGGCGGAGAGGAGGGCGACGCGGGTGGGGGCGGAGAGGAAGAGGGCCGGCGCGGGTGGGGGGCAGAGAGGAAGAGGGCGGCGCAGGTGGGGGGCGGAGAGGAAGAGGGCGGCGCGGGTGGGGGAGGCGGAGAGGAGGGCGGCGCGGGTGGGGGGGGGGCGGAGAGGAAGAGGGCGGCGCGGGTGGGGGAGGCGGAGAGGAGGGCGGCGCGGGTGGGGGGGGGGGGGGGGCGGAGAGGAAGAGGGCCGGCGCGGGTTGGGGGGGCGGAGAAGAGAAGTCGGAGAAATCCAATCGGTACTCACCCAGAGAGGAATTGTGTAATGGCAGTGGTGGGTAATTTTCCCCCAACTCCATGAGGAGATACAAAACTTCAGTTTCTGGAGTACCCCTTGAGGAGCTCCAGAAAAAACGTGGAGTAGGCCTTCAACTCCAACTTTTTCTTGGAGCAGAGTTCTTGGAGTTGGACCCATTTGGCTAGACAAGTTTGGAGCAGAGTTGAAAAAGCTGGAGCGGAGCAGTCCCAAACAGACCCTTAAAATCGGTCTTCCTCACCTTGCCTTAGCAATATGGTACTAAACCATGTATGCTTTGGAATTAAGGAAATGAGCCATAAAAAATGGGCCAATTTGTAACAATCCCCACTAATTCCAAAGCAAGAAATAAACATATGACAAAGATATTGTGCTGAAGTACTGTTAATATACCAGTCTTTTAGTGTAAGCCCTGTACGGGTTGAACTTGCACCTAGAATGACAAGATTTATCTTCTGACAGCTGATGAATGGACTATGCCTTGAATTCACAGCTTTTCGTGATCAGATTTCACTTGAAATCTCAACTAGTACTAGGCTGCCAATGAACCATTCCTAAACGGAGCGTTATATGGTCATGCTCCCTTATCTGCTCATGAGCTTTCTAGAGAATGCCCCATTCTCGTGAACTGTGACCACATAGTTAAGCTCAAGTAGGTGTATTCTTTCTAGGTATCCTGCAGGCTAATACCTTTTCCTTATTTGGACAACAGAATACATAAAGGCTTTATGCCAACCTTCCAAACAGTTGAAAGTACATTGTTAATTAGGACATGGGTACAATAAATATGTACTCTCTTGTTACAACATCAATTTGTTTTTCCCATTGCCTAAGTCACGGGATCTTCGATCAAGAAGGTATGAGTTACCATTGAGATGTAACTTAAATGGGCCTCATTCCCATATCCATAGATGCAACAGAAATCACTTTCCGTGCTAACCCCTTTGTAAAAGGGTCTGCCAGATTTTTCTTAGTGTGAATATACTTCACAGCAATCACTCTGGAGTTTCTAAGTTTTCTGATAGATTTAAGCCTATGCTTCTCATGTCTAGAGGACTTCATATTATCCTTTGTACTTGTGACTTTGGCCAGCACTGTTTGATTATCACAATACATCAGGATTGCAGGCATTGGTTTCTCAACCAATGGCAAGTCCAATAGAAGCTCTCTCAGCCATTCAGCCTCAACTGTGGCTGTGTCATGTGCTACAAGTTCTGCTTCCATGGTTGACCTCGTCAATATGGTTTGTTTGCAAGACATCCATGAAACTGCAGAACCAGTTAAAGTGAATACATAACCACTTGTAGCTTTGATCTCATCCGCATCAGAGATCCAATTAGAGTCATTGTACCCTTCTAATACAGAAGGGTGTCCAGTATAATGTATTTCAAAAGATGTTGTGCCTCTCAAGTAGCGCAACACTCTTTCAAGTGCCTCCCAGTGATCATCTCCTAGGTTAGATGTAAACTGACTTAATTTGCTCACAGCAAATGAAATGTCAGGTCTTGTGGCACCATCTAAAAACATAAGTGACCCAATAATTTGTGAATATCTTAATTGATCTTTTCCTAATCCCTGGTTCTTTCGAAGCTTAATGCTCGCATCATAGGGTGTTGGAGAAACTTTACAATTTTCAAAACCGAACTGGCTCAATATTTTCTCAGCATAATGGGATTGATTTAAAGTGATCCCATCCTTGCTTTTGATCAATTTAATATTCAGAATGATATCTGCCTCTCCCAAGTCTTTCATATCAAAACACCAAGATAAGAAAGATTTGACCTCGAAAATTACGACAGAGTTTGTTCCAAATATAAGTATGTCATCTACATACAGACATAAGATAACTCCTTGACCCCCACCATAACGATAATACACACATTTATCAGCTTCATTCACAACAAATCCAGCGGATGTCAAAGTTTTTTCAAACTTCTCGTGTCATTGTTTAGGTGCTTGTTTTAGGCCATACAAAGATTTTAATAATTTGCATACTTTATTTTCCTATCCAGAAATCACAAAACCATCCGGTTGATCCATATATATTTATTCCTCCAACTCTCCATTAAGGAAAGTTGTCTTCACGTCCATTTGATGAACATGTAGACCATAGGAAGATGCTAACGCAAGCACTTTGATAGTAGTTAGTCTGGCGACAGGAGAATAGGTATCAAAGAAATCTTCTCTCTCTCTTTGGGTGTAACCCTTGGCCACAAGTCTTGCCTTGTACTTCTCAATAGTTCCATCAGGCCTTAGTTTCTTTTTAAAGATCCACTTACATCCTATAGGTTTACACCCGATAGGACGATATGTGATCTCCCAAGTCCCATTAGCCATGATAGAGTCCATCTTGCTATGGACTGCCTCTTTTCAATACTCAGCATCAGAAGATGCATAAGCCTCCGAAAGAGTCTTTGGCACATCATCCACGAGGTATACAATAAAGTCATCAGCAAAGGTTTTCTCAACCCTTTGTCTCTTGCTCCTGCGAGGAGCTTCTGCGACTAGATTGTTATCCTCCTAAGAGATATCACATATTGGTTCAGAAATGGTGGGAAGTTCAGAAGTTTGATTATTCTCACTTTCAATATCATCGATTTGAACATTCTCAATTCATGAAGTGCTGTCTGCTGTTCTCATAGGAAAGATATTCTCAAAGAATGAAGCATCTCTAGACTCCATTATTGTATTAGCAATAATCTCAGGAGTTTCTGATTTAACTACTAAAAATCTATAGGCCGTGCTATTTTGAGCATATCCTAGAAAAATACAATCGACTGTTTTTGGTCCAAGTTTTCTCTTTTTCTGCAATGGTATATTGACTTTTGCCAAACACCCATAAGTTCGCAGAAAATTAACATTAGGTTTTCTCCCCTTCCATACCTCATACGGAGTAATCTCACTCTTTTTAGTGATTACTCTATTTAGGATGAAAGTTGCTGTTAGAATAGCTTCCCCCACCATGCCTTAGGCATACCAGCACTCTCTAACATGGCATTAACCAAATCTGTTAGTGTCCAATTTTTCCTCTCAGCTACCCCGTTTGATTGGGGTGAATATGGTGGTGTAAATTCATGGACTATTCTATGCTCAGAACAGAATTGAGAGAATTCATGAGAGACATACTCTCCTCTACGATCAGAGCTCAATCTTTTTATTTTCTTCTCTAGTTGGTTCTCAACCTCGGCCTTATAAGTTTTAAAGTAGTTTAAAGTTTCATCCTTAGTTTTCAGCAAATACACATAGCAGTAGCGTATTGCATCATCAATAAAGGTTAGAAAATATCTTTTGCCTCCTTTCGTCAATAATCCATTCATTTCACACAAATCTGAATGAATCAGATCTAAAGGTGCCAAGTCTTTTCATCCTCTAATCCCTTAAAGGGTTTTCGGGGTTGCTTTGCTTGTACGCATGACTGTTACTTTGATCCTTTGACAATTTCACATTTTGGAATTAAATATATTCTGGATATTCTAGCAATACTATCAAAGCCAATATGACAGAAACGAGAATGCCAAATATTTGCATTATATTTATTTAAACCAGTTGCAACATTCAGATTATAACAAGACTATAAAATACTTAGGCGAAATAAGCCTCCGCTCTCATAGCCTTTACCAACAAATTTTCTGAACTTAGACATTACAATTTTATTTGACTAAAAAACTAGCTTATAACCGTCTCTACATAGGAGAGAACCACTAGCGAGGTTCTAATTTATTGTAGGAGCATGCTGCACGTTCTTCAAGTGGATAATCTTCCCTGAAGTAAGCTTCAGATCCACCATGCAAACACCAAGAACAGAAGCATGTGACCCATTTCCCATTAGGACGGAGGAAGCCCCTGTTGCCTGATAAGAAGAAAACAAGGAAATATCAGAACATACGTGAACATTAGCTCTAGTATCAACCCACCAATCAATGGATTGACATGCTGAAAAGATAACAGGTGAATTACCATACCCTCCTGAAGTCGAGGCCTCGCCTATGGTCACGTTAACAGCTTTCTTCTTAGGCTGTTCACCATCTCTGATCTTGAGGAAACGACAGTCCTTCGCCATATGACCGTCTTTTCCGCACACAAAGTAGGTGATGTCCCTTAAATCCTTTTTCTCAGTTTTCTTCTTAAACTAGTTATCTTGTTTGGTTTGTTGGATTTGTACTTCTTAGCAGCATCCTTTTTCTGTATGACATTTGCATTGTTCTGACCAGATGTGCTAGGTGCATCTTTTGCTCTTGCTTTTTCCTTCACATCGAGGGCTGCAATGAGATCCTCAACATAAATCTCTTCTCTCTTATGTTTCAAGCTAGTAGAAAAATCCCGCCAAGAGACAGGGAGTTTAGCAATAATGCCCGCAGCCACAAACTTTGGAGGCAACACACAGCTCAGGTGCGCAATCTCACCGACTAGTAGCTGGAGGTCATGAGCTTGTCCAACTATGGACTTAGCCTCATCCATGCTAAAGTCAAAAAATTGCTCACATATTTAGAGCCAGCGACCTGCCTCTGCCTCTGCATATTTGTGCTTTAGTGCATCCCACAACTATGTGGCGGACTTGTAGTCTATGTACACATCATAGAGTTGATCTGCCAGAACAGTCAGAATGCAGCCAAGAGCAGTATTGTTCGCATTTTCAAACTACATGTACTGCACAATCGTAAATGGATACTGCGGGTGGATAACCCACCACAACCCCAAAGACATGAGCCAAAACTTGGCTCTAGTCTGCCATCTACAAAAGTTCTAACCAGAAAACCTCTTAGGTTTCATCGCTGTTGGACCGAAATGGCGACAGAGGGGGGGGGGGGGGGGGGTGAATGTCGATTCTTTAAAAACTTGCCCCCACAAGTACCACAGGAATCTCCTCTCCGATAGCTATGAGAGCTATGAGGCGGAGTCCTAATGATTACTGGAACCTTCTGCTAAGGAGACAAACTGAAAACAGGCAGGAAGCAATCAATTGATCCTTGACGAGAGAAAGGAACCCACTAGAGAAAATCCCCTTCAATAGCTATGAAAAGCTATAAGGTGAAATACTCTTGCATTTTGAAACCCTAAGCACACAGAGAAAGAGGCACCTCAAACAGAGAAAACAGAAAGGCCAAAAACTCACTAAGAGTAGCAAGCATCAGAGGGGCCGGTCAGACCGCTGTTCATATGCTGGTCTGACCGCCTCCCTAATGCCGGTCTGACCGGTGGCCCATGGCCGATCTGACCGAAGGCACACGGCCGGTCTGACCTGTGGCATAAGGCCAGTCAGACTGCTCCTCGGGCCAGCAGCCTGAAATGCTGAAATTTCAGACTGTACAAACTGGAAACTCCAAAAGCAAGATAAATTGAGGGGCTTTGGCTAACCTAATTGAACCAAAAGAGGAAGACTATGAAATAAATAGCCACAACACCTGAAAACCATAGGAAATAAACCAAAAGAGAGGATAATCAAGATTTGAGCTGCAAACTGAAAATTACAAGAAGCAGCACCAAAAACTCAAATTGCCATCTCTACTATGATCCTTTGGCCAAGAAAATTTGCAGATATATTAGCAATAGACCTAGTACTCAAAAGACAAAACCTTAGGGCATCTCATGAAGGAATACGCAAACCAACTCAAAACCCTAGAAGCACGAATAGAGAGGAAAACATACAGACAACAGCCTAAAAATCCAAATTCCCATCTAACCATTGATCCTCTGGCTATGAAACTTTGAGGATAGCTAATTAATAGCCTTGAGACTCAACGTGCCAAGTTTCGTGCCATCTCATGAAGGGAATCATAAAAACACCAAAACCCTAGAAATGCAAAATGAGGAACAGAGAAGACTCCAAAAGAAAGAACTGAAATTAAACTTGGTTTGCTCTTAGGATCAACTAGCCAAATGGCTTTTGAGCATCTCCCATGTCATAGCAACCCATTTTGGGCCTTCCCAACAAGAATCAACAAGAAAATAAAAAAGTCAAGAAATCAACAGAGAGAGCATCGAAGCACAACAGAGAAGAACAGGAGCAAACTTCAAAGATTTCATTCTAATTAAACTAGGAATACAGAGGAGTCCCCATACGCATGAACATTAGAACAAGAGGAATGATTACATGGATTCTCAACTCATCCTCTCCCTCTCCCAACTCAAGAACACAAGCACTTCCTCAACACACAGAGAGGGAGGAACACTTATGAATACATCGAAAGGGAACAGACCCTCTGCCCTCTCCAACAACTCTCCACTACCAAAGCCTCACCAACTAAAGCCTAAAGCCAAAACAACCCTCTAAAGCTCATTTTGACTAAAGCAAACCCTAGAAACCTTGGAGAGCATGAGTGGGCATGCAGCCACCAACATCTATTTATAGCCCTTGGCTAACGGGTCTCCAACCCGTTATGCCCGCTAAACCCGAACGGAGCCCGCTCCCGCTTTTACAGCTTCGCGAAATTACCATTTCACCCCTCCTGCACCTTCCGGGAAGCTTCTGCGCTCCTTGTCGTCCATGCCTCGCAACCACACCGAATCTCCGCCGTCTTCGACACATCCGACCGTTCTGACCTCGACACCGCCCGTGTCTAGTCCGGTCACCCCGTGTCTCGCCACGACTCCGCCTCGACGTCCTGCAGCTAACACAGACAAGAAACACATCAAATAGCACCGCTCGATACATGAAAGCATAAATAGCATTAATGAAACCACATTAAGCCCAAAGCTGTCAAATCAACCGAATAAGCATTCTAACCACTTTGACTAGGTTTGACCAAGTCCGACCCAAACCGATGCACCACGCAATGACATGATCCGACCACTCAAACCAAACTTGACTTTACCTAAAACGATGTCAATTACTCATCACACACATGAGATGACCTCCACATGGTCTCTCAATCGCATTAGAAGCACTAGCCATTGTTGTATTGCACAAAATTCACAATAAGGTTTCTGCATTGTTACAAATGTGGGCAATATTTTAATTCCAAATTGTACGAGGAGACAAAAACAAAAAACTAGTGATGCAAAACTTACTACTAACAGCAGGCTACTCATCATACTTTATAATATACTCAAGAAAAATATAGTAACAAAGTCGTACGTGTACGCGAATGACTTACTTGTTAGCCTGATGAAGAACAGGCTTGACGCAGTGCAGAACGTAGATGACGTAGTGCAGTGAGCAGTCGCGCAGATGCGCTGCCCAGAAACCTTATTGCCGCCCCGTGCAGGTACTCTCTGCGACAACGGTTTGGAGATAGCCGCTCTCCCTCCTTCTACGTGCACGCCGGGAAGAAAGGTCGACGAGGTTCAGACAGCATAGTACTCGAGCACAAAATCGTAGAGAAGAAGAAAATGGAGGCAGTGAGATTCTATCACACACTCTGGACGTCTCCAGGCATATATAGACAGACTAATAATTGACATGATTAAAATAGCCATTTACCCACTGGTAACTGACACATTCAACCAGCCATTTATCCACTAGTAACTGTCTATCATCAAAACCCCAGTAAAGCATCAAATTCAAACATTTGAATCTCATTCAAACACACAGAGAGAGTGGTGCAAAGTTTAGCAAAATAAAGATAGACTTGGTCTGCCAAGTGGCACACCACATCATGGCATGGTCATGCGTCGCAAGTCACAAGTCATGCGATTTTCACGTGAAAATACGTGAATACGCACGCACGCACGCGTGCGTGTGTGTGTGACTAGACAGAACCCTCCTCATACCATCTCCATCCATATTCAAAGAGTAGTGAGGACTCCACCTTATAAATCGGTCTTCCTCACCTTGCCTTAGCAATATGGTACTAAACCATGCATGCTTTGGAATTAAGGAAATGGGCTATAAAAAATGGGCCAATTTCTAACAATATCTGCATATGATCATCGACCACACACACAGACCTAACCAAGTCAACACCTTACAACTTTGAGTCCTTCGACCTTGTTGTGTCGACCACGTTACGTGCCATGTGTATCTCTCACTTCCAGCTCCAGCAAGCAGCCTAAGAAACCGTGAGCACAGGCCACTAGTTTCTGATGCCATGCTCATCATTTTGATACCACATCCATCATTTCCCCTCTCTCCTGATAGCCCATGCCTTGTGCTCCTGCCTCATCACGTCCCCGCTGTAAATTCCGCTTTGCCACGCCACCCATCCCACTGCTGTACCACGATGATGTGGCCATGCCCTGCGTCACACCTGTTCTCCATGCATCCTGGCTTTGTGCCCAGCCATACATTACAATTGCTAAGTTGGCCCTCAAGAGCTTGACCTGTTTGCACATGCTCGAAAGCTTCGACTAGCTAGCAAGTACTCTAACACACGAGTACTCGAACACACACTAGTACTCAAACATGTCTCCTAAACCCTTTACATGTCAAGTTTATAACCAACAAATCCTGTTAGGCCGTCTCTTTGCGCTCGCTGATGCACCAGGCCTGCTGACAGGGTTCGT
This sequence comes from Dendrocalamus latiflorus, assembly GCA_017311315.1. NCBI lineage: Eukaryota > Viridiplantae > Streptophyta > Magnoliopsida > Poales > Poaceae > Dendrocalamus > Dendrocalamus latiflorus. The sequence goes on from CM029640.1 coordinate 24,533,800, forward strand.
CTTTCACCTCGCGTGCATGCGCTAGCTCCGCCATGGTCGTGGCTCATGCTGCCCCTGATTTCTGATGCCACACCCATAGTTCTTGTCTACTATTGCCAGCCCCGCCTACCCATAGCCTTAATGCAATGCATTTCTTCACCCTTATCCTCTTCTACACCTTGTGTTCTGTGGTGAGTTTTTGACTGCGCTCGTGAGAACTCATGCCCAGCCCTCAGCCTTTCCATACCTATAAAGCCCCCCAGCTGTGCCATTTCTCCTCAGCCCACCCTCTCAGTCTCTTGCATATGATCCTTGAGCACTCCACTCTCTAGAATGTCAAGATACCAAAGTCGTACATGATGCCAACGAACACGCCATTGTGTGCTTGGTACCTCGGTGATCCTTGAGCACTCTACTCTTTGGAAGGTACTCCTCCCCAATTCTGCCACAATGCGCCTACCTCTTCCTTAAGCACCATAATCATTTGATTAACCTTCCGTGCAGAGGAACACTTGATGGATCACTCAAGCTATGCCATCTTCTCCTTCCTCTCTGACCAGGATGCCGCCATAAGACTTCCTCTCTCCAGTGAGCCATACATCGATTCCTTTCACCCGTACCTCCGCACGCATGCAAGCAAGCTCATACGCACCCTTTTGTAGCTTCTCTATTGCCAGACATCGTTGCCGTCATGGCCCTCTTTTCCACCAACGAGGTCTCTGACGCTAGTTTCTTCCACCCCTTCTCATGAGCCAGCATTGTCTTTGGTGAGCTCCCCCCCTTGTAGAGTAATCAAAGTCTAAAAGAGAACAAAATTAATCAAAGTCAAAAAGAGAACTAAAGTAGTCGAACTCGAAAAGGGGAACAGTAACATTCAAAGTTGAGAACAGAACTGCAGCAGTTGAATCTGGTCGCTAATGTTGAAGCCATCGACTGCGGCTAGAGTCAAGATCTTTGACCACCACTGAGTCAAGATCTTCGACCGCTACCGAGTCTAGATCTTCGACCGTAGCCAGACATGAGAGCTCCGACCACTGCCAAGTCAAGACCTTCGACCACTGCAGTGTTGAAGTTTTCAACCATTGCTGCTGTTGGAAATCTTCGACTGCTACTGTATCAGAATCTTTGGCCTCGCCCATAGTCGATATCTTTGACCGCTATCAAAGTCAAGATCTTTGATCGCTGCCGATCGTAGCCATTGTCAAAATCTTCAACAGAAGCTAGAGTCAAGATCTTTGACTACTGTCAGTCATAAATCTTCAACCACTACCATTGTCAAGATCTTCGACCACAGTAGGAGACGAGATCTTTGACCGTCGCCATCTTAAAGTCTTCAACGACTGACGTGTCAAAACCTTCGACCGCTGCCATGTCAAAGTCTTCGACCACTAACATTTTGAAGTCTTCGACTGCTAACGTGTCAAAACTGTCGACCACTGCTGGTGATGGAAATCTTGGACCGCAATTGTGTCAAAATCTTCAACCACAGCCGTAGTCAAGATCTTCAACCGCTGCTAGAGTTGAAATCTTCGACTACTGCTGTGTCGACCTCTTTGACCACAACTGTTGTTGAAATCTTTGACCACGGCTAGAGTCGAGATCTTCGACCGCTACCGATCAAAAGTGTTTGATTGCTGCTGATGTCGATATCTTCGATCACTGCCGTGTCAAAGTCTTCGACCGCTGACATATCAAAACATTCGATCGCTGCAAGTGTCAGAAATGTTCGATCGCTCCTGTGTCAAAATCTTTGATCGCAGCCGTAGTCAAGACCTTCGATCGCTATTGGAGTCGAGATCTTCGACTGCTACCTTATCGACCTCTTCGACTGCTGCTGGAGTCAAGATCTTTGACCACTACCATGTTGACCTCTTCGATCGCAGTAGTTGCCGAAATCTTTGACCGCAGCCATTGTCGAAACCTTCGACCGCTACCGAAGTTGAAACCTTCGACCTCTACCGAAGTCGAGATCTTTGACTACTTGTGTAGTCATAACCTTCGACTGTAATAGTCATAATCTTTGACCCCTAAGTGTAGTCATAATCTTCGACTGTACCTAGTCGATAGTCGTAAGTTACCATAGCCAGTCGGTAGTCAGAAGACCTGTGTGGTCGAAGACCGGTTGTACCGGCTCTATGCGAGTGGTACGACCGGAGTTATGGTAAGGTGTCATGGTCAAGTAGCCATGGTTGAAGTGCCATGATCGTAAGTCATAGTCATAAGGCCACATGCTATAGTGGTCGGTAGCTATAGTAGTCATAAGCTCCAATTGTCGGTAGCTATAGTGGTCGTAAGCTCCGGTGGTCGATAGCTATAAGTGGTCTTATGGTTGTAAACTACAGAACGTAGTCAGTAGTCGAAACCTACAGTATCCGGTCGGTAGTCGCAAGTTACCGTACTAGTCGGTAGTTGTAGGTTACAGTACCCGGTCAGTAGCTGTAAGTGCAGTAGATTGGTCGTAAGTGCTGTAGATCAGTTGTAAGTGTCATGATCGGTAGTCAGTAGTCCAAACCTATAGAACATAGTGGGTAGTGGAAACCTGCAGAACGTAGTCGATAGTTGGTAGACATAAGGTACAGTACCCGGTCAATGCTCGGAAGACTTGCATGGTCAAAGATCGGCAGTACTGGCTTTGTGTGAGTGGTACGACTGGAGTTGTGGTAGGATCAACGTAGTCAAAGACCTATGTGGTCGAAGTGCCATGATCAGTAGTCGGTAGTCAGAGTGACCGAATACCATAGTGGTCAGAACATCCGAAGTATCAAAGGAATCGTAAATTGTACTCGTAAGGTCGGTAGCCACAATGGTTGTAAGGCCATAAGCTACTGTGGTTGTAAGCTGCAGCGGTCGTAGGCTTCAGTAGCTGTAGATAGAATTAAGTAGTGGCCAAAGAGTGTTAGGAGTGAGAAGAACTCCGTAGCAGCTGAAGAATGTTAGTAGTCGTAAAGAGTAATGTAACAATAGAGATAATTCAAACCAAGATGATGTACTCTACGATTGACTATTCCTAGCCCTCTGTAAGTTAAGAGGCAGAATATTCTTGTGAATACCCCTTCACCTTTGATCCGTCCTTGTTTTCCTTCCCAGCCCCACCATCCCCTCATTCACTCAAACTTCATTCGACTATGTCAAACATCCCTCACCTTTTAAACCTTCTCTTGCATCATCAAACTCAATCCTAATAAAACTTAATGAAGTTCTATTTGGATTTATTTGGATCTTTTGCAATCCTTTTGATTTATTTGGTCTTTCAATAGCTTATCGTGTAATTAGAAGCTGAAGTCCCGAAGGAGCACCAACTCGAGCAGGATCAAGACAAAGACGAAGACCAATAGCATCAAGATCATTGGCTAAGAAGGTCTTGAGTAAGATCAAGACCATAGTAATTTAATCAAGACGAGCACCCCCTTGGACCATGTTGATCCAACTATTTCAATTATTGTACATTGTTTGCAAAATCTGTTATGCATGCATATATGTTTAAGTAAAATTGCTATACTGTGGATAATGGTAGTTACGACCACTTGAATGCATTGAACCTTCATTGCAAATTTGATATCCTCACTGTTGTAACCCTTAGAACATGGTTAGACATAGCTAATGTCAAAATTTGGGTATATTACTTTGAGTACAAGTTCTAGATGCTTAGTCAAGCACTAGATTATGCTAAGTTTGATATTTTGAACAAGTTTACATGTGGACATGATGGTTTCAAAATGTTGGACCAGAGGGAGAACCTCTGTTACTTTGGTATTAAATAAAATGAAAAACCTAGTTTTTGGACATGGGCGAGTTATATGGTACACTATCAAATGTGAGAGGGAATCTGGCACGAGAGGGAATCTCACGTGTATATAGGGGGAGACTCTCGGCCGGGTCAATTAAGGACCGAACGCTATTGCAGTACATCTAAGTCACACTGTATGACCACATATACTATATAGGCTCTAGCATTTAGCTGATTAAGTTGTCTAGGTCTAGCCTTACATTGTGGTAGGCACAGATATAGTAAAGGGCACTTTGGCTAGATTTGCTCGTAGGGACTCCCTTCACCAAGGTGTTGAGACCAAAGCTTGCTAATACGATGGTGAATGCCTCACCAAAGGGAGGCTATTCGCTAAGGTGAGAGTCTATCATGTAGCTCACTTGGTGCGCCCAAGTGAAGGCTTATCCATTCATCGGACTGGTACAAGATTAAGACTAGATAACCTAAAGGCTATATCATAATCAATTTTCATCACACGCCAAAGGAAGCGTATAGTTGTCGATAGTACAATTGATTATCTCATGTGGGTAAAGTTGTACAATCTCTACAGAGTGTTAAAAACTGTTTAACTAGCTGTGCTCATGGTCATGAGCATGCTTGGATGTAGCCACAAAAGGTATAGTTTTTTATTTTCAAAACTATTTCACTGAACATATAGGATGGCATGTAGGCGTCTTCTGTGTGCCATACCCATGGCTGGGAATTGTGCGATGTTCATAGCCGAGGAAGGCTGTGAATGGATTTGATCTAATGTTATGGAAATTATATAAATGTTATTTCATTACATGTCAAATGCTCTCTACAATTCCTGCAAATTATTACTTATTGATATTGCAAATAAAATTTGCTTCGTGCTGAAAATAACTTAGTATAGAGCCTCATCCTTTGATAACCATGTATATATGTATAATTTTGCAATACATTACAAGTCTTACTGAGTACACAATATACTCAACCTTGCTTAAATTATTGTTGATCAGAGAATAAAGAAGGATACATGCCAAATGATGCGTACTTTGCCCCGGCATTGGGGAGTTCGACGATGGGTTTTTCTAGAGCCTAATCCCTAGTCGGTTGCCTGTGGACTATGATGGCATACCACTGGAGTATTGATGCTTCTGCTTAGTTATTTGTCTTCCGCTGCAATTTACTCTTGACTCTAATATTTACCTGGCCGGTCGGCAATATGTTGTAAATCTTATATATTATGCATCGTTTATGTATTCACCCCTTTGTCATAAATAAAATATATGCGATGTGTATGGATGTGATCTCAATGTTGTGAATGTGTGTACTAGCTACTGATCATGGGACTAGTACATAACATACATACGGTGACTCCGGTCCCCACACTTCTCAAAAGGTCAAGTACTATTGCACCTTCTGCAAGAAGGATGGCCACATAGTTAAGTTTTGCTTTCATAGAGTCAAGGTTGAGAGAAAAGTGAGGGTGCGTACCTTGAGGTCCATTAGAAGAGTTCCTTCACATGTGAGTGTTAATAGAGCCAAGCAATCTTTCTTTCCTACTAGACAAAATCCTAGGTTTGCAGATGGCCTTTTTGACTCCTTTGGTGCCTTTAGGCAATGCTTTGGGTTAGGATATCGTGAGGATAGACCACGGTAGCATCTAGACAGGGGGAGTGCCGGCCTTTTGGTAGGTCGATTTAGAGAGGTCTAGGTGGTTCTTGTGTGCATTCTTATAATTATCTTGCAAACCATTTTATTCTTACTTCTTTTGATGTTCCTAGACATCATGTGGCTTAGTACCAGACCCCCATGTCTTTTATCACTAACCCCAGTATTGAGGCACAAATGTTTCCTTGTTGTGCCTCATAGGTCCGACATGCGAGAAAGGAGGATGTGTGGCTTATTAACTCCGGATGTTCTCGACACATAACCATATATTCTAAATGGTTCACCTCCCTCACACGTGCATCCAAAAACGAGTTGATCATGTTTAGAAATGCTTCTACCATGACTGTGACAGCAAATGGAACAGTACACATGAATAACAATTTCATGCTCAAGGACATCGCTTTGGTAAGTAAGAAGAGGTACAATCTGCTATCTATTTCCCAGCAGGATCGAAAGAATCTTTAGTGCAAATTTAAGTATCTCTTCTATCTATGGCCCTAGGTGTCTTGTGACTTCTGATTCTTTAGATCATAGGCTTAGATATATAGGCTTTGGTCCCTTCAGTAGAGCCAGTAGCAAGGACCATATTAGAGGATTACTTAGATTTAAGAGTTGCAATGACCTTGTTTGCACACCCTATAGACATGGTACGATGGTTTCTGCTTCTCATCCTCCTCTTACCTTAGTGATGACTGATAGCCCTAGATAGCGCTTGCATTTATACATAGTTGGCCCTTCTAGAGTCCAGTCTACAGGAGGGAAGTGGCATGTGCTTCTAATTGTAGATAACTTTTTTTTGGTATTCTTGGGTGTATTTTCTAGTTTCTAAGGATGGGACCTTTGGCTACTTTAGAGAGTTGGCCCATAGATTAGCAGTTGACCTCACCGGAGCCTTGAGAGCCATTAGGAGTGACAATGACATAGAATTCAAGAACTTATCTTTTGCCACCTTTTGTACTAAGAGAGGTTTAGAGTACCAATTCTCCTCACCTAGAGTCTCCCAGCAGAATAGGGTTGTAAAAAGAAATAATAGAACCCTTGTAGAGATGGCTAGGACTATGCTAGATGAGTATAGTATCCTTAGGAGGCTTTTGGCTGGGGTGATTTTGATTACTTGTTATGTGCCCAATAGGGTTTTCTTGAGATCACCCATAGGCAAAACTTTTTTAAGCTTAGATTTGGTCGTAGACATAGCATCTCTCATTTCAAGATATTTGGTTGCAAATGCTTCATTCTTAAACATGGCAACTTGGATAAATTTGAATCTATATGTTATGATGGCATTTTTCTTGGATATTCTGCTTATTCTTATGGCTATTATGTATTTAATTTGGATTCTAACAAAATTGTTGAGACTTGTGAAGTTACTTTTGATGAGGCTAGTCTTGATACTAGATTTGATAGTGCAGGTACACAGTGATTAGGACAACATCTTCGTCGACGATGACTCTGACCTAGAGGATGAGAACCTAATCCCTCCTTTAGTCACTCCTAAGTTGGTTAGAGAGCCTACTTCCACTACTCCAGCTTCAACAGAGTAGCATCCTCCCACCTTCACCAGTACTTCGAGTGGCTATACTCCTACCTCCATAGCCCATGAGATAGAGGTCACGTCTACACCAAAACCTCCTCTTCACATTCAGTGATGACACTCTCTAAAGTAGATAATTAGGGATCTCTGTGAGTGAGTTACTCGCTCAAGATTTATCTCTTTAGGTTCTCATGTACATTATACTTTTGTTGCATATTTTGAACCCCGAGATGTCACCTATACGTTATCTAATTCTTCTAGAGTCAATGCATGTATGAAGAGCTTGAAAACTTTGAAATAAACCAAGTCTGGAACTTAGTTGAATCTCATCCTAATCATAATGTAATTGGAATAAGTTGGGTTTTCAGAAATAAGCAAAGTGAGGATGGGTTGGTAGTTCTCAATAAAGCTAGACTAGTAGCTCAATGTTTTTTCTAGGTAGAGGGTTTAGACTTTGAAGAGACCTTTACTCTTGTAGCTAGATTAGAATTCATCCGCATATTGCTAGCATTTGTAACATCTAAGGGCTTTAAGCTTTTTTAAATAGGTGTCAAGAGTGCTTTTCTAAATGGTTTCATAGAAGATGTATATGTCAAATAGCCCCTGGTTTTGAAAATTCCAAGTTCCCAAACCATGTGTGTAAGCTCTCTAAAGTCTTGTATGGATTGAAACAAGTCTCTAAAGCTTGGTATGATAGGTTTAAAAGTTTCTTACTTAAAAATAATTTCAAAATAAGATTGGTAGATAAAACCTTGTTCACTCTCAGGTATAGAAGTGGCTTCTTACTTGTTTAGATTTATATAGATGACATTATATTCGGTGGTTCTTCTCATGCTTTGGTGTCTAGATGTTTAGATTCTTTGAGCTGGTAATTTGAGATGAGTATGATGGGCAAGCTGACTTTCTTCATTGGTCTTCAAGTCAAGCAACTGAAAGAAGGGACCTTTATCATCAAAGTAAGTACACAAAGAACCTTCTTCAGTTCTTCAACATGGGAAGCAGCAAGCCAATGTCTACTCCCATTGTCACTTCTACCGTACTGGATCCTGATGAGAAAGGAGAGCCCATGGACCAGAAGGAGTACCTCAGCATGATTGGCTCCCTCCTCTATATACAATTTGTTGTATGTTTATGCGATTGATTTCAGGCATCCCCTCGTGCGTCTCATTGTCAAGTAGTTTGTCACATCTTCAGGTATCTTCAGGACACTCTTGACTTTGGACTCTAGCATTCTTCTGATTTTGCGCTCTCTCTTCAGACTTTTTCTGATGCTAATTTTGTGGAGTGTAGAATAGATGGTAAGAGTACTTCTAGCACTTGTCACTTCTTAGGCACATCTCTTATCTCTGGGTCATCTAGGAAGTAGTCCTTTGTTGCATAGTCCACTATTGAGGTGAGTATGTTGCTGCTGCTAATAGTTGCTCTCAGGTTCTCTAGATCTTTTTAGTCTGCGGGACTATAGATTGGTTTTAGATAGTGTTCCTCTCTTCTTTGACAACACTAGTGCCATTAACATCACCCAAAACCTAGTGCAACACATTAGGACCAAGCACATTGGTGTTATATACTATTTCCTTAAAGGCCATGTAGAGAAGGGCAATGTTGTGCTTCACTTTGTAGAGACAGAACAATAGGTTGCAGATATTTTCACTAAGACTCTGATTCTTCTTGTTTTGCTTCTTTACGGGGATATTTGGGGGTTATTCGTCCTTTTGGACTATTTTGAGGGGGAGTTTGACTTTTTTGCATCCATTATATCATACTGCATATTTAATTTCAACAACTTGCAATGCAATATAACTACTTGGAGCTTTGACCATTATCCTTGTATGACATGATATGTTGCTTTAAATCTTATCATGTCTTGTGCTAGTTTGCTTGATTTATCATATCTTTCTATATATAGCTTAGTTTTGCCATACTAGTTTTCTTAAATGTGAGAAACTTGAACTAAAATCATATTTTGTTAGATATTGTGACTAGTTTTGATCTAATGATACTGTTATGATTCATGCCATACCAAATAGGCTAAGTTGAGTCTTGAATCTAAATTGAAAATGCTATCCTTTATTGAAGCATGAGTTATGCTAGTTCTTTATTGAAGCATGAGTTTATTTCTCCTAGGCTTTTGCGGCTCGGGTTGAGTATAGTTTACAGACTAAGGAGTAGCTTATTGTTCTTGAACTAAAAATGAAATATCAAAAAATGATCTCTTTTTGTGAAAAAACTGATCTCATGAATTCTTTCTCATGAGACAGATTGTCATTGCACTAGACATAAACTCAGGGGGAGTTTTTGATGACCTAGACCACTGTTTTAAGCTTTTAGCTTGGGATGGTTGTATTAAGGCCTAAGATTTAGCACATGGCTAAGAAAACAAAAATGTGAAAAATAGTTGAAGCTTAGGAAGTAGTTGTGGATGGTTCCTAATATAGGACTTGCTTTACTAATATAAAACAAAAAATAATTTTTAGCAAGTGATAAATGTGCTAATTATGCTCAAATTCCAAATGGTTGAATAAAATGATTAAACATTGAAATTATAGCACTCTAAATACACTCAATTGTACCTTGTTGGTTCCATTTAGTTTATTAACATGGCTTGGCTCATTTTTGGTTATACGTGGCTAAATTATGATCTTGATCAATTTGACATGCTAAAACACTATTTAATTTTAGATTATGCTTATTTGGCTTCAGCTTTGCTACATATGGTTTGCCATAATTTAGATAGCTCCTTAACATAATATGGCTTAGTATAATACTTATAGAGCTCTATCTTCTTTCACGTATCTCGATGACTCCATTATCAAAGTGGGAGAAAGAATAGTAAAAATGCATATCTAGAGCATGATTTGAAATTTTTATGTAAAATCTTGCTAAGTTGGAGCTTTTATGTCTTATTGTGATTTTTTTGATTTTTTTCTCTTCTCACTATGACTAAGCTCAAATTGAACAATTGTTCTTTCAAATGGATCAAGAGTGTGATTTCCCAAATTATTTAGTGGATTTGAAGTTTTTGTGAAAAACTTGCCTTTTTAGTAGCTTTACTCTATTTCTGGTTCATATGGTCATTTTTGGTCTTTGCATTCCTCTTATTACCATTTTGAGTATCTTTTTGTGAAATTCTCTTCCTTTGTCTAGAACCACCTCCAATTTGCATTTTTAAGAATTCCCAATGGGTTATTCAAGGAGGAGATTGAAAGACCATGTGAGAAGATCCATAATAATATTGTGATGAACCATTGCAAGTTTTATAGAGTGGATAATCAATTTTGCAAAGATTGCTTTTTATCTAAATTGTTTTTCAGAATTTTTTAGGGAAACCAGTCATATCGCCAGTATGGCATCGATCATACCACAGAGCAGTAGTACCTTGGTGGTCATACCATACAGCGATAGTACCACAGTTTACTTGTCGGTAGCTTAGTTTCAGAGAGGTTCAATTGCTCAGTGTGTCAACCAGTATGACCCGCCTGTGGTTGGCGGTCACATTGGCCCAAAAGAAAATTTTGGGTTTTGTGGTCATGGGTCGATGTTGTTTGACCAAGATGGGTATATTAATGTTGCATGAAGCATGTTTTGACTAATGTGGATCAAGTTGTGAAGAAATTATGCCCAAAAATGATTTATTGATCTTTAGATGTGCAAGGTCACTTGGAGTCAATAATGGTTAACAATAAGGATTGGGGCTATGCTTATGGAGGAGTTGATGCCCAAAATGATCAGGAATGCTGAGTGAGGTGACTGAGCTCAAGCATAGCACTAGAAAGGTGGCAAATGTTGAAGGGAAATTCGAGCAACGGGTTGCACCATATGGTTGATCATTCCAAGTGAGACATCGTATGGGGAACTGGAATGAAAAAGACTTTTTGATATGTGGCAGGCCAGTGGTGTACCTACATGTGACAAGCATGGCAATTGCTTGCAAGGGAAGATGAAGACCTGGTCAAGAAAGGGTATTTTGACAAGTTTACCAAAAAACTACCTTAGATCAAAACCGTGACACTTGAGTCACGCTTAGGAAGATGGTTTGGGTTGAGGAGTTGACATGATCAAGTGGATCAAAGGTTAAGAACTTAGCGAATTTGGGTTTATGTGATTTGAAAAGCCTACATATAAGTGTAGTGTGTGATTAAAACCTGTGTTATATGGGATTAATTGGTTTTCCTATTTATGCTAAGTGAATAGTATCTATTAGGATTAGATAGGGCTAGTTGACCCATCTATTTTACATGTTGGGATAGAGACTTACTAGTTAAGCATCCGACCATTCTAGCTTTACTCATTGAGGCCAAATATTCTAGAGTTAGGGTTTAAGAAGTGTGAGTATTTTCATGTGCTCTCTTGTCCTCCAGGTAGAGTGACTATAAAATCTTCATCCTCAAGTAATAGAATATTAACTTTGTTCATCTCTCATGAATATCTCTAGTTTTGGGTGATTTGTTCCTGATTTGGTTAGTTTTTTTATCTCCTCTCTGTCCTTCTTGATCTTTCTGGATGCCAAGGATGTGTAAGTGATGGAGTGTCCCATGGAAATCAATCTCACATCCATCTAGGCATCAAGTTTGACAAGTTCTTAAAGTTGTCTGGTTTTTACTTGATTTGGCCTCTTGGAGTGATTTCTTCATCTAATTGTTTTTTGTCTCGATTCTTTAGGTGTTCTAGTTTGCTGTAACATGTGGGATTACATCTAGAGCCATCTTATCCATCATTCACCCATGAGTAAGTTGTATTCATCATTTTTTTGTTTTTGACCAGTTTTGGTGTAACCTTCCTTCAAACGAAAAAAGGTTAGAACTTTGCCAACAATTCTCTTGATTATTGATTGGAATAGATTTCTGACATCTTAGAGAAGGTGCACACAAAGTTTCAAGTTATTTGAATCTACGGATCAAATGTTACATGAATTCTTGGTTTGAAAGTGCTTGTTTTACTATTCATCAAGCTGAATTCACTGTGGTGGTACTTTCGGTTATTGTAACGGTGCTACCGTGGTTACTATAGTGGTACTACCTCAATATTGTAGCGATACGACAAATTCTATAGTTCATTCCTCGTATTTTCAATTTCTTGATTTTGGGTTTTATGTTTGCTTTTCATCCTAATCTTCATTATTTTGTAGCTATTAGAGTAAATGATTGGTGAATACTTAAAAAAAATTAAGGCAACATTAACCTTTCCTCTGTTGCCATACCGGTCCTATAGATTCCCAGGGGTTATAGCACCTGTATTCCCTATCGACATGCATGACAAATGGGCCGATCTACTTTATTACAGGGAATATAGGATTGTTTTTGAACAACCGTCCAGGAATCGCATCCAGGGTGCCCAAGGTGACGGCGACACAATTCTGTCGAGGTGGCCAAGAAAGCATGGCAATGGCATGTGGAGAAGTTGCGAAAGTGGCAGAGAATGGGTACAGGTCTCCATCATTATTGCAGCGATGAATCATGCTCTTAGCATGAAGATCCTTGGCAAAGACCCCAAGCTGATCAAATTCGATGGAATAGGAGTTGTCTCAAATAATTGGCGAATGGAAATAAGGTTTTTGACAATGTTGGGAACACGAAAGACATGGTCAAAATAAAGGGTTTTGATAAACATCACCCATATGTTTTTTCAAACAATCATCCAAATTTCTCACCTTTGGATGTGCACGAAGATCCATGCGCTTCCACCTCCATCTTCTTCTCCAGTGACCCCTCTGTCCTCCTCTCCGGTGACCCATTCTTCCTCCTCACTGGTGACCGCTTCTTCCTCCTCACCAGCAACCCGAGGGAAGAATCCTGCCCTCCACGCCTAGGGTTCACAATTCCTCCAGGGCGGTGGGGGCAACAGGCGGGGTAGGAGGGTGGTGGCCGGTGTCGGAGGGCGACGACGGTCGAAGGCACTGGCTATTAGGTTAGGTGGGGACGGCACAACAGGGATAGGTAGAGGTAGTGCGGTGGGGACGCTGTCGACCGTGGGTGGAGGAGGAGGGGCGGGGGGGGGGGGGGGGGGGGCAAGCGGAGCTGCTTTGACGAGAGGAGGGGGAACCGCCAGTGATGAGGAGGGGTGGCGCAAAGGGCGCAAGGTGGGAGGGGTGCGGTTGGGTGGGAGGCGACAAGGTCAAATCAGGGTTTGGGTTAGGGGTTATATAGTTAGGGGAAATAATGAGAGCTGTTGGATCTTAATATAAGAGTCACAAATTTGGATGATTGTTTGAAATAAAACATCCGGAAGGTTACTAGATACACCAAAATGTGAAATATGAGCAAATGAGTAGTAGAGAGTGCACGATAGCTCTAATGTATTCAATGAGGTCAACAGATGAGCATGGCGCTGGTGAGGGGGTATTTATAGCCCCTAACCACAAATTTCACTTTTGGGGCAAAATTTCTCAAAATTTCAGCAAGCGTGGTACTACCGCCATTGATCGGCCAGTACTACCTTACCTAGGGTTTAACGATTATATGTAGCACAATTAATGCTTCTGAACTAGCAATTATGGTCTAGTACAGTGCTACCATACTCATAGAGCCTGGTACTACCGCATTGCAGTAGCACCATGTGGCACAATCAGAACTACCGATTTCTAGAGGAGAGAAAAGCCTAAAAAACATTCTATTTGGAAATAATGTACAGCCAACTAGAAATTAGTTCTATCATACTATTGTAGTACCACACCTTAGATGTAGTCATATCGCACGCCGGTAGTACCACAGTTAAAATTGCAGTATACCAATTTTTCTGACAAGTGTTTTTCAGATGCAGTTCAAGATGCATGCATGTCTTAGTTGATCAAGATGGCACAAAACAAATCTTCAAGCTACTAGCCATGATCCATCTTTATAGTACGATATCTAGCCTATAAATTTGATCTTTTCACCAATCACCAATACTGATAAAAACTATAAAAGGGTCTGTTGTAGGGGTGGCCCCCACCTAAGCCCAGTAGGCCTGTTAGAAGGATGTAAGGTCCAAAATGGGACATGTGTAATGACATGAGTACCCCTGAGGGGAATACTCATGTGTAAGGGTATAATTGTAAAAGCACTCACCATTTGGATATATATATATATATATATATATATATATATATATATATATATATATATATATATATATATATATATATATATATATATATATATATATATGACATAGGCCACGGGGAGGAACCCTAAGCCATCTTTACTGACCTAACTCCCCACTACCATACTCTCTCTCTGTTTGGTCTGTAGCCACAACAGTTGACGCCGTCCGTGGGGAGGACAAGAACAAGCCTCCAGATCTGAAGGAGGATGGCACCAAGGAAAACTTCAACATCGGTGGCGAAGAAAAAGAAGGTGGAGGCGGCGAAATCTCGCGTCAATACCAAGGCTTCCGCTTTAGTACCAGACGAGGAGTGCAAATTGTCTGTGGATCTCCTTGACGGAGACTGGGCAAGCGCAACACAGTATGTCATAAAGTACGCGCGACAGATGGTGCGCGGTCGCGACCGTTTGCTGTACCCGCGCAAATTCAGACCAGGAGACCTCGTCCTTAAGATGGCACTCCACGCGGAGACGGTAGGCAAGCTCGAGTCCAAGTGGGAAGGCCCGTACATCGTCGCGGAGGCCCTACAGAAGGGAGCGTACCGCTTAGCCACCTTGGAGGGGCAGACGCTCTGCCACACGTGGAATGCGGACAGGCTGCGACGGTATTACGCCTAAGTCGAGCACGCGAGGGCAAGGGCCATCCACGGCTTCGGCGGGCGCAAGTGGCTAGCGGTTAGTGTCTTAACCCTTGTAACCGCTCACCCGCGCAAATGGGAATTTAATAAGGTGCATCGTTCATGCAAATTCTCTCATTTTCATACCAAAAGCGCGCGAAGGGTTACCTTCGTGTGCACTATGCATGAGCATGAATAAAGACGCGTGGGGGGACGCCTCCGCGCGCAGTCTACGGACTCTAAATAAGACGTCGCGTCGAGGTCCGCCTCCGCACGCACTCTACGGAGTATAAATAAGACGTAGCGACGAGGTCCGCCTCCGCACGCAATTTCACCGCCCGCAACGCGTGGAGGCTCGCCTCCGCGCACAGTCTACGGAGTCTAAATAAGACGTAGCGCCGAGGTCCGCCTCCGCACGCACTCTACAGAGTATAAATAAGACGTAGCGACGAGGTCCGCCTCCGCACACAATTTCACCGCCCGCAACGCGCGGAGGCTCGCCTCCGCGCGCAGTCTACGGACTCTAAATAAGACGTAGCGTCGAGGTCTGCCTCCGCACGCACTCTACGGAGTATAAATAAGACGTAGCGTCGAGGTCCGCCTCCGCACACACTCTACAGAGTATAAATAAGATGCGGATGTTATCCCTGCGCACTCTACAGAGTATAAACAAGACGTGGATACTCCCACGCACGTGCAGGCACTGTCCTTGTGCGTACTCCCCGGAGTATAAATAAGACATGGTCGAAGTTCCCACGCATGCAACGACTGGGCGCCGGCACCGCTGTCACCACTCATGATAACCCAGCTCACAGCATATTACATAACAAAAAGAGCACGGGAAAGTTGTCGCTTAGCCCGCGTAAGACAATAGTTGCATTACAGAAGCAGACGTACGCACGGCGCAGAACGTACCAAAACCTGGAATTATTCCTATGAGTCCGCGCCATCTTCGCCGCGACGAGTGCCCGCACCGCCTTCGCTGCGCCGAGGAACCTCTTCGAGCCAGCGAAGCACGTCCCCCTCGTTCCGCAGCGTCCGCCGTAAAGCAACCGTGGCGGCGCCCTCCCCGATGTAATTCCAAATCCGATTATGGAAGTTTCGAGTGGCGGGCTGGGCGGCGCGAACCGCATCAGATATCATCCCGGGCTGGGTAGGCAAGTTAAGCTGGGGGTTCGCCAGCTCATTGACATGCTCACACCCACCAGCGTGCAGCAAGGCAAGGGCAAGGCTAGCACTCATGTAGCCGCAGTGGGTGCCGAAAGCCTTGGCACCGGAAAGGGCGACGCTCGAGCCCTCCTCGATTCGCCCAAGCGTCTCCATCAGGTCTTGACGGCTATGAGTGGCGTCCTCCACGTGCACGGAAAGCCCCCGGAGGGCCCGCTCCAAAGATTCCATCGCCCCCCACGCGGAGGCACACGCGTTGTCCCAGGATAACGCCTTCTCAGCAACAGAGGCAGTAAGCTGCTCCTTCTACGCCTCTAGCGCAGAGATTCGCTGAAGAAGGGCGGTCGCTCCTCCGTCGCGACGCACTGAGCCTCCTCCATCGCGCGTTGTGCGGCCAGTGCCGCGTTCTTCGCGTTCGCGCCTACCAACTGCGCGTCGGCGATAGCCTCGCCCCGCTCCGCCATCAGCACCCGAATGTGCTCGTCCTTGGCGACGTGGGCGTCGTCCGCGACGCGCAGCTGGTCCTCCAGCGCCTTCCGTTTGCGCGCGCGAGTCTCCTCGAGGGCTTTGCTAATCGCAAGCGTCTACACGAGCGCAAGAACAAAGGTTATCCATCAGATAAGCAAAGGACATGCAGCGAGAGCAGAGACTGTTACCCTCATTTCCGAGGCACCAAGCGCGAGCGCCAAAAGGTCGCCCCCGCACGACTGCAGCGCCTGTCGATCTAGGTGGCTGCCAGCATACTCCGCCATCTCGCTCCAGGCGCGAAGCGTCTCCCACCGAGGGACGAAGTCGGAGACGCCAAGCCCTGGAGCCCCCGCCTTAGCGCCTTCGGCAGCAGTTGGGGCGCACACAATCCCCTGCTCAATTAGGCCAGTGACATCGCGGGCACCCCCATTGCTTGATTCTTGTCCTCATCCGGGAGACCTTGTCTCGCCTGATGTCGACAGAATAAGCGAGCAAATCGGGGAGAGTTTCGCGAAGTCGCGGGAGGAAAACGAACCACACCTACCTCCAGTACCCTCTACCGTGGCACTTCGCCGGGCCTCCACCTAGCTCATGATCACCTCGCTGGCCAGAGGAGCGACAACCTTCCCGGCTTCAGGAGCATCCCCGCTAGGTGTCAGGACCTCAGTCACTGGGCCTGCCACGCTGAACCGGCCCCTCGAAAATGGCGGCGACTGCACCCGAGGCCGTTTTGCCTTCGGAGTCACAGGTGCAGCCTCCGTGGTTACATTGGCAGCCGCGGAAGCCGTCGTCAGCGGCAACGCTGCGGTTGCCGCTGGAGGTGACGAGGCGTCATCTTCAAGAACAACGAGGCTTGGGCCCGTCGCCTCGCCATCGTATAGGGCCTCGTCGGGAGCTGCGTGCCTCCCCGAACCGATCGATCCGAGCTCAACGCCTGTCTCGCCCCCCATCCCCATGTTCTCGACCGACGGCACGTCCGGCGAGCTAAAGGCAATGGTCTCTGATTGGACCTCGCATCGAGAGGATGGTGCCACCGCCGTCGCGCCGCTCGGCGATTCCGCAAGCACCGGGCGCTCCAGAACGGGAATTCCCAGAACCTCGCATACCCGGTTAATCCGCCTTTGCTTTGCCAAGGCAGTTGCGGATTCACGGGCCTTGTGCTCCTTCGTCGTGTACGGCCCAAGAACCGCAATCACTGCGCGCTCCGCATCTTCTAACCGGCGTACTGCACGCACAAGCGGAATATCATACCTAAGGGTTTGCAACCACCCAGGTGGTACTTGGCCTATGGTAGGGATACTTACAGGGCGCGGAGGGCCTATGGAGCGAAGACACCCCCGGATGGATGTCGTCCTTCCGGTCGGGCCCCCGCCGCTCGTACTTCCAGTTACAAGAAAGCAGAGATATCCCGTACATGGCGAACTCCTCGGCGAGGTCACGCATGTTGAACCGGAGTGCGATGCCAGCAAGTCTCCACGCCTGTTGTTCGTCGCTGGGCTGAGGCGTCACATCCGGACAGCGGTTGAACGATATCGGCTCTCCCGGCTTTGGAGGCTGCTCGTGCTCGTCACGAGGTAGTAGAACCACCGCCGTGTCCAACCGGACTCCCACTTTTCTTGCGTAGCCAATGCAGGAAACAAGTGCGAGCAATCCATCCTCAGCACGAAGTCCACGCTACCGAAGTTCGAGTACGCCCCCCTTACACTTTCTTCGGTTGGCACCGTGCGTCATGCAGGATGGCGAACAACTCGGCGCTAGGACGGGTACCTTCCGTCCGCATCGCCTAAGTAAAGATGGCCAACCGAACGATCGCGGCCGGAGTCAGCTGCGCCAGCTCCAACCCATACGCTCGTAGCACTTTGCGAACAAAGTATGTCACCGGGATTCGGAGCCCGGCATCGAAGAACGCCACGAAGACGATCACCTCCGACTCTCCCGGGTTCGGCTCTGTTTCGTCAGGCCCGGGCAAACGAGCCCCGGCACGATCCTCCAGCTTCTTCTCCCGAAGAAGGGTTTGGAGGGTCTCCTCCGTGACGCGACTCCGCCCCAGCACACGGGAGCGGCGACCCTTTGACTTCTTCATGGCATCCCAGCGATGGTTGGTTTGCTTTTCGTCGTGCGGAACCAGGCGGTACTCCGCCGGTGGTGGCGTCAGGCAGCGCTGGCTCGACGAGGCGCTCTCGCTAAGGCGGCGCGCAGGATCGTCAAGGGCGGCACCCCTGTTAGCTGGGAGGTCATCGCGCGCAGCCATTTCTCTCTCCCCACTACGGCGATGGGCAGGCACGGATGCGAGAGTAGCAGCAGGATGCGCAAGAAAAACGGGAAGGAACGCACAAGCAAGCAAGCAGCCAAGGGGAGCGCTTGCATGCCCACAGTGACGACTTATAAAGCCCCCCGTCTCCCCCGCAGGCAGAAGATCGAACGACAGAATTACAGCGATTCGGCTACCCACGATCGGGCAGTGCAACCGCTGGCAACCGCGGCAAGCGGCGGTAGGTGGGCGATCAGTGCGTAATGCGTCGATACACTCCTGCCGCGTGGCCACTTTCCCTGGGGAAGAGGCGAACGGCCGTGGTCGTAGGACCGCTGGCATCCCACGACGCTCCAATTACAGCCGGCCGCGTACCCCCACCCAGTGCAGGGCAGATGGAGCAGCCGCGACAGCCTGCCCCTAACAAAGGTCGACGCGATTCCAGGCGTCATTAAAACGCACTCCCAGGCCACGCAATCACCTCTCCGCGCTGGCGCTACATCACGCGGAGCATTTCCCGAGACTCGGCTGCCCGGGGCAGCCAACCAAGTTTGCTTCGCGCCCACAAATATCCGGAGCGCGAAGCAGGGCATGCCCGAACCTCGGCCCCGTCAAGGCCTTCGGCCTGCCTGGTGCCTTCGGCCTCGAGGCCGTGCAAGCTCCGGGAGCGGAAGACAGCCCTTGCACAAGCACGAGCGGAGGTATATCTAGGTCATCTAGGATCACAGGCCGATGGGACGGAGGGGGCCAAAGGGCTCAGCGGCATGGCTTCGGCCCGTGAAGCCCTTCACCATGAGAGGCTCCTGTTGTAGGGGTGGCCCCCACCTAAGCCCAGTAGGCCTGTTAGAAGGATGTAAGGTCCAAAATGGGACATGTGTAATAACATGAGTACCCCTGAGGGGAATACTCACGTGTAAGGGTATAATTGTAAAAGCACTCAACATTTGGATATATATATGACATAGGCCACGAGGAGGAACCCTAAGCCATCTTTACTCACCTAACTCCCTACTACCATACTCTCTCTTTGTTTGGTCTGTAGCCACAACAGGGTCCTTAGGCTACATAATACCTTTATCTTGGGCCATGTCGATCATTTGTCTTCCATACATGCTATTTCCATGATGTCATCCATAAACCAGGGCTTAAACCTTTAAAATATCTTAACACACATATTAGTCCTATAACACATTGTTGTCATAAATTACCAAAATCATTTGTAGGGGTCTAGATGCTTTCACTGGCTCCATCACAAATCGCACTAAGGTTAGGAGGTGGAGGAGGAGGCGTGAGGCCATGAGGGGATTGGAGTCAAGACTCAATGTCTCGATCAGTGGTGCGATGACTGCCTTCCCTAGTCAATGCTCCTATTGGGCCAACCAGGCTAGGCCCAAATCAATAAAAGGGTAGGCCGTAGGCCCAAATCAATAAAGGGAATACGCCACCCTATCCTTCGTCTACTTCGGCTCGTCATGCTCTCACCAGTGGCCAGTGGATTATGGGGTCTACCAGGAGGCAGTTTGGCCGGGAACAGTCTAGCTTGGAGCAACTAGAAGAAGGCAGGAGTAGAGGAGAAGCTGGCTCTTTGGTGAAAGCGTGTAGTAACTCTATGTTTCCTGTTTAAATATGCATAAGGCGGGCGAAGTAACAAGTAAGAATGGATGTAAAGTTTGGGGTGTGAAGCATACCCTACACGTGTTAGTATAGAAACACTCCCCGTCGCCACCTTGAATTAAGCTACAGATGCACGAAGACCATGCACCACGCACTGGTAGGCTACCAGGCATTATTTGGAGAAATATTTTAAAATTTACCAATCTAAAGATGTACAATTTAGAATTTACCACTCATATCTCATTGGGGCCACATTATTTAGGATTCTAAAATAGCACATCTTTAATAGGTAAATGATCAATTCCCACATGAAAGGGAGTGGGTATTAGTTCAAATTCCACGTGGATGGTCTGGGACTGGCCCAACCAAACATGGGCTAACAGTTTTGGATCAGACATGCTAACTGCTACATGTTGTACCATGATGGGGAGGCGCCGATCGAGACTTTGCTCGAGTCTTGGCAGGTGAGTTGCAAGATAAAGACATGGGCGGAGCTTCACATTCACCTTCGCTCGAGTCTTGTGGTCCATTTGGAGTTGTGTTCATAGGATTAGTCCCACTTTGTTTGTCTAAAGTGAGCTATAGTAGCATATAATGCCTGCTAGGTCTAAACGTAGAACCTCTAAGTTAACTCTTTTACATGAAGCGATGACAAAAGTGTAAGCAGGCTGTTACACTCTAATACCCTTTCTTATTCACAGTAGCCCCTATATGAGATCAGAGTTTGTGAGATACGATATAAGTGTGCACGATATCAAGAACGAAGAAGATAAATATCATAAAGAGAACCAAAATAATGATGTTGAAGCAACCACACGAGAGAGAAAAGATTTGGTGAAACTAATCGATACCTTTCTTATGCACAATAGCCCTCGGATCATATTGGCATTTGTGAGATACGACACGAGTGTACACGGTATCAGGAATGAAGAAGATGAATCTCATAGAGAGAACCAAAATAATGACATTTAAGCAACCACAACAAGTAGGAAAATATTTAGCGAAACTAACTGCAAATTCCTTAAGCACAACCTCAAAAGAGTACAAGAGATTGTCGCTCTCTTACAACCCTCTCAAATCCTTTAAGATCCTCGGATCCTTACCCTATACAAGAATATGGTACTAAAAGATAACATAGCCTCTAATTTTCTCGTGCACCTCTACCTGAGTTTCTTCTTTACTTTATTGCTTGGTTGCTTGGGTTCTCTATAACCCCCTTATGGCTTTATATAATACTTTGTAGCCCTCCAAAAATGCGGAATAGGAATCCTACTTCAAAAGAAAGTAGGAATCCTAATTATATTAGGATTCATCCAAAACTTTATAACACATATTTCCAAATCCTAAAAAGCTAGATATGAGTCACCATACTCAACAATCTCCACATCGACAATTATTTGTTGAGGTCACTGTGCTCCTCCAAGAACTCGCTCTAAGTGGGCTCTGCATTTTTTCCTCCCATCTTTAGGAGTGCCTCTACCAGAGGGGCACATGTACATCATCACAATGTTCGTGTCAGTGTTCGGGCTAGTCTGCCCAAACCCTCCACTTGAGAGCTCCTTTCTTGTGTAGTTTGATTAACCAAACCTCATGTTCCTACAACCTTCCATACCATAGGATTGTACCGCCTTTGAGCTCCACCTACTCACCAGTATAGCATGCTTGGTCTCACCACATCTTTTTTCTTTCAACAGCTCGCACTTTCACTTTTACATCTGCTAGATTTCACAACCGTCTTTGTAGTTCTGCACATAACTTCAGATGAGATCTGAGTACCTACCGTTGACAACATAATTTCCTTCTCCTAACCAGGATTTTTAGCAGATCTCCCATTTGTTGCCCTTCCTTTATGTGTACCCATCAATCGGTACTATCCATTGTTTCAGATATTTTTTATGGTCACTTGCTACTTACAAGTAACTCACATGATTCCACCTCGAAGTAATATCTCACAACCTTCGAGTTCAAGTGACCTCACAGATATTAAATTCTTATTTATGCCGGAAACATACCGAACTCCCATTAATGTGCGACGTGCTCCATCACACATCTCCAATGTAATTGTTTTCACCTCAGTAATTGCATACTCCTTGCAATCCACTAAGTAAACAGTTCCATGCATCGGGCATAGAGATCCTTCATAAAATATCTCTCTCACCAAACATATATGGAAGCATCAACCTAAATATAATATCCATCCATGAGAAATACCTAATCGGTGACTAGTATATCTGAATCATCCTTTGCTACCGTCATTGAGCATGTACCTTTCATTTGCTTCATACTAGGATAGCCTTTTATTATGTGACCTTCCTCATCACATAGATGGCATACATGTATACCCTTGCTCTTATTCCTTATATGACTTTTACTTTACCTACAACACTACTGTAGTCAATGCTTGATCACTTGAGGTTGAAGATTCTGATGACTTTTGCAAGAACTTCGCCTCCAACAGATACAAAATTGTTCCATTGAAGTTGTGAGTAGTTTATTCGACATGAATATTCATCACTAATTCCTCCCATGATGGTGGCAGTGATGATGTCAGTATGACGACCTTGTCATTCTCTTTAATTTTCTCATCCGCACTAGTCAACTATGTAATAAGCTTGTTAGAGATATTAGGATGAACAACAAACCATGTACGTTTCTCCATACGCAATCTATACAATTGTCAATTCAGTACTCACTGATTTGTCAACTACTCTGCCGTATACAATTCTTTTAAGTCTTTTCTTAATTTTTTTTGGCGAATTCTCCTTGATCACTGAGTACTTTATCTCATTGGAGTGATGTAGACAAATTGTATTGATAGCCTTCCACTTCATCATCTTCCAGTCTCCATTGGACATCTTTTCTACTTTGTCTCCTTCAAGAGTATTGACTAGCTCCTACTAGAGAAAGACATCATCTTCTCTATTTGATTCCACATCATTGATATAACCCCCTTATGGCTTTATATAATACTTCGTAGCCCTCCTAAAATGTGGAATAGGAATCCTACTTCAAAAGAAAGTAGGAATCCTAATTATATTAGGATTCATCTAAAACTTTATAACACATATTTCCAAATCCTAAAAGGCTAGATATGAGTCACCATACTCAATAATCTCCACATTGACTATTATCCGTTGAGGTCACTATGCTCCTCCAAGAACTCGCTCTAAGTGGGCTCCGCATTTTTTCCTCCTACCTTTAGGAGTGCCTCTACCAGAGGGGCACATGTACATCATCACAATGTTCGTGTCAGTGTTTGGGCTAGTCTGCCCAAACCCTCCACTTGAGAGCTCCTTTCTTGTGTAGTTTGATTAACCAAACCTCATGTTCCTACAACCTTCCATACCATAGGATTGTACCGCCTTTGAGCTCCACCTACTCACTAGTATAGCATGCTTGGTCTCACCACGACTTTCTTCTTTCAACAGCTCGCACTTTCACTTTTACATCTGCTAGATTTCACAACCGTCTTTGTAGTTCTGCACATAACTTCAGATGAGATCTGAGTACCTACCGTTGACAACATGATTTCCTTCTCCTAACCAGGATTTTTAGCAGATCTCCCATTTGTTGCCCTTCCTTTATGTGTACCCATCAATCGGTACTATTCATTGTGATGAGGACATCCTTTCCATAGATACAACTGTGCCGACTCTACAACAAATTGAAACTATGATACAATGACCAATGACTCGAGCGCGAGCACGTCAACTTAACCATCAGGTGATTGTGTTCCTATGTTTGCATACAAATATTTCAAAGAATGGCATACTACTTAATTCTTGTGATGATGTAATTGTCCTTAGGAACCATGGGGAAGAACCACGCGAGCTCAAGTGTAGAAGTGGAACCGTCAAGCGCAATCCAAGTCCTGTTCTCGAGTTCGACTCAGATTCGGCCTTTTTTACAATGTCTACTTCAAATGGCCATAACTTTTGATCCAAAAGACTTCTCGGGGCCCGTGAGTACTCTTTGGAAAGCTCTTAGAGTATACTTTCATATGGATCTGGTCTCACCTCCATACTCCATCCGAGCCAATCAGAAACTGCCAAACAAGTTGCGTCACTTTTCCAATCCAAGTCAAAGTGGGCCTTGGGCCTTGTAATCGAGCCCTTGGACCGCGGCCGTACTGTTCACACGAATAGTAACCATGAATAGTACCGCACCCATTTTCCTTAGATAAGTGCGGCTTCCTCCTCCCCTATTTAAGGAGGTCGCACCCCTTTTGTTTTCCTCAGGTTTTTCTTAAGAGATTATTCTGCTTAGCAGTTTCACCGCACGTTCAGTTCAGGAACCCCAACTTGTGAACTTAATCTTTATTCGCAACATAATTTTAGATTGCATATTGTACTCTCTTTCTTGTGTTCTCGATTCGTTTGCAGGAGATAGCCTTCTTGGCGAGGTCAACCGCGTTCGGCACGGTTGATAATCAACGGAGCAATGGTGTAGTGATTGCGAGGGGTTCGATCTGCTTTGGTCAGAGCCTTTGGATCATCAACGTCGTGTTCTCCACAATCGACTTATCAGTACCTTTCGGAAGATCGGGTCATCGTCACATTACATTGTTTCAAATATTTTTTATGATCACTTGCTTTTTACAAGTAACTCTAATGATTCCACCTCGAAGTAATATCTCACAACCTTCGAGTTCAAGTGACCTCATAGATATTAAATTCTTCTTTAAGCCAGAAACATACCGAATTCCCATTAATGTGCGATGTGCTCCATCACACATCTCCAATGTAACTGTTTTCACCTTAGTAATTGCATACTCCTTGCAATCCACTAAGTAAACAGTTCCATGCATCGGGCATAGAGATCCTTCATAAAATATCTCTCACCAAACATATATGGAAGCAACAATCTAAATCTAATATCCATCCATGAGAAGTACCTAATTGGTGACTAGTATATCTGAATCATCCTTTGCTACCGTCATTGAGCATGTACCTTTTATTTGCTTCATACTAGGATAGCCTTTTATTATGTGACCTTCCTCGTCACATAGATAACATACATGTATACTCTTGCTCTTATTCCTTATATGACTTTTACTTTTGCCTACAACACTACTGCAATCTAAAGATTCTGATGACTTTTGCAAGAACTTCGCCTCCAATAGATACACAACTGTTCCATTGAAGTTGTGAGTAGTTTTTTCGACATGAATATTCATCACTAATTCCTCCCATGATGGTGGCAGTGATGATGTCAGTATGACGACTTTGACATTATCTTCAATTTTCTTATCCACACTAGTCAACTATGTAATAAGCTTGTTGGAGATATTAAGATGATCAACAAACCATGCACGTTTGTCCATACGCAATCTATACAATTGTCAATTCAATACTAACTGATTTGTCAACTACTCAGCCGTATACAATTCTTTTAAGTCTTTCCTTAATTTTTGTGGCGAATTCTCCTTAATCAATGAGTACTTTATCTCATTGGAGTGATGTAGACAAATTGTACTGATAGCCTTCCACTTCATCATCTTCCAGTCTCCATCAGACATTTTTTCTGCTTTGTCTCCTTCAAGAGTATTGACTAGCTCCTACTAGAGAAATACATCATCTTCTCTATTTGATTCCACATCATCGATATGGATCTTGATTTTGTGTTACCTGATGCTTTATCGACCTTCTCGTAAATTAGATTAATTTGGCCTTGACTCTGATACCACTTGACCCCTTCTTATGTGCAGTAACCCCAGAATCGGATTAGAGTTTATGAGATATGGCATGAGCATGCACGGTATCAAGAACGAAGAAAATGAATCTCATATTGAGAATCAAAATAAAGACGTTAAAGCAACCATGACGAGAGAGAAAAGATTTGGCGAACAAAAGTTTTGGCAAAATTGATCGCAAATTCTTTAAGCACAACCCAAACGTGTAGACGTGATTTATTGCTCTCTCACAACCCTCTCGAATCTTTTAGGATTCTCATATCTTTACCCTATGCAAGAATATAGTGTTAAAGAATAGCCTAGCCTCTAATTCTCTTGTGCACCTCTACTTTTGGATGAGTGCCTTCTTGCGTTGTTGTTGGGTTCTCCATGACCCTATCATGGCTTTATATAGTCCTCCCTAGCACTCCTCCAAAATAAAATAGGAACCATAGTCCAAAAGAAAAATAGAAATCATAATCCTATTAGGATTCATCTAGAATTCTTTATGGAATATATTTCTAAATCCTAAAAGACTATATATAAGTCACCATACTTAACATGGGGTGCTATGTGTGCTCGGGTCCACCTCATAGGTGAGCTGGGCATTCAGCAAATTTTGGTTCAAGGTATTATAGTTGGTTTCATAACATCAACCCTCACTACACCATGTGGAGTTGTGGTGGTGAGATTTGTCCTACATTGTAGAATATAATGACTATTGTGTACAAACGTAGCACATCTAGGTTAACTCTTTTAACACGAAACGAGGGCAGAAGTATAAACAATGTACTATGTGTGCATGAATCCTGTCCATAGGTGAGCTGACGTTGAGCGAATTTTAGGACGGATTGTTGCTACGAGCATCGGCGATGAATGGCAGCGCCTCGACGGGCCGATGGGCGGCGGTAGATCGACGAGGAGCAACGACTTGAACCTCCATGCGACGGATGACGGCGTGATTTCTAGCTAGCGCGACGATTTATTTAATGTAATAGCTAATAAGCAGGGGTAAGCAGGTGTCAGGTGAAGCGATTTTGGGAGCTGAGGTCCGGTGAGTGCGGCAGCAAATTCGTCGGCTCTAGAGAGTAAAGGAGAGCAAAGCAATTGAGGGTGGATTTGTGCAAGAACGTGATCAAGAATGGGAGGGCACACGACACGAGATGCTTCCTCCAGGGAGGAGTTCAGGCCTCCAATAAAGCAAGTCACCCGCAGCATCCCAGCATGCTCCCGGCCAGGCGAGTCTCAATCACGAGGCCCAGCCGAGAACCGGGAGTGAGTTTGAGGGACAAGTTCATCCCTTGCCCTTCTTAATACAGCTTCTGTTATAGCAGTAATAATTCCACGCTGGAATGAAACTGGATACAATTCTCTCTCAAAATCTGATGCAACACAGCGACTAAATAGATGAATGTAGTGCATGTCTGATCATTACACGGATTGAAGATTAAAACAAGCTACCTGCTGAGAACATATATCAACGAAGGCAACCAGATTCGACATGTTTTTGCCACCTTAGATTCACCATCCAATCACCCATCAGCATAAAACAGTTCTCATATAGCTACAGCTCTGAACAGTAAGAGTTGAAAGGGTTTTTCCTTTGATTTGAACCAATCAAATGATGGATAGTTAAGCTTACACCGTTTATACGAATGATCAAAGAACATGTATGACCATTGTACCGGACAGATCATCCTTCGGTTTGACTGTTGTACAATAACTGATTCCACTCAGACAAGTACAATTAGAAAGGCTGGACTATGAGCTATGTTATTCATTTGCTGTATTGAATTTCAGGAGGAAAGAATGTGCGACTGGATGAGAACAGCTCGGCTGGTACCAAAGATGGAAGCTAAATTAATGGGTCATGTCGCCTCACAACATCAGCATCACAAGTTCGCCAGCTACTGGCATTCATTACAGCTGACAAGTCATTCGGTTAGAAATCATTCAGCAACTTATTGGGTCAGCAGTCCATTTTGGGGCTATCCATCTTCTGGTTAGATCCTTCTATTTATGTGCTTTTCTTCCTCTCTTGCTGCTGCAGGTCTTTTGCCTCTTGTAACCTTGCTGGCAGGAAAATGCAGCCTTGCATAAAGCGGTCTGGGTGCCCTCAATGTCGTATCAAAGCCCCTCACGCAAACAAATCCTGCAGGTGTTTTGAGACAAAGCACTCTGCATAAGCCAGTTCTATAGCTCATAAAAAGGTCTCTAGTTGCTAAACAATTAACTTGCAGTATTTTGGATGAAGACCTATTAATTGGCAGAAAATATATGGCAAAACTCTATGATATGCATGAAAGCAATTGTGCAATACACTGTTTCTCATACTATGCTTGCTCAACTTAAACTACCACTATGAAAGCTTTAATCATTTTTTCTCAACATAACCAAGTCAAAAGAACCCCAAAATACCTTATTCATTTTTGCAACTTACTTTGCCATGTATTGCAATTAAGAATTAAAGCATTTAAGCGGAAACACAAATTTAGGAGAAAATATGCAGTCTTTTGTGTAAAGAAAGTGAAACCTGTACTAACAACCGAAAAAATAATAAATCCCAGATTTGTTTGGGAGTGCACTGAAATTAATGTAAACTGAAATAAACTGAAAATTCTAAATGAGGACAGATAGCCACTTGTTGGATCAAGATACTATTTCATAATTTTAGTTTTCCATAATCAAATCACATGGTAACAGGAGAAAATTCCATGAAACCTGGCTTGCTGTCTGCGATACACTAGTCAAGTGGTGAGTTTAGTCTGATAATGCAAATTCAGAACAAGTATATATATATATATATATATATATATATATATATATATATATATATATATATATATATATATATATATATATATATATATATATATATATATATATATATATATATATATATATATATATATATATGAAGCGACTAGAGAAAGGTATATCGTTGCAACGGTAAAACAACAGGTTTCAACAAGTTTCAGGAAGTTCTATGAAAACATTTTAAAAAGTTTTAGTAAGGTTCGCGTGTTTCTAGAAGTTTCTACAAGATTTCAAGAAAGTTTCAACAAGTTTTAGATTTTTGGAAGTCAAGTTTCATCCAACGAGTTTCAAGAAGTTTCAACAGGTTTCAGTAAGTTTTTACCTAAAAGTTTCAAGAAGTTTCAATAAATTTCAATATGTTTTATCAAGTTTCAATCCAAAAGTTTTAAGAAGCTTCAACAGATTTCATCAAGTTTCAACCCAAAACTTCAAAAAGTTTTAGCAGATTCAACACAATTTGTAAATATTTGGATGAGTTTCAGAAGAGTTTCTTACAAGTTTCATCGGAAATCACACAAATTTTAGGAAAAAATATGAACACCAAGGCATTTCTGGGGACGGTGAAGAACAAGACTAGTATCGGCCTCGCCAAGGTCACCACCAACATCACGCCAGAGCTTGACATGCTCATCGTCAAAGACAACACAAGAAGACAAGCCGGCCAAGGAGCGTGACATCCACGAGATCCTCTACCTTACCTTTGAATCCTATGCCCACGACACCGTCGGCGTAGCGGGGTGCTCCTGCATGCTCTCCCGCACCAGCGACTACTCAAGTCATTTATGCTTGTGCACCGCCTCTCGGTCGATGGCGACCTCTCCTCTATATATATATATATGTGTGTGTGTGTGTGTGTGTATGTATTGTTGGAATGAACCACTACAATCGATTCCATGGGCCAAAATGGGCAATATAAGCCATGTACAAGCCATGAGCAAATAGCAGAAAACCCCTTATACAAAGGACTAATACTAATATGTACATATACTTCTAACACCCCCTCAAACTCATGGAGAAACAACACTGAGTTTAGAGAGATAAAAGCTATGTTGAACCCTAGTTTGCACCTTCGTGATGAAGTCAGCTAACTGAAGCTCTGAAGGCACATACTGAAGAGCGACAACCTGTTTTTGTACCTGCGACCGCATGTAGGAAGCATCAACCCCAATGTGCTTGGTGAGCTCATGCTTTACTGGATCTCGAGTAATACTAATCACACCAGTGCTGTCTAATAGCAACATGGCCAGTGAAGAAACCAAAACACCAAAGTCCTCAAGGAGCCACCGGAGCCAGGTGATCTCAGTTGTCACAGACGCCAAAGCCCTCAACTTAGCCTCAGCACTCAAACAGGAAACTGCAGTCTACTTGTTCTTCCAGGCAATCAAGGAAGAACCAACAAAGACACAGAAAGGAGAGATCGATGATCAGAAGGATCACTAGCCCAGGTCGCATCAGAGTACACCTTAAATTTTAAGGAGCTGGAGCAAGGGAAGAAAAGGCACCTAGTGGTAGTCCCACAAAGATATCGCAGAACGTGAAGATGATTGTAGCGGAGCTAGGTAGGAGGAGAAACAAACTAACTCAGAATGTGAACATAAGAGATGTCAGAACGAGTGACATCAAGGTAAACCAAGCTCCCAACAAGGTAGTGATAGTGAGTGGGATCCTCGAGAGGGGTACCATCAGTAGGACGAAGCTGAAGGTGAAGCTCCATAGGAGTGTCCACCATGTGCTGATTAGTGAGGCAAGCACGATCAAGAAGATCCTAGATATACTTATGCTGGAAGAGGTAGTAGCCATCATACATAGAGGTGACCTCAATCCTAAGGAAGTAGCAAAGAGGTCCTAAATCAGACATGTGGAATTGCTCACTGAGACATGTCTTCACAAAGTCAATATATTGAGGGTCATCTCCAGTGATGAGCATGTCATCCACATAGAGAAGTGTCCGACCACGAGAGGAGGTGAATAAAGAGAGCAGGGTCATCATCACTAGTGGAGAAGCCAGCAACGGTGACAACAGAGGTAAAACGCTCAAACCACATAAAGAAGAAGTGTCCGACCGCAAGGGGAGGTGTGAATAAAGAGAGTAGGGTCATCATCACTGGCGGAGAAGCCGACAGCGGTGATAACAGAGGTAAAACGCTCAAACCAAGCACAAGGGGCTTGTTTGAGCCCATAGAGAGAACGACATAGGCGACAAACCTGACTATCAAGGACGTAATACCCAGGAAATGGGTGCATGTAGACCTCTCGCAACTCGCCATTGAGAAAGGCATTCTTAACAACAAGCTGTGAGTTAGTCCACTGCCGAACAGAAGCAACGGCAACAAGAATGCGAACAGTGGTCATATGAACAACAGGAAAAAAGTCTCATCATAGTCACGCCTATACTCCTGCTGAAAACCACGAGGAACGAGATGTGCCTCGTAGCGCTCAATGGTACCATCAAAATGAGTCCTGAACCTATAGACCCACTTGCACATGATAGGAGTAACACAAGTAGAAAGAGGTGCAAGGTCCCAAGTGCTAGTACACTCCAAAGCAGCAATCTCCTTCGCCACAACAAGCTGCCACTCAGGATGAGATACAGAATCACGATAAGAGGTAGGCTCAGTAAGAGAAGTAGCAAAAGTTACAAAGCTGTAACAATTAGGACACGGAATTGCACTCCGATCACGAAGAGTGTACGTCGGAGATACTGGAGTGGGACCCAACAAGGAGGGAGAAGTCACTAGAGTAGGTCCAATAAGGAGAGGAAGGCAAGAGAGCAGGGCCCAACAAGGATGGAGAAGAATCAGAACGGGGACAACGAGTATAGTGGAATGGAAAGGGGATGACCTCAACAAAAGAGCGGATAGGATCCTCCGGTGGGGAAGCAAGAGGAGCCTGAGGGGAAGGAGCCAAAGGTGAAACAGACAGAGGTGGTGGAGACGGAAGCGAAACCAACGAAGTGGAGAGCTACGAATCAGGGAAAGTCATATAGGAGATCGACTCGCAAGAGGGTCTGGACTAGAAGTGTTGGCATGAGGATAGTAAGGCCAAGACTCATCCAAGGTGACATCGAGCAAAATGTGCAACCGACGAGCAATAGGGTCATAGAAGCAATAACCCTTGTACTCAGCACTGTAGTCAACGAAAACACACTCAACTGACTGAGCAGTCAGCTTAGTGCGCCCACGGGGTAAAAGAACAAGGTAGATGCAGCCAAAGGCGCGAATGTGATTGTACTGAGGAGACCTGCAATAGAGAGGCTCAACAGTATAACCCTTAAGAGCAGTGGAGGCTGTAGGTTGACAAGGTAGGTGACAGTAGAAACGAGCTTAGCCCAGAAGTGAGGTGGAATAGAAGAGGCCAGCATCAGAGCACGAGCAGTCTCGAGAAGGTGACGATGCTTGCGCTCAAAACACCATTCTAAGTGTGAGCACCAGGATAGGAATACTAAGGAAGGGTGCCCTGCGCGGAAAGAAATTGACGAAAAGCAGTAGACAAGTACTCACTAGCAGAATCAGCATGAAAGACACGAATGGTTGAATCAAACTGAGTATGAACCATAGCAACAAAAGACTAATAAATAGAACGACCTAGCTATGAGAAGACAAAAATAAATCTAAGTATGGCGAGAGTAGTCATCAATGAAAATCACATAGTAGTGATGACCCCTTTTGAAACGAAGGGAGCCAAACCCCAAACATTAGAGTGAATTAAGTCAAAAGGACAAGCAGTAATAGAGTCACTAGAACCATAAGGGAGCTGTTCTGCTTGCCAAGCTGGCAACCCATAAAGGATAAAGAAGTATTACTGAAAAAACCCAAGAACACCACTACCCACTAAAGAAGAAAGATAGGTCCCACATAGTTGACCTAAGCGATGATGCCACTGAGCAAAGCTGATAGAAGTGGTGGCGGCTGAGAAAGTGGCAGTAATGGAAGTGGAAGGAAGGTGAAGCCAGCCGAGCTCCCAGAGACACCGAGAATCAAGATGACACGTGCCAGGACCAACTAGAGTCCCTGTGTGGCGATCTGGAGCATAGGACGAGTCAGGCTCTAGAATGATACGACAATAATGATCAGTGATCTGACCCACAAACATAAGTTGCAAAGCAAGCCTAGGAACATGAGAAATTGCAGGAACATGGAAACTAGGAGTGGAAAGAGTGCCTCGATTAGTAACAGAAAGAAAGGTGCCATCTGCAGTTTGAATGAAAATAGGAAGAACGGAAGAACTCAAAGAGGTAAGATGAGTGGAATCTGGTGTCATGTGGAAGGAAGCACTAGAGTCTAGGATCCAAGAACAAGAGAGACCTGAGGTGGGAAACTAAGTGGCAGGACGGATGCGTTGGTGGGGACGACCGAGTCCTCCACAGGGAGGAGGGAGAGAGCCAATGGTTCTGATACCATGTTGGAATGAACCACTACAATCGATTCCATGGGCCAAAATATGCAAGGCATGAACAAATAGAAGAAAACCCCTATACAATGGACTAATACAAATATGTATATATACTTCTAACACACACACACAATAGAAACATAGTAACCTGACATTTATTGTTGGGCCAATTTTCGTGAATCTGAAGTGTTGCCATGTAATACAATATATGGTATCAAGTGGAATTGAAGAAAAAGAAAGCATGGATCCTAACTATTTTTTTAGTTATCTTAATTATACCATTATCACTATAATAAGGAGTAAAGACTAAAGACACATTTTTTAAACTGTAATTATCATGATAATATTTATGAAATGTTTGTGGGAAGTGTGAATATTTAGTGAGGTCAAGCTAATAAAAAATACAGTAGGTTAGAAAAAGCAAAAACCTACTGGTAAAAGTATGCGGTACAATTTGGGAGAACATATGCATCAAAAGAATGACAGTTTATTTGGGGAAACATAAGATTGTTGTGATGTGCGTCACAATGATTTTTTTTTTTGCATGGCAACAATTCTAATAGGAATAAGCTTATTTTACCCCACTCAACTCTTGCCCAAATCTAAAAATCAACCTTTTAATTACAAAATCGGACACCGACACCCTTGAAGTTTTCATACCAGACAAAATACCTCCCTAAGCTGATTCCACTCCCGTTTTGCCTTGACGTGGCATCTACGTGTCAGTGGTTTGGACATATCGGCTCCTTTTAGATGACATGGCAACAAATCAGCAATTAAAACAAAAAATTGTGTGATGTACATGTCAATCTCATTCCTTTTCTTCTTCCTCTACTTGCTCACTAATCTTTCCATGCTCTCGCTCTCCCTCTCCTCTTCTCCGAATTCAGCACCGACCAAATCCATTGAGTCCCCCAATATCTCTTTCTCTGGGGTTGGTGAGACGGGAGGAGGATGCGCGCGGTGTAGGGGACCCAAGGCGCCACCGAAGGGGCGGCAGCGAGGTCGTTGGTGGGGAGCAAACCAATTGGGAAGATGACCGCAGCAAGGTCGTCAATGGGGAGTAGATCGGCCACCGAGTGCGAGCAGTACCTATTGCAGCCTTTAGGTTGACGATGACTTCATTGCCTCCTCGATGCTCATGATCTGTCGTCTCCGCTGCAAGCTGACACACTACACGCCAGATCTCGCCTTCGATCTCAACCTCGACCGCGCTGCTCGCTTAGACACTGCCGCTATGACTACCTCAACACCGTCGCTTTGCCTACCTCGTCGTGGTCCACCTCCTCCACCGCAATCCTCCTCTCCCTCTCTGTGGCCATCGTATCCATTTGGGTCCTCACAGGGAGTCGTCGACCCATCCTCGTCGATGCCAAGGTCAGTTGAGCTACTTCCATGGGGATAGAGAGTGAAGATGGCAAGATGGAGAAAGAGAGGATGTGATTTGGCCGATGAGATGGCAAAATCTGGTGACATGGATGCTAAGGTAGATGCCACATCAGCAAAACCAGGGTGGTTTTGGTCCCGGGGGGTAAAATGAATGGTTTCAAGAGTTCGAGGGTGTAATATGAGATATGATTAGTTTCATAGTTGGAGGTTGAAATCCGGACTTTTGCAATAGTTTAAGGAGGTAAAGTAGACTTATTCCATTCTGATAGTATAAAGGTGACATGGAGTGATATTGACTTTTTTGCTTTACATTGTCTCCAAGGTGCAACTTTGGATACTACTGTTATCATATTATATTTGTAAAAATTAGTACAACATTATGAATTTTTGGTGTTGATATATTCATCTCATTTTTTATTTGACCAATCTAAATATCCAAAAAGATATCATTGACAAAAATTTAAAAAACAAATTGACCGCATATGACAAGAATCTGTGACCATAGGAAGTATAGGAATATAGGGAAAGCAACTAATACATTCTATCACAGATCAAAGGGCCAATGTAAAGAATACATCGATAGAGCAAATGAGTTCAACTAAACCACATGACTAGAATAAAATAATAACACAATTAACAAGAACACGATATATGGTACGCCAACTTTTTCCCAAATATCACAATGATTGTGTTTCCGTACCATCTACCCAAGGATAGCATACATAGTAGGACGAATACCAGGTGCATATATAATGTGGTAATTATGATTAATACAATCATATATCTCCTTAATACCCCCTTCAAATTGAAGATGGTTGCAGTCTAGAGTTTGCCTCCGGGACGATGAGCCCAATATGAGAAATGCGAGGGGAATGGCTAATCATTTTCTTTTTCGAGGAATGTCTAATCTAGTAACTCTGACTAATGCAATCATATCCTTAATAATCCCCCAATTGTCCCCTTCCACCCAAAAAGACCAAAGCGATTGCAATCTTGAGTATGAAAAACTAATAAATTCGAAATCCAAAAGATAGTTCAAGTCTTGATGTGGCTATCACGAGTGCAACTTCCAAAAACTATAGATCAAAGTCAGCTAACGTAAGAGGGAGATCAAATGCCGTGACAAAGGAGACAAAAGAAGATGCCTATGTTTGATTCAAGTGAGATGAACTACAATAAACATAAAAGGCCAAAATAGTAGAGTTGTAATGATGGTGAGTAGTCACAATAGCAGTGAAAAGGAAGACTGAAATAGTTAGCAAGAAGTATCGAGCAGCAGTAAATTATGCAAGGTGAAATACCAACCTAAGAAAGCTCAATCACCTTCGGCTTATCAATCAATTGCTACTGCATGTTTTGTTGTTTATGTGCAAGCCCTACCCAGGTATGCTCAATCCCATCGACTAGATAAAGCTAGGCTAGATAGGGGAAAGAGCAAACAACCTAGGAAAGGAGAATAGAAGAGAGTCAATAAACAAGCCCAAATTCTGGGCCCACTTAAGCGGGCTTGACCTATATACCTTTCCGATATGGGGTCTACCCTATGCACCTAGGCAGCCATGTGCACTACCCTACTCCTTTTCTGAGTTATTAGAGGATGTGCAACAGTACAAGTGGTGCATGACAACTCAAGATAAAGGAACCTCAAAAGTTGGACTCCCGCATGTGCACAACTTCTCCTGCACGCTCTCCCACTTACATATATACTAGATCTAGCTACCCCTTGTTTGACGCACATGTGGTGGGCCCTACAAGCATGTGCCCCTACAACTCCTGCCCCATGCACATATCTCATGAGGACTCTATCATTTCTTAATTTCAAGACTATTTTCATAGTTGTCTCTTAGTTTAAACTGTATAGATAGGATTACTAGTTATTAATTAGGAAATTGTGCTTATGCCTTGCACTGTCCCTACTAGAGAACAGACTCCCTTTTTATAATTCAGTTAAAGTTTATGGCTTTTCAAGAAAGTTTTTTACCATTTCACTATTGTGATTTCTTATGAGAGGTGCGTTGTTGAAACTTCCCAATTCGTTGGCCATCCTAAAGAGTGGTAGGTGGATTGATTTAAGTTGTGGTCATGTGATTTCTTGTTTATTGCATATCACATGCACAAACATGTCTATTTGCTACCACATTACACCTATAATTATCCTCAATTCAACGAGTGTGCATTTCTCACATGACGAAGATTGTGCCACTCTCACATGCGCAAGCCAAGCTCTAGTAGTATGCATGTCACTGAGGGTAGTGCATGATGTGACCATACCACAAACGCATACGACCATAGAAAGATAGGACCAAATCCTCTCATTAGTGCACTCTAGGCATGTGCACGTCACTGAAGGTAGTGGATTGATGATGTCTAGGGTAAAGATTTAGAATCTTGGCTCTGTTACTAGGAATATGAGAAAAACAACTGATATATTCTATATTAGACAAAATACCATTATATAAAGGGATTTTCAATTATATGCTACTAAAAAATGTAAATAGTCATGATTTGGCACTTTTAATGTATTTCCCTACTTAACTCAGTTTTGTTTCTTTTTTACCCATATAAATTAGCAAGTTTATCCCTGCAATGACTTTGTTATCCTCTCACATTATCTCTCAAGGCCTAGCCCCTGCCTCGTGCCACCACTTGCACTGGTCGCTACTTGCGCCACTAGATGCCACTGGTCTTCGAAGTGCGACCTAACTGCTGCATGTTGATGACTTCAATCACCATGATGATGTATGCACAGGCAGACGAGCTAAGCCATCACTTAGTGACCATTGCAGTATCTTCACAAACCAACTGGGCTAACCTACCTTTGCACGGCCTGAGTGCTTGTTCCAAGAGTCAAACACCACAAATCTCGATGGCCCTCGTGACTCCTCACCGTGTGGTCCACATCCATGCTACCTATGGCACCCATGGCCTTGTGTGTCGCTCCTTCTCCATACTGGTGCCACCATGTATAGCATCATTGCCTATTATCCAAGCCACAGAAGGAGGTGTCGCCTATTGTTTGCCTAGTGTCGCATCAAGTGACCATGATTCTAGGCGGCTTGAATGCAATATTTGCATGTGTAGAAATGGAAAAAAAATCAACTAAAATTTTGCATATCTTGAATTCATCACAGATGTATGTGATATTGGAAATCTTGAAAATTGACGATCAACAAGTTGGTGGAGGAAGAAGATGCACAAGGGGTAAACTTGTCAAGTTAGGAGGGAAAATGAAGAAACATGAAGGTATCAAGAAATACAAATGCAAGAGGCAAATCCTTAATATTCACATGTTTGGAGTGGCAAGTCAACAACTTGATGGGGGAAGAAGATGCGACAAGGGGTAACCTTGTTAGGTTAGGAGGGGTAAAATGGAGAAAAATGGAGGTGAATCAAGAAATACATTGGTAGCAGTAAATCCTAACTATTCACATGTTTGGAGTAGCATATGATGGACATGAACGAGTGGCAAATTCTGAAACACCACTCTTATTGTGAGCGACATATAGTAAAAATCCCCAAAGGGAAATAATTATATGCCACTCCATTTTTTGGCCTTTTATGATTTGTCACTGCTCCCGGTGTAATCAATTTTATGCCAATTCATACATTAGGTTCTCTAGTAACATTTTAATTTTTTTCCGATTGATTCCACACATGAAATGGCCATCTTTCATCTACGCCTCCCTCACCTGTTAGTTTGGCCCAACCATCTCCTCTACCATTGCAACGAAGGGGCTCAAGGAGTTCGCCACCCTCGCCCTCACCCACACAAGCTGCTCGACGGCTTCTTGGCGATGGTGCGGCCTTTCCTA
Organism: Dendrocalamus latiflorus; assembly: GCA_017311315.1. Lineage (NCBI taxonomy): Eukaryota > Viridiplantae > Streptophyta > Magnoliopsida > Poales > Poaceae > Dendrocalamus > Dendrocalamus latiflorus. The sequence continues at coordinate 24,571,988 of CM029640.1, forward strand.
AACTAAGGAGATCCACGACCAACATTTGTTTGTGACAACCACCTCAACACACGTTGAACCCTTGTCCTTAGCCATCGCCTTACAAGCTGTTGCCACCTTGGTGACCTGTGAGCAACTCCTGCATAGCGGCAAGGGACAACTGCTGCACCGAGGCCTCCGCTAAGGCGACAAGGGCCGCACTAGGGTAGCCTAGAGGATAGTATACTCCAAGCGTGATGGCGTCAGCAGAGGCCTAATTGAGGTATGCAGCGAGCACATCCGCTTGCCCTCGCTTCTCAATGGACTCCATGAGGAGCACGACATTGTGGGCCTTCAGTCTCATTGCCTTTTCCTCCTAATCTGGCAACAAGTCAACATCTCATACTCTAGTTCCATCACAATTTGTGGGCCTTGGGAAATTGTCTTGCTAGCCTACCTGGGTCGCATAGGGATAAGGACCGGGGCAGAATAGGCTATACGCAAGGGGCAAGTTGGTCATTTCACATTGGGAGTAAAGAATGAATAAAATATTCAAAAGTCACAAAAATAATGAAGGAACCAACGTATGGGCTGAGTTCTTTTCCACTTATGATTTATGGCTTATACTATAGTAACTAACTTTCAAACAGTGCGTTTTTTAAAATGAGGTCAATAGAAAAATTATAGTAAAAAGTGTACAGAGTTTAGCTGTACCGGCCAAAATCACATACAACTATTTTCCTTTGCGTACTATCTCTCGCGAACAGTAAGAATTCAAAATTTTAAGCTATAAATCAAAAGCCACAGCCCAAAAGAACCCACCCATGGAGTGGCATAAAATTGATTACAAAGTGATCAATGACGAATCAAAGATGGCCAATGTATGGAGTGGAAAATATAAATTATCCCATATATAAAGTACATGGGACACAAGAAGCCAAACCAAATACAGTATGGGACTAAATTACACTGATACAATTATATTTAGATTTTTTTTTCCTTTTGCCACTAGTTTGAGCTCTTCTATCTTCTACCATAGGAAAAATGCATCTTTCTCTCATTTGTCGCTCTTCCGTAAGTGCCTTGTTTCTTTTCATCATTAATGTCAGTTGACATGATGTCCGCCACGGTTAAGAGCATGCAAAAACCATTTTGCCTTCTTCATCAACTCCCCTATTCTTCCCAAGTCTACAGGCGTACCACGCACCCCACTCCTCCCGCTCCCGTCTCGTGCAGCATCTCTCCCTCACTTTCCCCACCTCTCGCACCCTCCTTCTAAAATCCACTTCTTTCAGCAACTACTATTTATTTTCAGCCAAAAGCCACCAGCCGCAGCCAAAAGTCACCAGCTGCAGCTAATATGAACAGGCGCTACATCTTTCAACACTCCAGCAGGATAAATAAAAGGTACCAACTTCCAATGTTCAAGTAGACGCTAGGCGCTAGGCAAGCAGGGGCCTAGGCCACCTAGGCCGCCTAGGCGGGCGCTAGCAGAGCCTAGGCGGCCGACTTGTAGGCATCGCAGAACAGGAGATAGAGCTAGCATAGCACAAATCAGAGGAAGAAGAACACGGTAGATGGAAGGGGACTTGCTTGGATCTAGAACATAGCAATAGAAGAGGAAGGGAAGGAGAACATAGCTTAGTCATCACTCGCCGTCGGTCGCAGCTTCTCCTCCTCCTTCCTCCACCTTTTCCTTCTGCTGTTGCTACCACCAATCGCCATGCGCTGCTTGTACCTTTGGTCTTCGCGCTACGCCCCCAATCACAACACATGTCGCCTGACCACACGATGTCGTCGCCGCCTCACCCATCTACCGCCAGCACAAGTCATGCAAAGAGAAGATGCCTTAGGGTTTTCTTCTCTATGACTATAAGCCACTCAAGATGGGCTGGATGGGATGGGCCAACCCAATTTCTTTCTTCCCCTTCTATTCTTGTTCCCACGCATTCTACATGCCTTTGCTTCAGCTTCATGGCCGTCGCCACTAGCACCACCTCCGCTCCTTCTACTACTTCCTTCCGCCTGCCTGGTCCTCCGAGTTGGCTGCCAAAGCCCTCCACGCCTACCCAGAACATCGTTGCGCCTGCCCAATCCCACCGCGCCGAGGCCACCTAGGCCCACCTTGGTCCCGTCTCACTACCCAGCCACCCCTAGGGGCCAAGTCGCAGCAGCACCCTACAACCTAGCGTCTAGGCGGCTACCCAGACCGCCTTCTTGAAGGCTGCCAACTTCCACTATGAGCTTTACCCCTACTACCCATGGGATCACCTGTTGTTGTCACCCTTGGGCTCCATCGCCACGAACAAGGGCTACCTGCCAATGTTTTCCTTCCCTATAGCTCTAGTGCCACTGTTGACCATGAGCTCTACCACACCTACTAACGAGCTCTATTGCCATCAACTCCTTTGAGCTTTCTCACCATCATCATTCCCGTTGTCACCATCATAAGGAAACATCACCATTACTCGCTAGGAACCACCACTGTTGAATCTAGACCTTGATTGTGGGAACTGCCATCATCGACAAGGGCCTCTGCCACAAATTTGTGAGGCAAGCACCTTGTCGCCGACTAGGACATCGATCACCTTTAGATCTATACCGCTACACACAAGAGAGCACAACCTCACCACCGTCCATCACCACTACACGCAAACTTGTTGGTGACTAGAACCACTACAATCAAACTCGATGGTACCAAGGACTGCTAGTGTAGATTAGACCTGTTCATTCATCAGGCCATGCCTAAAAATGTTCGGCCTTGAAAGGCCAGTCTTGAGCTTGGTCGGGCTTGACAAGGCTAGGCACGAAGCCCAACACCCGAGCCCAAAAATCCCATTTTCTGAAATAAAATTTATTATCTAATTCTTTTCTAAAATAAAATATCATTATTTAATTTGTTTTACAATAAAAATATTATTTATTATTTGGTTATTATCTAGGCTTGAGTCCAGCCCGACATCAAGTCCGGGCCAGGCCACCGGGCTGGGCTACCCATGAACAAGTCTAGTGTAGATCTAATGTCTAGGAGCTTGTCTCACCTGTAGTGAGCTTGGTGTTTCGAGAGAACTGGGGAGATTAGAGATAAAATGACATGTGGGCCAACTATCACACAAATTAGTGACAACGCTTGTGGAACCTATTGTCAGTCGAGTAAGGGTATTTTTATTATTGTTGCAAATCAGCCAAGGTAATGACAGTCAAATGGTGCAAAACAATTTTGGCTAGCAAAAAAAGTGCAAAATTTCAATGGCAAAATGGAGAACAGAGCTCAAACTAGTACCAAAAAAGATTTTTTAAATTATATATCCAAATATAAGTAATCTCATAATCTACGCCAGTCAAACTTTTTAGCTTTGCCTGCAATGTATAAATAGTATATAGAATGGCCACATGAAATTGTCATACCAGAATCCATACTAGTCTATCTTTTTAGGTTTGCCTATCAATATATAAAAAGCACCTATAGGTTAAACAGCTTATATTTTAGGAAAAAACAAAATTTTAATTAATCCTCAGTGTGAAATCTATCCTTTCCAAACAACAACAACAACAACAACAACAATAAAGTTTTTTGCCCCAAGTTAGGATAAGCTAGAAATGGCACATCCTGAAGGTCAAAAAAAATGAGAGCATTATAATAAAATCTACAAGGCAGAAACACTAAGCTTGCATCTTGCCATCTAAGCAGAAAGCCTAAAACACCGCCCATATATATATTCTTCTTATGTCATGGTTCCGATATGTAGATCACTAACTTCCATACGCTCCTATCCAAAGTTAATTCTTTGAATACATTCCAATCCCTCAAGACAGTGGCGGAATCCATCGTTCTTTACATGTGAGGTCAACTATGATTTTTTTTCCTGTTTAGTAAACAGGAGTCAATTCATATTACCGAGCTTTCACATAGATTTCTATAGATTCTAGATATAAGGCCTTTCGACAAAAAAAGTAAGTTGTGGGCTAATTTGATCCCACAAAGCTCCCACAGAGTTTATGCCTCTTGGGAATTGGGATGATATATCAGCTTGGTTGGGGTAATTTTCATGGTTCTTGGCTTATTCTAGGAAATAAGCTTCTTTTTCTCGTTTCTCTTCTTGTTAATTAGTTAGTTTGGATTTAGTTTCTTAAATGATAACAATGTAAGGCCAGTGACCTATTTTCTGGGATCTTCTGGATCCTTTTGTACATTACTCTGTTCAGTAATATATATTATACCAGTAGGGCGCTTCCCTACTGCTCCCACAAAAAAAGTTTATGCCTCTTCAACCAGATCTCGGTATTCGTAAAGCCACTTTTACACAGGTCTAAGCCCTTATCTACCAACCTTCAAATGAGCCCATCTTAGATGGCTTCTATGACTTCTAAAGTACAAAGAAATTCTATTGTGTGGGTTCCCTAATTATACAACACACGCTATTTACTTTAATTAAAAGAAAGATAGGTGCAACACGTTTTTGCTTGAAGTTTTTTTTGCATCAAACCCTTAATGATGCATGGGTTTGTTCAAAATTTGAATATGAGCTCATATTTTAAATTTTCTAGAGGAGCTATACTGCCAAATTACGTAGCACTACTGTTGGGTTTCTAGAATAAGCGAAGCTCATCAAAACAGGCATATTATTGGCATTATGCTGCCTAACTTTTAACGGTGCTAATACCAGGATTCTTGCAAGTGATCAGTATAAATGTTAAACTAAATACTAGCTTTCTTCTTTGCAGCAATATCATAAAAATAAGCAGATAATATAGGTACCTCTCCAAAAGCATTGTTGTATCTCTTCAGTCGTTAAACCTGTATACAAAAACATGTGATACTTAGTGCTTGGTTAAAAAAAAGAAGAAGAAATTTTGTCCTACACAGTTTGCCATTTAAATCACAATATCGTGCTATACTCCTATGCCAACAAGGGACTCAAAACTGCTTAACAGAAAATTTCGTGGTCCATGGCTGTGAACATTTTCTAGCATGTGCCCAGCAGTATCCCGTTTCAAACCAAGAGTAGTTTGAGACTTTGAGCTATTGAATTCAAAATTCCAATTTGAATATGAAATCAGGAACAGACCTATTTACCAGTTTCAGGCAGTAATTCAATTGGCTCCCACTTGCGAAATAGATAAAAGTTGCAAACATGTTGAGGGTTCAATTGCAAATGGTTGTTTGATATAATATTAGCTAACTCCATAACCAGGTTCAACTAACAACAAATACACTTAGAATATCTGAATAACTGAATAATACAAGCCAAACAAGTGTTCAACTAGCTAAAGACATACACTTTATTCTCTAAGGTTTAGACCCGCATAATAGATACAAAGGTCTAAAAACCAATGCTACAAAAATCTGTGTGTCTAAACATTGTATTCATCCAGATATGGCATTCAAATTTGAAATATGGAAGACAAAATTTTAATTAAAAAACACAGCCAGTTTTGTATATCCTGGTCCTCACATGTGTTCCTTCCAGTTCCCACTGGGACTTTGAGCCCTAAGGCCAACCTACAGCTACAGTATGTCAATAAAAACATTACATATGATCTTTTTAGTACTTCCATTCAAGCCAATTTTGGCCTCATAGTTGATAGCCCATACGAAATTAGTCCTATGTTCATTTTATTTAAACAAAATGGATGTTTTAGGTTTTATTTGTTTCTCTTACCTAAATTGGAAATATCTAGCAGTTTTATGCAAAGAAAGGTAACTGAGCTATTGTAATTGGGGTTTATTAGATGGATGTATTAGATTTTTCCCTCACTCCATTAGCTCCCTACTAATGTTGGGATTTCTAGAGTACTTCTCTTCTTTTTATTAACATGTTGAAAACTGCAGATGCTGTTTATAAATATAGACGCATCATAAAAAGCAACAGGGAGAACTCAAACTTTTTGGTCAACTGACGTCGCTGTGCCTGGTTATCAATCTTAACCAACTTTTAACTTGTAGAATCACCACCATCATAAAGGCCAGGCAGAAGAGTCATAAGGATCAAACTATCATTGGCATAAAACTGACGACCTTAATAGTTACCTGGTGGAGTCCAAACTCCAAACTGTTCTATATAATTCACAAGGTGTTCCTTTATTTTACAAATTTTTTAGATCTGTTAGTGGCTTCTTATTTTTCTCAATAAATTAGTGATGTGACAAGTGGCAAGAGTTTTCTCATACCCAAATTGATGGTTAAAGATCTTTCTATTGGCCCCATTAACAGAAAAGGGGTCAAGGCAAAAGTAACACAATATTTAGGGAGTGTTGGTGCAGTGAAGTATAAAACAATACAAGGTTATTCAATAACAGTGTAATTTTCCAAAGGTGAATTTGACAATCCAGTCAAAATAAAAATAAATATGAAATAAAGTGGTAAGCACGTATCTCGATTGCTATTTCCAACAATTGATCTTTAAATGCCTTCGCAAAAATTTTAGTGTAAAACAACAAAGAAATATAAGAAATCCAAACTTGGGGTTATCATCTGTAGGAGCAATACCTCTAAATATTGTAGGAATTGAGGTTCCAAAGTAAACTGTACGTCTTGGGAGGTTCCATATCCAACTTCGTGGAACATCAATTGGATTTTGGCTTGAGTAGTGGTCAGCAAATACCTACATCATAACATTTGCACCACATATAAATCTGATGGACCAAAAATCTTTACTTTTATTACTGGCAATGGTAAGAATTTATGAAAATCAATGTTCACCTCATTAACTTGAAAATATGTCCCATTAAGTGGGAAGCTTCCTCTCATAGCTGTCCGGCATGGTATCTACTTGAATTTGATCAAACAATGAAATTTTTTGGTTTATGAATATAAACTTAACTCGTAAATATTCATAAAACTCATAGGAAACTTGCCATAATTGTTCCTCTGACTTTCTGAGCCTGCATTTCTCGTATACTGTTGCAACTAAAGCATGTTGAACTTTTACATAGTTTACCGGTTTCCTCAGAGTTGCAGAATGTCTTTGGTGCATCGGTTGATTGTGCTGTTTCGCCTGTTCAATTTTTCAACATCAGTAACCTGTACAAGAATAAAGTTTCAAGCACATGATCTTGCCTGGGGTCCATATAGAAAGAAGATATGGACAGGGATCATCTGGCTGTCTTGGGTCAAACTGCACAGATATAGGCAAACCCTAAATTTATTACATAACTGATTTGATTAAAATAGAAATAGTGTGTATTTGATATCTGCTAGGAACTTACTCCTTCCAGAAGAGGGTGCGAGTCAGGCAATTCATAGCTGCAAACAGATGAAATTAAACAAGTCAAAAAGATAACTAGCAGGTAATATATACATGTAGATATATGTGTCTACTTCCTCACTGATATAGATATTACAAGGAAACACTAAAGGGAACTTTAGTTATTCCCAATGGCATTAATTTCGTCAAGGACAATATCATACACTTGGTGTTCCGTCCTCAGACGACTGACATTCTTGAGCTTGGGAGTTGGAATAGAAGCAGCTTCAGGAGTTATGGCAACCAAGGCCTTTGACATGTCAGCATCTTCGATCTCAATATTATTTGCTTGCATGTAACTCTTCAAGTTTTGTGTAAACTCCTCGATATTAAGATTGATGGTAGGAATTTCATCAGGGTCTTCACTAAAAAGATCCTCTATTGCACCCTCTTTTGTCTCTGCATTTTGTGGTTCAGGTTCCGGGCTTGATGGTTCCTCGATGATTGGCTGATGGTTACCAGAAATAACATGTTCACGATGGTTTGCACTCCACTCAAGTTGGCCCACAGGCCTTGAATCCAAGTATGTATGATGGCAGCTAGCTGCAGCATTTGAAGCTTCCGATGCAACCAAACTCTTCTCCTCAGGTCCAGGAAGAGCAAGCCTTGCACTGTATTAACACATTGTTATCATAAGATTAAGTTTGCATCCCACGAAATTTCAAAATTCACCAAAAAAAAAGAACACTGCTTTGACTTCTCCAAGCAGTAGAACCGGTAAGTTCGCAGCAGAGAAAATGCAAAGGAATGACATTTTAATTCAAAGTAGTAATTTAACTTTGATCAAAGCTCAAATTGGAGTGAATTGAAACTTGCCTGCAACAGAGAAATTACTTTTTTTTCTTAGAAGATAACCAGGACATACATAGTCTACTAAGATTACCCGTATTCCTATTCATAGTCTAGAACGGTGGTATGATAACTACAAATTATTAATACATTGCAATAGATAATGAATATCCAGCATATATATCATCTATGGCCTCAGACAACATAATGCAGCCTGTCAATAGCTGAAGTAACCAGTGTATCATGCATCTGAAGAAATTACCTTGCAAACGCACTAGCGAAGTGCTTACATTCAGCTCTCATTGGACATGAATTGCAATTAGGCTTACTTTTTGTGCAAAAAACCTAATAGATGAAATAAAAACAGTCCATTAGTTCACAGTAAATCAGGCTCTTGTTGGATCATTATATCTTCTGTTTCATGTTTGTCACCTTTCCAAAAGTTATCATTTGGTAGTGAAGCTCGTACCTGCGTATTGAGATATGTCACTAAATGTTGCCAGCCAACTGTATTTTTTTTCTGAAGTATTGATTGAATAACTTACAATGTCAGTTGATCAAGGTTGCATAGTCGAGGCCAAAGATATTTCTGTATGTGTTCCAGCATGGGATACCTTCAAGGGTAGAAGATCAGACTTATGTCAGATACATGCCTTGATATGCGCACTCTATGATCAAGCCAACTGAAGGGGACTAAAAATACATACAGTTCCAGTAGGTGCAGTTGAAGAGACTCAGGCAGGGGTTGAAGTGGCACCCAGCCAAGCCTCACACATATCCGACCAACATTTGTGTCCACCTAAGGAATTAACATACAGAGCTTTTGAATAAAAGTTTACTTGAAAAAATCTTTGGGAAGGTAAGGAACGAAGAACATACAGGAAAAGCCATATGGTGTAGTGTCAAAAGGCGGACACATTCAACACTTTTGAGTCCAAGCCCTCTAATGCTTAGAAGGTAGTCCCTGAAAGAGTAAAGAAAAGGTGCTGACAGGTTAAAAAACGGCAATAGTCATTCCTGTTCAAATAAGAATTTAGCTATTGCTACTTCGCTAGTAGTATAAAAGCTGATGAGGATGTACTTTTCGCTGTTGATTTCCTAGTTCACACTGTGCCAACAATGGAATGGCAAGATAGAGATTGGAGGGTGAAAAAATTGGAAAATTTTACATGATTAAAAAATAAAATTTACTTGTAGGATGCCTTCAATAGAATAACTTGTTGAACTCTTCAGACTTGTTTGAAACTTGAAAGGAAAAACAGGTGCATCAAAATCAATACAAAGTGGCTAATAAGGTCAGCAAGTCTATAGTTCTGACAGTTTGCTCACAGTGTATTCCATTAAACTTACTTTGCTTTGTCTGGTTGAACATCTCTTAGCCATTCAAGATCAATGCTTCCATGGTCTCTCACCAATCGGTTTAGAAATTCCTGCACAGAAAATGACCAATAGATTAAAATGGACCAAATCGATATTGAAACTCACACATGTACCAAAGTTGAAATGTGGCCACATTTGAATGACTAGAGTTCTTTCATCATGTCATTTTGTCCAAAGAACTTCTTGCTACCAGACTTACTTTTATCCGTTCAGCTAGCATGTTATTCATTCCTCGCTCTCTAATAGTTTCAGATATTTCCTTCACATCTGCTTGCCTTACTGCTTCCCAATCAACAGAGTCTTTTGCATTATGACTTCTTCGGTTATCCCCACCATTGCGAATCATTTCTTTTCGTAAATTATCCCAATCATAATCTTTCTTGTTAGGCCGACCTCGTACCTTCTTTGTTTTTGATTCATCTGTAGGAACTTCCGATGGACCCTTTTGAGTATCTTTGGATTTCCCTATTGGATCTGAAGCAACTCCTTGTGAGACCTCTGAATGAGCATTTTGGTTTTTGCACAAGTTTGGAGAACAATTCTTTTCGCATGTTTTTGCCTGAACTTTGAGATCGTTTTCCTGTTGACTGCATCCTGCAAGAGATTTGTCACCTCCCATTTGCTTCGTTCTGGTTGTATATACCTCTTGCAAATTTGAACACCCATGCTGTTCCACAGATGGAGCATCAGTTTCGTTCCTTGAAAAACTGTTTTCACAAAAGGAGTGCTCCCTGGAAAATGGCACTTCCTTTGAACTGATTAATTGTTGATAGTTTTGTTTAATTATTGGTGAAAAATCAGCTTCTAGTGAAGGTTCAGAAGGGAAACGAGACCTCTCCTGAACTAATGACCCATCTATACTATATAAAAGGTTGCTTGAATAATCAGCCATTTGGGTTTTATTTTTGTTGGCTGTGATAGAAGAAGGTGGAAGCCGATAAAAACTAGCCTCAGATTGTGTAACATTGGAATGATTAGCTCTATCAAGGCCTGTGCAGAATGATTTGTCCAAATGGCTGGCATACGGGACACCTGTGAAATCAAACTGGCCATTCTGAGCATAGGAAACAGAAGAATGTACAGGCTGGTATGTTCTGTTTAGATCGAGCAGCACACCCTTATTCACACCAGGGACTGGAAGAAGAGCATCTCCATGATATTCCGATGATCCGCACTTTGCATTGTGCATGTTTTCTAGATCTTGTATTTGTGGAAGCTCTGTATACGTAGTTGAACTTGCCATCCCATTAGACATATTTCTCATGATGCAATCCTCTTCTGTAAAATATGGCAATGAACTAGATCCCACAGTATCAGTTCTGCTAAACAGATAATCTGGCGAATTTTGAGAAGAAACAGCGGAATTTTGTGAAGAAATAACATCCTCCAATGACACATCTTCAGCTTCTACCACACTTGCAATGCCACTTGCTGGAACAACAAAACCTGGTGGCCCATTTTCATGCAATCGAGTTAGGGACTTCCTATATGAAACAGAACATTCTCCTGCTGCACCTTTGACTCCATCTCCAGAAGAACTTCCAATCAATTCGTTACTATTACTTCCTTCATTTTCTTCTGTACTGATTAATGATCTTATGTCACTTATCTCTTCAACAGAAAACTTCCCTTGCAGCTTGATAGAATCACCAAATAGTTCAGAACAACTATCTTTCTGTTCAGGAGGTGTATGAGACATCTCAGCTGCAGGTTTTTCAGGGGTTTCTGGCTTAGCTGGAAATTTTGCAGCAACTGCCATGAAAGCAGAACTGGAAAATTAAAAAAAAAAGTTAGAGTATTATTGAAACATTAGCATGTTAATTGCAATCATTATTCTTATGCCAAATTGGCTAGAAGTTTACTTTTACCTAGAAAGATGGTCCGAAACATTCTGAGTAAGAAATACACCCACAACTGAGTCCACAACTGATCCTTTCCAAGGAGAGAAACGTCTATCCCCTGTAAAGAGATTGGAGTATGCTAAAAATTAAAGTTTTGTTGTTCAAACTAAAAACACGTCCACCATAACCTCACACACTACACATAGGCAATGTAAGCATGAATATGCAGTAAATATAGAAGATCCATTATTATACATTCACATAATAACAATCATTATGGTGGTCCATGTTACACTGGAAACACTGTTCAAATGCAATCACCTGCTATTTCCTACAGTTACAAATCCTTCATGTTTGTTGTTCTTTGAGGTCTCCAAAATGTAACTTTGACCATTTTATCAACAATATAAAAAGCATAAAGGTATATCCTTATGATACTAGTTTTATGAAAAATATACTTACATTATTTTCATATGACCAATCTAAACTTTTAAAAAATATTATAGGAAATAGATAAAAACAAGGTTGATCGCATGCTTGCTGTGGTGCCAAGAATTTGTGACCATAAGGAGTACACAGAAAGAACCTGCAAGAAATTTAATATTGAAATGGCATTCATACCCTGAACTAGATGCATGCGAGCAATAAATGAATCGATTCGTCCTCGGAACACTCTTCTTTCTTCATCAAGCCAGTTCTCTTTATTCTTGTCCATCCCTTCAGCGCCGTCACTCATATCTAGTCCCATTAGTAAGTTCCACACCAGAGTGGTTACTGGATCAATGTTCACTTTGGCCCGAGAACGTCTTTTCTTTACATTTCCCACAAATGGAACCAATGCACCAGATTCGCCTTTATAGGAATCAAGAGTATTTTTTGGTATGGCTGCCACAACTTTGTCTGATTTGTTTAAGTTTAAGAGCTTTAACTTTTGAATTATCGCATCTAAAGGATCAACTGATACTGCTATAACTTCAGAAATGCTTTCTGCATGAATCTGCTTAGAACCTATGCTACCATACTTATCATGGTCAGAGGTTTCCAAAATGTTTGATGTTCTCTCCTCATTTCTTTCCGACTCCAATGTTGCCACGTTAGGAGTAATTCCTGTAGAAGGTTCAGAGCCACAACAAATACCATCACTATTTAATGGATCAGTATGTCTACCTTTTGATAATATACATTTTGCACGATCAACATTTTCTTTTCTCCTACCTCTGCCTTTTGGCTTCCCATTAGGTTCTGCTTCTTTCCTCGGACGGCCCCTAACTTTTGGCTTCTTGGTGAGGTTTGCTGCTTTGGTTTCTCTAGAAGCCGCTAGATGATAGTGTTCAGTTCTTGTTGATTGGCTTACTGCTTGGGAAGGGGACCCAATGGCTTCAGCACTTGTGTTCCTGATCTGCTCATCAGGAATTGCAAAGCAGTAGTTGTTCATGGTATCATATGTTGAAGCGTTATGAGTTACAGCCACTAAATCTGGCCCCTTCACCATGCTGTTTTCTAAATACTGAAGGTGATGAATACCATTACTCGGAATATAGTTTTCTATCAATGGGTTTGCCGTACCACTAGGCAATTTTGTGTGCTCTGCAGTTAAGTATCTGGACTGTTTGTCAGGTAAAGTAACACAATCCTTGCCAGTGGAGTAATGCAGAGTAGGTCTGATTTCCAAAGACTGAAGTTGATGGTTTCCAATCCTCTGGATATTGTTTGGCGTATTGTTTTCTCCCAGTGAGTTCATTGTACTTTCAGGCAATTGTGTGTCCTGTGGAGTGAAGTATCTCAACTGTTTGTCAGGTGAAGCAATAAAAGCTTTGTTGCTGGTGTTATGCAGAGTAGAATTTTTATGTTGCTGGACCATGTTTGGTCTCTCAACAATGTTAATTTCTGACATCTCAAAGCCAATCATTCGTTGGGAAGATTGTGATTTCTCAAGGGCCATCAACCTTTGTACATCAGCCAAGGTGCGAACTCCAGAGTTTATTGCTGAAACTTCATTTGTATTCCAATTGTTGGGCAAATATGCTGACGAGGAAGAAAACTTGCCCATAGCTCCATTCAGCCAATTCTTATGATTATCTGATCTCATCTTTTTGCATGTTTCAGGAAAATAAGGTGTTAGAGAACTGGTGCAATGGGTATCATTACAGAATGGCCTTGCATTATTTGATTGCTCAAAGTTCATGTCTAAAGAAATCCGAGGACCATTGATAGCATTATGTTCCCTTTTTTTACCCATTGCAGGAACATGTGAGAAGTCACAAGAATCATAGAGACCAAAAGGAGCTCCGATATGGTTGTTCTGATTGGTACCAAACTTCAAGTAATCATTCTTCACAGCAAATTCATTCAGATTTCCATTAATTGCATCCCATTCACTGTGCATGGTAGGTGCAATTGGACTTTCTGCTACTCGGTAAGCTTGGATCATTTGGTTGATTATCACAGGTTCTCTTGTACAAGCTTCAGAATTGAAATTTCCCCTTATTGAGATCATTTTAGTATGCTGTGGATGTGCAACTGGGTTTTCTGGCATCATATAACCATGAAGGTCAGGTCTAGGTGCTTTTTCTGTAGAAGATTGAAATGGACCTAAGTATTGACCAAAATCTGCTGAGCTGTTCTGCATTTGATTTACTGAGCTGTCGAGATGATAGACACTTTTACCTGGCATGCCAGCATGGAAATCCAGTAACTGATTTATTTTCACTGTTTCTCTTGGACCAGACTGAAAGAATTGGCCAGAGCTGTCCATAAGATTAGCACACTTGCTTGGCATTTGATTGCTAGAATTGTTGAGGTCAAAAATTAGTCCATTTGACATTCTATCTGCCTGTAGTTCTTGCACATTAGCCATCGGATCGACTGAAGCAGAAATTGAGCTGCTGGTGCCACCCCAATGGCATGCTATCTGCACATGAGTTCTTTCAACTGCAGATATTGATGACTGAGGATCCACAGGACCAGTAGGTACCACTGTCACCTGAGCTTGCAATACTAGGTCTGCATTTTCTTGTCGATCTTCCCCATTAAAGTTCAAACATCTTCTGGCTGGACTTGGTTCAGCTTTATTGTGTGTATTAACATCTTCTGATGGAGGTTGCTTCGCTGGTGTATTCAGTCCCTTCCTCCGGACATACTTTCTCTTACCAGTTGACTCATTCCCCTTTTCCTTGGGAGGCTTTGGAGTTGTAGACTTCTGCGTCTTCGCTGATCGTCCTTCTTTAATGACCTTTGGCCTATGCTTTTTCCTCTTAGGTTTTTGAACTGGTTTTCTATTGAAGTCAATACCTTCAGCCCGTCCAGCATCATTGCTAACAGCTTGCGAATTAGCTGATACCTTTTCAGATGGTACAGGCGTGACATTTCTAGTCCCCAGCTCAATGGAAGTCTGAGATGGCATAGAAGAAGTTGAGAAACATAGATTGATACCATGAGATTCACGTAGCCATTGCCCTAGCCCCTCCTGCATATTTCCTTCGCCTACACTACCAATTGTCTTATCCAGAAGTGCACAATCAGAGTCCTATCTGGCCTTCCAGTCGACTTGACCTGTGAAAAAAAAATCATGGAGACACCATACAGAAGGTTATATAATATCCAAAAGAGCAAGGTTAAGTGCAATATAATGAAAACAGTAGGAGTTTGTTTCATGCAATTCCTTATGATTTATGAAGCATCTCAAAAATTAAAAAAGAGAAAAAGATTAAATATATCTAATTGTCTATCCTTTTTTTATGCCTATAATCAAGCAACCTTTCCCAAACTTCTTCAAATAATATAAGTAGTTCTGAAAAAATATATTCACTCTGTTGTATAACACTAAGTCTCCAAATGACCAGTGTTGCTATGATCAAAAGGACAACTTTTCGGTTTCTTGAAAAGGTACGAGTAGGTGCCACCACCAATTCCATGAAAACTTGTAAGTTATGTATAAAACATGGAAGGAATTTTGCTTGCTAAGCACAGCTTTTATGTTGCATAGGCTATCCGGTATAACAATGTTGCCTATACAAATATATAAGAGAAAATTGCACTATAACTCTCTAAACTTACAGGCATGGTTCAAAATCCCGGCGGTTACCGGCCGGTAACCGCCGGTTACCGGTTTTACCGGTAGAGACCGGTAACTAAAAAACCGGCCGGTATGATTTTTTGATTTTTCGAATTTTGGCCGAGTTTTTTTCCGGTTTTCCGGTTACCGGCCGGTTTTTCCGGTTACCGGTTTCAAAATATCTCAAAATTCAAATTTTGATTTTCGAATTGTGACCAGTTTTTCCGGTAACCGCCCGGTTACCGTTACCGGCCGCCGACCAGGATTTCTTCCGGTTCCAGTTTTTAGAACCTTGCTTACAGGATTGTGTCACTTTTCCCTCGGAATTTGTATTTTATTTTCTTAGGCCCCTAAACTTATAGAGTTGTGTCACTTTAGCCTCTTAACTTGCATTTTACTTTCTAAGCCCCTGAACTTATAAGGTTGTGCCACTTTACCCTCTAAACTTACATTTTACTTTATCAGCCCCCTGAACTTGCGCATGTTTGCAACGTATGTTCATTGGTTCGTTTGCTAACAAAAAACGTTGAGCTAGCATAGCACATGCCTAAAGTTGTAGGGTCGGACTTGATCGCATAGGCATAATGTCGAGTCGGCACAGTGCCCTCTTTTCCCTTGCAGTGTGACAGAGTAGGGGACGGAGGGGGCGCAGGGCAATAGCGAGTTGTCACGGTGGGGCTCCGGTGACACCGTGCTTGTGGCATGTTTCCAGGGCCTACGAAGCCGCGCGCGGAAGGAGGAGCGGATCGAGGAGGCTCCATAGGGACAATGGGGACGATAAATTGACACCAAAACATGTCACCTCTTCTTGGAGATGCTAGGGGTGTCGACTGTTGGTGACAAGGGTGGCGAAGAAGAACCGACGATAGCAGCGGCCGTAGCGGTGCGGAGGAGCACGGGTGTGGCGCTCTACAGCAAGAGGGGCGACTGAAGGAGATGGATTTTGGCTTCAGCGCAATGCAACACACCTTGTGATGTGGACGGCTTGGCGCGAGGATGGAGCCTCCTTGAGCCACTTTTCCTTCTGCGCATGGCTTCGCAGGCCCCAGGAACACTCCATGCGCACGGCATCACCGAAGCCCCGCCATGAAAACCCCCACGGCAAACAGACGCAAGTTCAGGGGGCTGAGAAAGTAAAATATAAGTTTAGGGAGTAAAGTGACACAACCCTATAAGATCAGGGGGCTTAAAAAGTAAAATACAAATTCAAGGCGTAAAGTGGCACAACCCTATAAGTTCAAGAGGCTGAGAAGTAAAATACAAGTTCAGGGGGTAAATTGGCGCAACCCTACAAGTTTAAGAAGCTACAATGCAATTTTCTCAATATATAAAATAGGGGTTCCAAATGTCAGACTTCGCACATCCATTTCCCGCACTTTTTTGTTGGGATTTGCGATGGTTGCAGAGGCTCGATCATCCTCGACACATATTACAAAGAAGAGATGGCAAGCACCACAAGTCAACCAAAAGCAAGTAGTCAAAAGGTCCCCTTCTCCCTCCCTCCCTCACAAGAGTCAAAAGGAAAGGGATAGGGAATGAAGCAAAGGACATCTTTCGTTGTTGCGTGCCAAATTTGTTTCAACGTTACAAGTGTGAATGCAACTTTAGTTTTGAAAGCTAAGCATTTAGTCCATCACCCAAATAGGACATCTTTAATTGATTTTTACATATATACATGACTTTTAATTGATTCTATTTATTTGGTTATACAGCAAGCATGGTGACTATAATATGGCATGTTTTATTATGTACTCATAATACATGGCACGTGAATTGAACAAAATGCACACGTTTATTTGCAAATTTATTTGGTAAAATTTACAGCTGTATTATATTACAATAAATGTGCATCTTAGAATTTTTATAAAACACAGCCATTTTAGTATAATCATAGAGAACACTATGGCCCTATTGTATCCACAGCACACCTCTATCGTACTCAACTCTCACATGTGCCAATCTCATTTGTCAACATCTTGACTTCAAAATTAAGCTTTTATAGTTTTATGGAAGCCATAATTATTGAAACTAGACTGACAATTTAACTGATAAAGCAACTAGTTCATTAGTTCACTGGTCCAACTGGTGGATTATCGATTGAACTAGCAACTCTCTAAATATAATTACTTTAATATTAAAAATAATTCAAATTTTCGCCCATGATGGTTTTCACTACATAAACCCGTATTATTGTTGTTGCCGTTGTTCTTGTTCCAATAATCATACATATTTTTTGAGTTCCATTCACCAACTAGTCTACTCAAAAGCTTAAACTATTAAGGAAAGATGGAACAATCTACTCATACTTCAACATTCACTCTCACATCTAACCTTAGTCACACATATGACGTCAACATGACACCCTTGGTATCCTATTGGCCTTAACTATCATAATTATGTTTTGGAATAAGTCTATTTTACTCTTTTGAACTTCCATAAAAGTCCACTTAACCCATAAACTACAAAACTGGTTATTCTAACTCCCAAACTTCAAATACCGGAGCACTTAACCCCCTAGGGTGGTTTTTCCACCATGGACATGATGTGGCCAGCATCTCAGCTCAAAAATGTGCCGCACTAGACAAATATTTCTCTCTGTCTCCCCTAAGAACACTTCCACCCATCCACCCACCCCCTCCCCTCACGGCAAAAAATGCTTGAGTACCGGCTTCACCCAGCATGCACGTGACCCAAAACCTTAACCTATAAAGGAAAAGCAACACAATCTACTCATACTTCAACACATACCTATTATAATCTCCTTATGAGCACAACCAACCTTGCAACCCAATTGGTTAGGTGATGATGGGGTCTTCAAGCCTCACCGGATCAGGGGGTTGTCAGTTCCAATTTTTCAATCCGACCACCAGTTGTGGAAATACTTGACAACCGATGGCACTACTTGAATGCCCTAGTCACACTCTTCTCTCAGCAAAAGCAAGCAACGTGTGCAAGGGACTTTGCTTCGAAATTAAGCTTTCATAGAAACAGCTAACAACCTATGGCACCTCTCACATGCCATAGTCACTCTTAGCAACGCAAGTCGCATGTGATAAGGGCTTTGCTTCGAAATTAAGCTTTTATAGAAACATTTGGAACCCCATGGCACCACCTGCATGCTCTATAGCTCTAGTCCCAGTGTCCCACATTTCTCTCAGCAATGGAAGCCATGTGTGCAAATGACCTTGCTTCGAAATTAAGCTTTTGTAGAAATGCTTGGCAACCTATGTCACATCCCGCATGCCATGGACCCACTCTTCACTTAGCTACACAAGCTGCATGTCCAGGAATGCCCTGGTCCCACTCTAAACTTAGCAACACGACCCGTGTGTCTAGAGGACTCTGCTTTGAAACTAAGTTTTTCTAGCTTGGTAACCTATGGCACCACTTGCATGTCCTGGTCCCACTCTTCGCTCAGCAACGCAAGCCCCATGTGCATAGGACTATGCTTCGAAACTAAGCTTCTACAGGAACTAGCTCTACGGATACAAAAATCATATTACCCCACTACATCGAGTTGTCATCGCCGAGCTTAGCCTACACAAACCCATCGACTCTGTTGGAGTACCCGACTGAGCAACGCCCTAGCCCACAGCGAACGAGAAGAAAGTGGTGACTCGAGTTGTCTAGCTCCAACATGTGCCCCACAT
Organism: Dendrocalamus latiflorus; assembly: GCA_017311315.1. Lineage (NCBI taxonomy): Eukaryota > Viridiplantae > Streptophyta > Magnoliopsida > Poales > Poaceae > Dendrocalamus > Dendrocalamus latiflorus. The sequence continues at coordinate 24,590,907 of CM029640.1, forward strand.
TTTGGCATGGAGGCAAATAGACCATCGAGACAATACATATACATGAAAGTTCGATAGAAGCAACAAGGAATGTGTAGCTCGGTTGGTTAGTAACATACATCTAGATGAAGGGAAGAGGTCTTGAGTTCGAACCTTGTAGCCAACAATTTGCGTAAATATTATGTCAAATTTTTCATATTGGCCCACCCATCAGTACTCAAGTGGATGGGTGGTAGGATCACGTACGAACCATTACCACCACCAACTAAAATGTTTATAGGAGTAAAGATGCTTGGCAACCTATGGCACCACTCGCATGTTGAGGTCCTACTCTTCGCTCAACAACGCGAGCAGCGTGTGCATAGGACTTTGCTTCGAAGTTAAGCTTCTATAGAAAATGCTTGGCAACCCGTGGCACCACCTACATGCCATGGTCCCACTCTTCGCTTAGCAATGCTAGCCGCTTGTATAGAGGGCTTTGCTTCAAAGTTAAGCTTCTATAGAAACGCTCAGCACCCTATGGCACTACCTGCATGCCCTGGTCCCACTTCTTAGCAACGTGAGACATGTGTGCAGAGGACTTTCCTTCAAAGTTAAGCTTTTATAGAAATGATTAGCAACCCTTGGCACCATCCATCCATCCGCATAACTAGGTCAGACTATTTGCTTAACAACGCGAGCCACATGGACCAGCTTTGCTTCAAAGTTAAGCTTTAATAAAAAAACACTTGGCAACTTGTGACCCACCTACATGCATTGGTTTCACTCTTCACACAGCAACGCTAGCCATGTGTGCTAAGGATCTTTGCTTCGACAGAAAGCTTTTTCGCCTTCACACCTAATTACCCCTTTTCTATTTATTATCTTCCTTTTGTTGGAGCAAATAGCTCCCAACATAACCCATGGCACCACCCGCATGCAATAGCCCCGCTATTTTTTTAGCAACACGAGCCATGTGCCAACTTTGCTTGGAAGTTAAGCTTCTATAGAAAAACTTGGCAACCCCTAACACCACCTAAAAGCCGTGGTCTCACTCTTCGCTCAGCAACACCAGCCGTGTGTTTTGCTTCGAGGGTAAGCTTTTTCACCTTCACACCTAACTCCCTCTTTTATATTTACTTTTTTTGGAATATATAGCTCCTAACCCAACCCATGGCACCATCTGCATGCCCTGGTCCCATTATTCGCTTAGCAATGCGAACCACGAGCCAAGTTTTCTTCAAAGTTAAGCTTCTATAGAGACACTTGGCAATCCCTAACATCACATAAATGTCATGGTCTCGCTCTTCGCTCAGCAACGCCAACCGTGTGTTTTGCTTTGAGAGCAAGCTTTTTCACCTTCACACCTAAACTCCTCCTTTTCTATTTATTTGTTTATTCTTTTTTTGGAACAAATAGCTCTCAACCCAACCCGTGGCACCGTCTACATGCCCTGGTCCCACTATTCGCTTAGCAACACGAGCCGCGTGCCAACTTTGCTTCGAAGTTAAGCTTCTATAGAAACACTTGGCAACCCCTAACACCACCTACATTCCTTGGTCTCACTCTTCGCTCACCAACACCAGCCGCGTGTGTTGCTTTGAGAGTATGCTTTTTCGGCCTCCCCCCCCCCCCCCCCCCAATACCCCTCATATTTTCTTTTTTTTATTTTTGGGAGCAAATTCATCCCAATCCAACCCCTCAAGATTGCAATTTCAATGCGATGGGACATCGGAGATATTATCTCACACAACAAGCAGATCATTTCACCAAAATCACGCCTAAGCAATAGCACCATACATGAGCATTTGATCACCTATGATAACAGGGTGGCAGAAACAAGCGCAGTGGTTTTTTTTTTTTTTTTTTGCCTCCGAAGGACTGCTAACACCTCCTCAATACTCTAATATAAACGGCATAAACAATGCAATATTCTCTTCCGCAATTGCAAGACTATTTCCCGGAAATCAATCCTAAACGAAAGCACCATAAACCTGCATTCGAGCACCAACCCGAGCGAAACCGTTCATGCGGCTCTAGAAGCGAAGCATCCCCTGTTTCCTACACCTCCGAGCCAAACCATACAAAATCCTACTCGCGGCCTTTGCAATCTAAGACCAACCCACACCCCCAAGCAGGCAACGCCAAGCTGAACCCCGATTCCCCCACCCAAAACCCCGCCTCTGCGATCCAAAACCCATCCAACAACCCGAAAAAATGGGGGAAATGGAAACAGGACGGCCTCCCCTCCACAGGCGAAATCAACCACACGGCGCCTCGGGAGGCGACCCACATTTCAGCGCGCGCGAGAGCAAAACACGAGAGGAAACCAGCCCCGTAGCCGGCAGACGCTCACCTCACCGGCAGAGCAGATCGGAGGCGCCCCCGCTGCGCGCGGAGATCTTCGGAGAAACCGATGAAGCGCGCCCGCGCGTCCCGAGCCTCCCTTCCCCGCCCGCGCCCCAGCCGGAGCACGCGGCCAGAACCCCTCCCCCTTGTTCCCCTCCTCCCCCCGATCCTCCCCTCCGCCCGCCGGAGAAGGGACGGAAGGAAAGGAAAGGAAAGCGAGAGGGAAAACGAAACAAAGCGGGGTTGGGTCGCTGCCTGCTATGACTTTGCGCGAGGGGGTCAGTACTCGCGAGAGCAGCAGGCGGCACTGTGGTACGAGCGAACCAGCAAGTGCCGGTGGGGCCGCCCTCTTATACGCCGTACGCGGCGCCATTCACTGAACGGCCACTCGGCACATGTTCCTCGCCCCAGCCCGAGCCGAGGCTGCACAGGGGCCGGAAGAGGAAAACGCCGGCGCCTAGTTGGCTTACTCGGCGTGGAGGGACGGCGCCTACTGTCGTCGCTTGATTCTTATTAAATTTTTTCCTTCGCTGCTTTAATAAATTAAAAGTTAATATAAATATCTAGTTTATTAAAACTATTTTCTTATTTCTCTCACTCCAGAGGTAATAAAAGGGTTACAAGCGTATCACGTATCATACTTCTCTCGCTCTCATCTCGCACATGTATTTCTCTTATTTTCCCATCGATCATGCTCTTTTTCCACAGGCCACTATTTTCACCCGCTACTATTTATTTTCAATTAAAAGTTACCATATATAGACATCGGCCGTGGACAATATGAACACCTCTTAGCTGCCTGCCTGGCTCGGATCGGACGGCGGGGATTCTTCGTCCCGGCGCTTCTGGTTACCCGATTTGGTGGGGGCGCGAATCTTGGAGCGTTAAAGCCCGCGGTGGGCGCAGTATTTTACTGGCTACTGGCTGGCGCTACTGCTCCTGCGAGTGGCGTGCGTGACTAACGACTGTGCGCTGCTGTGGTGTGCTGGGGTACGAATCTGCCGCCTTTAGTAACTGCCAACAGAGGGACAGGGGCCACATCGAGTACTTCACCGATTTTAAGGGTGCAGGGGGGCTCGGCACTGACGGTTAACCGAAATAAAAGCGACCCACGGACTTCTTTTCACTCCAACGGGCCAACATCCCGCCTATGTTTCAGTGCGTGATGTGATACCTCAGTGATTAACGTCCTTAATATCTTATGGTAGATGTTTTTTTTATCACTGCTACGGTATATATTTTAGAAACCAAAGGTTGTATGAACATTGTGGCAACTTTGGTACTATTAGCAGCAGCTTTGCAAATAGTCCATTGCACTAAAATGCCGATATTTTATCTTTATCAATAGTTACCTTAATTAGCCATGCCTCTTTGCTGGCAATTAAAACTTGTACAATTGTCTCCTACACACCACCTCATTTCTCGTTCATTCACTAATATACAAAGGGAGTTAAAGCTGAAGCTATATTTGGCAAGATTTTGGCTGGCAGATCTGTAACATCCTAACCATTCATTGCTCATATCGGTGGGCTGCATTTCAAAGCTGGTACCTTCCCTCCAAATGCACCCTGCATTTAATACATATGACAAATATTTAGAGACTAATTGTTGCATGGCATATATTTTATGCGTGTGTCCCAATTTTATAATAGCCTTCCCAAGTTAATTAGGTAACGTGGGTTACACGTGTGCACTAACATGTAAGATTTAAATTTCTTGTGTTGTTAACTAGTACTCCTTCCATCTAAGTTTATAAAGCTTATTTCCTCTTGGCACATAGACTAAGCAGATAACGAAAATGGCTATATTATCTATAAGCATTATATTCAATGCATGCATGTAGAAAATAGAAAATAAAACTACATACTTATTAAGGGTATAAAGAGAACATCACACTAATCTTGCATTGGAACATGAAAAATATCTTATGTTTATGGACAAGATCATTCAAAAATACGGGGGAAGTAATATCACTACCAAAAAAACAACAGCACTATCACAACCTAGGGCACGCCTACATAGTGGGCATCCGCTGCTACCGGGAAGTGACGTACACCCACTTCCCTTTTGTCGCCAATGTCCATCCCGTACCATCTGACTGCCCCTACATCTTCCTATGCTGGCATTCTACAGACTTTCAACCCAAAAAGAGTGCACATTTCAACTCGTATTGAATGAATTTCAACTTGAATTCAAAACTTGCACCATCGAAATTGGAAATTTCAACTAAAAGATTCCTTCACTTTCATGTTGAATTAAAAACTTTCACCTCTAGAATTGCAACTTTTATTTCAAAAAGTTCTCCCACACTCAAGTCAAATTCAAAACCTCAAATCCGAAAATTGTAGCTTTCAACTCAAAATTTACCCTGCTTTCTACTTAGAACTTCAACCTTTCAACCCAAACAACAACTCAAAATCACACTTTCACCTTGAAAAATCGAAGTAAAATCGAGGTGGTGGAGGCTTCATGTGAGGGCGGCCGTGGTAGTGACAGACCCATGATTTCCATGATTGGTGTCGAGGTTAACAAATATTGTTCAATGGAAAATGTGAAGGTCCACATCAGCAAAAATCAAAGTTCAAATAGTTTCTACTAAGACAACATCTCAAAATAGTTTAGAGAAATGAAAAAATAATTAAGAAAAAATATAGTTTAACTACAGACTTTTCATGCCTTGGAAACGAGATACCACGTCATCGTAGCTTATTCTTCACAAAATTCATTGAACAAAATACTCTCTCGGTACTACTAGTTGCTATGGGAAGGATTAGAACCGATTTGAGAAGCTTGTTGACAAGTATGTAATTGAGGTTTTTCATTGTTTCAATAAGAATAATGGAAAAGATCAACAATATTTTTCACTTCTCTAAACCTTTCATCTCTACTTATATTAGAGTATCAAATCTATAGACTTTTTATTCATTTTGTATAGCTTCTAAAATCTACAATTCACAAAAATAGTACTTCTTAGAGATGGATCAACTAATTGGTTTCGGATTTGGCCTTTTCAATTTGGGACAAATGTAACTAACCTGATGGTTCATTGTGGACAATGGCCACTGAAACGCTGCTCTGTTGGTTGTGTGCTCACCCCACCTACTCCGCCTCCAAACCGTTGAAGACTATGCGGCGTGCGATGTTGGGTGAGAATATGATAGAGTCAAATACAAGATATAAGATTAGGGTTTGAGGGTTAGAATGCGCTATTGGGACTATTTGAGGAGTGGGCTGAATAAAATGGTCTATGGGGCCTTGATTTTGAGTGCAATATGAGGATAGGAAGTGTTGAGTAGGCTGGATTTATTTGGGTGCAAATACAAAGTATTTGGCGTAACTATCAGTATATATGCCTAATATAACTATTAAATAATAGGTATTTTACAAAAATGAAAATTTGTGTGCAAATATAAAGTATTTGGCCTAACTATCTGTATACCCATGGACGGCGGCTCCAATCAGATTAATGGCGAGGCTAGTCAAGACGGAATGGGATGGAGATAAGAGAGCAATCTGAGGAGAGGGGTCCGGCCCTGTTCTTTTCAGCTTCTAAAAGCTGTTTTTCGGCTTTTCTACAGTAATTAGCTTTTAAATAGAGTATTTTTTCAAGATAGGGTCTACTAATTAATTGTAGTACATACTTTACTGACTTCATTTATATCGGCAAAACCTTATGTGAGTTTCTGTTACTCTGTAATCTCTTGTACAAACAGCCCAAAAGTCACAAGCCGCAGCCAAAAGCCACAAGCCGCAGTCAAAAAGAACAGGCCCCTAGGGATGGGCATGGGATGGGGCTAGAAAACAGGATGGGTTAGGTTTTGGGGGTGATTTCAAGAAAGCACAGTTGGTGCAATTTTTTTTTGTGTAAAAGTCACATGAAGTGGAGTGGGGATACCGCCCCGTTGGATCGCGATTGGAGTTCCCTCGGCACCTGAGTGCCTGGGTGCACGAAGGAGGTATGCATAGGGTATGTTGCCATATATAAGCTCTGCAAACTTAATGTCATGTAAGATTTAAATCCTAGGACTCCGAATCACTTCAAGATTTAAATCTTCGCACCTTACTATATATAGATAGAAAAAAAATTGTGTGGCCATTGTTTGAAGTTTAAATCCTTTGCGTTTAATTTCCTGGTAAATAGATATAGAAAAGATTACATACCCATCAAAGTTAGTCGGCACATAATGGTTTTGCAAACTTTAGTTTACTCAAAGCTCCGCATCTTTTAAAATTTGTACAAAATATGGCATCTCCATACCACTTCTAAGATACTGATTTTAATTTTGGCGTACATCTACGGATTCACTTTTATTCCACGCTCCATGAGGCCTTTGTGCTTCCACAAAAGTCCTGTGGTGTGTAGTAGACACCAGGGTTCGGAAAACCAGTACCGGCCTAAATCCCGGCGGTGGGCCGGTAGGCCGGTAACCGGAAAAACCAGGAAAAACTCGGTCAAATTTCAAGTTTTGAAATTTGAATTTAAAACTGGTAACCAGCCGGTAACCGGAAAAACCAGATGGTTACCGCCCAAAAAAATCGGAGAAACCGCTAAAAATCGAAAAACCTGCATGCATGCGTTTTAAATTCTGCGTGTACCTCTTAGTATCCCGTACTGCTACTTTGCATGCGCTATAAAACCGGAAAACCTGCTAAACTCTTAGTGTTCTGCATGCATGCGCTTTAAATTCTGCATGTACCTAGTTTACCGCATGCCTCTTAGTGTTCTGCATGCATGCGCTTTAAATTCTGCATGTACCTCTTAGTATCCCGTATTGCTACTTTGCATGCGCTTTAAAAACCGGAAAACCTGGTAAACTCTTAGTGTTCTGCATGCATGCGCTTTAAATTCTGCATGTACCTAGTTTACCGCATACCTCTTAGTGTTCTGCATGCATGCGTTTTAAATTCTGCATGTACCTCTTAGAGCAAGTATAATAAGAGGCTGTTAGTAGGCTGTATGCTGAGGTGGAGGAGAGAAAGGAGGAGAGAGAAGAGAGGTGGGCTGTAAGTTTACAGCCAGCTGAAGCACAAGAACCAAGAAACTGTGTGAGAGAAAGGGTGGGTCATACAGCCTTCAGCTGGCTGTAAACTACTATATGAATGGGCTAATAAGTGGGTTGTAAGTGTCCATACAGCCAGCTGAAGGCTGTATTATTAGCCTTGCTCTTAGTATCTCGTATTGCTACTTTGCATGCGCTTTAAAAACCGGAAAACCTGCTAAACTCTTAGTGTTCTGCATGCATGCGCTTTAAATTCTGCATGTACCTAGTTTACCGCATGCCTCTTAGTGTTCTGCATGCATGCGCTTTAAATTCTGTATATACCTCTTAGTATCCCGTATTGCTACTTTGCATGCGCTTTAAAAACCGGAAAACCTGCTAAACTCTTAGTGTTCTGCATGCATGTGCTTTAAATTCTGCCCATCCCTTCAAAATACTCAAAGAACCAACCATACATGGCATACAAATTCAAATTTCCATTTGATAAAATCCGGCCGGTTTTACCGCTACTAGAGCTGGGCGGGACCGGTTTTCCGAACCTTGGTAGACACCCATACACGTGAGGTATAGGTATGCATGAAAAATGATTTTGTCTTCGCTATATAGTTAACATGGAGTAATGTACAATTAGGGCCTATTTGGGAGAGCTCCACCAGCTCCAGATCCACGAAAAACAGCTCCACTCCACGAAATTTTACCCAAACGCTCCAGCTCCGCGAAATCTGGATACACCAAAATCCTGGATCTGAGGGCCAGATCCATGGATTTCATGGAGCTCCTCAAGGGGTGCTCCACCGTGGAGTTGGGTGGTAATTACCCACTAATGCCACTGGTTACACACCCCATCCCACCAAAAGTGGCCATTCCCACCAAAACCTCAATTTCGTGGATCTGTAGCTGCTGTACAAGCCAAACACTTCATGGTGGGATCCCAGATCCACGGTGGAGCTGCTGCTCCAGATCCACGTTTTCAGTGGTAGAGCTCTCCCAAATAGGCCCTTAATTATTGCAAACTCCGCTGCACTCTAGGCCACGAACCATCGGATGGCTATGCAAGCTTCGTATATATCACCCAAGTCCCCACATGTGATGTATGGAAGATGACACCTCCGTATCACACAAGAATTTCCAGATGGTAAATCTTATAAAGTTATTGTTTTCGCCATATAGTTTATTAATATATAATTAAATAGCTCCAGCTTCAGATTGATATATATCTACCACTACCACAAATTAATAGGTACTTTTGATACACGAGTGTACAACAGGAATCCACCCAACATGCGGTTGCTTACTCATGCATGTCTTATATGCAGCTTTTTAAGGGGGAAATTGATGATTTGCCTATCTTAATTGTGGTTTCAATCACAGACTAAGTTCCATGTAATTGCTCGCATGCCCCATCTTTTGTACGCCCCTTGATTATTTGCCATTTTCAAGTTTTAAAATAATTTCTAATTCTTTTTGGCCATAACCCGATGAGAAAAGACCAAAACGCCCTCCTGGTCGGGATTGACCACCTATGTGGTTGGGTCGCTCCATGCCACACCCAACCCCACCGTACCACTCTCCCGAGCCCTCACTTTTGCTCTCTCCTCTCTTCTAACCAAGGAGGCGACCAAGGTGGCCACCGGTAGCAATGTCTTAAGGGAGCTCCTCCGTCGCCCGCTCTAGCAGCAGTCAGGTGCCTTTGTGTGAGGCACAAAAAGAGAGTGGTTTTCCCCTAATGGATTGCCCTACGTGCGGACTAGAAAAGGTGGTAGAGCTCACATCAAAGACGAAGAGCAACCCAGGGAAGATCTTTGTCAAGTGTCCAAAGAATCAACTCAATGTAAGTTCTCCAATCCTTTGTGGTGTTCCACTAGTCGAATTTGTGGAATTGCTATTGATTAGGGTTGGATAGTACAAGGCTAGGGTTGGATTTGGGTTGGGGTGAGGGACCATGTGAGAAGGTCCAAGATTAATTATGATGAACAATTGTCAATGTTTACGGAGTTGAATTTCAAATTTGCAAAAAGATTTGATTTTCTACCTGCTGTTTGGTTTTTGGCGGTCTGACCGGCTCGGTCGAGCGGTCTGACTAGCTCGACTAAGTGGTCTAACCAGCTTGGCTGAGCGGTCAAACCGACAGGACAAAATAGTCTGACTGGCTTAGCATGAGCAGACAAATCGATTATCTATTGATTTTGGCAGTGAGGTCTAAATTTTGGTAATTTGTTCTAGATTGGGTATTTTGGCTCTAGGTCTATGCATTTATATTACATGAAGCATGTTTGAGCTAACATAGGTCAAGTTGTGAAGAAATTGTGCCAAAAATGATTTCTTTATCTTTGAATGTACAAGGGGCTTCAAGTTAACTATAGTCAATGACAAGGACTGGGACTATGCCCCTAGAGTAGCCGAGGTCTAGAACGACCAAATTTGCTGGGTGAGATGGTTGAGCTCAAGCATGGCAGGGGAAGAAAATGAAGGTTGAAGGGAAGGTTCAAACAACGAGTTGCACTAAATGGCTTGGTCGATCCAAGTAAGGAGTGGTCCAGTGGAATTGAAATGGAAGAGACTTGCTAATGCATGGCAAGCCATTGGTGCATCTACATGTGACAAACATGACGATTGCTTGTAAGAAAAGATGAAGACTAGGTCAAAGCAAGTGTATTTTGGTAGTTTGCCAAATACCGAAAACTTCGTTGGATGAAAACCGCAGTGCTTGGGAAAACAATTTAAGTTAAGGAGATACTAAGAAGATCAAGTGGATCAAAGGCTAAGGACTTGCTGAGCCTGAGCTCATGTGCTTTGAAAAGCATGCTTAAGTTAAGTGTAAGTGTAAAACCATGCTATGTGGGGTTTACGGGTTTCCCCAATTGTTCTAGTGGATAGTATCAATTAGGGTTAGATGTAGGCTGATTGCTCCATCTATTTAGTGGATGGGGTGGAGGTTTTGCATGCTAACCAACATGGCATGAACGACCGAGTCGTGCATGTAAGTGTGTGCTGCAGTTGACATATGATCCAGGAGGAGGACAAGCTGCTCATGGAGTAGTGCACAAGCCAAGAACTCCATTCGAAAATACACAAACAAAAAAATTGATTCCTTTGATCTCCAAGGTAACATGCTGTCTTTCCCAAGTGAATCCACCGAGGAGTTCTACGGCTACACATTGCCAAGAGATAAGCAACCAAATAATAAGAAAATAATCCAATTTAAAAGGCAAGAAATCAGGAAGATCAAAAATGCTAGTAGCTAGGCGTGGAGTTTGTTTCCATAAGTGTCTGCCAAGTTTTTCTGTGGGCATGTTTCTCTCTCCTAGCCTTGGGATGGGGGCCACCAGAAGGAAACACAAGTTTTGGCAAGATGATGCACCAAGATTATTTCTGTTGAATAGAGTAGGTTTTATTTAGAAAGATTAATCCGAAATAAATCATGTTCGAGATTAAAAGGCATGTATTATTTTTGAATTTCCAATTAATTAGCTTGAGTCTAGATAGATTGTTAATAGCTTGCTTATATAGTCTAAGTCCTAGTTTAATTAAACAATTTGTCAGGTCAGTTGGGCCATTAAGTTCCAATCTTACGTATGGCTATATATATAGCCAGGTCTATGCATTATTTGAGAAGGAAGTTATGTAAATTTCTGCCATGAGAATAGAAAAGGCTGAGATGGCTAGTTGTTGAGTGATCCTGTGTTCTTGAGAAGCTGAGTAGGGCTATCTTTTGGCTACGTGAGTTCAATCTTGTATAATGGAATTTGCAGGCCGAATCCTTGTGATTCCCTCTTTCAATTCGTGTTCTTTCTTGAGTACGGGTTGGAGTTATTTTTGGTACGGTTTGCATCTATTAAATTGTGCTAGTTATCATATCTACTATTGTTGTTCCACTTCGAAAGATTGAGCTACCTAAGGATTTAATCTAGTTTCGAGGTTTGATTGCATCACTTGGTGAGTTCCTCATCTTCGAATATGACACCAACTTATAATATGACATCAGCTTATGATAATAGAATGATGGTATTAGATTATCAGTTTGTTCCTATGATTTTCTCAGGCCATGCACCATGCCAAGGTCGGTAGCAAAGGTGCAGCTTCAACTTAAAAGAGAGGCTATTCATCGATGGATCCATGCCACAAAGCTCAATCAACTTCCCAAAGAGTACAAGATAGGGGCAGTGGTGTCCAGGAGGCTGCGTGCTGCGACAAGTGATGGCATAAGGTGAGGTCTCATGCTACATGTCAAGAATAGAGCAAAGATTGGCGAAGCGTGTGAGCAATCCTCATGAAGAATTCAATGTCCTCACCATTAGTGTCTTCGATGATGATGATGATTCTCTTCATTTTCCCGAAGAAGAATCTCCAGGAGTTGATCAAGTTCAATTTAGATCAGGCTGCCAACTAGCTGATCCTCATCTTCCAGCTAGAAGGGAGCCCAAAGATAGAGATGTAACCCCGAACAAAATGACTGACTCTACTGCTAAAATGCCAGTCAAGTATGATGTAATATTTCACTTAAAGAAAATACCAGCTATACTTTCTGTGTATGATGCTTTATGTCTTTCGTCTGCTTTGCACAAGGCTTTTGTTATGACACTACGACACTTTCTTTCTCTGAAGATTATAGGGAAGAAGTGTCACAAACAGAGACAGAAGTAGCTAAGATTTTAAATATGATGTTCGCTGAGGAGAACATGCTATTAGATTATAAAAAACATAATAGACCACTTCTCATGTTCGATGAAATTTGTGAGATGCCCATAAATTGCATAATGATAGATGGTGGAACTGCCATTAATTTATTACCTTTGTGTACCTTGAAAAGGATCGAATATTCTAAAAGGGATTTTAGCCGATCTAATGTGGTTATTCACGGCTTCAATCAGTCTAGTTAGGAAGCTATGGGTACAATATCATTGGTTTTAAGGTTGCAAATATTGTGCACATATGTCAACTTTCACATGATCGATGCGGCTACCTCATATAATGCCTTACTGGGTCTCCTATGGTTGCATAAAAATCAAGTCATACGATCTACGCTGCATCAATGCATCAAATATACGGATCAGTCTGGAGAGATAGTATGGATATTTGCTAATAAAAAGCCATTAACAATGGTTGAATACTTCTATGTTGATGCAAAATTCTACTTTGAACCCGTTGATAAAGTGCATAAGCCAAATTTAGTGTTTGTACTAGAGTCAAATTTCATAAAGAAAGATATTGAGGAATCCTCATCAAGAGCGAAGATATATCAATATATACGAAGTAACCAAAGGAAGAAAGGTGTCATGAATAAATCATTCTCTAATGAAGGTATTGAATTTCCGACACTCTTACCTTCTTTGGTACAACATAAAATAAAACAAGCTCAAAATCAATTGCACGACTCTAGCACAAGCAAAAATAAGAATAGGGCAATTGTTCAAATCACTTTGTCAAATAAGGATGATGAATCATTGCCTATTTATTTATATGACAATAGGGTTCTTTATATAATGCAGAAAATGAGTTATAATATCTTTAAAAGCCCTTCTCTATGCAACTGCCGAGGGCAGCTTGCACCAATTGAACAGGCACTATTCCAGGCACAACTTGAAGCCCTGCACGAAGATCAAACATTAAAATAAAAGAGATATGGGTTGGGTTATGATGTCTGTATGACCTCAGCTGAACTTATAGACACAACGGCAGCGGCTCCACAAATGGAGGATGGGAATCAATCCACCATTGATAAATTGGAAGAAATCAATATTGGAACGCTTAACGATCCTCTTCCAGTTTATATCAGCAAACATTTATCTAAGGAAAGTAAAGAAAAATACCATAAATTTCTTTCCGCAAATAGGAATGTGTTTGCTTAGACATATGAAGAAATGTCGAGTTTGGATCCAGTAGTGGCAGTACATCACCTCGCTGTATAAGAAGACGTTCCACCAGTCAAACAACCATAAAAAAAGGTTTCGACCAGATATACTCCCAAAAATAGAAGTTGAAGTTGACAAGCTCATAGCAGTTAGGTTTATTCGGGAAGTCAAATATCCTAAATGGCTTTCCAACATTGTTCCTGTCAAGAAAAAGAACAGGCAAACTCGTGTATGTGTAGATTTGAGAGATTTGAATAAGGTATGCCCTAAGGATGATTTTCCAATACCTATCTCTGAAATACTTATTGATGCTACTATGGAACATGAAATATTTTCCTTTATGGATGGCTTTTCAAGTTATAATCAAATAAAAATGGCACCAAAAGACGAGGAGTTAACAACATTCCAAACATCCAAGGTATATTTTGTTATAGGGTTATGCCTTTTGGACGTAAAATGCTAGTGCAATATATTAGCGAGTTATAACAATTGTCCTTGATGGACTGCTGCACATCATTGTTGAGTGCTACATAGATGACATTATTATAAAGTCAAAATATGAAAGAGATCACTTAAAGCATCTCTCTATGGTTTTTGAACGCCTTAGACAACATAATTTGAAAATGAACCCGATGAAATATGCCTTTGGAATCTCTTCTGGTAAATTTCTTGGTTTTAGAGTCACAAAGTATGGAATCAAAATTGACCCAACTAAAGTCAAGGCGATTGCTAAAATGCCGCCACCTAAAAACCTTCATGAATTGAAAAGCTTCCAAGGTCAGTTAGCATATATTAGGAGACTTATCTCAGATTTGTCCGGGAGATGCAAACCTTTTCTTGACTTATGAAAAAGGTGTCCCTTTTCAATGGTATCAAGTATGCCAAAATGCATGTTTAGATATAAAGAAATACTTAATAAATCCTCCTATCTTGAACGCACCAATTAAAGGACGACCACTGATTCTTTATACAACAGTTATGTCAACATCATTAGGTGCTCTATTAGCACAAAATAATGATAAAGAAAAGGAAATGTCCTTATATTATCTCAGTCACACCCTTGTAGGGGCAGAATGCAATTATCCAGACATGGAAAAATATGTCTAGCACTGGTATTTGCATCACAAAAACTGCACCATTATATGCTAGAGCACACTGTGCACCTCATTTTGAGAGCAGATCCACTTCGATACATTTTAAATAAAATGTCCCTTTTAGGGAGATTAGCTAAATGGGCGGTGTTCCTATCACAATTCAACATTGTATTCATGTCACAAAAAGCTACGAAAGGACAAGCTTTGGCAAACTTTCTGGTTGCACATCCTATTCTAGATGATTTTTCTATCAATGATGATTTACTAGATGAAGAAATATTAGTCACATCGATAGCCAATTCAACATGGCAAGTATATTTTGATGGGGCTTGTCGAAAATTGGGAGCAGGCGCAGGCATCATCTTTGTTACGCCTAGTGGAGGAATAATTATATTCCATATTCATTCACTTTAATCTTAGCGGTTTCAAATAATTCTACTAAGTATGAAGCTTTAATTATTGGGCTGGTAATAGCCTTGAATATAGGATTGAACACACTATCGATGCATGGTGATTCCCAATTAGTGTTTAGCCAACTTTTGGGGACTTACATGGTAAAGAAAGAGGAATTAATGCCATATTTGCTGAGAGAAAAAGGGCTTATGTCTATGTTCACTAACTTAAGTCTGCAACATATTGTTAGAAGCCAAAATGAAAAAAGGGTGATGCGCTTGCAAGCTTGGCAGCTAGCATGGCATTAAATTCTTATGGAACAACAGACATGCATGTAGAAGAGCAGAGAGTCATGCCGAAACTCATTGAGGAAGAGGAGACAACATCCTCTATAGTATTGACAGTGGATATTTGTGAAATTGAAATGGGAGATTGGCGGACTCCATTCCTTGATTATTTACTCCACGGTTATCTACCTCTTGATTCTTGTGAAAGGACTAGAATCCGAAGAAGGTTAGTCTATTACACATGTATAAATAATATGCTTTATCGACGTTTGTATGATGGCATCCTATTTCGTTGCCTCGCTAGAAGTGAGGAGATGGAAGCATTGAGGGAAGTGCATGTCGAAGTTTGCGATGCACACCAATCTGGTCCCAAACTGCATTATCAATTAAAGCATTTGGGCTATTATTGGCCTACAATGTTTGAAGATGTTGTGAAATTTGCAAAAAGGTGTCATGAATGTCAGATACATGCTGACTTTATCCATCAATCACGTGAGCCATTGCATTCCACCAACATGTTCTGGCCCTTTGAAATGTGGGGAATGGATATAGTTAGACTAATTAAACTGCTATCATCCAAGTCAGACTAATTAAACCGCTATCATCCAAAAGGCATAAATTCATTCTCACAGCGACTGACTATTTCTCTAAATGGACGGAAATAATACCATTAAGAGAAGTTAAGGCAGAAAATATAGAGAATTTTATAAGAACGCATCTCATATATCGCTTTGGCATCCCTTCACGAATCATATCCGATAATGGATCACCATTCAAAAATAGATAAATGGAAAAGTGGTGCACAAAATTTAAAATAAAGCACCATTTTTCTATAGCATACAATGCATGAGAGACCATGTGGAGGTATCCCCATGTTTGTGATGAGTAATTTACGGTTGGTTTAGAGAGTTTGAGTTTGTTTTGGGTATTCTAGGGTTGAGTATCTTTACTTGTGCTAATGTTGATTATGCTGTTTCGTGCGGTGCTATGTGACGGTTTGCTTGTCTGTGTGACTGCAGGACTTCGGAGCTAGGTCATGGTGAGGCAAGGAGGACCGGGACTAGGCACAGGAGGTGTTGAGGTCCAGACGATCAGTGATGCCGAAGATGATCGAGGCTGGTAAGGTGGTTGCGAATTAGCTGTCTCTCTTCTCACTAGGTCATGGTGAGACTTCTTCCTCTCATCTTGTGATCTAGGATACTGCTTATTAGCTGTCTCTCTTCTCACTAAGTTCAATTCATTTACTTCTTATAGGTTCTAGCAAGAGTTGGGCCACCATTGGGTAGACAGGGAACATGTTTGCTCCTTAGTGGGTTAGAAGAGTGTAGGACCGAAATGGCGACAGAGGGGGGGGTGAATGTCGATCTTTAAAAATCGCCCCCAACACGTATCTTCTTCTCCAATAGCTATGGGAACTATGGAGGTAGAAGACCAGTGCTCACAAGACACCCCAGCAGCAGGAAAAACACAAATACAGAGACCAGCAAGCGAGAAAAATCAAATCGGGAAAATTCTGGCCTCAAGCGGTAGTACCTCTCCCGGAGCGGTAGTACCTCTGAGCGGTAGTACCTCTCCAGGAGCGGTAGTACCTCTCGAGAAAAACAGCAAACAGAAATTTCAGAAAATTGAGAGAATCGCAACGATTCTTGGATTCTTGGCTTGGGAAACTTTGAGGAAAGCTAGGGAACACTCCCAGAAGACTAAGCCAAGAGCCAATAACAAGAAATCCACTCCAAGAATCAAGAATTTCAGATTTGGGTAAAAATCTGAAATCTTGCAAGAACCGAGCCAAAAATCAAATTGCTCCCAAACGGTTGATCCTTTGGCTATGAAATTTTGAGGATAGCTATAAGATAGCCTCTGGATCCTCCATGCCAAATTTCAAGCCATTACACCAAGGGGAACACCAAGAGCACCAAAACCTTAGAGCTTGAGTTCATGAACAGAGGAACTCAAAAATGCAAAACTGGGATTAAAAGCTTATCTCTGGGATTCTAGATGACCAAATGGTCTAAGATCACTCTCCCATCACTAAGCAACCCATTTTGCATCTCCACAGCAAGCAAGAACTCGAAAATCAAAAAGTCAAGAAATCCACATAGAAAGTAACGAAGAACAGAACAGGAGCACAAACAGAACATAACTTCAGAGATTTCATTTCTTGGATCACAATAAATACAGAGGAGTCCCCATACCCCGCGTTGATACAAAGGAAAGATTACAAGCTCTCAACTCAATCCCTCTCATCTCAATCCTCAAGAACACCAAGATTCTCACCACATCTTGGGAGGAAGAACACACAGAGAGGAGTCACATAGAAAGCATCGATGAAGCTACAGAGGGAGCACACTCTGCCTCCACCACCAACACCAACCACTAAAGCCTAAAGCCAAACTAATCACTAAAGACTCTTTTGACTCTAGCCAAACCTAATCCTCCTCAAGTGCTCAAGGAGGGCATGCAGCCCCTCCTCTCCTTTCATAGCGCCTGGCTAACGGGTCTCCGCCCCGTTACGCCCGCTACGTCCAACGGAGCCCGCTCCCGCTTGTGCAGCCTTGCGAATTTCCCGATTCGCCCCTTCTGCACCTTCCGGGAAGCTTCCGCGCTCCTTGCCTCGCACGCCTCGCAACCACCTCGAGTTCCACGTCGTCTTCGACACATCCCGACCGTTCTGACCTCAGCGCCACCTGCGCCTAGTCCGGTCCACCGTGTCTCGCCACGACTCCAACTCGACGTCCTGCAGTCACACAGACAAGAAAACACGTCACATAGCACCGCTCGATACATGAAAGCACAAATACCATCATACTTACCATGACGAAGTCCAAAACCTGTCAAAACATTAGAATATGCATCCTAAACCCAAATGACCAGATTTGACCAAAGTCCGACCGAGCCCGATTGCGCCACGCAACGACTCGACTCCGAACCACTCAAACCAAACTCGACTGACCTAAACCTTTGTCAATTACTCATCACTCTCATGGAGCACGACCACATGGTCTCTCAATCTCCCCCTTGATGAGTCTATTGACAAACGCAGAAAAAGCTTTTAGAAGAGTTTGAGTTTGAAGAATCCAACATGGTCCACAGAATGAAATGAAGCTAATGACCATGTCGACAGAAGGAACACTAGAGCAACTACTGAAAGAGCAAATTGATCTCCAAAGCTCTAAACTGTTCCCAACAGACTTTTTCTTCTCTATTCTCCCCCTTTTGGCAATAAACGCATCAAGATGCAAAAGAGAGAATATGACATGTCAATGGATGAATATGGCTGAAGTTTGTTTATTTAAGCATTTAGAGCCATGAGAATTATCCATATTGACCATAATGAGATACACCAAGCCATAACTCTATAAAAGGCTATCTAGATCATGACCTGACATGTATAAGCTAGCTAGAACACATAGATGACAATCTGAAATATAGTGCATTAAGTGAGAATGCCAAGTCATCAAGAGGTAAAGTCTAACTAGAGATACCCAAGGATGATGCCGGCCATGTCAAGTAAGCTAAGCGGAACCAATAAGCTAATATTGAGACCAACTAGAGTGCTATGCTCAAGAATGAAACATTGGCGCAAGTACTTGGTTCTTTTTGTAGCTTAAGCAATTTGAGCACATAAGACATTGTCTTTGTAAAGCTCATGGTCGTTTCTAACCCAAATTTTGTTTATGTGCTAGATCTCAAGCCTTATGCGACTACTCCAAGCAAAAAGCTTAAGAAGATAGTCTAGGTCATCCAAAACTCCCCTGAGTTCATGCCTAGTGCAATGGCAAGCCGTCTCATGAGAAAGGATTGGTGAAATCAGTTTTTTCGCACAAGAGAGATCTTTTTTTTTAACATATTGTACTACCTCATGCTACATCAAGAGACTAAAATAGCTCAATCTAAGGCTCAATAAAAGATTCAACGCTCAGCTAAGCCTAGTTGACATGGCATGAATCATAAAGAGATAACTCCAGAAAGACTAAACTCAAATGCTAGCATGACAAGTTTTACTTCAAGTTGGGCAATTTTTATTAACTTATCATGGTAAAAGCTAGTCTACACATATGAAGTCATGATCAATCTAGCATATAAGGCACAAATCATGGCAAGGTGTAAAGCATTGTAAACATGTCATAACAGGATAATAATCAAGGCTCAATGTAGTTATATTACAATGCGAAATGCTAAAATGCAGAAAAAATCCAGCTCCCCCTCAACATGACATGCAACTTTTAGTTCAAGTTGAGTTAAGTCACAATTAAGCTCCAGAAGCTCCCAAATGAACTCTCCCTGAACCAAAGCAATAAATCGAGAAGCTGGCAAATAAAACCAAAACAGGCAGTCCTTAAAGCATAGAAAAGATATAGAGGCAACTATGACTCAGACTGACTCTCATCTACCCCATATGACTCCAGGACAATCAGCTGACAGTAAATCACACACTAGAGAGCAAACACGTACCCTGTCTACCCGAGGGTGGCCCAACCCTCGCTAGAACCTACAAGAAGTGAGTGAGCTCAATCTAGTGAGATAAGAAACAGCTAATCCTGGAAGCACAAGATAAGAGTAGGAGTCTAAGCAGCTAGACAAGAGAAACACTCTAATCTATGCTAGGAGGACTAAACCCAAGTGCACCCCAAGTGCAAAGCAACAGAAATGAGACAGAAGCATAATTAATATAATAAAGCAGTAAAGCCCAAGCTCCCCCTCACTACAGTCCGTAAGGACAAACCACCCCAAGCTCTCCCCGCAGAGCTGAAAACCTCGAACTGTCCAAAGGCTTGGTGAAAATGTCAGCCAACTGGTGGTCACTCTCCACAAATTGGAGCACTATATCACCCTTCTCTACATGGTCTCTAAGGAAGTGGAAACGGATATCAATGTGTTTGGTCCGAGAGTGTTGCACTGGGTTCTTAGCAATGTTAATCGCAGAAGTGTTATCACAAAAGAGTGGAACACTGTCGATAACTAACCCAAAGTCCCGCAGGGTCGAAGCCATCCAAAGCACCTGGCTGCAACAACTGGCAGCAGCAACGTACTCGGCCTCTGCAGTGGACTGTGCAACACCGGACTGCTTCCTCGAAGACCAGGAAACGAGAGAAGTGCCAATGAATTGGCAAGTGCCAGAAGTGCTCTTCCTATCTATCCTACAGCCGGCGAAATCTGCATCCGAAAAGGCTCTCAAGGAAAGACAAGAAGAGGAAGAGTACCAGATACCATAGTCAATGGTAGCTCGAAGGTACCGAAAGATGCGCTTCACCGCCTGGCGGTGAGATACGCGAGGAGAAGCCTGAAAGCGAGCACACAAACACACTGAGAAGTGTATGTCTGGTCTCGAGGCGGTGAGGTAAAGAAGAGAGCCGATCATACTTCTGAACTCTTTCTGATCAACTGGCTCGCCATCCTCATCTGGGTCAAGATAGGCTGTCGAAGCCATGGGAGTTGACACCGGCTTACCATCACTCATATCGAAGCGCTTCAGGAGGTCACGAGTGTACTTTCCTTGATGAAGAAATGTACCCTCCCGAGTCTGCTTAATTTGGAAGCCAAGGAAGAAGGTCAACTCACCCATCATACTCATTTCAAACTCGGTGCTCATGACATCCGAGAACTGGGAAACCAGAGTATGGGAAGAGCCGCCAAAGATAATGTCATCGACATAGATCTGGACGAGCAGAAGGTCAGCGCCAAGCCGGCGGATGAACAAGGTCTTATCAACTTTACCCATTTCAAACCCATGACTCAACAAGTAGGACTTAAGCCTCTCATACCAAGCCCTGGGGGCCTGCTTAAGTCCATACAACGCTTTGGAAAGCTTGAAGACATGGTTTGGGTATTTGGGGTTTTCGAAACCAGGAGGCTGTCGGACGTAGACCTCTTCCTCAATAAGGCCATTGAGAAAGGCACTCTTGACGTCCATCTGGTAAAGCTTGAAACCCTTAGAAGCTGCAAAGGCAAGCAGGATTCTAATGGCTTCAAGTCTAGCTGCAGGGGCAAAGGTCTCCTCGAAATCTAGACCTTCAACCTGTGAGAACCCCTGAGCAACCAGTCTAGCCTTGTTTCGAATAACCACTCCATCCTCGCTCTGCTTGTTCTTGAACACCCACTTAGTCCCAATAATATTGTGACCTCGCGGGGGCTCGACAAGCGACCAGACCTTGTTCCTCGAAATTTTCTAGCTCCTCATGCATGGCATTGACCCAAGACTCATCAGAAAGAGCATGAGAAACATCTTTGGGCTCAAAGGAGGCAATGAAGGCAGAATGGAGACAGAATTGAGATAAGCCAGATTTTGAGCGGGTAACACGCTCGAAAAGGTCTCCAATGATCTGCTCTGAAGGATGAGCTTTCTGGATATGTCTAGGAGGTCCAGGATGAGATGAAGAAGTGGCCTCTACCTCGTGAGCTGACGAGGTAGGAACAGAGCCACCAGCTCCAGAAGAAGCAGAAGGCATGGGCTGATCACCTCGAGGTGTGGTGGAAGACGGCACCTCAAGGGGTGGATGAGGGACAGGATCAGGTAGACAACCGTCGTCTCCATCATCCTCATCATCCACAAAGATGGTCTCGGACTGCTTTAAAGAACCTGAGATATCGAGCCTAGTCCCCGGACTGGCCTCATCGAAGGTCACCTCACAGGTCTCTACCATTTTACTAGACTCGCAGTTCCAGACCCTATAAGCCCGCGAAGAAGGCGAGTAACCTAGAAAGATTCCATCACAAGAACGTGACTCGAACTTGTCTAGGTTCCCGGACTTCAAAACAAAGCACTTGCAACCAAACACACGAAAATGAGAGACGTTAGGCTTTCGCCCATATCTCAGCTCATAAGAAGTGCGATGCAAGTGTGCCCGAAGAAAAACTCGATTTGAGACATGGCACGCGGTGGCTATAGCCTCAGCCCAAAACTTCCGCAGTGTAGAGTACTCATCAAGCATCGTCCTGGCCATCTCGACCAGGGTACGGTTCTTCCTCTCCACAACGCCATTCTGCTGAGGGACGTATGGAGAAGAGAACTGGTGCTCTATACCTGTCTCACCACAGAAACTCTCAAAGTAGGAATTCTTGAACTCCGTGCCATTGTCACTGCGGATCGCTCGTAAGGCACCTGGGAGCTCTACAGAAAGCCTACTGAAAAGACCTCGGAAATGCGAAAACGTCTCATCCTTCGAGGCTAAGAAAAACACCCAAGAATACCTCGAGAAGTCATCGACCACAACAAGAACATACCACTTCCCTCCTGCTGACTGAACTCGAGCTGGTCCAACTGTGTCCATGTGGAGCAGCTGTCCCGGTGCATCGGTCATAGTAACTGTGACCGGAGGGTGAGAAGCGGCAACCATCTTGCCGTGCCGGCATGGAGAGCAAACAAGGTCTTTGACCATCTTGAGTTTCGGCAGACCACGAATGAGATCGTGGCTGCTAACTCGGGTCAAATGATCAAATCCGATATGACCAAGTCTCCTATGCCAGAAAGAAAGGTCGCGGGACTCAGAAGCAACTAAACACCTGAGAGGATCACCAGAAGACTCAGAAAAATCAGCACGAAAGATCCTCCCATAACGAGAAATCCCGCAAACCAGACTCCCCGAAGAATCAAGAATTTTACAAGCATTTTTCTTAAAGCTCACCTCGAAACCGTCATCGGTAAGCTGAGAAACTGAAAGCAAATTGTACTGCAGCTTACTAACCAAGGCTACATCTTTCAGAATGAAAGAATCATTAATGCGCACAGTACCTTTGGCGATGACGCGCCCAGAAGAAGCATCTCCGAAGGTGATCGTCTCATCACCTGGAGCGCGGGCAAGGGAAGAAAACCAACGGGAATCTCCGGTCATGTGTCGTGAACACCCGGAGTCGACGAGCCAAACCTTTCCCTTCCCTGCCCGGCGAACCTGAGTCAACGAGAGAGTAAAGTCTCAGTACTGGGATAAATCAAAAGTGATTTTGGCACCCAATACTGAACAACACGTCGAGCAGATGAAGTAGTCAAGCACGACTGACCTCTATCTACCCTACGCTCTCCATGACTCAAAGAAGCAGAGGGTCTGTGAGCAGACCTGAAGCTGTTGCGGGGTCCGACTGCTACGGGAGAGCGAGTCGGAACACCGGCAACACGCTGAACACGCCGCGGGTAACTGTCTCGACGGGGGAAACGAGATGTACCCTCAGGACGGCGGAAGTCATGACCAGGAGCAGCATGAGGACGAAAAACAGAAGACTCAGAAAAACCAAGTCCTCGATGCTGCCCAAACCCATCAACAGCAGTAAACCTAGACCTCGTGCTGGTCCTAGGTGCACTCAGGATCTGGGGCTGACCCTGAATACGCCTAGGAGACTCAACACGGTCTCTACGCGCAATCTTGGCGCGCCTGAAGCATCGATCAACCGTGTGTCCATCCTTCTGACAGAAGGTGCAGTGATACTTCATCCTCTGAGAGGTAGAAGTAGCACGGTCAGGCTTCGCCTTCTGAGAGGCCGAAGCAGCAGGTGCAATCACCTTGCTGTCAGAAATCCCCTGGACATAGCCCGCTGACTTAAATTGGACTTTCTCGGTCCTGGGCTCGGTCTCGATCACACCTGGTGCTATGGGTCTGAGCACAGCAGGTGGATGCTTCCTCATATCCTCATAATAGTCATATCCTAGACCCTGATTAAATCTGCAAATCTTGGACTGGTCTAGAATAAGATTAAGCTTCTTCTTGCCGCCTACAAATCTCTCGAGAGTGTTCATAAGGTACTGACACTCCCGAAAGAGAGAGGTGCAAGAAGAGCAGGGGGAAGAGGGAACAGCAGGAGGTAAGGGAGCAGAAGAAGAACCAATAGTAGAGGAGAGAATGGCTTGTGCATGCACAGCCGACCCTGAGGGGACAGTCCTACTACTAGCAGGTTGGTTCGCGTCTCTAGGCGTCTCACCCTTACCCTGGGGCTTCTCCCCCACACCATCAATCACATCACAACCAGATTGTGGCTTCTCTAGTAAGTCCTTAGTTAGCTTCACATATTTGTCATTCAAAGCAACGAGTTCAAGTTTTAGTTTATCACAACTAATGCATGGTGAGCTAACAGAATCCTTAGTCGCATACTGAGCCATTTTCTTGTTGTTGTCAATCATTTCTTGAAACTGTTTTGAGACAGATTCAAGTTCAGCAGTTAACTTTGGACAGTTCAAACATGAATCAATAGGCTCAAGTAAAGAAGCACGCAACTCAGCAATCTTGTGATCTGCCCGTTTTAGGTTCATCTTTAAATTATTGCAATTTTCACAAGACTCGGGCAGATCAAGGAGCATGGCATAAGGTCCTCTAGCAGCAATGTCCTTAACCTCACATGAGGTGGGAGAAGTAGTCTCATCAGTAGTAAGTAGGGTAACAGCCATCCTACTCAACTCTAACTCAGCAAGCAGACTAACATTCTCCACCTTAATAGAATCAAGCTCGGAGGACACACTATCATGCGAGGTCCTTAATTTCTCCATATCAACCAGCAAAGCAGAGCATGTATCACAGTCGTCACGGGAGGGAGCAGATGTAAGTGAAGTAAGCTCCCGTGACAGTCTATCTACTTCCTTCTCCAACTCACTACATCTAGCTCTAGATCTAGCATGAAATCCTTCTAGCTTAAGGAAAGCTTCATTAAGTTGGTCATAGGAGGGACATACCTCGTCCGAGTCGGAGTACAGCTCGCTGTCGCTGAGTTCGCCCTCGAGGGCCATGAAGCACATGCCGGAGAAGTCGTCGCCGCCATCCTTGGGCTCTTGGTCACCCGTCCCGTCGTCGTCGCTCCATCCCTCCACCTCGCTGAGGTCGAGGTCGTCGAAGGCGGTGAGGACGCGGTGGAAGAGCTTCTTGGCCTTCCCGAAGTTGCGGAACTTCTTCTTTCCCGGAGCAGGTGCTGAAGGCTTCGTGTTGCGGTTCTTGTCGGTGTAGTCGTTCTTGCCCGAACCGCCGTAGTCACCTTTACCCTTTCCAAGCTTGGGGCAGTTTGCTCGGATGTGGTTGGGGCCACCACACTCGAAGCAGATGACTGGTCCTCCTCTCTTTCTGTCTCTCCTACCCTTGTAGGCATGGGAAAACCTTCGGGCTAGGAGGGCCAGCTGATCATCCGCAAGCTGCTCTAACTGATCATCAGTTATGTCACAGAGAGCAGCAAGGGAGAAACCGCAAGAAGACTCAGAAGAGAGACCAGAAGCTGAACTGGGATCGGTGACCAAAGCCATCGACTGTGACTTCGACCTACGAGAGACAACGTCAATCTCGTGAGTCTTGAGGCGCGAGTACAGCGCGTCAAGAGTCAAGGTCGAGAGGTCTATCGTGTCTTTGATGGTGGTCACTTTCATCTCCCACACTCGCAGATCGAGTGCTGCAAGCATCTGACGAGCATTGTCCGAGTCGGGGTATGTGAGACCGACCGCTCGGAGGTTGCTCAAGATCTTGTGGAAACGAGCGAAACACTCATCTAGGGACTCACCAGCAAGCATCTCGAATTTGTTGTATTCGCGCTTGAACTGGTCCTGTCGAACCGTCTTGATCTGGGTGGTGCCCTCATGGTATGCGTCGAGGGTCACCCAGATATCGTAGGCGGACGACAGGTGGGAGATGCGATCGAACTCGCTACGACTCAGGCCCTGGATAATGATGTTCCTTGCCTTAGCGTTTGCCTCAACATCATGCATATTCCCAGCATTGATGTTCTCATCGGCAGGAACAACAAACCGGACCTTGACCTTGCGCCAGATAGCGTACCCCTGAGCCTGGATGTATGTCTCCATTCGGCTCTTCCAGAAGGGGTAATCGATGCCATCGAAAACGGGCGGCTTGGTCGAGTACTTGTCCGTCGCCATGGCTCTTGAGACCGGTTAAGATCTATTGAAAACAGCTAACCGGCTCTGATACCAATTGTAGGACCGAAATGGCGACAGAGGGGGGTGAATGTCGATCTTTAAAAATCGCCCCCAACACGTATCTTCTTCTCCAATAGCTATGGGAACTATGGAGGTAGAAGACCAGTGCTCACAAGACACCCCAGCAGCAGGAAAAACACAAATACAGAGACCAGCAAGCGAGAAAAATCAAATCGGGAAAATTCTGGCCTCAAGCGGTAGTACCTCTCCCGGAGCGGTAGTACCTCTGAGCGGTAGTACCTCTCCAGGAGCGGTAGTACCTCTCGAGAAAAACAGCAAACAGAAATTTCAGAAAATTGAGAGAATCGCAACGATTCTTGGATTCTTGGCTTGGGAAACTTTGAGGAAAGCTAGGGAACACTCCCAGAAGACTAAGCCAAGAGCCAATAACAAGAAATCCACTCCAAGAATCAAGAATTTCAGATTTGGGTAAAAATCTGAAATCTTGCAAGAACCGAGCCAAAAATCAAATTGCTCCCAAACGGTTGATCCTTTGGCTATGAAATTTTGAGGATAGCTATAAGATAGCCTCTGGATCCTCCATGCCAAATTTCAAGCCATTACACCAAGGGGAACACCAAGAGCACCAAAACCTTAGAGCTTGAGTTCATGAACAGAGGAACTCAAAAATGCAAAACTGGGATTAAAAGCTTATCTCTGGGATTCTAGATGACCAAATGGTCTAAGATCACTCTCCTATCACTAAGCAACCCATTTTGCATCTCCACAGCAAGCAAGAACTCGAAAATCAAAAAGTCAAGAAATCCACATAGAAAGTAACGAAGAACAGAACAGGAGCACAAACAGAACATAACTTCAGAGATTTCATTTCTTGGATCACAATAAATACAGAGGAGTCCCCATACCCCGCGTTGATACAAAGGAAAGATTACAAGCTCTCAACTCAATCCCTCTCATCTCAATCCTCAAGAACACCAAGATTCTCACCACATCTTGGGAGGAAGAACACACAGAGAGGAGTCACATAGAAAGCATCGATGAAGCTACAGAGGGAGCACACTCTGCCTCCACCACCAACACCAACCACTAAAGCCTAAAGCCAAACTAATCACTAAAGACTCTTTTGACTCTAGCCAAACCTAATCCTCCTCAAGTGCTCAAGGAGGGCATGCAGCCCCTCCTCTCCTTTCATAGCGCCTGGCTAACGGGTCTCCGCCCCGTTACGCCCGCTACGTCCAACGGAGCCCGCTCCCGCTTGTGCAGCCTTGCGAATTTCCCGATTCGCCCCTTCTGCACCTTCCGGGAAGCTTCCGCGCTCCTTGCCTCGCACGCCTCGCAACCACCTCGAGTTCCACGTCGTCTTCGACACATCCCGACCGTTCTGACCTCAGCGCCACCTGCGCCTAGTCCGGTCCACCGTGTCTCGCCACGACTCCAACTCGACGTCCTGCAGTCACACAGACAAGAAAACACGTCACATAGCACCGCTCGATACATGAAAGCACAAATACCATCATACTTACCATGACGAAGTCCAAAACCTGTCAAAACATTAGAATATGCATCCTAAACCCAAATGACCAGATTTGACCAAAGTCCGACCGAGCCCGATTGCGCCACGCAACGACTCGACTCCGAACCACTCAAACCAAACTCGACTGACCTAAACCTTTGTCAATTACTCATCACTCTCATGGAGCACGACCACATGGTCTCTCAAAGAGCAGTTGATAGTCCTAGAGTCATATGGGGTAGATGAGAGTCAGTCTGAGCCATAGTATCCTCTATATCTTATCTATGCTTCCAGGACTTCCCTTCTCTGATTTCTTTGCCAGCTTCTCGTTTTATAGCTTTAGTTCAGGGGGAATTTATTTGGGAACTTCTGGAGTTTAATATTGACATAACTCAACTTGAACTAAAAGTGCATCACATGTTGAGGGGGAACTGGATTTCCTGCATTTCATTTCAGCATTCTGTATTGTAATATAATTACATGGAGCCTTGATTATTATCCTTAGTTGACATGTTTACAATGCTTTACATCTTGCCATGATTTGTGCTTAAGTGCTAGATTTATCATAACTTTATGTGTCGTCAAGCCTTTGCCATTGATAAGTTAATTAAAATTGCACAACTTGAATTAAGACATGTCATGTTAGCTCTTGAGATTAGTTTGTCTCTAGTTATCCTTTTATGATTCATGCTATGTCAAATAAGCTGAGTTGAGTCTTGAATCTTTGTTGAGTTTTAGTTTGAGCTATGATAGTTTCTTGATGAACCATGAGTTAGTACAACTATTTAAAGAAAGCAAAAAGATCTCTTTTATGTGCGAAAGAACTGATCTCACCAATTCTTTCTCATGAGATTGCTTGCCATTGCACTAGGCATGAACTCAGGGGGAGTTTTGGATGACCAAGATCATCTCCTTAAGCTTCTTGCTTGGAATGGTCGCATAAGGCTTGAGATCTAGCACATAACTAAAATTTTGGTTGGAAACGACCATGAGTTTCAAAGAAAAATGTCGATTTGTGCTAAATTTGCTTCAATAACAAAAGAATCAAGTACTTGAAAAAATGATTCATTCTTGAACATGTAGCACTCTAAATTGACTCAATACTAGCTTCTTGGTTCCATTTAGACTATTGACATGGCTTGCATCATTTTTGGATACTTTTTGCTAGACTATAATCTTGACTGGCTTGACATGCTAACAAATTCATCTAATTTTCAGATTGTTACTTATGTGGCTTGCCTTGATTATGCATATGTTGTCATGATCTTGATAGCATTCATATTTATGGCTTGGTGTAATACTAAATGGTCAATTTGGATAATCTTCATGGCTCTAATTGCTTACATTGAATAAAATTCAGCCATTTCATCCTTGTCATGTTTTATTTTCCTCGTAGTGTCTTGATGATTTTATTGCCAAAAGGAGGAGAATATTGGAGAAAAAGCCTTTTTGGGAGCTTTGGTAGCTTTTGCGGAAAACTTGCTCTTTCTTTTGCTCCTTTTGTCAACATGGTCATTAGCTTCATTCTCCTTTTTTTGGACCATGTTTGACTCTTCAAACAAACTCAACTTTATATGCTTTTTCTGTGTTTGTCAATATACGCATTAAGGGGGAGATTGAGAGGCCATGTGGAGGTATCCCCATGTTTGTGATGAGTAATTGACGGTTGGTTTAGAGAGTTTGAGTTTATTTTGGGTATTCTAGGGTTGAGTATCTTTACTTGTGCTAATGTTGATTATGCTGTTTCGTGCGGTGCTATGTGACGGTTTGCTTGTCTGTGTGACTGTTGGACTTCGGAGCTAGGTCATGGTGAGGCAAGGAGGACTGGGACTAGGCACAGGAGGTGTTGAGGTCCAAACGGTCAGTGATGCTGAAGATGATCGAGGCTGGTGAGGTGGTTGTGAGTCGGGAGACGAGGAACCGTTGCTGGAGCTACCGGTGGAGGACACGACGGGCGACGACGAGAGAACCAGGACTAGACTCAGGCAGGAGTCGGAGGACCAAACGGTTATAGGTCGATTGCGATCGTGTGCGATGGAACAGACCAGGACTAGACTCAGGTGGAGTCGGAGGTGTCGGTCGGTGTCGGGTGGACACGACGGGCAGCGGCGAGTGGATCGGGACTAGGCTCAGGTGGAGTCAGAGGTCCAAACGGTCAGGATGCCGGGTGCGGTCGTGTGCAGCGAAGCGGACCGGACTAGACTCAGGGAGTAGTCGAGGTCCAGATGGTCAAAGGTGCCGGTTGCGGGAAGCTTTCGGGGAGGTGCTTGAGGGGCAAATTGGAGATTTGACTCAAGCATGAGAGAAATGGCTGGTTTCCCTCCATTTCAAGTTATATTCACTTTTTGCCTCAAGTGTGTGTGAGGCATGGAGTGGTTATTATATGACACTTCTTGATTTTCTCCTTGTGGGTGTAAGCTTGGAGTTAAAAGGAGTAGTGTATGCAGGCATTTGGTGTAGCTCATGTGTCCAAGTAAGAAAAGAGAGTGAGCAGGAGTGTGCTCTGGGTGTGTACGTGAGTTACCTCTCAAGCATGTAGTGAGATGAGAGGCATTTCTCCTCAAGAGTGTATGGGGATGTACTGTATTTCTCTGTGTAATCATTCCTCTGTAAGCATTCATGGTTATGAATCAATTTGGAATGGAATGACTTTGAGCTTTCATCTCTATTCATTTCTGCTCTTTTGAGTTTGAGCTGATTTCTTGCTTGTGTAGCAGCATTTCTTGTTTCTCAATGGTGGGAATTAGCCTCCAGACCATTTGGCCAAGTCATCCCTGAGAGCAATTCTTGAAATCAATGTGTATTGCTTTGAGGCTTACTTCCTCTGTTTTGATTCCCTAGGGTTTGAAGTCAGGGCAACTTGAGTTTTCTTTGTTTAGCCTGGGAGAAATGATTCTAGCTTCATATTTGCTCAATTGAGATTGTTTCTCAGGTGTTTTTCAAGTCTCATAAGCAAAGAATCTCAGAATCTTGAGCAAAATGGATTTTATCTTCTCTGCAGACATCTTTTGTGCTTTCTCAGTGTGTGCAGTCTTCTTTTGATGTTTGGGCTGCATTTCTCCTCTCCTAAGTTCCCCATGTTATTAAGCTTGCAGACCAAATGAAATGGTCTGAGGAAGAGCTGCAGTAGATCATCAATTTTCCCATGATTTGAAGTGTCAGTTTTTACTGTTCATTTTTCCAATCTGCTTGGTCTTTCTGGCTTCGCGATTTCGAGACCGGTCAAACCGGTTCAAAGCCGGTGGTCAGACCGGTTCTACCATGGCGGTCTGACCGCCAACCCTAGCGGTCAGACCGGCCGATCAACTGCGGTCTGACCGGCTGGGGCTGAGCGGTCTGACCGGCCTAGTGCAGGCGGTCTGACCGGCCGGTTCACTGCGGTTAGACCAGCGTGTTGCACTCTGTGATGCTTTTTGTATATTCTGTTGTGTTTTTATTCCGCTTTCACTTATGTTTGCTTTGTGGTCCCAGAGTGCATGAATCTTCCTCGTCATAGTTGTTCATAGCTATCGGAGAGGAGATTCGTTCGTGGATACTTTGGGGGCAAATTTCAAAAAGGCACCATTCACCCCCCCTCTGTTACCATTTTCGATCCTACAATGCAGCAGCCAACAGACAAGCTGAGGCATTTAATAAAACCCAATGCAAATTAGTAACAAAGGTGGTCTCAAAGAACAAGTGAGATTGGCATGAAAAGTTGCTCGAACCCTTGTGAGTGTATAGGACCACAACACGCACACCAACTGGAATGACTCCTTACTCCTCGATATATGGAGGAGAAGCGGCCTTACCATTAGAAGTACAGATCAATTCTTTAAGAGTCTCTGTGCATGAGAAACTCTTAGAAGAGGAAGCCGCTACATTATGATTTGAAGAATTGGAACATCTTCAAGGAAAATGACTTCAAGCATTACAAAACCTAGAAGTGTATCAGGCTAGAATGTCACGAGCTTTTGATAAGTGTATCAAAAGAAGGTCATTCAAAGAGGGAGATTTAGTTCTCGCTGTTATTCGCCCCCATGAATATTACACATCGGATGCAAAGAAAAGACTAAATGGGAAGGCCCTTACATGATAGAAGAAGTTCATTCTAGTGGCACGTATAAAATTATTTTCATAGACGATGAATATTGTCCACTGTAGATAAATAGAAAAATTTTAAACCGTTATTACACCTGAAATAAAAAATAATAAACGCTCCAAAACCTCACGAGCCTAAACTATGGTGCAAAAAAAATATAACTCGAAAGCCTCATGAGTCTAAACTGTGGTACAAAAATAAACGCTCCGAAACCTCATGAGTTTAAACTGTGGTGCAAAAAAATATATCTCCAAAGCCTCATGAGCATAAATTGTGGTACAAAAATAAACGCTCCAAAACCTCATGAGCCGAAACTGTCGTGCAAAACAAAATACAGCTCCAAAGCCTTATGAGCCTAAATTGTGGTAGAAAAATAAATGCTCCATGATATTTCGACCTTGATATTTCGACCACGTTGGTTGACCATGATATTTCGACCACATAGGCTTTCCTGATATTTTGACCACGTGAGTCAACCATGATATTTTGACCATGTTGGTTGACCATAATATTTTGACCACGTTGTTTTCTTCACGCACACCGAATGATGCACTGGTCAACCAAATGCATGCATGGATACATTTCGCATGTTGATAGGGAAGTGGTCCATAACTGCAGGAATGCATAAGTTAAGCACTCTCCAACTAATAATTAGTAGTGATTAATAGTAAACACTAATGGGGCCATATTTTAGCCATAGCACACGGAAATCAAAAGAACACCTGGAAGTCCCAGATAGTGCTCGTCCAGCAATCGTGGCTGAAGCACGGTGTGCCAGTGTGTATGTGCTTGTGCCCATGTCCAGCAACCGCCCACGTTCTGCCATGCCCACATCCTACACATCTGTATGCCTGTGCGTGCCGTATGGGTAGTTTTCAAAAGAAAATTCAGTGAAAACAAAATCAAAGAGAGGAGTTGCCATAATTTCCCTCCATGAACCACCCTCTAATCCTTGCTATAAACAGGGGTGAAGAGTAGACAAGAGGATGGAGAACATTTTGGGCAAGAGAAGGAAATGCTAGGCAAACTCTAGGAGAAAAGAAGACAAACAAAACAAACCTGAAAAGAATAGAGGGAACCAAGCCAGGGAAGAAGGTGAAGTCCTTGCTCTTCTTCTTCCTCTTCTCCTTCACCCTTTGGTTCAACCATCGCGGTATGAATCAATGGGCGTTCTCCTTATTCCCCTTTTTACCCCTTCTATTCAACCATCGCAGTATTTCTATACTAGGCATTTCATTCAAAATATCACATGTAATTCCAATGCTAGTACAAGATTTTTTATTTTTCTTGGAGAAGTAAATCATGAGCTTTCTTGGAAAGATATGTGTTCTCTCTTCAAGACCTTAAACTTTGATTTTTATTTTCCAAGAAATTCATTTAATTCAATGAGTATGTCCATAAGATCATCATATGAGGGTTCATCGTCATCGTGGAATTTTACCTTTTCTCTTTTAGCCATAAGGCATGTAGGAGTGAAGAATAGCGATGAAGCCTCCTTGATGGCAATGCCCACGTGCCCCTTCTTCTTGGGAGACTCGTCCTCGCTTTTGGAATTATTCCCTAATTGAAAAAGGCTATTGTGACTGATAGGTGGGACCCATGGACTGTAGCCACAGTGGATCAAGTCCACTTATTAGTGGCTCATCCTTGCTTAACTGGTTTTAAAAGAATTCTTAAATAGTAGGTGGCCCACATGTTATTGATACTAGGTATTAATTTAACATGGAGGGCTCGCATGTCAATGGGAGTAGCGATAAACTAATCATGGCCATTATATTAACTACTCACTGATTTGAATTAATTGCCTCACTATAGTAGCTTCTTCCCACCAAGGAGAGAGTGGCGCTCATCTTTGGTGAGGGAAAGTACGGAGGTTCGCAAGAATGCACAAAATGAGATCCCTACCATAGCGTGCACCTCTGGCCCAAGTTTCCTGGCTCAATTCGGCTTGTGTAGTGGTTAGCAATGAGCCGAGTGGTGACGGTGGTGAGCGCATGGCACCACAACATTCTACGCTTCTAGAACCTAATTCCATGCTTAGGGAGTACCTAGGGCTACGAGAAGGCTACCTAAGGGATCAATGGAGCTCGGGGATGGCTGAGGGAACTTGGCAATGTGGACCCACGACATCACGAGGTGAAGCATAGCGCTGATGTCGTACGGGCGATTATAGCCCAATTCATTGGTGGGGTTGAATTGAGGGAGCTCTAGTGATGCCTCAACTGAGAGGAATTTGCCGGAGGAGGCGCTAATTGACCGATTCCTAACTTGGTCGAAGTTGGAGACGGAAGTGGCTCCGGTGAACTACGGGCTTTGAGGGGGGCAATTCCATTAAGGAGAGGGAAGAGTGTGGTGTGGCGAAACTATACAAAGTATGGTGGGGTATTTATAGAGGGCTAGGCGATCGAGCGACGTGGGCGGGGTATAGTAGTGGTGATGTGGTGCCCCGGCAGTGTTGCCGGCCTCTGTCAGCTCTGGTATGGCCACAAGGGCATGGAGGGGACAGCGCATGAGCGTCGAGGCTACTAGTCTAGGCTTTGGCAACACGATTATCGGGTTGCACTCACAATGGGTCTTTGGATCGATGGCCATTCGACACAGCGGCGAGCCAGGGGGAAGGTTAGTGTAGTGGCCACGTCTAGGCGTACTTGAATGCAGGCATGAGTTGCTGTATGGAGGTGATAATGCAGGCAAATAGGAATGGTGTAGGATTAAGGATACCAACTAGAGGGGGTGAATAGGAGGTTTTTAAATTTTTCTTGACTACTTAATTAATTCTTTACAATTTTAATAGCAAGCATGTAAAGCAATTAATCCTACATAATCTTTACTCCTTAAAAAGAAGGAGTTGGTGGTTGGTACGGCCTCTCCTTCCCCTTCTCACAAAAAAGATCTACTAACTGACGTGTGGCCCCCTCCCACCTACGACAGTTTCTCCCCCACCACCCCCACCAACTCGTTTCTCTCCTCCCCCACCAACTCCCTCCCCGTTATCTGCGTCACTCCGCCCACGCCTCCTCCCCTCCCCCGTTATCTGCGTTACCGACTCCTCCTCCGTCACTCCGCCCTCGCTACATTCTCCCCACTGCGCCGCCGCCTCATACTCCTCCCGCGCCCCCCACCGTATCCGCTCTGCCCTCACCTCCTCCCCCGCTCCGCCCTTGCCCCCTCCTCTCAACCTCCTCCGCTCCACCGCCATCTCCAATCCTCGCTCTTCCGCTCCACCACCACCTCCTCGCTCCACCCTCGCCTCCTCCTCCCCACCCCACGCTGCCGCTGCCTCCTCCCCACCTTGCCGGATCCAGGCGGGCAGAGCCCAGCGGCAGCGACACGGCTCGAGTGCGGTTCACAATGAGCCAGAGACGGCCGGATCCAGGCGGGATCCGCCGGATCCAGAAGAGGCGACGAGGATCCGGGCGGCGAGGGCAAGCAAGATGGGGCGGCGAGTAGGAGATCTGCAACGACGATGGTTTCGTCTATAAGCACCCCCATGGCCTCTACCTGGCCGACCGCGATGGTGCCGATGCGGTGGCGCCCTATACCCCGGCGTTGCCCTTCGAGTCAGTACTCCTCCAGCGCCACCGCAGCGTGCTCCTCGAAGGTTCTTTGGAATGGCGTCGGTGGTGGAGGACGAGGCATCGACTGCGGCTGCAGCGACAACGGTGGTCTCCAACGGGGCTACGGACGTCCAGTGGAGGGTGGGTCCTTACCGCAGCCCTATCGTGTTGGTGTTTGGTTTCCTTTTTTGCCCTGATTTTTGGTTCTGATTTTATTTTTGGCGTGTTCTTGATCCGTAGAGAGACCAGGCCAAGGAGATTCTCTCGAAGCAGGATGTCAAGATCACCACCAAGGCCAACTAGCACGAGCGCTTCATATTCAAGGTCATTATTTCCTTGTTCCTTCCCCTCCTTAAAATTTTTGGTTTCTTGGTATTGGGTTGATTAGGCGGCCTGTTGCTCAAATCTTGGTGTGCCCGTGCTCTGCTTGTTGAAACTTAGGCAATTCTTGGTGCTTGTATGCGTAATTGGGGCCAGAGCTCTACCATGACAGACTTCAGATTGAGCCATAGCTTGAGAAAGAAATTGGGGCCAAATTTGAAGAAGACCTGGATGCTATGCTTCCAAAGTGTGATGTCATTGTGATCAACACACCTCTTACAGAGAAAACAAGGTTTCCGTTCATCGTATTCTTGTTCTTTCCAAAATCTTCTAATGTACAACTTCTCTGAGTCTTGTTTGGACCTTTCTTCATAGTCATGTTTAACAAAGAAAGGATTGCAAAGATGAAGAAAGGTGTGATCGTTGTGAATAATGCTCGAGGAGCAATCATGGACACCCAGGCAGTTGCGGACGCTTGTTCTAGTGGTCACATTGCTGGTACCAATCTTTCATTTCTTTTAGTCTCTTATACACCAGAATGCCACATGGTGTTATTCTAATTATTGTTGTTGGGGTCTATGAACTATGAAGTACATCATTGTTTTGGGGGCCTGTCATGCTTCGCATTTATGAGGGGTAATATGGGAAAAAACTTAAAATCAATACAACATAATTCAGTGATGTCAAGTATGTTATTTTGTTAAGGATTTTTACGCTTCACAAAAACAAAAAGGTGATATACACCTCTGTACATTAGCTCTCTTGCTATGCTATTGTTTTATTGGGTACAAATTACAAAAATATGCTTGCCATACAGAGACCTATTATTATTGTGTCCTATTGAAAGCATAGGAGAATGATGCACTATCTTATATTTCTGTCTTGACCAGTATTTCCTTTGACACAAAGCACCTCATTCCTATTTCTTAGGATATGGAGGTGATGTCTGGCTCCCCCAACCAGCACCGAAGGAGCACCCATGGCGCTACATGACTAATCATGCAATGACCCCTCACATCTCTGGGACTACAATTGATGCACAGGTCAGCTTCTATGTTTTCTCCTTTAGCTTAGGCCTTACAAGTGTATCATTAATTCCAGCATCTGATGCTCTGATACCTCATCGTGTTGTTTAACAAAACTATTGAGCATTCTAATAAGTTATTTGAGAGGAATTCTCCAGATGGTAACTCATGTTTCATGACACCTAGAGAGTAATGAAGCATATTTGCATTGAAAGCAAGGTAGCTGGAACTGAGAGAGTAGGGCAGTATATTATGATCCTACAATAATTTTTCTTCAAATTGCAATCATATCAAGGCTTTACTGGATTAAGATTTAACTTAAGACTCAAGTCAATCTATGTAAGTACGTTACAGAATCATAAGATTTTAGATTCAGGGCTTCAGGCTACCTTCACAGCAACTATATATATACGACAATACATGTGTAGCCTAGATCATGTGCGCTCCTCTTTCCATCAGTTTGCATCTGCACATGTTTTATCCATTGCCATACTTCTGCTGATTGATTGTGTCTACGGTGTTGATGGCAAACAAACAATCCCTGCAGCTGAGGTACGCGGCGGGGGCGAAGGACATGCTGGAAAGGTACTTCATGGGGGAGGACTTCCCTGTGCAGAACTACATCTTTAAGGAAGGCAAGCTCGCCAGCCAGTATCAGTAATCAGCTGCGCCGTAGTGTATCCAGCTGACCTGGCTGCATGGCATTTCTGAAGCGAGACGTGAGGAAAAAAGACAAGCCCCTTTTGTTGTTGTATGAATGTTCTCTGAAAACCTATCGGCAACCGGAAATAATGGATGCCAGGCGTCACAACCATGGCGGTGAATAAAAGCTTTCTGTGCATACAAATATGTTCTAAATTTATTTAAAATCCGTAGCAGCGCACGGGCATTTAACTAGTTCTAGTTAAGTAAATAACAATGCTAGCTCTAAATCAATCAAATGATCACAATAAAGTAAATGAACAGGAGCTAGAAGGAAGAAAGTGAGAGATGTACACAATCGATGTTTTTACCGTGGTGATCGGAAACTTGCCGGTTTCCACTAGTCCACGTTGAGGTTAGCCCGAACCAATTGGACCGGCTCCACGAATTAAGCCGAAACACCTCGATCACTAGAGGTAGCTCTTCCCCGCTCCGGGTAGGTGAGCTCCAACCTTCACACGAATGTCGGGTTTTCTCACAATCTCCTTTGAGAAGATCACCGATCAAACACCTCCCAATCGTCCAGGTGCCGGCAAATACCAAGAGTAATAAACCTGGACTTCACTTGATTTGCAAACTAGTGCCAAGGATCAACTAATGAATGCAATGCACTTAATTTGCCCAACCACCTCAAATTGAATGCACAAGAGAGAACAAAGGGTGGAATGAATGCTCTATGCTCAAAGAATGCTCAATGGATCTCTTGTAACTGTCCTTGAGCAGTGGTACGGGTATTTATACCCTCCGCCAACCAAAACTAGCCGTTTGGCACAATTTCCTGAAAAATTCAGGATGAGCGGTACTACCGCCGTTATGGGGCCGGTACTACCGCTCCTATTTTTGACGCGGCAGAACGACTATGTCAGAGCTCTACAGTGACCGTTGGAATGTTGGCGCGGTACTACCACCGTTGAAACTTGCGGTACTACTGCTTTGCGGTAGTTCCACAAAGTCGGCGCGGTACTACCGCTTGAGCCGAACTTCCAAAAGTCCCAAATTTGGCGCTCTTTGGAAAAAAGGCTCCGTTCTGCATTCGGAGCTTCCGGACTCCAGAAGTACCGCTCTGGATAGCGGAACTACAGCACCCCACGGTAGTTCCGACGTTGAAATTGCCTGTACTTCCGCTCCGCAAAAACTCAGGCTACGTCCGGAGGGTGCTCTTTGGAAAAAAGGTTCCGCTCCCCCTCTGGAGCTTCCGGGCTCCGGAAGTACCGCTCTGGATAGCGGAACTACAGCACCCCACGATAGTTCCAGCGTTGAAATCGTCGGTACTTCCATTCCCGCAAAATCTAAAATGCATCCGGGGGTGCTATCTGGAAAAAAAAGGCTCCGCTCGGGTTCCGGAGCTTCCGGTTGCCGGTAGTTCCGATTTTATCCGCAGAACTACCGACCTGCGGTAGTTCCGACGTTGTAAATTGCGGTATTACCGCTCTTCCAGATAGAGCACAGTTTTGTTTTTAAATCAGATTTTTGATGAATGCATGCTTCTAAATTGATACAAATGGCACATAAAATTTGCTATCAAGCTACTTGCCATGATCCCTCTTTATGGTACGATTATCTACCCTATAATCCGGTCTTCCACCTTTTCTCCTTAAGACCGGTAAAAATAAAAGGGATGCTAAGTATACCTTTGCCTTGAGCCATTTTGGGTCTTCACATTTATCCTTTGGCTTGCATCTTGTCACCAATCTATGGACTTAACCTTTACATACTCATTAACCACGTTAGTCCCATATTCACATAAATTCATTAATTACCAAAACCATTTTTCGGGGCCTAGATGCTTTCAAATGGCACTTTGGGCAATGGTTGCAACTAGGCTTGGCACGACATTAAGGCTGGCGTTGGCATGCATGGCACAATGCACAAAAGGAATAGGAATGGCTCGGGTGGAGAGGTTGGCGAAGGTGAGACAAGCCTCATGCATGCACTAGTTTGCCTTGGGAGCCACTGGAGCGACGAGAAGCCAAGGGTGGTGGTGCGGCTAGTGCAACACGGGCACGATCGACGTGTGAGGTCGGCGTGGTGTGCATGCTCTAGCTCGGCTGGGCGGAGCCGAGGGACAAGGGAAAAGAAAATAGGCTGGCTAGGTGGGCTAGTAGGCCAAGTGGGCTGGAGGGTATGGGCCAAGCTCGAAATTTGATTTTCACCTTTTGATTTTTCCTTCAAATTCTTGATTTTGAAATTTAAATTTAAACATTTGATTCTAGCCATAGCCGTCTTGTCTTAGGGTTATATTCACACATAAATTTGCTTCATCTCAATTCATGGACTTCTCCAAAATACCTATTTAGAGTCCAAAATACCTATTTAGAGCTCTTTAATTGGTAATTGCTTTTTGAAGCTATAAATTTTGAATTGAACCTTCATTCAAATTTTGGATTGATTTGAAGTTGGAAACAACTCTTAATTTTGGACTTATTAAAATTTTTAATTATAACTCCATCTCTATTCTATTTTAGAATTGAGTTTATGATTTAATTTAGCAAATCACAGCTTCATTTAATTTCCAGTGTTATTCTTGTCTTTTGCTTGGCGAGATTTACACTATAAATTTTCCATGCCCATTTTTCTGGATCATCTTTTTAGATTCATATTCTATTTAAATTTTAATTTCATTAATTGCACTTTTCTTTTAAATATTATTTCTACGGATTTTATTTCTTAGGAACCTCAATCAAAATCAGAAAAATCCATATGCTAATAAGATGCAATTCAAAAGGTTTGAAAATTTTCACATTTTCAAGTACCCTGATTTTGAGGATGTTACAAGGAAGATGCACAATATCAAGAAGACACAATCATAGCATAAAAAGGTACTAAAATAGTATATTAATCCACAAGTCTTAAGTTACAGCAAGATCCCCACACTCGGGGGGAGAATAGAGACTACTTCATACGAAGATCGAGGTTACACATGGTTACAGATGGAGAAGAGTGAGGGAGAAGACGTTAGACAAAACCGAGGTGGTAGAACGGGGCTATGCTAGGGCAGTGCTAGGCCATGCTAGGGCTGTGCAGCTCTGCACTCTCGGCGACTTCTTTAGATGGGTAGCCTTAATCTCGTGATTTTGATGTATTTCGATGGATTTATTTGATGGCCCCGACCGAAAATGGTGAGGAGAGGCGGTAAGCATAGGTCCATGTACGGGGTAGCGCGGGGCCATGCTGAACTGTCCACCAACTTAAAGTTGGTTCTTGAACCTTTCAAAATGTACACAGGGTGGCGCTAGGCTAGTGCCAAGCTGCACTTTGTCCTTGGGCTTCAATTCGGGCCAAAAAGAGGGTCTTGGGACCCTGAGAGCCAGGCTAGGCTTGCCATGCGCAGGGCCATGCTAGGGCCTAGTAAGCTGAGCTCTAATAGCTTCCATGTTTCATAGCTTTCGCATTCGACCTATAATTTGGGCAAATAGTATATGCATTTTGATCATTTTGATGACGTCATGGTGACCTTTAATTTGTCATTTGATAAAGTTTATTTGTCACACATTTTTCGAGGAAGTTTCCTATCAATTCTTTCAAGCTAAATATGACGTGTTTCAGTATATTCCTTGCACATCACTATAATATCCAAGATCTTTGAGAATTGTTAGGGTTAGTTGTCAAATGGTACAATTATGCACATAATATTGCATAAATGATGATAAACAGGATGAGAAAAGTATACAAATCGAGCACTAACAATCTCCCTCTCCCTGCCTCCTCTCCTCCCCCTCCATCTCCCCTCCTGCTACTCCACTTCCCCACTTGTGCCCTTCCTGCCACCACCGTCACCCAAGATGGAGGTTGGTTAGGGCCTCCCTGGTGGCGGCGCAGGCAACGACATGCTAAATGCATACATTAGAATGGAAGCCATGGACGTGCTGAGCAACTCCAACAGGTACAGCCATGAGAGCAGCATGCAGACGAATGACGTCAACAACAGCTAGAACCAGTCCAAGGACTACATTGGCACTGACAGCCAAATCCTTCTATGGGTCGACACTGG